>OY740717.1:122090020-123324003 GCA_963513945.1 Hydrotaea diabolus
TTTCTTGCGTCTGCCTGGTTTCAGTAGCGGAACCACTCAGCCTGTTTTTCAGGCATCGGGAACTAAGTGACAGATTGAGCACTTTGGTCATGTACTATAATCGCGGGGTATCCAAGTGCTTTAACATCAGCATTGAGATTCCGTCCGGACCCAGCGCCTTTGATGACTTTGCGCTGCGGATGACATGGGCAACTTCGCCAACGGTAAATTGTGGTGGTGCCTCTTCGACTCGGAGAGCGCGGATACGACGCAATACTCTCCTTTTCTCCTTATCTTAGTTAATCGTATTAGTTGACGTCATCAATTGTATTAGTTGACGTCATCTATTAATTGTATTAGTTGATGTCATCTATTAATTGTATTAGTTGACGTCATCTAACAGAATCTAATGACAATGGCTTAAATATAAACGCTCCAACAATTTCATGAATTGAAAGGATTAAATTAATTTTAACTGATTCATTTCACGACTACAACATTATGCATGTGAATAGTTTAGCAACAATTGCGGCTAATTTCATAAATATCCAAATAGTATCGAAGAATCTAGAAATTAATGTAAGAATAGTTTGAGAACAATAGAATACCGATCAAATCGAATTAATCAAAACTCACCACAAGCACAGTGATAATTTTCTACAAAGCTTTAAAATGAAATCTTACTTTTAATTTTTTTTGGTAAACAGGCATCATTGAAACTAGTTGTAAATTATTATTGACAGTTGAGTTCAAAATCTACTAAGCAAACTATAAATCAACAACGGTTAGCAAATTTTATCGGTGTAGTTTTTTTTGGCTTAAAAAATGTTTTATTTCGAACGTTTCAAACACGTTTCCTCGATACGCAAAGACTAACGATATTTTGTGTCACACTACTGGCGACAGTCGTGTGATTGATTGTTTCTCATGTGGTTTTTACATTGAATTATTTCTACTTTCTGTACTGGGTCTGTGGAAAGCCTAAACATATAATATTGGGAATTTTAAAACTTTTGTAGGTAATTGTTTGTGTTATTCCGGTATGTGATAGAAACCGATCGATTTAAATCGTGATATATTGGATTTTAGTTGATTGATTTTTGTTCGTAAGCGGTAAATCAATATGAATGTATAAAAAAAGGTTTGAGTTTTTCGCGCCATATTCAAAAAACATTCGTCTGAAATTCTAAATCGGAAGCAAATCGATGTCGATCGACTGATGACAGCAGCAAATTTATGGTGGAGAGGCGTTGAGGACAAAAATAAATCTAACAAGAAAATATTTAAAATTTTCTTTTTCTGGATTTTGTAAATATGTATTGAAAATGTAAAATATTTTGTATATTATAAATATAGTATTAATTATTTTTTATCATTTGTCTAATATACTGTATATAATACCATCAAAGATCGGGGAATACCGAAAGTTGAATTTTCACCCACTAGTAACATTTCTGTTTCAGCCAACATGGAGAACATTTAACTCTCGATTTTCAATACTGTAATAAATTGCTAATTATGTTTTAGTGATAAGTTAAACTTAAACAAAAAATAAATATTTAATTCACATAGACTGAAAACGTTAGAAGGATGACAGGAATGAAGTCGCTTCTATTTGCTTTTAAGCTTCTCATAGACCTAATTTTCGCTAGAAATAGTAGGGCGTTACGAATATGACAGCAGCAGTTGCAACGCTTTGGCATGTGAGTATCTTTAATTTGAATCGAAAGACAGGTATTTTTTGGGAATACAAATTTTTAGACTTACTAGCAACGAAAAATTTTATTTTAAATTTATTTTAAATATGATATCATTATATGATATCAAATTTGGGAAATTAAGATATACAAGGTAAGTTAAATTTATTTGAGTTCTTAAAATCATTAACACAGTAACGTAGATACAATCAAAGATGAAAAATTAAAATTATAGTGTATTGTTTTATTAACATAAATGTGAAGAAAATATTACTAATTTAAATAAGAGGAATTTCCATAATAATTATTTACTACTATATAAGTGGAACAGCTCCCGGCACTTACATTTTTGTTTTGACGAACATTCTCTCGCGTCCCCATGACGTAGAGACAACGTAGACATTATGGACCGATCCATAATGAAGAGATGACAAGTAAATATAACCGCCACCTTAACTTAGTAAAATATAAGAAACCAAAACCTGTTAAAAAATTAGAAAAAACTACAACTATACGAAACAAACTTAAAGTATAACCACCACCTTTGCTTTTTACAATATTAGAGACTATTAAAAATTATAAGAAACACTAAACAATTAGGAAAATTTGTACTTCGCAAGTAGTCTGAATTGTTATGAAGACAATCAGTTTAAAAAAAATAATTATAGTTTTTAATGCATTAAAACTTAAGGAGAAGTCAATTAAATGATATAACGAGTTAAAGCCAGCACACATTCTACGAAATGTGGTGATATGCATAATTGTACATTTGGAAATCCAAGTGTAAAAACTGATAGTATCTAGAAGGTCTAAATGGGACGTTAATAGAGATTTTTGATATGTAAGTATCACGACAGGGTTGCCAAACGAATGCATTGTTTAGATAGGCAATTAAAATCGGAAAATGCAAATCAAAATTGGAAAGAATAAATTGAAATCGAGAATCGTAAATTGAAATGTATAAAAAGCTAGTCGGGCGAGACTCACTATATATACCATTTACTTCTGGATGTTATGAAAAGCGTACTAAAAATTGATTTTGGACCTCTTGGACGGGTTTTAATTTTACCCTGATATAAAAACTAAGACTATTGTGAGAAAATTTCATTGTTGCTGGTAAAATCGGTTGATCGATCATATATGTAGGAACTATATCTTAATCTTAAACGCTTTTCTTCAACTTCGATAACGGTATTTCTTGGCCCAAAATCCTATTCGTGCTATGTTTCATAAAGATTGGATGTAAGAAATAAAGATTGGATGTAAGAAATGGCTTTTAGAGTTAAAAACATACAAAATGGTTGGACATATATGTATGTGAAACTATGTCTAAATCCGAACGGAGTTTCTTCAGTTTTAATAGCGTCCGTCCTTGGTCCAAAAAACTTCTGCCAAATTTCATAAAAATTTAACAACAATTGCGACCTGCAGATTGATTACACGATGGACAGACAGACATCGTTAACCCGTTGCTTCCGGAAGGTACTTACAAGTACCCTGACTTATTTTCATGCGCCACGTACTCGTATAAAGCTGCCCACAGACGGCAACGTTTATGAACGATCTCCTTGAGTTTAAAGATATTTTTCTCGTGTGTGGCATTGTTGTCAAGGAAATCGTTGGTGTTTGCAAGCAAGCTGCGCGCAAACAATAGCCTTTGCATTCAAGCAAGTTGCTCGTGTGTGGCTTTGCTTGTAAACATTACTTCATTCGGTGTAAATTTTCGCGGTGTGAAGATCGATTGCTATACTACTATCAGCGCAATTGCGTCGTTGGCGTCGCACATGTTTACCACGCAAGAAACGTAATGAAAATTAAGTTTTTCCAATCGGTTTCTCGTGTGTGGCCAACATCATTTAAGCAGATCGTTCATGCATGTTTTCCGTCTGTGGCCTGCTAAAGGTCCATTTAAGGCCCAATTAGTCTTGACGGTTGATTCTGCAACCTGCAGAAGTCTACCGTCGTCAACCGTCAAACTGTAGTTATCTCCCTCTAACACATACAAAATGCAACCCCTAACTGATATAGCTGATTGCCTACCGTCAAGACTAATTGTTCAAACAAATCAAAAACTCGCCACATTTTCCGACACATCGCTGCATCTGATCATTTGTTTACTGATCGGAGCTTACATTTTACGTAAAGTTACATTCCCTCGTTTCAATCGGTGTTTAAATAATCCAGATTGGAGTTAAGTATTGTTAAACTGTTTTAGAAAGTAAAAATTTTCGAATAATTTACAGTCAAGTCACTTTAATGCAATCTACTAATTAATTAACTCTTTGCTTATCTAGCTTTGAGCACAATACTATTTCTCAGCATAAAGCTCTAGGACATGAAATATCTTGTTTGTTTTTCTTTTGTTGACCGGTGTTTTCTATACAGCTGTACTTTTATGTTTCTTATGTCCACCATCCTTTGCTAATAGTGGAGGGTGTAAAGTGAGACACATAAGCTCCACCAGTGTTTTTCGAAACGAGTAAAGATTACAAACAAAGATGCCAACAGGTTGCCAATAGTCCACCAGCTATTCTACAATCATTGTGCGGAATAGAAGAAAATAGAAATACAAACGCAGACAGTAGTCTGGAACCGTTATCCGCGTCAATATTATTGCAGAATCCAATTATCATGACAGACATGCCAATCGAAAAATTTGCAACAATTCAACCATCTCTTCCACAATCATTTTGCGGAACAAAAGAAAATAGAAATACAAACGCAGACCGCGCCAATATTGTCGCAGAATCCAATTACCTTGACAGACATGCCAATCGAAGAACTGGCATCTATTCAACCATCTCTTCTACAATTATTGTGCGGAACGGACGAAAATGGAAACACAAACGCATACAAGAGTCTAGAAACGGTATCAAGTAAAGAATCTGCGCCGATATCATCGAAGAATCCGAGTAGCATGGAAGACATGTCAATCGATCAAATAAAATCTGAAAATTCTCGTTTAAAAAATGAGCTGTTGGGAAAAAATAAATGTGAAAGATCCGCAAAAAAATTTGAAGATAGACAAAAATTGTCTGTCACACAGCAGAGCGAAGAAATTTGCACAGCCATCAAAAATAATCAAGTGGTAATGATAGTGGGTGGCAGTGGATACGAAAAAACTACTCAAATACCTCAAATGATTTTGGACAACTCTATTTTAAATAACTCTGGTACTGAATGTCGTATGGTCTGCGTACAGGGTAGAAGGTCGGATGCGATATCAGTTGCTGAACGTGTAGCATGCGAGAGATCAGAGAGTGTGGGCAATTCCATTGGATTTCAAGTTGGAGGAAAACAGTAAGTAAAAACTTCTATAGACACATTTACTAAAATAAAAATTGACTCCATTCTCAACTCATTTGTAATTCTGTGAAATTCAAAACGATTACTTTCTCTTCGATTCTCTAATCGTGAGCTGCTTGAAGCCTAGTATTCACCTAAAACGAAATTTTCGTTTAGGTTTGTTGAATTTATTTCTACGCGAAAGAATTGTAGTGTCATTTTCAAATAAATGATTTTAATCATATTAATTTAAATACCCTTAAAAAAGACTACACAACATTTGTAATTTTTTTTGTAAATGTCCCCTAAATTCCTTGACCAGATGTTGAAAAAGGTTACACTGCTCTTATAAACACCCCTATGCAAATTGCAAATTCCGCTATCTTTTCGTTTTATCTTAGTACCACCAACGAAAATAGCTAATCGGAATTTACCAATGGTAAATTTTTAAGTTTTTAGAAAATTATAACATGGTACAACATTTTTCAGGTGATTGATTGGGACTTAATTCTGATAATTGTTTGTGAAAGTAGTCCCAAAAAGAAGAACTTCTGCATCATTCGTTTGGTCAAGGTATATCAAATAATAATTTAATAATTAATTTGAAGGGGTATAGGGGAATTTGTCACGTTTTAAGCTCTTGTTTGTCATAACTCGAGAACTACTAGTCCGAATAAGCTGAAACAAATTTAAAATTACAATTCCTTTAATCTGTTCATACAACGTTTCGCTACATAAGCAACAGTTTCGCAGTTATAAATAAATGTATGAAGAATAAAAAAATATTTTTTGCCTAAAAAATAAAGTTATTTTTTAATTCATAAAAAATACAAAACGGTAAAAAGTGTCAAGTCCTATTATGTACTTTCACGTAAAATCACATAACCAATGAACAAAATGAGACTTAGATCATGAAAATCGATTAACGCGTTTCGCTTTTATGCACAATTAAGTGAATGTATGAATTTCAAAATTTTGTTCGAGATATGCCCAAAATTCTTTAGAAAAAATAGCATGCTAAAATACAGGGTGTCCGCCAGCCACTACTTTGTTTTGCCGACACTTTGGTAAGTCTAGACAGTTCATATTTGGCAGTCGTGAAGTAGAGACGTGGCAAATTTATTATAGAAGAATATTCGATGAACCAACGTGTTTTAATAGTTTAAACATTTAAAACTCACAATTAATCGTGTAGTGAAAGATTTCGTTCGTCCAAAAAAAAAAAGAATGAGGGCTTGTAGCTAATAGGCCGTACTGCAAGATCGGCTGAAAACATTACTGCTGCTCATGAAAGTGTTCAAAACAATCCATCAACCTCAAATAGACACCATGCTCAGGAGCTTGGTCTTTAAAGAACAACTTTGGCCACAATTTTGCACAAGGATTTGCATTTCTTTTCATTTAAGATTTAGTTAACACAGAGCTTCTTCCACAAGACAACCCCGATTTTCATGAAAAAATCACGAGTTTCGAGGCACATTTTCATTTGAATGAACCCTTAAATTATTCATCAGTCACCTTTGCATCCATTAAAAGTGACAGTCTAGTGTGAAATTTGCTCAGGAAGAATCATTGGACCTTAATTCTATGGAAATGAAAACGGCGTAACGGTTATGATTGAAAAGTTTTTAACGCCAGAACTGCATGCTTCGGCCTTGAGTAACATGTGGTATCAACAAGACGGTGCCACATCGCATATAGCCAGGATTACAATTGAATAACTGTGAGGCCTTTTTACACAAGTTATTTCAAGAAATGGTAATGTTGATTGGCCTCCACGGTCTCCTGATTTGACTGCTCCGGACCTCTATTCGTGGGGATATCTGAAAAGCAAGATTTATGCAAACAAACCAAAAACGCTTGAGCAACTCAAACAAAATATTCGTGATGAAATGAATGAAATGCCGCGTGAAATGTGTGAGAATGTAATGAAATATGTGCTCAAAAGGGGCTCGCATTTGTGAGGCTAACAGAAGCGTCTATTTATCTGATATTGTATTCCATACATAATTGCCGACATTAAATAAAACATTTATCAGTTAAAGATCCATTCTACTTTACTTCATTTAATCAAAAATCATAAACAAAGAAAGTAATATACCTTCCCAACGGACACCCTGTATTATATATTTTGACTTCGGTGACCCCTATTGAAATTACTGGGCAACGTTTTTTTGTGCGTGCTTTTTATGTAATTTCTTAAACAAAGGGGCCAAAAAGGACATATTACTTAGTAGGGACATAAATACTGTTACAACATTGAACAAACCCATTTCAATAGTAGAACTGAACATACCCCGTTAATGTCATATGGGTTTTGAAAGCTAACCTCAATAGCGTTAGTCTGTAACGGGATTTTAAAATTGTTTCAACTTTCATCATGGTTTGGTCAGATAATGAGAACCGTATCGCTGTAATAGCGCTTTTCAAGTGTGAAATGAAACAAAGCGATATTTTCAAAACGTTCCGGCCACTAGGGATTAGCCGCATGTTCGTCTACCGATGCATAAAACTGTTTGAGGAGACTGGAAATATAAAAGACCAAACACCGCATGTCATCAAAGCCGTTAAATCAAGAATTCACAGAAATCCGTTTCGAAAACAGAAAATCGTAGCCCGTGAGATGAATATCACGCAAAAGTCCATGAGTCGAATCATTAAAAAAGACTTGGGACTTGGGCTTTCAAACGACGCACCGGACATTTATTGACTGCAGCTTTAAAAAAAATAGGATTGAAAAATGCAAACGTCTTTTGGTGAAGCACGCTGATAACTTAATAAAAAATTTTACCGTTCAGGAAAAATTTAACAAGCAAAATGATAGAGTGCATGCGCGGTGATCTAAGGAAGCATCTGAACTAATCCCAAGGGTCGAAAAGGATCACCACCCAGCTTCAGTCATGGTTTGGTGGGGTGTCTCTTACGATGGGGTCACTGACCTGCATTTCTGCGAACAAGGAGTCAAAACATCGGCAAAAGTTTACCAAGAAACCGTTTTGGAATTTGTTGTGAAGCCTCTAAACAATTCCCTGTTCCAAAACCAGCCATGGACTTTCCTTCAGGATTCTGCGCCGGCCCATAAGTATAAAAGGTCCCAGGCCTGGCTTCGAAACAATTTGCCAGCGTTCATTTCCTCTGAAGAATGGCCCTCAGGCAGTCCAGATTTGAACCCATTGGATTACAAATTGTGGACGGCTTTATAGGACAAGGTTTGTCACAAAAGATACCCCAACATTGGATCTCTAAAGACTGCTTTGGTTCGAGCTGTGGCCAATTTTCCAATGGACGAGGTTCGTGCCGCTATTGACGATTGGCCAGTGTGTGTAAAGGTAAAAGGCGGGCATTTCGAATAAGTAGATTCTTTTTGGATACAATATACATCAATAATATATTAAAAAATATTTGGTCCAAAAACATTCAGTACTTTTTATTTTACAGCATAAATCGTGTGTAACAGTATTTATGTCCCTACTAAGTATTTATCTAGTTTTAAACTTCAGACATCCCAACACGAAACTTTGCTAAAATGGAAATTTCCTCGTGCAATAAAAAAAATAACTAAGACCTACCTATACCCCCAAAAAATGTTGCGCAGTGTAATTTAGACCTGCACTATGATTTAAACGATAGATTGACTGACAGGCTGGCATTACTGAGTAGAATCAGAAGTGATTTAATTTACAAATACCTGCAGTTAGTCATAATACCCACCTACAGTGTGATGTAGAGGATAAAAATGAATATGCAAATGAATGAATACATTATAAATTTTCTCTTCCAGAATCAGGCCTCGTACACATGGTTCCATTTTGTTTTGCACATCCGGCATATTTATTTCCAAACTTGAAACCGACCCCTTGCTGAGTAATTTTACAACCATTATATTGGACGACATACGGAAAAATGGAGAAATCATTAAACCAATTGAACTTTTAAAACCGGTAACGTATTATAACGTTTAATTTTTATTCAGTTTTACCAAATTAACTTTCCGTTTTTCGCTTCAAGATTTTACCGAATCGATCTGATTTGAAAGTCATACTTCTATCTGCTACCAACTTGGATAATAAAATTCGCAATTTTTTCCGAGACTGTTATGTGCTCTGCATACATGGAAAACCAGAAGAAACGAAATGTGCCGATAGTCGCATTGACAGATATATGAAGAAAATATCTTATTTAAAAAAATACAAAGGCATTGATGTTAGTTTGCTACCCGAAGAGGTGCGTCATCAGATGGAAAAACTCACAAAGGATGATCAAACATTAACAAAAAATATCCTAATTTATTTGTTGAATTCCAGGAGGCAGTGTCTCGACACACTTTACCCATAATACCACCGACCGATAAAGTTGGATATTCAAATGCTCGAAAGTTTCTTAGGAAATTCGAGGGTCTAGACCTAAATCTGATTTCTAAAAATGAGTTGAATTCCATTGAAAGGCGCAAGAAGTTTACTACGACCATGGAAGCAAAATATCCCCAGTTGATTGCGGAATTCCAAAACGACGTGCAAAAGGTCAACCCAACCACAATTGTCAAGTCTGTAAAAAGAGTCAAAAGTCCGATCGAGGAAAATAGTATCACCAAGCGTAAAAGATTAACTAGCCCTACCATTAGCCCTGTTAGAACAATAACTAGCCCTATCACTAGATCTGCTACAACAACTACACCTGTCGGCGATCCAGATCTTCATGTTGCAATCATCGATCGTGGTCAGCAAAATGGCAAAATAAGCACAGAAAGATGGTTGGAACTCGAGGAGAAACTGCTTGACGAGATAATTTCTGACAAGTGGAAAGATGGAGAAATAAAGTTTGTTGGCAACAATTGGGAGCAAGGCGCCAAGACTATCAGTTGTGGCAACACTATGTCATTAGAATTTCTAACAGTCACCATTTCCAAACTAACTGAATTCTGGCCGGGCTCTCAGCTCGAAGTGGTGCCACGTTCCGTGCTACCGCTGAATATATTGGCTAAAATGTGGATTGCACCTTCTGCTCGATAAACGGAAGACGTACTATTGTCGATAGTAAAGCAGAAATTCTTGCAAACAACTTCGTGCATGTAATGGTTTCGTCAAAGTCGTCTTAAAGTCTATAAAAATACGTATAAACGAAAAACAGAGCAGTGGAAAGAGTAATTAAAGTTAACATCAGTTTATACATTTAATAAATTGTATTTACATATAAAACAAGAATGTCCCAATCGCTAGCCAATATAGTACTTAGCCTGGCAACTATCGAGTATTAGCCCTTGTCTAGGTTAAGTACAAAAACGGCCACAATAAAAAATTTCCTTTTTTGAATAATCGAGTACAGCTGTACCTTTCTTATATTAACCTTTGTCCAGGGCTAAGTACAGCTGTACCGTTCTTATAGATGTAATCAAATTGTCAAATTTTGTTAACAAATGAATTAATTATAGCAGTTTCAAAATATGACTTAATTGTTTAATTGTTAAAAATAATGGAATTTAAATGGCCCCCTGCTCGTTGATGCATGTGCGGCATCTTACCAAAAAGTTGTTCATCACTGCTTGGAGAGTTGAGACGGAATTGAGCCGCAATTGTTTCTCGAAAGAATTACTTTATTTCATTCAAATTTGTTGGTTTTGCAGCGTTGGTTTGCAATAACCCCACAAGAAAGAGTCAGGTGCAGTAAGGTCAGGCGACCTGGGGGGCCAACGGAATGTGGAGTTTCACAATTCTGCCATAACAGGTCGGGCTATGTGAGGAGTTGCATCATCTTGGTGAAACCACACAGAGTTGAAAGAAATTCTTTTCTGGCGTAATTCTGGAAAGAAAAACTGAACATTAACGGTGCCAGTAACCGTAACGGTGTGACCGTTTTCTTGGAAAAAGTAAGGTGATGAAAGGGCACACCACATTGCGACACGAATTGGATGCAATTTCGTCTCATGGAGTATCTGTGGCATGGAAGCACTATTTTGTTTGTTTGTGTAGCCGTTTAAATCTAAATGGGCCTCGTCAGACATGAAACGACAGTTCAGCATGTTTCCGTCCTCTTCCACCATTTGAAGCATCTTCTGGTAAAATTTCAGGCGAATCAGGAGGTCTCGAAAGAATTACTTTATTTTAGGCCCGGTCTTTAATTCTATATATCCAATCCCACTCAAATTTAGAATAGGGCGTTTTGAGTGACTTAAACCAAACCAACCGAAGCTCGACCATTTTGGGCCATCTTTTGAAATAGCCCTGCCGCCTTTTATCTACATGCTTTCTTTTTTAATTTTATTCAAAGAATTTTTTGTTGATTAATGCATTTATTCAAGCAATAAGAAATACTTAGTCCGTAAAAACTAAACTATTCAATTGCCCAAAATTCACTTTTTCGGAATACTGAAAGAGGTATCAAATGAGTTGCGGGGGTACCACGGTACTTTTCCAATTCAAAAAGTACCAAAGTATCAATTTCATCATCCTTGGTTGGTAGTGTATTTACAATTTTTACACTATGGGCCAATTATAGCAAAAATAATTTCAGCCTTCTTTCAAATAATTTTTTGTTTTTGCCAACTGCATAGCTGCTTATCGTTATTTCTTTCTGCTATCCATTTTATATCGAACTAAATGGAAAAAGGGTAGACAATTAGTTGTTTACAATCAAACAGCTGTTTACTAAATGCAGTTACATAAATGTTCTTTTCAGGTTACTAAAATAGCATTTGTATGGAAGTTACTCGGTTAGCAAGCGAGTTTGCTGTTACTCGGTAACGAAACGAGTTAGAGTTACCTGACTTATTTTTTTAACAAGAAAAATATTATGACACACCCTGCTTGCATAAAAAATCAAAAACATATCGAGCCATAAGCGCTAACCTATCGTAAGTCAAATTTTTGGAAAAAAAATTTTATTGCTGAAAAATAATCGTTAGGACAAGCCTCATCGTTTTGTATTTTTAAAATGACAAAATTGTTAGTAAAACATCAAAAAAAAAGCTTTTGCATTTTATCGTAAATGATTGTTTAAATTTTATTGTGTAGCAATTTTATCGTAAGTCACACATCAAATTGCTGCAGCAATCGCAAATGTGTTCAGATTTTTTTTTTTTGTTTTTTGATACAGTTATATGAGTAGGTAGAAATCTTAAATTTTTGCATTAAAACATTTGCATTTTTAATAAAGTTGTTTGAAATAAATAATAAAAACCGTCTCCTGTAAAATTTGCATTTTTTCACTTACGATAGGTTAGCGCTTATGGCTCGATATATTTTGTTATTGATACAGAAAGAAAATGAATAGAATGAAAGAAAAAGGAAATAGAAAAAGCGCGATAAAACTATTTCTATAAATTGTATTGAGTCTTGCAAATGAGCTAAAGATGATGAGCTGGAAAAAAATATAATGTCTTCAAGAAAGTCACAGTCAATTCGTAAAAATAACTCGAGTATCTGTATCAAATGTTCAGGGTTAAAACAATTTATACTGTTAAATTCGTCTTTTGATGTGAAGAAATATGAAACTTCAACAATAAAGTTCTGTAAAATTGCGATGAAAATTGAAAAAAAAATCTTGGCAAAGCCTCTTTTATGAGTCATTTCCTAAGCGATAATTATGGTTCTTACTTGTCCTTGGCTGGAGTTAATGTTTTATGCTGTACTGAACGAAATTAAATTTTTCAAAAAAAATTTTACGAAACAAGAATCAATTCGAAGTAACAGTATTGGTTTTTCACAATTTGCTTTGCCTTTTTGGGTTGTAAACAAACTTTTGTTGAGCTTATGTTGCCATCTGATTCAAAATGTTGTTGAATGTGGCCAGAATACCATATTGCTAACTAACTAGGTAACTAAGCTAGTTACCTTAAAAGAACGCGGCTACTGACGTCTGTTACTATAAACTTTTTATTTGCGTTAGTGGTTTTTTAATACACTTTAACGCTGTCGTCTGTTTAGGCTGTAAAATGTCAACCGCGGGAGGTCGGCGACTATAATTGTGTTTAGTCTCTCACACAAACATGTGTTTAGATCGAATTATCTGGCAATACTATTTACGGATTTGTTTTTTACATTTGGTTTCACGTCATATTCATAACAATCCATTTTTTTCGGGTCTCTGTTCTGCCAGGTGTATTTCCTACAAAAAATGAGCCAAAACCGTAATCGTGGTGGAGGAGGACGTGGTGGTGGAGGTCGCCCATCATGGTTAAAAGGAAAAGAAATTGGACTGTATTATAGAAATAAAAATCGTGGACGAAGAGAGCATGAAGAGCGTACGGGTGGAATTAATCTCAATCCTTCTGTTGATGTGCCACCCGCTGTTCTGGACAAAGTCCACAAATTCTTGGATGCATTTGAGCAGCAGAATCAAGACGAACGTGTCTGTCATGAATTTCAGGAACATTTCCACCATCTGCTCACTGTCAGTTTTGAGGATTTTTTGGAGGAGTCTAAACGGAGTTGCGCCGATATGGAACATGCAGATGCCGACAGAACAGAACTTTTCAGTTCCCGTTTAAAACTGGAAATGGTAAAGACTATGGAATCTAAAGCATATCAAGAGAAAATTCGAATGCGCCAAAAACTTCCAGCAATGCAGCAGGGAAGCGGTATATTAAGTGCTATAAAACAAAATCAAATCGTTCTGGTAGTCGGCAGTACGGGATGTGGAAAGACAACACAGATTCCCCAAATGTTATTAGATGAGTATATAATGGCCGAAAAAGGAGGGGAATGTCGTATTGTGTGCACTCAGCCAAGAAGAATATCGGCAATATCGGTAGCCGAGCGTGTGGCCTTTGAGCGCAATGAGTCTCTGGGTAGCTCAGTTGGTTATCAAATTCGTTTGGAAAGGTAAGTGCTAAGTACCATTAAATAATTGCTATGATACAGTAAACCTGTTACAGTCTAGAGAATCGAAAAAGGCTGTTCAATGTGACCACGGGATGTTGACGTCGTCGACTTTTACATTAAGTAGCAACCGAAACTCTGCCGTAAACAGTGTGGCTGATGATTTGGACGCGGATATTTTCATATTTCTTGCAGTGAGCAAGCGTTCTAAAGCAGTTGATTTCATGGTATATGTCATCCACTTAAGGTCCAGACGCCAGAATTGTGCAGTCATCAGCTTACAACACAATTTCATCGCCGTCTAGTGGTGCAGGAATTTTGGAGAGGTAGAGGTTAATCAGTGGCGGGAAACTCCCTGTTTAACTTTTCGGGGTTTCTACACGCTGCCTATAAGTTCTACAGAAGACTGGCACCCACACATACAGATTACGACCCAACGTTTCAAACAAGGTGACAGGGACGTTTCTGTGTTGTCCCAGTCGTTGGGCTTTTTTTGGTAAAGACCTCGACTGATATGTGGCGAAGGCATGTTAATGGAAGGTGTTCGCTCAGGCTGGGGAGGAGCAGTGCTTTAAGCGTTGTTGTAGCGGCAACTGTGTACCGGGGTGGCAGCCCTTGGAAAAGAATTGCTCTTCGGGTCAATCCGGTTCATAGAATCGGCTGTCGTGGGATTGTGCGAGTGGCGAAGGTACGGAAATCGGTCTGTACGATTCACCTTTGATAGCATCTTGCATGGCTTTAGTAGTGGTAACACTATGCCCATTTTGCAGGCATCGGGATTTAAATAAATTAATAAAGACAGATTGAGCACCTTGGTCAAGTAGTTTACTTCCGTATCTAAGTGTTTTAACATCAGCATGGGAATTCCGACTGGATGTTTAAACACTTGCGCTTTGAATGACATTGACAACTTCTCCAACTATAAATTGTGGTGGTACCTCTTCGACTCGGAGACGCAATACTCTACTTTTCAGCTTGTCGCTTGCTGGGTGCTATATAAAAAGCCGGATAAGGTAACTCGCACGCCGCTTGGGATCTGTAACTGTTCTATCTTCCAGATCAATTTGACCGTTGTCCACAGTTTATCAATTCCGGAACTTAAATTTCACTGCTTCAAGTGATCTAGCCATTTGTTCCGCTTGTATTCGTTGATCAACCTACTGTTCTCAGAGTTGAGCTCCCTAATTCTTGTGTGGGTTAGAACGACAAATATCAGCACGCTCATCTGCGAGTCGCGCTGGGAAATTTGGTCGTATCTCTGTTACTCGACCAGCACAGGGAACATGGCTAGCGGCTGCTGCGTTGATGATAGCCCGGAACTTTTTCTCGGCTACCCGAACATCCGACTGAATGGCTAAATTATTAAAGCTTCGGTTCGTGGCTTCTCTGAAGGCATGCCATCAGCCTTTTTTTGATTGAGATACGTACGTCTATTTATGGAGTAAAAAAATGGGAAGGTGATCCGATCCTAGTGAGATGACGGGTTGCCAGGTGACCTCGTTGATTAGGCCAGGCGATGCCATAGTGATGTCTGGCGAGCTATGGCAATCGCCCATTATCCGCGTGGTGCGTCTTCATTCACTGTGAACGTAGAGCTATCAATTTGCTCTGCCAAAGCTATGCCCCTCTGATCGTTGTCTAGGAGTGAATACCACAGTTCGTGGTGATCATTAAAGGCTCCTAGGACCAAGCGGTTTATGTCTTGCTAATTCCAGACAAATAACGCGAGCGCAGCTCCCAATCGGCGGGATGTATTGTGTTGTACAGCTCTATCTTGGAAGCTTCAGACTTGACTGCTACCCTTATACATTCCATGTATGAGTCTCTAGAGTCAAGCTCAGGCGAAATAGGCCTGTGCTGCACAGAATGGTGCAAGTTCCCCACCTCCGTGCGATCCTTACGTTGTATCCGTCACACATGTGCAGGCTGTAGATGGCACTCAGCTTAGTTATTTGGATCGCAGCAATCATGATGTTTCTCCGACTCATAAATTCTAATACCTTACTGATTTTGTTGCGTTGGCCATTGCAATTAAATTGCAAAACTGATGCACTGTCAGGGGTGTCTCATAGTTGGATGATGATGATAAAATACATGGATTAAAAAAAGGTATTTGAATTTGTTATTGTATCACACTTGGGTGCGCCACCCTGTTCATCTGTTGCAAAATTCAAATTCTGTATTACTTGTCGCCTGTTCATCTGTTTTTACCCTGTTAATCTGTGACAGAATTCAAATTCTGTATTGTAGCATAATTAAAATAATCATTTTATTTCCTTTCAATTGCAGTCGCATGCCACGGGAGGATGGCTCTATTTTATATTGCACCACCGGTATATTATTACAGAAAATGCAAACCAATCCCTTGATGAGTGGCGTAACTGCCGTAATATTGGATGAAATACACGAACGTAGTGTAGAAACCGATCTCTTAATGGGACTGTTAAAAATTGTAAGTTAATTTGCCACAATCCATTTGAAACCGTAGTCAATCAGTTTTACGTAACTTATTTAGATTTTACCACATCGTCCCGATTTAAAGTTGATATTAATGAGCGCCACTGTTTCGGAGGAAACATTTTGCGAGTATTTCAACAATTGTTATACACTTTACATACATGGCACATTGTTTCCCGTAGATGTTCTATATCTGGAGGATATACTGCAGGAGACCGGCTATACTAATTTTAAAAATGATATCATTGGGTCTAAACCACAGCATTCGCGACATAGAAGGCAGGGTATTGAAGTTGCAGAAAAGAACTTCCAGTATAGTAGAATGATCGATGCTTATGTGCCCTCAATGGTAGAACGTCGCTATGACAGAGAGGTCATTGATACATTGCGCAGATATACCGACTCTGAAGGATGTTCAAACCTATTCTTTTTACAATTTTTAATATTCTACATTTGTGAGCACAAGCCGCCAGGAGCAATTTTGGTGTTTCTTCCCGGCTACGAAAGAATATCTAAACTTAACGATCTTTTACAAAGACCGACACATCCGCGACATCAACACATTGCCCAAAATATACAAGTGCATCCTTTACATTCCATGATGCCAACGGCAAATCAACGGAATGTCTTCGAACCTGCACCGAGCGGCATGCGTAAAGTAATTTTATCCACCATTTTGGCCGAAACATCGGTGACCATAGACGATGTTGTCTATGTGATCAATTCTGGTCGTACGAAAATCAACGACTATGACATAGAGCAAAATATACAGACTTTGCAAGAGCAATGGGTTAGTAAAGCAAATTCTCAGCAGCGCAAGGGTCGAGCTGGCCGTGTTCAACCGGGTGTTTGTTATAATTTGTTTACAAGGTAAGAATTTACAATTATATATTACAATATATATATTACAATTTTCCTGTAGAATGCGTGAACGGACGATGTATGAAATACCCATACCGGAAATATTACGCTGCAAAATGGAGTCTATAATACTGCATCTGAAATTGTTGCACATTAGGAATCCCTATGATTTTCTGGAAACTTTGATAAACGTTCCCGACATAAGAGCTATAAACCATGGTCTCCGCTTATTGAAATGGTAATAAAGTATTTTATTGGCCAACTGTATTTTGTGTCCTTACAAATCTCCCGTACTGACTGTTATAGCATAGAGGCTTTGGACGAGCACTACAGCTTGACGCCTTTGGGTCTTCATTTAGCACGCTTACCCATTGATCCCCAGATGGGTAAAATGATTTTGATGGCAGCTTTGTTTCGCTGTTTGGATCCCATAACGTCTGCGGCGGCCGGAATTTCTTTTAAGAGCCCCTTTTACACACCATTGGGCTTGGAGTCCAAGGTCGATACTGTCAAAAGAGATTTATCCATGCGATCTAAAAGCGATCATTTATTGATACACAACGTCATAAAGGGCTATCGAGAGGCTTGCCAGGAAGGCCAAGATCAGAATTTTTGTCGTAAGAATTTCTTGAGCAAACCTACCGTTTCGCAAATTGAAAATATGAAAAAACAATTTTCGGATATACTGAGAAATTCAAGGTGAGACGGAAATTATTTTGCCTGCCCCCAATTTAATCTAACAGTGTTTTTTGTTAAAGTTTCCTAGAATCATCCGATTGCTGTGCTAAGGACTCAAATGTTAATTCACATAACATACCATTACTGAGAGCTGTAATAGCCTCCGGCTTGTATCCGAATCTTGCATTTTTAAGGTAACTTTCGTTTTAACCTTCCGTTCATTTTAACATTTGCCTTTTTAATTTAGAAAAACAAAACAAGTTGGAAGTCGTGTTCATGCCATTCACAAAATGTCCACACCGGTAGACCGAAAGGTAAATTTTCATCCCTCCTCGGTGAATAGTGGTGAAGCTTCATTTGATTCCAAGTTTGTTTGCAATTATAAATTTTCGACAAACTGCCATTCTAAACAAGTTTTTTTCAGCTACTTTGTCTATTTCCAAAAACAAAGGACATCGGATGTTTTTCTGTTGGATGCCACCATGGTTTTTCCCATGGCCTTGCTGATATTTGGTGATGGTGTCAAACAGGGACAACTTTCTCTGCGAGAACCGTATATAAGTGTGGCTGATACATATTTGTAAGTATTTTTTTATTTAAGCTAATATGACACTAAATGATACATTTGCGGACAATTGCTTTTCTAGCTTTAAATGTGATAAGGAAACTTCGACGGTAATTTTGAAATTACGCCAGCTTCTCGGTATTTTGCTGCGAAAGAAGGCGTTGCATCCCTCACCCATAGAGCCCAAAAGCTGTGATGAACATTTAATAAGGTAGGCAATTAATTTTTAGGTAAAAAACAAATCTGTCAACTTTTGTTCTCAATAAATAACATCGAATGACAAAATCTACACTAGAACAACCATGTTTGGCAAAATTAAAAGTATCAATGGCGTTGATGTGACGAATTATCTCATATTTTAGCTTTTGAATTATTTTTGGCTTTTTGGCGTGCACTGTTTCTTTTAAATATCCCCAATGAAAGAAGTCGAAGGGTGTAAAACACAAGATTGTGGCGGCCATCGCAGAGACGTAAGAAACAGGGCCATTAAATTTCTCAATCAAAAGAGCTACTGTTTCACTGGCTGTGTGGCAAGTGGGACCATCCTGTTAAGACCGCGTATAGTCCAGGTCGATATTCTCAATTTCTGGCCACAACAAGGCCGACCTCATTTTCTATGAAGTACGGCCCGATGACCACCAGCCCACAAACCGCTCCATTGTTTGTGGATGCATCGGCTTTTGAACAATCACTCGAGGATTCTTATTTGCCCAAAATGTGGCAATTTTTGGTAAAGCCAAAATTCACTTCTGTTTGTTCAGCCAACCATTCGGCGTATAGACGACGCTTGAAATGTTCAGTAGGCTTTAGCTGTTGTGTCAATTCAAATCTTTATTTAAAATTCGTATCAGTGATGTTCAATTGTTGGTCACGGCGATGAGTCCAGGTTGAATGATCTTCTGCGACACTATCGCGAACAGAATCAATGTTTTTCGCAGAACGAACTGAGCGGGCACGCACAGACCCGGGTTTCCTACAGACCCGGTTTGCTGAAATTCGCGCACAATTCTTCCGATTGTGAACACATTTGGTCGATTGCGCTGACCAAATATATCACGAAGTGCTCGAAATGCATTTTGATTTAAAATCCCATTTCTATAAAAGACTTCAACAATCCTTCCGCACTGCTCAATTGTGTACCTCTCCATGGTTGAATTAAGTCAAACACTGAAACAAAGAAACGTCAAAATTAGTCGGGCAAAACAATTGACGTGTGATTCAAATTAACATCGTGCATTATGGTTGGACCACCCTTTATTCATTATTATTAAATTTATTATATTTTATTGTTAGTTCATAACAATTTACATTTTTTGTTTTATATATAAAAAGAATCGTATAAAAATGCATCATTCCTTTCTTTTTTTACAGTGCCATACACTTGCTGCTCTCTTTGGATGATAGTGGTGAACATGTTGATCAATTTGCATCAACGGATGATGATGATGTTGAAGAAGACGATGAGCCTACTACCACTGCTGTAGACAGTCAACCGACGCAAGTGTAAATCATAGCGCAAATAATAAATTAAGTTAATGGATTAATAATAAATTACGTTATTGGAATACGACGTTTTAAGTTTACATTTGTTTTAATCATCTTCTAATAAAGCGAAAGTATTACGTGATGTGGAGGGTTGTGCTAATACATAAGCGTGTTCAACAGCTTCGTCGTCTTCGTCGGCATTGGTTTCATCGTTGGATGAACTCTCCTCATCGGATTCGTAAGCGCCTGCGGAAATAATGGTACAATGGATAACAATGACAAATTGCAATTTTATATGACAATTTAGTCTAAAACATACTTTCTGAGTTTATTGATGATGTATCGCCGTTATCACGATTCTCTTCCACTTCTTCGCCGGGTAGATTTTGATATTTCTTTACTTCTTCAACATCGGCATGTTTGAGCCACATTTCGCGCTGCTCGTTAAAATGTGGCGGATAAAATTGCAATATCAATTGCAACTGGCCGCCCACGCAAGACCTCAACAAATGATTAGCTGCCCTGTAACGATCGGGTCTACCCGATTTGGCTACAATAAAACCGCGCTTAAAGGCCCAAGCATCGGCTATGGCTACCGGGGACCACTCATCGTAGTCTTCGGGTAGATGTATTTTAAGAATTTGTGGTAAATCCAAATGTTCGGCCATCAGCTGTATGGAACGGTAGGGCACCTGCAACTGTGATATGGGAAAGCTGCCCAACATCACCTGCAAGTATTTTGATGTCGACGAGGGAAACACCAGCCCCGGGCAATCACAGAGGCGTACCAGGTTGGTAAGAAAAATTGTTTGGAAATGTTTTGTATGCCCGGGAGTGCGGCTAACACTAACAACTTTCCGCCCTTTTAAGGCATTTATTAGAGAAGATTTACCCACATTAGGAAAACCGACACAGCCTAATGTAAGTATGCCCTTGTAGTATTTTTCTCGTTCCTCTCCGTCGCTTTCGTGGGGCATGGTGCTCTCCGTATCATCCATAGTTTTCTCGACAACTGCTTCGGCTTCCGCTTCAAGAAAAGCATTGTGATTGTCCATATCTTCGAGAATCTTTTGTTCCCAACCGGTTAAGTCGACTTCAGATTGCACAATCTTTTGGCATTCCCTGAATATACTCAGGACACCTTCAATGCCGCGCTTGTAATCCATTCTGCGACGTTGTTGGGTACCTAAGGAGAAATTACAAAAGATTACCCTACACTAGTATTTTATAGACTGCAGATGCTTAAATTATTAGATTGACCAATGACCATTGGATTTTGTTCTGTTTGTCGCAGGTTTGAAAGTGTTTGATTGAAACTCGCTATTACCTTTTTTGGTCTGCTGGGGATTTGAAGCGAATATAACAACTGGCAAACCCGGATAATATGTCTGAAAATAACTGCGCCATGCCACCACTACTTCGGGAGAAACCAAATCGACATTATTTAGGATCAATATCGCATGTTTGCCCAGTTTGTTTGTAATGTAGTCATACAAGGACGGTGGAAACATTAAAGTCTGGAATTGAAAATATTGTACAGGGGGGAAATTAAACGGTTCTAAACTTTAGGTTGACAAACTGAAAAAAGAAAATAAGTATACATCTTTTCAAGAAAAATATTTAAATGTTTATAAATTTAGTTTGCTGAAACGATGATATTATTTCGCGAAGCTGGAGAAACATCTCTAATCCCGCTTAAAGTCCGATATCTTGTTGCGACGACAATATGTATAAAATTACAAGCTTTATCGGTGAAGGAACTGCGCCATTCGGACTAGATGCGTCCTAAGAGATCTGACAGAGCTTGTCTGGACAATTAAAAGGTTGCAGTCATGCGGCCTCTAGCGGCAAGCGAGACGTAAGTCCGGGAAGTTACCATCAATTCGCTCCCAATAACAATTGATGCGTGCGTCTTTCAGATCTCAGCAGAGCCAGAACAATACGCGTCGGCATGAGTTGCATTGTTGTTGTAACAACAATATCTGTTGTATTATAAGTCTTATTAGTCTATTAGGTATCTGCTTCGATATCCAGGTGGAGAAAACGCGACATTTGACCTGGATGCGTTCAAAGAAACCTAGGATGTCAGCTGAGTGGACTTAGCCGGACAATTGAAGAGGTGCAGCACGTCATGTGGGCCCTGATGGCAGGCGGGATAAAAGTTCTGAACGTTAGCGACAATTCGCGCCCAATGCGAATTGAGGCGGCAGCACCAACCAGATCTCAGCTGAGCCAGAACCACTCCATTGGTGAAATCTTTACTCCATAGCTGGATACTGCTGTTTTTGTCCATTAGCTGTATAGAACGGAAGGGCACCTGCAACTGTGATATGGGAAAGTCATTTTCAGCGTAAATGTCGTTCAGACCTGCCTAGTAGAGTCGATCATTTTAAGGCTCTTTCTTGAAGCGATGGACCTCTCTATCTCATGAGGTTATACCTGATTTGGTTGGGATGAATACTGCGAAGACACCTAAGTAGCTACGGCTTAGACAACAACAAAAAATTATTCTGCGGTAAGGAACTTCGCCTCTTCATGTATGTATTCCCTGCTGTTCTCAATTAAGTTAACCAATTTACAATTGATTTCCGTCCAGAAATAAGTACGCGTAGGGGAACAGCGAATCGTAAACGAAAACAAGCTACACTGCAATGATCGAGTGCGTTTCAACACAAAAATGATGCCACAGCCTGCAGTGCAAAAAACAAATTACCACCCTGTAGATGGTCCTCAGTTGAAATGAAGACACCCAGTTGATGTTCTTAGGTCGCCATTCTAGAAGGTTTGCATTTCCTTGTACTGCGTCATGTCGTTCTCCGTTCACACCGGTGCTTTAAAGTTCTCTTAAGTCCGACCTATCGCTTTATAAAAGGCCAATAAGGTTTCTTTGTCAGTTTCCAAAGTGTATTGCCGGCGAGTAACTTGAGGACCTTGTTCCTACAATGTGTCCAATGTGACCCCAAGGAATTTTAAGTAGTTAGTAGTCGGAAGGGTAAAGTGACAACCGCACCTCTGCGGTCCATGCAGTGAACAGTGTGGCTGATGAGTTGGAGGCGGATATTTTAATATTCATCGCAGTGAAGAAGCTTGCAAACGCGGTGAGGAAAAAGTTGATTTTATCGCAATTGTCATCTACTTAATGTCCTAACGCCAGAATTGTGCAGTCCTCAGCGCATGACACTTTTTCAACGCCGTCTGGTGGTGCAGGAAATTTAGGGAGGAAGAGGTTAAACAGTTGCGGTGATATCACCTCAACCTGAGGAAATCCCTGTTGAACTCTATGGGGCTTCAACATCCTGTATCTAAAGTCTGCATATGTGACAGCGCATAGAGAAAGGGACCTAAGGGTAAAAATCAATTTTCACTTTTTTTGATGTGGACAACATCTGAGCATCGAATGAGACCGATCCCATGCCCCAAAAGTGTTCCCTTCCAGAGATATGCGCGTTTTATGAAAGTGATGGTACACCAAAGATACACGTATTTAAATCTTTAAAATAGCTCTCCTGAACAAAACTGGTTTTTACCCTTAGGTACCTTTCTATTTTGCGCGTCACATATGACATCCGCCCATACATAAAGTTAACGACCCAACGTTTGAAACTTAGCAGTAGGGACTTTTCTGAGATGTTTTAAAAGAAAGTGGCATAATTGACAAGGGCCTAGGTGAACCACAGAGCTACGAGTACCATCATTTCGTTAGGCTTGTACTGTGTTAGGACGCGACTAATATGAGTAGTAAAGGCGTGTAAAGCAGTGGTTCTACTGCGCAGCTTGCGGAACCCATAATAATGCTTAGCATATGGACGATGTTCGATCAGGTTGGGGATGATAAGGGCTACAATCCTTGTTGTTGTAGCGGTAACTGTAAGCTGGGTTTACAGCCCTTTGCTCACAAATTGCTGCTTTGGGCCAATCCGGTACATGGCTTAGTGTCTTTGGCAGGCTTCAGTAGCGGTACTACTCTGGCCATTTTCCAGACATCGGAAACTAAATTAGACGAATTGAGCACTCTAAATGAGAGGCGAATTGAGCACTTTGGTCAGGTACTCTACTCCCGGGGTATCCAGAGCTTTAAAAGTAGCATTGGGATTCCGTCTGGACCCAGCGCCTTCCGAGGACTCTGTGTGATTAGAGTCAGCAACTTTGCCAATGGTTAATTGTGGTAATGCCTCTTCGATACGACACAATACTTTCCTTTTCGTCTTGTTGCTCTCAGGGTGCTCAATAAACTGACGCTTAAAATAACTTGCGCACTGCTTCTGATCTGTCACTGTTCTGTCGCCAAGTCCCAGAAATGACACAGGGACTCACAGATAAGCGTGATGACATTTGTCGCTCCAACCCAAAAACTAGGAAACTCAACTCTGAGATCAGTATATTGGTCAACGATTACGAACGGAACAAATGAATAGATCACTGAAAGCTGTGCTATTTAAGTTCCGGAATTGGTAAATTGTGGACTACCGTCAAAACGTTTCATCATCGCTTCTCAGTTTGGGCCTTAGAGCAGATCCCCCATAGACGAACAAGACTTCAATCAAAATATTTTTTTTTACAACAACATGTACCGAACTGACCTGAAGCAGCAATCTTCGGCAATGGACTGTCACCCGGCACTAAATGTGTCGCTAAAACAGCAACTAAGGTAAAACAACTTTAAAAAGGATTAAAGTTAAATGTCTGTATGCAATAAATGACTACAAATTTCATAGACAAATTATGAATTCGCCGCTTTTAGGGCGGGTAGGACCCAATACCCTGATACATTTACATAGGCGATATACCGTAAATGGTCCGATCTATTCGGTTTTCAACAACGATTGTCCTATAAGCCAATACACTCTGTAAAACTAAATATCATTAAAATCTAATGAAATTTGATAAATTTGATTACGGCGGTTAAACATTAAATCGGGAGATTGTGAAGGGCCAATCTGTCGAATTTTTATGCGACCCTTAGTCCAACTTCTTTGAAATATGATAAAAATTATCTTTCAGGTCTTTCTTTCAGGTTTGTAAAGGACTATATAAAAACGTGGTCTGATTTCAAGCACATTTAATTGTGTTCGTCTTTGACCGAAACTAAACTGATAAGCATTTTCATAGAGATCCACCAACCATATTTTCCTTTAAGTGTTACAAACAAAGTCATTATGGGCCCGTACTACAATGCGTATGAGGTAATACTTTTAAACATGCAGCCATGCTGATTGTCTAAGCTATGGGTAAGGGTATAAATTAGTATGCAAATATGGCAGATTTATATGTGCGTATTTCTGCGCTATTTTCAGCGAGTGTTTGGCCTTGTCCCTGTGACCCATTCTCGATAATAGAGGGTGTACAAGTCTGACCACACTTTTAGCTTACCGAATAACGAACATCAACAATAATCAATAGAATATCTGATAGTTCTAATACACGCCACAATTGACGCCACGTCTCCAAATTCAACTCGAAGAGAGACAAATCTTTGTTTTCTTCCTTTTGTTTTTGTTGCAAATGCTCCACGTATTCCTAAAAAAGTCCAAATAAGATGAATCATTCAATAAATTTCAATTTCTTTAAAAACATACCCTAAAGTATTTGTTTTCATTGCGATCTAATGTAGACTTCTCCATAGTATAATTCCATTCCGGTCTAATAGGAAAATCATAGCCCTCATAAAAGCTGGTAGTGATTTCACGTTGTTCCGGCGTGGCCGGTAAATACGGCTTTAAGCCCTCCAATTTTAAACGTTCAATTTCTTTTTTGGATTCTTGATAGAAGCATAAGTTGTAGCGATTAACATTTCTGTTGCGTCCGCCACCGCCGCTCCCATTACCACCGCGCGTCGTTTGCGAACTCATCATTAGCTTGCGTACGGTGAACTCATTGTCTTCCGTGGTCTCGCCATCGTCGTTCTCACTGCGAGTTCTAAGATACTTTTGTGATCCTTAAATTGGACATAAACATACACAGTTGGGAACCACACTAAATCAAAATCTACAGCACAACATAACATGTCGTTTATATCACCTTTTAATTGCCTCTTTTGAAACAGTTGATCCTTTTTCTTTTTGCCACTATAGGGTACTTTACGTTTTACATGCGACATTTCGTCGTTTCCTTGAACAATTTTCCCGAAAGCAGCAAGGATTTAAGAATTAAATGTGTTCTTTATAAATAAACACAGCTGTTCGATCAGCGTTGCAAAAATTGGTATGCCGCTAAACCCAAATAATGCAACACTTCACATGGTGATACTACTTAGGAATCGTTTAGATTATCCAACACCGTTCTTTGTTTTATTATCAAGAATCTTCGCCAAAAATAGTGACACTTTTTTTTGGCTTTAATCTAGTTTAGTAACAACTCTCGCACCAAATTTGCACCATTGATTGAACTTTTGATATTATGCAAAAAATGTTAACTAAAAAAACGGCGGTCTCCCATAGTTTCCGAGATGTGGGCCTCGAAAGGTTAGAAGTATAATTCAGATATTGAGCCACATCTGTGAAAATTGTCCTTTATTATTAAGCAATATGGGTATCGTTGGAAATCTTATTACAACGCCAATCCAGTGATACATACTTATACATATATTCGATCTGTTAACCCATTAAGAAGCGGTAGCAACATTTTTATGTTTCGCGACCTTTTACTAAAAATGCCTCATAACTGGAAAAATGCTAATTTTTAAGAATGTTAAGGGTAATCCATCTAGAGGTATTTTTTAAGAACAACAAAAAAATCAAGTGTGGAATCTTTATTGGTAATTTGAAAGGACATTTTATGGCATTTGATTTTTGAAAATAATTACCTTCGTCAAAAGTCGGGACATCAGAATTCGTTTTAGAGGTACGGCTCCTCGGGCAATGTTTTCGATTTTCCTTGTCACTTGGGCAAACTTAATTTGTCCACTTGTATTCAATCTAAAACGACTCCTCATACCTCTCCTCATGTCTTATACACTGCCGCTCATCTCAATAGGCTTGGAGTTTTTGATACATTAAATGTTGGATTTCTCAGTTTGTGTTATATGCACACCAAATTTGTTTCTGTCCATTGCGAGACTATATATGGGACGCGCAAAATAGATAGGGACCTAAGGTTAAAAATAAGTTTTGTTGAGGAGAGCCATTTTAAAGATTAGGTACCTTTCTTTTTGCGCTTAGAATCGTCGACTTCACTTTCATAAAACGATGCATTCGATGCTCAGATGTTGCCCACATCAAAAAAGAAAAAAAAATGAAAATTGGTTTTTTTACCCTTAGGTCCATATGTCACATATCAAAATCAACCGTTATTTTCTTGCATTGTTTTTAGCTTATTCTTCGGTAGAATCATATCAATTTTTTGGCTCATCACAATAGGTTCGAAATCAAAACCTTTATTTTTTCTTAGTGGGCGGTAGTCAAAGCATGATAATTAGTTGAATTATTATTTTTGAAGTATTTGGCACAATTTAATTTAAAAATGGTCGACCCATTTTATCATTCGGACGAAGAAAAGGGCAAAATTAAAACCTTTAGTGAATGTGGCCTAAATACGGAATGAATCAGAATATGGAAAAAATATGAAAGGGGATACATACAGAGCCACTACGAGTGTCGATAGAAGAGCCATCATCAGATCTACTTCTAACTCGCATGATTCTGCTTCAAAAATAAAGGAAAAACTGGTGTAAGTGCTAGTCTGGCTACCGTAAAACGTGTTATTCATAGTGCCAGCCACTTAAAACGACTAAAACTAATGAAAAAGCCACCGCTTAAAAGCACTCGCAAGGAATCACGACTTTACTTTTGTCGTCAGCATATGACCTGGAATCAAGAGTGACAACGTGTAGTCTTTTCTGATGAAAAAAAAATAATTTAGATGGTTCGGATGGATATAACTACTACTTCCATGATTTGCGAAAGGAAGAACATCATTTGGCTCGTCATCATAGTTGTGGAGGTGGTGTGATGGTGTGGGGAGCCATTTCCTGTTATGGAACTTGTGAGCTGCAGTTTCTGACATCTAGAATCAATGCGAATAGCTAAAAAGCCGTAATTGAGGAGGCTTTTCCGTGCTTCTCTAACATTTTTGGACCCATAACGCATGATAATGCTCCCATTCACACTGCGCGCGTCGTAAAACAGTGGATTAGGAGCCAAAATGTGCCATTATCGGCCGCCATATTCTTCAGATCTGCATATTATTGAAAACATGTGGGGAAAGCTGTCACGAAAAGTATACGAGTCCGGTAGACAATTTGAGAATAAGGAGTGCTTAATATGTGGTATAAAAACAGCTTGGGCTGAAATTTCTCTTCAATATATCAAAAATTATATGATTCAATTTCAAATCGAATTTATGAAGTAATTTCAAACAAGGGCGGGAGTACCCATTAAAAATTAAGTTCAAAATATTCCTAATTATTATGTTTGTAAGTAAAAGTATGAATAAACATTTAATTTTTATGTTTTTATTAATTTTTTGCTCCTGAACCTATTCTGATGACCCCAAAAAATACATCATTTTTCAACTAGTTACCAAATCTGTGTTTTTTTCGAGTAATCCTAAAATTGAATATAAAATTTTTTCTTCATAAAATGATTCCCAATAGGCTAGTCTATAAACGACATAATTTTAAAATATTTTCATTTCACTACTTCTGGAAATAATATTATTTGAACACAAAACGATTAATGAACCTATTCAGATGAGCGGGAGTGTATTTAGATCGCACTTTCATGGAGTTTTCATTTTCGGAAACCTTACCTATTTGCCTTCGTCAAAATAAAAACACAAATTATATTTTTTTTTGCTTTGAAATTTTTATTTCATAAAATTTTACATATTAAGTTATTTTGAGTTTTAATTTTGTTTTACTTTCACTAAATATTTCATTTAATTCATATTTTTATTTGTATTTACGTTATTTTATCTCAGTTTTATTTTCATTTTACTTTTTTTGGGCCGTTTTCCCCATAATTTATTTAACTATGTAGAAAGTGTTGTTGTTTATTTGGGGTGTTTTACAAATGTATGTATTTAACTTTTTTTGGTTTGGGGGATGTGTTGAGTTGTTGGGGGTTTTTTGTGTTTCTGTAAAAAAGACTGACTGAAAAGTAAATAATATTTTTGTTTACAGGGTGTTGGTGTGAATATATTTTGGAGTTATTGTGGAATAATGTAGCCGAGAAAGTATAACAGTAATAACAATAATGAATATTAATATTAAATAGTTGCTAACTTTGTTTATTATAAACATGTGTGTGTTTCAGTGTATCTGAGAGTGTGTTTGTGAGTTTGAATACTTTCTTTTTTTTTATACTCAAGTGTAGTTATTTATCAAATTATCTAAAATTTATTACTAAAAATCTGCTCCAAATTTGTGGGTACTTTTTATGACGTTTTGTTTTTTTCTATTAATTTTTATTTAACATTACAAAAAATGTTGCAGAAAAAATGCAATTGTTTTTATTTTTGGAATGTATTTTTGGTTGGGGTTCTTTTTTCTTGAAGTTTTTTTCAGAACCTTTTTATGTTTTTGCCATTCATAAGTGGTATAAGTTACATTTATTAAGGTTTTGCTTTTTGCCTAATGATTTTACAGATCAGATATTTAATATCTTAATGATAAGATTTTCTCGTGTTGTTCTTTAAAGGGATCTTATACATACATAGTCTAGTTTTGTTTTGCCTTTTTCATTGATGGTCTTTAATCTAAAACGTACTTTTAGGTCGTTCATAAAATGATTAAATTGCTTAATTTTAATTTAATATTTATACGATTACATATACAGTTAGGCCATTTAAATACAATACACAATTACAATTACACTTACAATTTTACGACTACCAACGACATAAGTGATTTCGTTCGATTAGCCTATTTAAATATTCGTTTTTACACGAGAACCGAAAAATAGTTGGAATTACAGAGCGGTTTTCATAGAAAAAGATTTGTGTCATACCATGGAAAAAGGTGGTACGGGGGTCTTTTTTGTGTTTTGCGGTTTTGTTCATTAAACTTTAGAAGTTTTTGTGTTTGGTTGTTGTTGTTTTTCTTTTTAAAAGATTGAAACATAGAAATTTGAAAAATAAAAACTTAACAAATGTCCTTAAGAGAACGTATTTTTTTCCTTTTTCTAATATCTCTCTTTTTTATTCTTCGATTTTTTCTTCTCTTTCTCCTATACTATTTTCGTATCTATTTCGAGTAGTTATTTTTAATATTTATAAAAAATGCTTAAAGTTCTAGTATGTTTGTGTATAAATATTTATTTAGTCTAGTATTTATTTGGTTTTCCTAGTTATATTTTTTTAAATTTATGTTTTATTTAAGGTTTCTTTCTTTTCTTTATGAAGGTACAGAGATACTGACAGTGTTTTTTTTTTTGTTTTAATACTTTTTTTTAATATATAAATATATTCATGATTTATACCAATTTTATTTTCCAAATGTGCTAAGTAATTTTAATCTAGAGATTTGGTGGTTTGTTAAGTTTTATTTGCCAGCTTTGCAGTTCAACTCAAGACGTTGAATACAGAAAAATTATTACGATTGAGTTTGGCTAACGTAAAGTATCCTTGTTCGTTTTGGCTAGTTAGTTAACGCTTAAGTTTGCAATATGATAATCTGGCAGCACTTATCCAAATTGAGAATATTAATAACCGTGTTCTTTTGTGTTAACTAGCATAGTTAACTAGTTAGTTTGCACAATAGCAACATTAGGCGTGTTCTATTGGTGCTCGCTTATTCAAGAAATACTAGCCGTGTTATTTTCAGGTTACTAAACAAGCATTTGTATGGAAGTTACTCGATAAGCAAGCGAGTTCGCTGCTACTTGGTAACGAAACGAGATAGAGTTACCTGACTTATTTTTTTAACAAAAAAATATATTACGACACACCCGGCTTGTACAATAAAATCAATAACATATGTTTTTTGTTATTTATACAAAAAGAAAATGAAAGAAAAAGAAAATAAAAAAGCGCGATAAAACTATTTCTATAAATAGTATTGAGTCTTGCGATTGAGCTGAAGTTGATGAGCTGGAAGAGAATATAATGTCTTCATGAAGGTCACAGTCGTTGTTGTGGCACATTTGTACTTAGTAGGGACATAAACTGTAACAACATTGAATACACCCATTTCAATAGTAGAACTGAACATACCCCGTTAATGTCATATGGGGTTTGAAAGCTAACCTCAATAGCGTTAGCCTGTAACAGGATTTTAAAATTGTTTCAACTTTTATCATGAAGTGGTCAGATAATGAGAACCGTATCGCTGTAATAGCGCTTTTCAAGTGTGAAATGAAAAAAAGCGATATTTTCAAAACGCTCCGGCCACTAGGGATTAGTCGCATGTTCGTCTACCGATGCATTAAACTGTTTGAGGAGACTGGAGATGTAAAAGACCGCCACCGGTCGGGACGCCCACGCTCTGTTCGAACACCGCATGTCATCAAAGCCGTTAAATCAAGAATTCACAGAAATCCGCTCCGAAAACAGAAAATCATGGCCCGTGAGATGAATATTACGCAAAAGTCAATGAGTCGAATCATTAAAAAAGACTTGGGACTTGGGGCTTTCAAACGACGTACTGGACATTAATTGACTGCAGCTTTAAAAAAAAATAGGATTGAAAAATGCAAACGTCTTTTGGTAAAGCACGCTGATAACTTGCACAGAAAAATTTTGTTCACCGATGAACAAATTTTTACGGTTCAGGAAAAATTTAACGAGCACAATGATAGAGAGCATGCGCGGTCATCTAAGGAAGCATCTGAACTGATCCCAAGGGTGGAAAAGGATCATCACCAAGCTTCAGTCATGGTTTGGGGGGGTGTCTCTTACGATGGTGTCACTGACCTGCATTTTTGCGAGCAAGAAGTCAAAACATCGGCCAAAGTTTACCAAGAAACCGTTTTGGAAACTGTTTTGAAGCCTCTTAACAATTCCCTGTTCCAAAACCAGCCATGGACTGGTCCCAGGCCTGGCTTCGAAACAATTTGCCAGCCTTCATTTTCTCTGAAGAATGGCCCTCAGTCAGTCCAGATTTGAACCCATTGGATTACAAATTGTGGACGGTTTTAGAGGACAAGGTTTGTCACAAAAGATACCCCAACATTGGATCTCTTAAGACTGCTTTGGTTCGAGCTGTGGCCAATTTTCCAATGAACGAGGTTCGTGCAGCTATTGACGATTGGCCAGTGCGCGTGTAAAGGCAAAAGTCGGACATTTCGAATAAGTAGATTCTTTTTGGATACAATATACATCAATAAATATTTTAAAAATATTTGGTCCAAAAACATTCAGTACTTTTTATTTTACGGCATAAAACGTGTGTAACAGTATTTATGTCCCTACTAAGTATAAATATCTCCAGTATCTGTATCAAATATTCTGTAAAAAAAATAATTATCTTAAGCCCACTACTAAGTTCGCCTTTTAATGTGAAGAAATCTCAAACTATAACAATAAAGTTCTGTGAAATTGCGGTAAAAATTGAAAAATCCTTGACAAACCCTCATTTATGACTCATTTCCTAAGCGATATACATGTCTAAGTTTTTCAAGATCTTAGTACCAGATTCAAATAAATATAAAAAAATTATGGTTCGTACTTGTCCTTGTTTGAAATTCATGTTTAATGCTGTACTGAAAGAAATAAAAATTGTTAATAAAATGTTTACAAAACAAGAAACAATCTATACGAAGTAACTTAATTGGTTTTTCACAATTTGCTTTGCCTTTTTTTCTTTGTAAACAATACTGCCATCTAATTTAAAAAGTTGTGGAATGTTGCCAGAATACTATTTTGCTAACTAACTAGGTAACTAAGCTAGTTACCTGAAAAGAACAAGGATACTTTGAGGGAATAATAACCAAGCTCGCTTAAGGTTTTTCTTGAATAACTTTCTTTCCATAATTTTTAATTATTTGAAACAAACGGGCTTAAACGCAAATTGTCTATAGTTTTCTGTAAACAAAAATATTTTTATAATCATGTACAATAGAGTGAAGTTTCTCCCATCGCGTTAGCGACCTAAGCGAATTGCCAATCACGGCCATTGTTTCTCTTTGTATACCCCAAAGAGATTTGAACAACAAAAGGATTCATTGGCGAATACGATAAAAGCAGACAATAAAAAACTTAAAACTGTAATAAAATAATTAAGAAATATAGTAAAACAATCATAAAACTATCTGTTTTGTTAAAATGTGTAAAAGGTCTTTGAACTATCAATTTGCGTTGATTTAAAGTTTTACTTATCCCATTTGGTGCAGATGAACGCAATACGGATTTGCTACCATTTGACATCTTCTTGTTTGATAATTTTTTTTGGATAAACAACAAACAACATAAGTTTTAATGAAGCAGGGTGTGCCATGTTTGAATATTGTTGAAAAGCTAAGTGTGGTAACTTTTACTCGTTTTTTAAGCGAGTTGAGGCCAACTCGCTTGCTAATCAACTAACTTCCATACAAACGAAAAAAGTAACCTTAAAAGAACACCGGTAATGCAGGGTGTCCGGCGGGAAGGTATACTACTTTGTTTAATTATAATTTTCGATTAAATGAAAGAGAATGGCTCTTATATTGATAAATGTTTTATTTAATGTCGGCAATTATGTATGGAATACAATGTCAAATAAATGCCCGCCTCTGTTAGCCTCACAAATGTGAGCTCTTTCGAGGACATTTTTCATTACATTCAGTACGGCGTCGAATTGAGGTTGACGGCATCAGCCGATCTTGCAGTACGTTGTGGTCCATGCTTGGGCCTATCAGCTACAGACCCTCTTTCTTCGAAATCATTCATACACGATAAACAGTGCGTTTTGTTGGCACGTTGTTGCTCCCAAAAATTTCACGTAACTTTCTCATCGTCAGTAATCGATGATTGATTTTTATAAAATGTTTAAAGATTTATCGAATTTTTTCCATAAAAAATTTGACACGTCTCTGCTTCACGACTGCCAAATATGAACTGTCAAGACTGATGTTTACCAAAATGGAGGCAAAACAAAGTAGTATACCTTCCCGGCGGACACCCTGTATTAACCAAAGTGGCAGAAAAAATTGGTAACAAATAAAAAAAGCAAATTGTGGCAAAGTTATTTGTTGCTTTTATTGTTTTGTCGAAATTCACTTCGTTGAGCTCAGCTTTTAGGCCCAATTAACCACATGTTTCTGTAAGTTAAAAAATCTTCAAGAAATTCTTAAAATGCCTATTTTTTCATTTCAATTAAAAATCAAAAAAAAAATAAAATCATAGTTTTTTAAGAAAAAATAAATTTGTTAATCGTATGTAAACTTTTGTAAACTTTTGCTTTGTGAAAATATGTAAAATTTATTTAAACTCTTAGTTCGAGTAGATCAATAGTTTTACTTATCACATCTCGTGCAGATGTTCCCAATACAAATTCGCCGATGAGACCTCTTGGTGTTTGATTTTTTTTGTATATACGAGTTTACCAAAATACATGTTTTTTCAAAGCAGGCTGTGTCATATTGATTTTTTTTGAAAAAATAAGAGCGGCAACTCATACTCGTTTCCTTATCGAGTTGAGGTCGAGTCAATTTAGCTGGCGCATGAGAAAACCAAAAAGTTAAACCGCAAGTACATACTCGTATTTAATTTCGAAAAACTAACAAAACAATGCAGGTTAGTTAGCCGGCACTATTAACAGACATTCAGAAAAAGGCCCTAAGGTAGACATAAGTATATTGAAGAAATAATTTATTTGGACATAAGTCCAAATGTAAATTTTAAATCCTAAAATATTTATAATGGTCCAAAAAACCAACATGGAAACTTTGCCAACTAACATTTAATCGCGTTGGAAACTACAAACAAACCACCAATATTTTTGCTACTTATTAACTAAACGTGTCTAAATACTAAACATTTTCACTTATATCCTATGGCTAAAGTAGATATTTACCCTAAGAAAAATGTGTGGGAGTACTAAGTACTGGAAAACTTATGTCGCTTCTTGAGTGTCGAAACAGATATATTTATATACATATGTGTTATAAGTATATGAGAGAGCGTTTGTGTGTGGATGAGTGTGTATTAGTTATTCCAATATTTTGTATTTATTCATTTATTTATATTGTATATGTATATATGCATTTAATTATAATAAACTAATTTAAAGTCTAATTCTTACCAACTAAATGAAGACTTGCCAAATGTACAAAACTGTTTCGATTAAGAATTCCACAACAAAATATTGGGAACACTTGTCGAGTTGTCTTCTTTGCAACGATTTTCTTTTCTCTTGTTGAGACTTACAAACGAATTTTAGTAGAACGTTACGCTATTTTGAATTCAAATTGAATTTCTTACGATTTTGGAAAAATAAATATGTACTAAACAAAGAAAACAATTTACAAAATTATGTATATTTATGAAAACAGCACAACAGGGATTTACATTTAAGGTTCGCCTCAACCAAGCAGAATTATCCGAAAGATATTTTTGAGTTGTAGTAAAATGCAAATGTGGCTTAAAGTCTATCGCCTAAATAATGTTTTAATTTAAATTGTGTAGTTGAAGACCCTTGTCGTTTTCTTTGAATGTTTATTAGAGTCGTTTTTATAAGCTTGTAATATCGACTAATAAACTTATAAAATTTATAACGTTTGCAAGTAGTAATTCAAAACATTTTATATACTATTTTTAATTTTTTATAGCCAACCAGTTTTTTATAAATTAAAAATTATTTATATGAGAAAAAGTCAAATATGTTTAAATAGATTAAATGTTGATGAAATAGATACATCTACAGAAATGCAATAATGTACTTTATTTATAGATTATTTTCGATACACGAAATACTTGTGTGACAATGGGGCAGTTATATTTAATCGTTTTTTTGTGCAAACGTTTATTTCTTAAATATTTTGGCAGACTATTCGACCAATATTCTAGATATTCGAAATCCTAAAAAAGTACTAGATCTGTAGAAATAATAAAAAAAGTTAAATTCACGCGAACAGCTGATTAAAATTTTTTCATTTTTCAATGTTATGACAGCATTTCCATGGTCATCCATTGTTGAAAGCCATATTGTTTGTTTCATTCTTATTGCCAGTTGCGACCAAAAACGAGCACCAAAATTTCTGCCTTAAACTAATGATTTTTGATATTTGTTTGTTTATCACACTTTTCACCTCTTTTAGTTCTTTTCTGGTCACTAGCTTAGTAACCTAGTTTACGGTATGGTAATCTGGCAACATTGTTTCTCTTTATATGCAAAAAGAGGGTGCAATGGCGAATTTGTCAGAAGCAAATAGTAAAAAACAAGACACTGTAATAAAATTATCAGTAGTAGTGTTTTCTGTTCAGACTCAAAACGGAATTTATAAAGTATTGCGAAAAAAAACGCAAATCCCGCGAAAGTATTAATGGAAGTGCTGTAACCATAAACGGAGAGCGGTATTTGTTAATGGTAGAACATTATTTACGTCCTGCTCTTGAAAACAACCTGAGATGTGGTTTCAGCAGGACGGAGCCACTGCCCCCACTGCTCTAGACACAATGGAACTTTTAAGTCAAATTTTTAAAATTTTCATAGAAATTTTTTATATCGAGTTTTGCCTATTTTTTACATGAGTAGGCGATCTTAGTAACAGGTTTTAGTGTAAAACCCCTATATGAATCACCATCTATTAAAATTGGATATAATACACAGTTTGTTTTCTGATTTGAGAACTTTCTAGAACTCACTTATTACATCCGGCTCTGACCACTTTAAGCAGAAAACGGGTGAATTGAGACCATGTTTGTGAATATGACCAACACTAAGATCGGTCACCATTTGAGATCCTGCAAAAGTTGAAGCCACCAAAATATTTCGATAGTGCTCTTATTTGGCATGGTCCTTCATAAGCGACCAATAATTTACTCTTGTGAAACCAGATCACATCGCTTCATGTTTATCTATTATCCTCATGCAAAGGTCCCTCCTGATTTCAGGCCCTGACACTTTACAAGTCATACTTTACTTACGCTCCTGCTCAATTATAGTAAAGTGAAATATGGGACATCCTTTTCAATGCTGTTAATATTTAACAACATCTGTCATTGTTTGTAATATAGCCTTCAAACACAGGCCCTTTCGATCTGAGGCCCAGAAGTGACATATCTTGCTTAAATTTCGCATGCGAGCAATAGTTAATAACTGTGAAATTAAACCATATTTGTTTTCCTATTGCGTCTACACATAGGGCACTTTCGATCTTATCTCCCGCTGATCTTCTATATACCACTGTCTTCTATATGCCACTGTGGTATAGGGTATCACGTGTTCGAACCATTCCGAGTGTAGATTTAATTGTTTGCTTTCTATAGAGAGAACAAGGTACTGTGATCGTCACTTAATAGGGCTATAAAGGTAAATATTTTTGTTAGTCTGAAAAGGCTACATGCAGAAAAAAAGTATGGTTGGGGTGACAATATTCGAAGAGGATCATACTATTGTTGGGTATATGGTTGTGGCACAACAATATTATGATCCTCACAACAATAGTATGATTCACACAGAGTATTTCACCGAACAAAGTAAACACAATAAAAATCCCTCGAACTACCTTCCTATTGTTGTTGTTTTTTTAATTTTTTTTACACACTGTATCGTGTGTACGAGTATATGTTTTTTTTGTATATCAAAAAAAACATACGCATACTCAACCATGTATGCTGTAAAAAACATGTTTTGTTTTGTTCATAGTCGCAACCATACTGTATGATTGCCGTAATCATAAAATTGTTAACGTAAATTTTAAACAACAATACTTTTGTTACATTACCCATGTTTATATGGTTCCTACAACCATATTTTCATTTCTAAATTTGACAATAATACTATTGTTACATTTCAACAATAGAAAAATTTTCGCAATCATACTGTTGTCAAAAAGGAATTCAAAAAACAATACTATGTTGCGACGAACGTGCTTTTATTATAGAGAACATATTATTGTTGCGGTAACCATAGTGTAACCATATCTTTTCTCTGCGTGTATACATAAGGGTTGGCTGATTTGTAAAGACAAAAATTTGTCGATATTGTGCCATCGAGTTTTCGAAAGCTTTTCGCATGACGAAAAAAAGTTTCACTGCGACTTTTCGACCTTTTCTCAACTTTTATTTTTAAAGTTTTTTTTGTAGGTAATAATTTTTTTTTAAATATAACCTTTCTAAGGTGACATACAATACGTACAAATAAACATTGCCATAGTACAGTACAATATAACATATGAGCGCTAATTCGATTTTCCACGAATCTCTCAGTCGTATTTCTATTCTCAAGCGCTCATATATTATATTGTACTGTATGTGGCATGTACAGGGTGTCCGCCGGGAAGGTATACTACTTTGTTTTGCCGCCATTTTGGTAAACATTAGTCTTGACAGTTCAAACGTGGCAAATTTATTATGGAAAAAATTCGAAAAATCGTTAAACATTTTAAAAAAAATCAATCATCGATTACTGTGACGATGAGAAAGTTACGTGAAATTTTTGTGAGCAACAACGTGTCTTACAGAGGCGGACATTTATCTGATATTGTATTCCATACATAATTGAAAACATTGAATAAAACATTTATCAATATAAGATGCATTCTCTTTCATTCAATCAAAAATTATAGACAAACAAAGTAGTATACCTTCCCGACGGACACACTGTGTATTTGTAAAAATCGTTGGCACAATATCGATTGCTAAATCGACCCATCCTATTATACATAGTTATTACTACCTACTTCATGCCACTACTTTCTTTATTCAAATTGCTTGATTTGAGATCCTTAACCATAGACCGACTGTGTGCTGCCTTCAGTGTTTTGAGATACTTAACCTAAAACATTGAAATCTGTTTTTATATTTTAAACTTAATTGTAGTATTTATACTCGTAGTATAGACTTAAAAATCCTAGACTGTTATGTACACATATTTTGTTGGCTATTTTTCACTGTTTTATATATATTTATATTATTTTATTAAATTTAAGTGTAATAATTTCCCTTATTTGTTGTGTAGTAGTATTTTTTGCTAACTCTGGTTTTTATTTTCTATTTTATATTTTGTTTTTCATTTAAAAAATAAACTATAAATTTTTAAATAAATCGGTGTTGGCTTTTTGTTTTGTTCGTTATGGCTTTGTTTTACCATAAAACTGAAATCTCTCTCGATAACAATAATGAACTAAAAAATTTACTTAAAGTTTGATATGTATTTTTTTTAATCGTTTTTGTTTTATTTTTCTCTAGGGGGAGGGAAAAAAGGATTGTTTGTTGCTGCGTTAAGTAAGAGACGAAGAAAAAAATTAAAATCAGGTGTTTATAGAAAAGTTTTATAAGTTGTATATTTGTTGTTGTTGGGCTTTTGTTGTGTTTTGTTTTGTTTTGTTTCGGTACAAAAAGGAGTGATTTCAATTTAGAAATAAGCTTAAAAATTATTTAATCCTTTTCAGTTTTATGTATTGTATGTGGAGTGTCTCTGGGTTTGTTTTTATTTGTTTGGTCCTGGCTTAGTTTGCATTTAAAAAATAAAAAAGAAGTTGGTTTCTTTTTTTCCAGTGGGTTTTTGTTTTGTGTTGCAGAAAAGTGTCAATAAAATTGATTGTTTTTAAATTTTTTTAGTTTAGTTTAAATTGTGCGTGCATGTGTCAAGAGAAATTTAAATTAGGATGTGTGTGTGTGTCAATAAAGTGAAATATAAAAAAAAATAAACTGATGCCTATCAGAGTTACAAAATATTTAATCCTTTATGAAAGGCAACTGTGGCCCGAAAATAGTTAATAGTCGTGTTTTATTCACGCCAAAACACGTGCATCTCTTCGCTTAGTGTTTGAGGTTATGTCAAAAAATGTTTATGAATTTTATTATATGGAAAAGAAGTAAAACGACAGATTTCTAGCGAATAGTCAAGCGATGAGTAGTGTTAACCAATCTTTTTCGTCTTAATCATAAGTTGATAGAACTGGAGGTAGTTGCAACCAATATTGTGCTAGACATTACAAAAGAATAATGGGTAAGCTAAAGGCCCGGGCACACTGATGCTTTTTTTTGTTACGCTGCGTTTTTCTTTACTTCCGGTTGTCTGAAACCCACTGAAATATACAGTGAGGCTGATGAAAGCCACTACCAAAAAAACATTAAATAACTTTTTTTCTATTTAATAAATCTGGTTATTTTTTTTTATTTTGCAGATTGATTTTTAGATTAAACAGAAATGGATAACTGGGACACTGAAACAAGAATTTGGATTGTCCGCCGCTATCACGCACTGGAGTCCGTAGATTCAGTTCAAACAGAGTATAGGCGTACGTCCTCCGAGCAGATGGACCATAATGAGACTTGCCAAATAATTTGCCGAGTATGGGACAGTCAATAGAAGACCTTACCTTCGAAACCCTTCAGTTCGGACGGAGGAACAATCGCTGCTGTAGTTTCGACCTTATCTGCTGAAATGGGTATAAGTAGACAGTCATTGCAGTCAATTATGCACAAAGATTTGGACTTTTTCCCATATAAAGTTTAAATGGCCAACAAACTGAACTCAGCAGACTTCCCGATTCTCTTGGAATTTTGCCAAAAGATGCTTCAAATAGTGGAAGAGGATAAAAACACGTTGAACTGTCTTTTCATGTCTGACGAGGCCCCTTTGTGATTTAAACGGCAACATAGACAAACAAAATTGTCAAATATGGAGTGTTTCCAACCCACAGATACTCCACGAGACGGAATTGCATTCACTGCGTGTCACAGTGTGGTGTGCAGTTTTAGCACGCTGCATTGTCGGATCCTACTTCTTCCAAGAAAACGGTCACACCGTTGCGGTTACTGAAGACCGTTACTTAATTATGTTGCAAGAGTTTTTATATCCAGTATTGCGGCGAATGAGAGCTTCATTCAACTCTGTGTGGTTTCAGCAAGATGGTGCAACTTCTCACATTGCCCGGCCTGTTATGGCAGAATCGTGACGAAAATTTCCCAATAAGCTGATATCCAGGAACTCCACATTCCGTTGGCCCCCCAGGTTGCCTAACCTTACTGCACCTGACTTTTTCTTGTTGGGTTATTGCAGACAGGAAGTCTACAAAGCAAAAACCAAAAAATTTGAATGAACTAAAGCAATCCATTCATGAAACAATTGCGGCTATTCCTGTCTCAACTCTTCAAGCAGAAATGAACAACTTTTTGGTAAGATGCCGCACATGCACCAACGAGCAGGGGAGGCATTTAAATTTCATTATTTCTAAAAGTAATTAAGCTATAAGTTTATTAAATAAATTTAGTTTTAACATGAATAAAAGAGAAATGAATTTCATACACTGCAAAAAAAGGTTATTTGAGTATTTTGATGTAGCAATATTCATCAGCCACCCTGTATGCCGTAAATTTACAAAAACTTAATGATATTGCATTGTCGACATAGAAAAAGGCTGGTCATAGATTGTGGGGTTAGAACGTTGTGGGGTTAGGACGTTTATTTCAATGGTTTCTAGACTGCCGGAAGTTATGCAATGGAGGACTATGCAGCGTAAGAAGAAAAGCTCCGGTGTGTCTGAGCCTTAAAACATTTCTTACGCTGCTTTTTTCTTAACATCCCGTTCTCTCAAAGTTAAAAAAAATATATGTTCAAAAATTTAAAAAATGTTAATGATTTTGGTGTGTCAGCATCAAAAAATTTTGCCATACATTGATTGCATGTTTTTAAAATGGTTTTTAGACAATCAAAATTTGAACAAGTAAATAATTTTTAGTGTGTTGATTCGACTTAGATTTACCTTAAATTTCCTTCCATCCTTCATTGCTTGAAAAGTACCGATTTTATCAAAGTCTCATAAAGGGTCAACTGAGTGGAAGGTGCTATAATAGGGAAGTGGCATCCACTTTCAGGGTGGGCAATTTAACATTATATATTTGAATCGTCTGTAAAAAAGTAATTTTTTCAAATTTCTGGATTTATTGGACAGGTTGAACTTTAATAATGGAACACAATATTATTCAACTGAGTAAGCAGTATCTCATCCGATCAACCCAATTTTAAAGTGCATTTTCGTTTGTTTCGGGTCAAATATCTTTAGTTTCATGTTACAAAGCTTCAATTGTCTCTGGATGCTTTGCGTAACACTTATCCTTAATGGCTTGCCACAGAAAATAATCCAAAAGGCTCAAATTACAGCTCCGAGGCTGCCAATTGACATTACAATTTCGGCTGATTATTCGATTTTAAAAAACCATGCGTAAAATATCGATTGTTGCTTTGGCTGTGTGACAAGTGGCCCCATCTTGTTGAAATGTCGTCCATGATGTTGTCTTAAATTTTTGGAAAGAAAAATTCGTTGAGCATGACGCTTACCTTTGAGGGTAACGGCGGATCCTTGCTTATGGCCCATTGATACCGCCAGCCCAAAATCCACAGTGAATCGTTGTGCATAACATTGGCTTCTCAATAGCCACTTGTGGGTTCTCTGAACCCCATATGCGGCAATTTTTCTTATTGACATAGCCACCGAAATGATAACGAGCTTCTTCTGAAAATACGATTTTTCGGCAAAATTCTTCATCTCCTGCCAAACAATCTTCAGCCCGTTGGGTGAAGCGAAACCGCATCAGATGGTATTTCAATATTAAATGATGATGAACAGATTATCAGTTTTTTTTTCTACAGCCAATTTAAATTTAAAATTTTAAATGGTCTATTCGATATTTGAAAATCAGAATAAATTAATTAAAAATCAGAAAATTCTATTAAAATATTAATATATTTATACAAATTTTGAGTTTAAATTTGAGTCCTTTGAATTTCTATTTGACTCTTCTGAAATTGAAAATGCATTTTCTAAAGTTTAATTAATGTCTTTTGATTTTCAAATGCATTACTCTGAATTTCATATACTAAATTTGATTTAGTGTCATTGGAATTTTAGTTAATGTTTTATGAATTTTAAGTGGAATATCTTAACATTAAACGAAGTTTTTTAATTTCAATAGGAGTTTCGGAATTTCAAATAAAATTCTTTAATTTCAATTGATATAGTATTAGAATGACAGTTAAACAAGGTGTAGTATTTTTGTTCTTAAAATCTACGAATGCGAAAAATAAATAAAATATTAACTTTTTGTAATTCAATTAGTTATTAACTTTTTTTTATTAATTAAATATGACTTGTAACTCTGATAAAGAATTAAAAAATCAATAGCTTTTGTAATTTTTTTTAAAAAATAGAGCTGTTTTAGTTAAAACAAAAAAATATAAAATGTGTTTGTTATCTTCATATGTTAAAATACATTTACAAAATAAATGTTCAACATAAACTTAAATATATGTATAAAGTTTACAAGGTCCTTTATCCTTATCAATATACCGCCGTCCCTCATATTTTATACAGTGTTATTAAACTTACTTTTAATTCTAAGCTTTTGATAGAAAAAAGAAAAACCAAAAATCTTTTTGTTAATATCTGAAGTACAAAATTGTCCTTTTCAAACTGTCCTTGATGAGAGCATTCATTCCATTTACAAACATGCGACAATTTAGAATCAGATAGACAACCCTGTCGGGGGCAATCGACAAGGGAGTTTAACGAAGAATGTTTTTAAGCCTCGCCATGTTAAATGCCAAATTTAAACGGACTCTACAACCTTAATTCATCCTGTGGTTTCGGTGGCCATCTAAATAGCCACATACGATTAACTGGATGTACAATTGTATGGATCTTCGGCCCGGAAATTGGGATGATCTTCATAGGGTTTTACACCGGCTGCACGTTTTTCGTCGCGCACCTTTTCCACCTGTTGCATGACACGCAAAAAGTTGCCACCTGCCAATTTGGTGAGATCGTCAATGGACCAGCCCACACCCAAGAGTTCAGCGAACAGGGTGGGATAAGAGGAGACATCTTCCAGGCCTTTGGGAGTGCTGCAAGAGAGAAAGAAAAAGAATACACACAATATATTAGACTTGATAAAGAGCCAAGTGTCAGTGTTGGATTTTATTTTCGCTTTTGACATCTTTCAAATATTTAAGTAATGCCATTGCTAAAAGTTTGGGCTGCATGTTTATGTTGGAGATTTCCGTAATTTATATCAAATATATTCATTTATATATGTTATATATTTTAGGCTTAGCCTGGTAGCATGCTAACCGAGAAAACGATAAACTAGAGAGAGTGGCATTAAAGGACCTTTCGTTTTAGTTTTTTTTTTTTCACTCTGACATTTCTAAAAAAAAACTAGAAGGAAACAAACATGCAATAAATTTAGTCAAAGTGTCAATCTGCTTTAGCTTGTTCTTTTCAGTTCACCCAGTTTCCAGCCATTGGAGCGCATAGACGCCCCCATACTGACTCGCAGCCGTTAGCCATCCATGAATGGGTGGCTGTCTGTGGTGGTATTCAAAAAGGAAACACCCATTCATCCGTAAATTTTAGTTTTTGAATATATTAAACTTAAGTACAAGGATACACAGGATACCAAAAGTTACACTCAAGCGAGTCGGTGTTTACACACACTCGCATGTATGTGTGCACGTACTTTACAAAGGCCTCCTACATAAACTATGCCTTTCTGTTTTTTAAGCTAAAAAGGGAACTATTTCCAGCATTCAACACCACGTTTGTTTGCTTAGAAAAAGCGTCCACGAACTGACAGTAATGTCCAACCAGCAATGATTGAGTGGGAAAAAATACACGTGGCACTCCTAAGAAATACGATTTTCTTTATTTGAAAATTACAATGGATAAAAAACAGTCGTTCGTGTCTATCAGATTCAATAGCTCAGGTAGGCACTAAAGCCATTAGAGTGAGATTTGAACATCGTGTAATCAATATTGGGGTCCATACACGATACCAGCATGCTGGCGGAATCAAGAAACTGAAACATCATGCTTGAAAAATATTACACACCTGCAATATTCATTTCTTTACAAATTGTAAGAGGAAAAGATCACTATGGGCTGCTATATAATTAGTAGGGACATAAATACTGTTATACACGTTTTATGCTGTAAAATAAGAAGTACTGAATGTTTTTGTACCAAATATTTTTTTAAATATTTATTGGTGTTTCGAAATGTCTGCCTTTTGCCTTTACACACGCCTTAAGTCGCACTGGCCAATCGTCAATAGCTGCACGAACCTCGTCAATTGGAAAATTGGCCACAGCTCGAACCAAAGCAGTCTTAAGAGATCCAATGTTGGGGTATCTTTTGTGACACACCTTGTCCTCTAAAACCGTCCACAATTTGTAATCCAATGGGTTCAAATCTGGACTGCCTGAGGGCCATTCTTCAGAGGAAAACTCGCTCGCAATTGTTTTGAAGCCAGGCTTGGGACGTTTTAGCCTTATGGGTCGGCGCAGAATCCTGCTGGAAAGTCCAAGGCTGGTTTTGAAACAGGGAATTGTTAAGAGGCTTCACAACAGCTTCCAAAACGGTTTCTTTTTAAACTTTGGCCGATGTTTTGACTCCTTGTTCGCAGAAATGCAGGTCAGTGACCCCATCGTAAGAGAAACCTCACCAAACCATGACTGATGACCCTTTTTCACCCTTCCTTAGATAACCCATCAGTTCGACGTTTTGGCCGGTCACAAAGGCCCTGGCTTGAGCCGATGTGTGAGAGCTCGCATTGTCATGGTGCGCAATGATTCGCCTTCTCTTGTTCGTTTTTCGAATTTCTCCGAAGATTTTAGGCAAAGAAATTGTGGTGTACCACTCAGAATTGACCGTCCATTTGCTTCGAAGTGCTTCTTCTACCAACAACTTTCATTGGATTTGGCTCGTCTTCGAAGACCAACACGGTCGATTGCTGTTTTGTTTCGGGCTCATACGCATATATCCATGATTCGTCACCTGTGACGATCTTATAAACGTCTTTTGAAGCACCGCGATCGTATTTTTTCAAAATGTCTTTGCACCAATCGACACGAGCCTTTTTTTGAGCGATTGTCAAATTGTGCGAGATCCAACGAGAACAAACCTTTTTTACGGCCAGGTGTTCATGCAATATCGAATGTATGCTGGTGGAAGAAATAACCAAGGATGTCTGGTATGTCACATGACGATCTTGCATTATCAGTTCACACACGGCATCAATGTTCCCTGGCACGACGGCCATTTTTGGACGACCTTCACGACCTTCGTTTTTGAACGAGCGTCGGCCACGATTAAACCAGTTTTCACAGTGCTCGATGCACTCTTTTCGTGATAATTAACGTCGACGAGTTAATTAACTCATTTTTAACTTATTACGGCCAAATTGATTTTTTCAAGTCAGTGTAAACAACACAAATAATGGCCGTACGTCAAAACATTCTGAGTACGTTTATACTAATAAATGTCAAATTTTCCAATAGAAATGTCAGATGGCGCCAGACAACACTTAGTGTTGTATATATAGCAACCCGTATTGATACCCATTTACCCGATGTTGATATGGCCGAAGAGATTGTGGGTTCCAGGGCCTACGAAGAGGATATATGGATTAAAATGGACAGCAAGTATCCATTAATTTCAAAAGTTGCGAAAAAAAACTATGTCAATCGTTGCCACTTCTTTTCCGTGTGATAGATTATTTTTGTATGCAGTTCTTATTACTACCCAAATTTCTCCAATAAATTTAATATTCAAATTTATATTTTTTAAATCAATTGATGTGGTTCCATATATATTAGTCGACTGCTTTCAAAATAATCTCTGGCTTAAAAGTTTTAAAAAATTAAAATATAAATAATGCACAGGCTACTTAAAATTCCTGATGTATATAAGTTTTTTAATCACTCATATTTCATATTTTTCTCGGGGTCATGCACAAAACAAACAGATGGTAGTTTTAATTTATGTTGTTTATTATAATATAATAATTACTATGTAATGCATTATCCACGGTAATTTGCTGCACTGCAGGCTGTGGTGGAACTATTGGTCGAAGAGAGTAAAGAGTGCGCGTGGCTTATAGTGGCTGACGGGAGATTTATAATTATCTGCCTTTCAGTTGTCATTATGCATTTTGGACACGTGATGAGAGGTCATTTTGTGTTGAAGCGTATTTTTCAAATGCGCACTCAATCATTGCAGTGCAGCGTGCTTTTCGTTTACGATTCACTGTTCTCCCAATATGCGCTACTGGAGTGAAACAAACCCCAGATCAATTCACCAGAGACCTTTGCATTCGGACAGCGTCACTGTGTGGTGCGCTATATCACGAGTAGGCATCATTGGCCCCTACTTTTTCCAGGATAACCGCCTTGTCGTAACTGTGAACTTCGAACTGTACTTGACTGTGATACAGGATTTTTTCAGCCGAGGCAATGCAATTAGAGGATACATGGTTCCAACAGGATGGTGCCACTACACACACAGCGAGGCTTACCATGAATTGTTTGAGGCGAATGTTTCCTGGGCGGCTTATCTCTTTGAGGGGTGATGTGAACTGGCCGCCGGCACGCTCACTAGCAACACTAAGTGTTGCCTGGCGTCATCTGCCATTTCCATTGGAAAGTTTGACATTTTAACATTCCAACAGATACTACCAATATGGGGGATAACTTGGTATTGGGGGCTTCCCCTTTGTATTGTCTTTGTATTGTCTATATAATTCCATTTTCAGAACAAAAAAAATATAAAAATATAAATCAAGTGTGGAATCTTAATTTGTAATTTGAAAGGACATTTTATGACATTTATTTTTTGAATATAATTTCCTTCAAATGTTCGCCTCAGGGTTTCCATTCTGAGGGTCCAATTTTGGATGACTCGTTTGAGCATTTCAACCGGTATAGCTTTAATGACACGGCTTCCTAAACCTGAATCGTAGCTGGTTTGTCAGCATAGACTTTGTACTTTACGTAACCCTAAAGAAAAATGCCTAAAGGTGTAATATCACTCATTCTAGGCGGCCAACTCACCTGTCCAAAACGTGAACTTAACTGCTTTTCGAAATGACCTCTCAATAGATCCATTGTTTGAGCAGCTGTATGGCAAGTAGCACCGTCCTGTTGAAGTGTCGTCAAGATTACGGGCTTCAATTTCAGGTAGAATAAAAATCGATATTATGACGCAATAGCGAGCACCATTCACGGTTACGTTCCGGCCATCATAATTTTTAAAAAAATATGCATCGATAATTCCACCAGCTAATAAACCGGTTTTAGCACCTCTTGAACCTCTACTTGTTGCTATTCAGCCCAAATGCGGCAATTTTGTTTATTGACCCTGCCGTTGAGCCAGAAATGGGACTCATCACTGAACACAGTTTTGGTTGAAAGCAGCGGATCTTACCGTTTCTCACCGAACGCTCATTTCCATTATACAGTTTCCAACATTTGAACGAAATTATTTTTAAAAAATAAATGCCATAAAATGTCCTTTCAAATTACCAATAAAGATTCCACACTTCATTTGCATTTTTATATTTTTTTTTGTTCTGAAAAAATACCTCTAGATGGATTACCCTATAAAAAACTAGCAGGAATGCAAATTCAAAGAAAACAGAAATTAAGGGCCTAAAGAAAGCTGGTATACAGGATTCAATTTTTTAAAAGCCATTTTTCTACCAGTCTAAAACACACAACAGGTTCTAGTGCTAACCTATGTTAGTATCTAAGATTTCTAAGGACTTTCTTGGCCCAACACCATTTATCCATTGGCCTACAAGGACCTCATTGTTTGCGTTTAGGACAGTTCAGGCCTTTAAAGTGTTTTTCTTTCGTACATAAATAAAATGTTAAGCCTGCAACACTCTTTTACTCATACTCAACAAAGGAGAGAGACAGAGTGAGAGAGACCAATACACATATAATCTCATTCCAGGTCAGAAAATATTGACACCTCGATTTATATTTGTTTACTTTCGCCACGATTCGTACTCTCACTCGCACGCCAACAAAAAACAAAATACAATTTTCAATTCTATGGATTTTATTTGGAGCATTTGTTTTTCATTTCTGAGTGATGGTGTTCAGGATGCCCCATGTTCCGGTACTGGCTGGTGCTGCTGCTGTTGTTGCGGTGTTGAATCAAATATTACTGCAATCATGTAAACCCCCCGCCCCGGCCCAAAAAAACAGGATACTGCAAAGACATAGTGAGTAAGGCATTGCTGAGAGAGTTAGAACGTGAGAGGTTGGCAAGGGAACGGTGATGTAGGGGAGAGATCAGGCTGTTTGCATTTCGAAGTGCCACATGGATGAAAGTAAGAACGATTTGTTGCTCTGGTAGTACGTGTATGTGTAAACTGCACACCCACACATAAAAAATGAAAACATCATCAGTTAAGTGTACATGTGGTAGAAACGAACGGATGGATGGATGTAGGGATGTGTCGGGACAAATGGATTGCTGTGTAGAAGAGCGTACACGAGTGTTGAATAGCTGTGATGATGTTGTCGATTTAAAGGAGTTACACAGATTTATGCCACCTTCCACACACTCACACAGTCGTTGTCGTCGTCCATACATACATATGTAGGCACTCACTCGCTCACTCAGTCATTCGTATCCAATACATTATCGAGGCTTTTCAATCATTTATCTGTCTTTCTGTTTTGTGTTCGATTTCAAATGCAAACGAATATTTTGAATTATTTCCAAATGCCGCATTGGCTGTTCTATAGCCAAGCAGCAACAACAACGCCGGTATCATTTCTCTTTTTCGAATTCGGTTAAAGCCATTTGGCATTTAAGCCATTTAGCATTCATCACGTATATGCCTATAGGCATGAGCTAACGTGAGTTCTGTGAGTGTGTGCCGTTATTGTAAAAGATTAATGCTCCTTTACTTTTTTCTGCTTGTGTGCCCCCAAATGTTCCCTTTGATTTTATGATTAGACAAGAACATTCGGCAGCCTCAATGCCGTCCTATAGAAAGCCCTTCTATACGTGTTGACTTTGATTTCGTTGGCAAGGTCCACAAAACGCTTTGTTTTTTCAACCTCTCACTCCCCTTTTATGTAGGAAGGTGTGATATCGTACTAGGTGTAAAAAGTCCTTGTTGACAAATTGTTCGGTTTGTCGGACAAATCATATTTCGAGTGGATGAAATTACTTTGCAGATGTGTACCAGTGATATGCTAGTCGTCGTAACCTTTTTATTTTCTAGTCTAGGTAAAGTTGGAGTTTTTTACAACTGGTGATAAAAAACCATGTTTGTAGCGATGACAAGGGGGCGGAGTGAGTGAGTCACACATTACAATTCATCAATTATTTTAACAGATGAGTCAAATTTCAATTTAAATTGAGCTTTAATAAAAAAAGAGCATAGGCTCATCGCTGTTGATGCTTATAACCGAAAAGTAGAAGTATTCCAATAAAACTTGGCACCCATTGACTTTTTAGAGGTCATTGCCAAGGTAACCTAAATCAAAGAATGTAGCTTATACTAAGTGTGTCAGTATATTTGTAACAACTCAAAATATTTATCGGAGGCCTTATGAATTCATGGTTCATTCATGGGTGGTTCATTAAGAACTTTGAAGGGTGATTTGTTTAGACCTTTAACCGTACTGGTAAGGGAGATACTTATTAGGGACATAAATACTGTTACAACATTGAACACACCCATTTCAATAGTAGAACTGAACATACCTCGTTAATGTCATATGGGTTTTGAAAGCTAACCTCAATAGCGTTAGTCTGTAATGGGAATTTAAAATTGTTTCAACTTTCATCATGGAGTAGTCAGATAATGAGAACCGTATCGCTGTAATAACGTTTTTCAAGTGTGAAATGAAGAAAGCGATATTTTCAAAACGCTCCGGCCACTAGGGATTAGCCGCGTGTTCGTCTACCGATGCATACAACTGTTTGGGGAGACTTCAGATGTAAAAGACCGTCATTAAAGCCGTTAAATCAAGAATTCACAGAAATCCTCTCCGAAAACAGAAAATCATGGCCCGTGAGATGAATATCACGCAAAATTCCATGAGTCGAATCATTAAAAAAGACTTGGGACTTGGGGCTTTCAAACGACGTACTGGACATTTATTAACTGCAGCTTTAGAAAAAATAGGATTGAAAAATGCAAACGTTTTTTGGTGAAGCACGCTGATAACTTGCACAGAAACATTTTGTTCACTGATGAAAAAATTTTTAACGTTCAGGAAAACTTTAACAAGCAAAATGATAACAAGTGTATGCGCGGTCATCAAAGGAAGCATCTGAACTGATCCCAAGGGTGGAAAAGGGTCATTACCCAGCTTCAGTCATGGTTTGGTGGGGTGTCTCATTCGATGGTGTCACTGACCTGCATTTCTACGAACAAGGAGTCAAAACATCGGCCAAAGTTTACCAAGAAACTGGTTTGGAAGCTGTTGTGAAGCCTCTTAACAATTCCCTGTTCCAAATCCAGCCATGGACTTCCAGCAGGATTTTGCGCCGGCCCATAAGGATAAAACGTCCAAACAATTTGCCAGCGTTTTTTTTTTTTTAATTTTAAAATTCACTCAAGAGAATGACATGGACGACATTTGGTTTCAGCAAGACGGAGCCACACGCCGTCAACGATATTTTACGCACTATTTTTTAAAATCGAATAAATAGCCGAAATTTTGATGTTAACTGACCGCCTCGGGCCTGTGATTTGAGCCCTTTGGATTATTTTCTGTGGGGAGATTAAGATTAAGGATAAATGTTACGCAAATCATCCAGAGACAATTGAAGTAAAGAAGCATGAAATTGAAGTTGCTATCGAAGGGATTCGGCCCGAAACAATCGAAAATTAACTAAAAAATTGGGTTGATCGGATGAGGTACTCCGAGCCAGTTATGGTAGCCATATGAATGAGATTGCGTTCCATTATTGAATGAAAAAGTTCAACCTTTCCAATAAAACCAGAAAATTGAAAAAATTATGAGTACTTTTTTTACAGCCGATTCAAATTTAACATTTTAAATGGTCCACCTTATATATGCTCCATTACATATTGGATTACGGTCCAATATGTAAGTTTGATTTTATTGTGTTAAAATAGCATATGAATGATTCCATTACTTGGCCACAAATGCAATTTTTTAAAAGGTCTTGACACTGATCACTTTCCTTTACGATTATCATTCTTTCATCATATGCTCCAAATATCATCGTTATATCCTTAATAGTTCGTGAGATATTGTCTTTTTAAGTTCAGAGTTGCATGGGCAGTGCCACGCCCCTTGTCTAATTTTGTCATAACATATTTTATAATAATTTTCTAGTCATTGGATTTATTCTGTTAACGTTTTATAACGATCGGTCCATTATTTTGGCCATAAATGCGATTTTTTAAAAAAAAATTTTGTGTGGGGAATATTTTTACCTCTTGTCCGATCTAGCCCACTTTCAATATCAACCGTTGTGGCCCATTAGCATGCTTCTACGCCTAGCTTTAATAGTGTGACCCGTAGTTTGCTTTCTGCAGACGGACAGGCGGACATGGCTAGATCACATTTTACGACGATTCAGAATATATGTAAAGGGTGGTTACATTTTAAGGGCCGATGTTAAATGTGATATATCATTTGATATTTCTTAACTTCAGACTACTTCAATTTGAACCATGGGAAGATACACAAGCGAGCAACGCGTTAAAGTTATTCAGGCTTATTATTAAAATGCATATCGTGCTCTCCGTGATTTTTTGGTCAAATGTGCGTAAATCGAAAAAATCGTGCAAAACTTTATGCAAACCAGCTCTGTAAGGAGATGTGAAAACAGCCGTCCACCACCTCAACTCGTCGTCATGCCCAACAAGTGCACCTCTCACTATGCATTATGTATAAAGACTTGCATTTACACCTCTTGGCCATTCCAAACGTCATCCATCAATGGTCAAAATGGTGGCAAGAAACTGCATCGGGCCTTAAAATGTAACCACCCTTTATATACCTTATGGGGTCTTCGACCAGTATTTTACCCTCTATCCTGTGATGGAGTGTACAAAAATATGGATCGAATTAATTTAGATGATAGAGGAGAACGATTATGGCAAGAAATTATGACTGTTCTTATCGACTCTTAATTGTTTTTATTGGTTCTTAATTGTTCTTGTTGGCTCTTAGTTGTTCTTTTGTCTCTGTTGAACCAGGAAGACTTTTCTTTAAATTTGACTAGGGGTTCAAGAGTTAATGTCATCGAAGAAACTGTACCCTAGATAATGCAGGCTCTTTGCAAGAACATTAAAATTGCTGCACTGATTTCACCTCCTCCTTCACTAAATAGCTTCTACAGAGGTTCCAAATATGAGATTTCCATGAGTGCGGCTATCTGCTCTTTCATTTCACGTCCTACGATGACAACTGTTTGACTATGCAGTGTGCTCTTGCCGAAGGAAGGCAGCCGTTTGGTGCGTGTCAGATAAATAACAGGCCTAGCAGATCGAACAAACTTGCAATTCTGTACTGACTTACACCTTGATCAGGTTTCTGCTGCTCCCAGTTCATCGATATGATTTTAAGGTTCCACTAATATAATGTGCATGTCCATAGCAGCGGTTTTAAAGCAGCAGTCCATGGCAATTTGTGATTTGATGATCCTCGAGACTAAGGTCTTTTTAGTCGCTCGGCTGACGAAGTCAATATTGAATTTAGCTGGAGAAATGTTCGATTTAAATAGCGTTAATCTCTGACTAAAAAAACATACATTCGTCTAATGGAAATTTTTTATTATGACTTGAACAGTTTTTATTCTGGTTCGAGACCTTTTTGTGGTTTCTTATTCAGATTCAACTAAAAAATTGATGAAATGTATTGGCTACGGTTGCCAGGCAGACTGTACAGCCGAAGTAATCGTTGCCAAAGTCTGCTGAAGAAACCCTTGACGGTCTTAGAAACAGCTGTACAGTCTGCCTGGCAAGTGTAGCCAATACATTTCACCAATTTTTTAGTTAAATCTGAATAAGAAACAACAAAAAGATCTTGAACCAGAATAAAAACGGTTCAAGTAATTATAATGATAAAAGACCGAAAGAATGTAAACAAAACAAATAGAGATTTTTTATTTAAGATTTCGGAGTTTAGTCTCATTTCCGTGGACATTTTTAAGTCCGCGTTGAGGATTGAGGTTTCATCACCTATAGTGAAGCGTCAAACCCAATCTTCGCTGCTTGGTATTCGACCTTCAAAGATTTTATCCTAAATCGAGCTTTACCGTGAAAAGGGTTTAATGACATTTCGTACCCTTAACCTGTGGGTAATTTTAGTTGTGATGCCCCTGATGATCGGTTGTAAAGGCTTATCAATCAAGAGGTATTTTTTCAATAGGGAGTTTTTCAAAAATTGCGCATGAGTTGTGTTAAACTTTATTTTTTTTCTTTTCCATTTCATTTAGCATTTTATCATGGAAAGACTTACACCGCTAAAACCACGGTTTTCGAGCATTTCGCACATACCAGTCGAATTGCTCGAATGAGTCATCAAAAATTGCGTAGTTGTGGCCAACATTCAAAGGAAATTATATTAAAAAAATAAATGGCATAAAATGTCTTTTCCAATGAACAATAAAGATTCCACACTTGATTTGATTTTTTTTATTTTGAAAAAATGCATCTAGATTGATCCCCCTATAGGTTTAACATCGCCACCAATGTTAGTTGTGGCGCAGATTTTAGGGCGCCCGTAAGTACAAAGCACGTAACGTAAGTACTTGAGTCAGATGAGAACGAAATTTCTTTCGTACCGCTTCCCTTAATAACTTCGGATCGGTAGTTAGGGTGGTTAAATTTTAAGGGCCGATTTTGAATGTGAACCACACCTAAGGGTCAAGTTTTTTTTCTGCATTTCATTTGATATTTCTTAATTTTAGACTAACTCAATTTGAACCATGGAAAGATACACAAGTGAACAAAGCGTTAAAGCTTTTTAGGCTTCGGCCAACAGTGGATGTTCAATTTTCGAAGAAAATCATCTATAGTGATGGCACATTTAGGCACATTTTCACCTCATAGATACACTGAATATACATTTTCAAAGCGCCTTCTTAACACCATAATCTTCTTCCTAAATGGCTTGGAGTCTAGGAGGTAATACCTTAGTACTTCGCTTTTGTCGGCAGTTGAAGTGCATTTTCCTGAAATTTTGAAAGTTGACGTTCTGGTGTTTTGCGAACTTTGACTTCACATACCCCAAAGGTAAAAATCAAGAAACACGCATTTTTGGCAGAAGTTAAAACGTAAATTCAAGTCTGACTCTAGTTCTTGGACGGATTGGAATTTGTAAGCCTTTAAAACGAGAACTTTGCTTCAAATTTAGTTGAGTTTCATTAAATACCTTTTTTTTAATTTTTGCTGTCGATTTTGTCTCAGTAGATACCAGTACCCGTACCAGTTTCTTTTTTTTTGCACAATATATGCTTCGAAATAACTTTTAATTGTAATATAGCTAATAGTTCTTACACAAAATTCTTACAGTATTTACATTGTAATTATTTACACTTGAACAATTAAAAGAAAAACATTTGAATTTCAACCATTTCTCTTAAACCATTTTCCACCCAATTTGCTGTAGGACCTTTTTATTGCAGTTGTTGTTCTTTACTTTAATGCTCGTGCATACATTTGAATTAATTTATTATCATAAACTTTCATTGAAATGTAACCATTTTTTAAAAATAGGATTATAGTTATGCACATAAATACGTATAGCCAAAGGGTACACCTAAGAGAAATTCTGGCCCTATCGAAGGCCCGACTAGACATTTGGCCTAATACCAATTCCATATCTATAAATTACATGCGCTCACAGTTTGTTTAAAAGACTTTCCAAAAAATGGATGGAGAAAAATAACAATTCGGATTTGAATTACGAGGGCTGCTAGTTATATCTCGAGTCCTGGCAATGCTAGTGCTCCCAGATGCAAACCAAACTTCCATTGGGAACTTTGACATTTTCTAGCATAACTTCACTCAGAACGTTTTGTCATTTGAGGGCGAATTGTTTTGCTTACAGAGTGTTGAAAAATTCATCTCAGTCAAAAAATGGAATTATCCCGTGAACATTTTCGTGCGATGATTTTTTACGATTTTCGGTGTAGGTTATCGAGACAAGAGTTTTAAATCATCTTGTTTCGACTTTTAGCGATGAAGCACTACCAAAAACCACTATTAATCGCTGGTACTATGAGTTCAGTCCCGGACGCCGTTCGCTCCAGGATGAATTCGAAAACTTAGGTCACTTTGCCAGAAACCATCGATGCTGTACGTGAGTGAACTGATTAAGCAAGACCGACATGTGACATACCCTGAGATTGAGGCATCCTTGGACATTAGTATAACAAGCATCAATAAGATATTGCATGTTCATTTGGCCGTGAAAAAATTTGTTCTCGTTGGATCCCACATAATTTGACGAATGCTCGTATGGATTGGTGCAAAAAGATGTTGAAAAAGTATAACTGCGGTAGCTCAAAGAGAGTTTTTAGCATTGTCACAGGTGACGAATCATGGATCTATGCAAATGAACCCGAAACAAAACAGCAATCGACCGTATGGGTCTTTCAGAACGAGCCAAATGGGTCTTTCAAAACGAGCCAAAATTGTTCGTGAAAGAATTACATCGAATCAAATGATTGCGTTATTTTCGGTATTACCGGCCATGTTGCCACGGTGCCTTTTCGATTTAAACAGCAACTTAAACAAACAAAATTGTCGAATATGGAGTGCTTCCAAATCACAGATACTGCATGAAACGGAATTGCATCCACTTCGTGTCACAGTGTGCTGTACAGTTTTATCACACTGCATTGTCGGGCACTACTTCTACAAAGAAAATGGTCACACCGTTACGGTTACTGATGACCGTTACTTGAGCATGCTGAGAGAGTTTTTCTATTCAGAATTACGCCAAATGAAAATCTCTTTCAACTTTGTGTGGTTTCAGCAAAGTGGTAAAACTCCTTACATAGCCCGGACGGTTATGACAGAATTGCGACGAAAATTCTGTTGGCCCCCTAGGTCGCCCGACCTTACTGCACCTAACTTTTTCTTGTGGGATTATTATAAACACGAAGTCTACAAATCAAAACCAACAAATGTAAATGAACTAAAGCAATCCCTTCGAGAAATAATTGCGGCTTTTTCTGCCTCTACTCTCCGAGCAGTAATGAACAACTTTTTGTTAAGATGCCGCATACGCATAACCGTGCAGGGGGTGGCATTTAAATTCAATTATTTTTAAAACTAATTAAGCTGTATTTAATGAAATTCAATGAGCTTTAACATGAATAAAAGAAAAAATGTAATGTAACAATATTCTTCAGCCACCCTGTATAACGATTTAAAAGTCCTAAAGGAATTGTGCACGACTATCATGACAGTATGCCCAGGATCAACCCCGGTTAAGAAAATATAGCAATGATTTCAGCGGTGTAAGCGATTTATCTCTAAGGCCGAGGCCAATGAGCGGCACAGCGGTAAGCGGCAAAGCGGTGAGCGTCAAAAAATTAAAACATATGAAAAAATCAATTTTCATTTTTTTTCTTTTTTTGATGCACGCAGAAAAAAAGTATGGTTATGGTGACAATATTCGAAGAGGATCATACTATTGTTATGTATATGGTTGCGGCATAACAATATTATGATCCTCACAACAATAGCATGATTCAAATACAACCATACTATGATTCCCACAACCATACTATGATTCTCACAACAATAGTATGATTCACACATGACCCTACTATGATCCCCACAACCATAGTATGATTCAGACTCAACCATACTATGATACCCACAACCATATTATGATCTTCACAACCATAGTATGTTTTACATACAACCATATGTACAAGATTTCAACAATAGAATTGAATTATGAAAATTATGTAAGAATACATCAAATTGAAAATAATAGGAGTGATTTATTTAACAGTAGAGAAAATCAGTTTATAAAACGTAAGCGTTTTTATTAAAAAGCAGTTTGTTTGAAAAATGTAATTTCTTATACAAAATACTATTATTGCGGCATGTCTGAGCGGCATGTCTGAGCGGCTAGGCGGCGCCGCTCAGAAATAGAACGTGCTATAATTTTCAATTGGTTTCTGAGCGACAAGGAAAAAACAAGCCAAAAGTGAATGCTGAGATTTTAATTTCCTCTGTGCAAAGTCGTCCGCTATTATGGCAATAGAGATTACCAAATTATAAAAATAAAAGTATTCTTAAATTGGAAAAAGAAAGGATGGAAATATTTAAAAAGGAGGTGGAAAGAAGAGAGGACAATGACAACCTGCAGTTTTTCGAGGAGAAATACAAAGATTAATTTTACAAAAATTTAAATCAAAAGAAAACAAATAAAAAAGCTTACCTCAAACTTAAAACAAGCCTTTGCTCTGCAGAAATTGCTTTTCTTTGTTTTGTCAATCTGGGTTTAACTTTTTTCAACAGTGTATCAAAGGATTCCACAGAAGTACTGCAGTTTGCCAAAATATGCCTGATATTTGCGTAGATTTCTATATAAATGGTTAAATTCGCCATAATGTAGCCTTGCTCGATTTTTTGGATGAACACAAAATCTTCTTTTTCTTAAGCGCAAAATAAGAATACGATTTTCGCGTAATAACATAAAACAAACTCCACTTGACAATGGCATTTTAACAACTAACCGCTTAGAAATGACGCTCAGTAATAAGCCACGTGCCGCTCAAATTTGCCACTCAGCCGCTTACCGCTCAGCCGCTCACCGCTCTGCCGCCCATTGCGTGGCCTCGGCCTAAGCCATTTAGAAACTTCTCTATAAAAAATGCATAAGCCCTACGGAGCCGATTTTAAATAGTAGGTCTCGGTCAATAAGTACGAGTAAGAGAATTATCTCTAAGCCATGTAAAAACTTCTCTAAAAAAATGTATAAGTCCTACGGATCAGGCGTTAAACATTAGGTCTTGGTCAATGAGTATTAGAATTAAAACGTGCACAGCTTACTGATTTGAGAGACGTTGTCCTTTGCTCCTTAATGGGACTTAAGTTAGTTTAGGCCTTATATTGGCCTTCTTCGAGAAGGCCTACTCAACTCGAATGTTAAACAATATATTCATACATACTCGTACATTCGTAGTTACTCGTATTATGTGTGTATAAACAATTAATATTTAATTTGTTATAAAACAATACAATGTAAATTATAATACCCCCGTACGGCCGAATACACACACACATACACATACAGTACATAGTTAGTTGCACTATAACCTGTCATTAAGGACATTTGCTAGGTGATACTAGTATCACATAAAATTCTCAGAAACGAAACAATATCTTTTTATTTCACATACGAGTACTAGATGGGGCGATGAACAAAGGATAAAATAGGTGGGTGTATTAAAAGGACTTTATGTACAAATTAAGTAGAGAGTTCCTAGAAAGGGATAATTAGGATATACAAAATTGAGCTACAAGAAAGAATACCTTTGTAAGCATGCGTTCATTTTAACGCTTATTTAATGAAACTTGTGCACAATTCGAGATATTTGCTTAATTTTGGGTGTCTTCTGTAACAGGGTGCCCAAAAAATGGGGCGTTTCCAGGAAACCGGCAATTCGGGAATTTTTAAAAGCAAGATTTTTAAAAAACGAGGGTTGTTAAACTTTAAGGGCCGATGCAATTTCTTGCCACCATTCTGAGCATTGATGACGTTTGGAATGGTCAAGAGGCTTTATTTCTTGAGAAAATTGCACCTTGTTAGCGTGTAAATGCAAGTCTTTCTGCATAATGTTCATCAACGACAAGCGTGAGAGGTGCAATTGTTGGGCACGACGACGAGTTGAGGTGGACGGCTCTTTAGCCACACTACCGCGAACAGCAGCAATATTTTCTGCATTACGAGCTGTACAAGCATGCACTGGTGTTTTTACATCTCCTACGGACCCGGTTTGCTCAAATTTTTGCACGATTTTTCTGATTGTACGCACATTTGGACGATTAAATTGACCAAAAACAATCAAGAAGCGCACGATTTGCATTTTGATTAGAACGCCCATTTGCATAATAAGCCTAAATAACTTTAACGCGTTGCTCGCTCGTTTATCTTTCCATGGTTCAAATTGATTTAGTCTGAAAATAAGAAATATCAAATGAAATGCAGAAAAAAACTTGACGTTCAACATTGGCTCTTAAAATTTAAGCACCCTTTAATTTAAGTAAAAAACCGGCATTAACCAAACTTGCAGTTTCAGACTTTTTCCTAAACATTTAAGAGTAAAATATTTTCCCATTCAGAAATGAAGTGATTTACCCCATTTTTAAACTTTGAGAATGCAATAGATGTCAACGGAAAGAGGTTTGTGTTTTATTTAAAAATAAACTTGTTAAAATCGGTTATAAAACAGGATTATGAACATAAAATAATTGCCCTTTGAATTTGTGAGAAAGTTCCATTGTACCCTTGTGCCAGATTTAAATAGGTATCATTTTTGGCCTAGGGTCCATCACCCAAATTTAGCCAAATAGTAAACATAATTTTATACTTGGATTTATTGTTGTTTGATATCCGTATGATCCCCCAGAACATTTGTAAGGAGACTATATTAAAAAAATGGGCCTATATCGTCCAAGATTGGATGTTTGTCCATAGTAATATAAGTACTATACCAAATTTGATCAAACTCGGAATCAATATGCGTATTTCAGAGAGGATGTATGTTAAATCGGGAAAGACCTTGCGCAGCAGTTGTAACTAAACGTGTACTAATATGAACAAATTTATCTGATTTTTTATTAAATAACGGATTTCTTAAGCGTCCATCCTTGATCCAAAAAGCTTAATTTTAAATTATAAATATTTTTTGCTTTCACATGAACAACACAAAAAAAAAACGAAAAACCCGATAGCAAAAACCTAGTAAACCTAGTGTCGATTTAAGGTATTTTTGTGAAACCGACTGTCGGTTTTTGGACATAAAACCGGCATCTCGGTTTTCGGTTTTGGAAACTCTATTCTGTATGTACTACTTCTCGTTCTAGAGGTGACATATTTCAAAGTCCTCGTCGATAGGCCATTTACGATTCAAGACCTTACTCCCGTGATTCGCGAGATACAGGTATCAATTCTGCAAAGAACATCTAAAGTTGGATCTTTAGAAAAGTCGAAGCCAACATTTAAATAAAATAATCCTAAACAAACAAAAACGTCCTTAGTACAGGCCGAATCTTGTATATCCGCTACAGTGAACTCGCTATTGAAATTACCATTTTTTGGGCTCCCTGTTTTTGTACAAAAAAACAGTGCAAACATAATGAAGTTATCTGCCTCATTTCAGAGCATAGTAAGGGTGTACATTAGAGTGCAGCAAAAATAGATTAACTCTAGAAATGAGGATTTATATCGAGCCATAAGCGCTAACCTATCGTAAGTGAAAAAATGCAAATTTTACAGGAGACGGTTTTTATTATTTATTTCAAACAACTTTATTAAAAATGCAAATGTTTTAATGCAAAAATTTAAGATTTCTACCTACTCATATAACTGTATCAAAAAACAAAAAAAAAAATCTGAACACATTTGCGATTGCTGCAGCAATTTGATGTGTGACTTACGATAAAATTGCTACACAATAAAATTTAAACAATCATTTACGATAAAATGCAAAAGCTTTTTTTTTTTGATGTTTTACTAACAATTTTGTCATTTTAAAAATACAAAACGATGAGGCTTGTCCTAACGATTATTTTTCAGCAATAAAATTTTTTTTCCAAAAATTTGACTTACGATAGGTTAGCGCTTATGGCTCGATATGTTCTAGAGCGAGTCCAAAGTCAAAATATTTTGGCTCTAGATGGAACAAAAAATACGCGATTTATTTTAAATTTTATGAAAATTTTTCATTTCACATTAAAATTACTTAACTAAAATAAATCTAAAATTTTATCAGAGAATGTTATTAAAGAAAAATTTAATTTTGATTGGAGTTTTAAAACTGGTCCAGCTTAGGTAAGCTGCAGACTAGAGCTATGTGGAGTCTCTATAAAGGCGTACATATTGTTTTTTCGTTTTTACGAGGGCTGCTATATATATATTTATGGCCTAATAATGAAAATGCGAATATTTATCATCAGAAATGGTTTTATTATTTAAGTACTCTTCAGCATGTACACTTTTGCATGCGCTCAAACCAATAGTCGAAGCACTTTTTCCACTCCGATTGAGACACCTCCAAAACGTCTGGCGACGAAAATCGCTGACCACGCATTTTTTTTCATGATATGCGGGAATAAAATGAAGTCATTGGATGTCAAGTCAGGGCTGTACGGCAGATGACCCATCAATTCGACGTTTTGGCCGGTCAAAAAGGCGCTGGTTTGAGCGATGTGTGAGAGCTCGCATTGTCATGGTGAACAATGATTCGTCTTCTATTGTTCGTTTTTCGAAGTTCTCCGAAGACTGCAGGCAAACAAATTGTGGTGTACCACTCAGAATTGACCGTCCTACGTTGCTCAAACGGAACAGTCGAAGACCGAAGAAACATGCGACCATTTACTTCGATGTGCTTCTTCTTAAGTTATATTTGGCTCGTCTTCGAAGACCCACACGGTCGATTGCTGTTTTGCTTCGGGCTTATACGCATAGATCCATGTTTCGTCACCTGTGACGATCTTATAAACGTCCTTTGAAGCACCACGATCGTATTTTTTTAAAATTTTTTTGCACCAATCGATACGAGCCTTTTTTTGAGCGATTGTCAAATTGTGTGGGATCCAACGAGAACAAACCTTTTTTACGGCCAGGTGTCATGCAATATCGAATGTATGCTGGTGGAAGAAATGCCCAAGGAGGCCTCCATCTCACGGTATGTCAGATGACGATCTTGCATTATCAGTTCACGCACGGCCTCAATGTTCTCTGGCACAACTGCTGTTTTTGGATGACCTTCACGACAATCGTTTTTGAGCGAGCGTCGACCACGATTGAAATCATTAAACCAGTTTGTCACAGTGCTATAGGATGGTGCTTCATCGCCATACAAAGATTTAGGTTCATCGGTGCACTCTTGTCGTGATAATCCACGTCGAAAGTAGTGAAATATGATCGAATGAAAATGTTCACGAGTTAATTCCATTTTTTTGCCAATTTGAAATAAAAGAAATAAATAAACAATCTTAACATTGAGCTAAACTATTTTTGGATTCGCTCAAAAACATAGCCATCCATATATCTGGATTCACTTAAAAACATCCATATTTCAGGAAGGGAACTAAGTAAATAAACTATCTAAACATTGAGCGAAAGTATTTTTGGATTCGCTTAAAAACATAGCCATTCGTATTTCTGAAGGGAAACATTTGTAACATAAACAAGTAAGACACTCTAGAGGACGCAGTTTATGGCAGGAGTTGCCATATCGAGACCTAACCGCAAAAAAGACGTAAGCGCCGAAAAGAAAATTTTACAGAAAAGGTTTTTTGGTTTTTGGCTAATTTTTCTAGAGGACTCTGATACAATTGAATTCGCTATATTTTTGTAAATATAAATATTTAATTTTTAATATTTAAGAATTAAGAGCGTTGTACAATTTTCTATCGAGTTTAATTAAAATGCGAGTGGAGCTTACGTCTTTTATGTAGCAGCCAATAGGAATTAAATTTGATTATGTGTCTTGTTTGAACTGCAAAGTGTAAAAGCGAAATAGGGAAACCGGTTATTCGTTACAAATAAACCGCATTATTCGAAAACCGGAAAATGGAAATTTTAAAAAACCGGCGTTATTTTCTGTCTTAAGAAACCGAACCGTTGGTCTTTTCTATCTTAAGAAACCGAACCGTCGGTCACTCTAAATCTGTACTACCCATATAAGGATACGCACCATTTGATGATTCCCACAACCATATTATAACAACCTTATCACGAATCTAGTCTGATTTCTACAACTGTATTATGATCACATGAACATATTATGACCTCCACAACCATATTCCGATGCCCACAAACATGTTATGGTTCACACAGAACAATATTATAATCCCTACAACTTCATTTTGATTCCCACATATAAAGGGTGATCCATCTAGTGGTATTTTTTCAGAACAAAAAAATCAAATCATGTGTGGAATCATTATTGGTAATTTTAAAGGACATTTTATGGCATTTATTTTTTGAATATAATTTCCTTCAAATGTTGGCCACAACTACGCCTTAGGGTTTCCATTCTGAGGGTCCAATAATGTTGGCTTCCAAAACTTAATTCGTACACGCAGAGAAAAACCATGGTTACTGCATGGTCACGGCAATAATAAATTGTTATCCGCAATAAAAGTATGTTCGTCGCAACTATAGCATTGTTAACTGAATTTAGTTTTGACAATAGTATAATTGCTGCAATATTAATATTGTTGAAATGTAACAATAGTATTATTGCCAAATTTAAAAATGAAAATATGATTAAAGCAACACTATTAATATGGTTGGTGCGACAAAAATATGGTTGGTGCGTTTTATGTTAACAATAATATGATTACGGCAATCATACTGTATGATTGTAATTTTTCTTCATTTTAATATGCTTTTTAGAACAAATGTTATTGGTACCGATCTAATGCAATAATAGTACTTTTTTTTATCGAAATTAAAATTTTTTATACAAACTGCTTTGGCTTTGTTTATCTGAAATATTTTTAATAAAAACGCTGACGTTTATTTAAATTTATTTTTTCTACTGTGAAATAAATCACTCCTATTATTTTGAATTTAATGTATTTTTGAATAATTTTCATAATTCAAATCCATTGTCGACAACTTAAGCAAATTCTAATAAATTATATTGGGAATCATAGTATAATTGTGTGTGACCATTCTATGGTTGTAGGAATCATAACATGGTTGCGTGTGAATCACACTATGGTTGTGAGGATCATATTATGGTTGTATGTGAAACATATGGTTGTGAGGATCATACAATGGTTTGGATATCATAGTATGATTGAGTGTGAATCATACTATGGTTGTGGGGATCATAGTATGGTTATGTGTGAATCATACTATGGTTGTGGGGATCATAGTATGGTTGAATTTCAATCATATTATTGTTGTGAGGATCATAATATTGTTGTACCACAACCATATACCCAACAATAGTATTATCCTCTTCGAATATTGTCACCACAACCATACTTTTTTTCTGCGTGTAGCTGGCTTAGAGTCTAGGCGGCCAACTCAACTGTCCAAAACGTGAAATTAGCTGCTTTTCGAAATGACCTCTCAATTGATCCATTGTTTGAGCAGCTGTATGACAAGTGGCACCTGTGTCCTGTTGAAACCAAGTGTCGTCAAGATAACGGGTTTCAATTTCAGGTAGCAAAAAGTCCGATATCATGGCGCGATAGCGAGCAAAATTCACGGTTACGTGCCGACCTTCATCATTTTTGAAAAAATATGCACCGATGATTTCACCAGCCTATAAATCGCACCAAACCGTGGTTTTCTCTGGGTATAATGGCACCTCTTGAACTCTTCTTATTGACTTTGCCGTTGAGCCAGAAATGTGCCTCATCACTGGACAAAATTTTGATCGAAAACAGCGGATCTTCCCTTTCTCTCCGAACGCTCATTTCCATAATACAGTTGCCAACATATGAAGGTTTTTTTTTTAAAAAATTAATGCCATAAAATGGCCTTTCAAATTACCAGAAAAGATTACACATTTGATTTGAATTTTTAAGTTTTTTGTTCTGAAAAAATACCTCAAGATGGATCACCCATTATATTATGATATCTTAAATTATTCCACAATATAATAGAATTATGATTACAATATGTCTAAACATAGACCTTTTTTTTAGTAAATAATTGTTCTGTCCACACGTTATAACAACTTGTTTACAATTATTTATTTATTATTTTTATCCCTCGAAAAAAGTTAACAACATTTTATTGCTAAATTTGGCTCTGCGTTTTGTCTTTTTTCTGAATCAACAAAATCGATCATTGGAGAGACCTGGCTTTTAACAAATTTAAAGTATGCTACTTTTATGATAGAGTCCTTACGAGTATGTATATCAAAAATCGATTAAATTATTAAATTTTCCGTTTTTATTGACAATAAATGGGAGATGGGGCAAAAAGGAAGTCAAATTCCAAAACATAAAATCTGTACGTAGGACGACTAGAAAAAGACTGCGAGTATTACAACATGACAACACAACAATCCAGGCATTAAAAACGTGTATGCCCGATGTTGTCAAAGCATATTCGTTTAAAAATTCAACATTTATTTTAATTATTCTTAACATTTAAAGCACAACGAAAATTGCTGTCTAAACATTTCACCAATGACCTTAAACAGCAGTAGGGAAAAGCTCTATTGCATGCGGTTCGAATAACAAAATATTGTATCTTTTTTGTGTGGTTTACTGTCTCCACAGACTAGACTGACGACTGACTCTGGTGTGGGCCTTTGCAGCTGCTTGTTTTGTTTGTGGCCATTTGTGGTGCTCCTAATCCAAAGAGAATCGTAAGTATCCTCCAACTCTATCACCACTGACGCCACCTTTCACTCCACCATTCGCTGGCTGTCCAAGCAGTGGAGGGAAACTTAATGTAATGGAAAGTTATTTTATGGACGAACATAAAAATCTGGATATATTCTATTCCGTTCTATGCCGGTTTTCTGTAGTCACACTGCTCGTGTGTGTATGTGTGTGTATGTGTGTGCATGTCCATGTATCTGTGGTTACATAAGTATTTACGAAATTGCTTTTATTTGTTAAATAAACATTTTCATCTTGACTTTAAAAGTTAAGTTTTAAATGGATGAAGACAAACGTCTTCGTTCAATGGACAGTGGTTTGGAAAATTGTCGATTGCATAATGAATGGGTTTTGTTATCGCCGTAGACATGAAGTCATCCGGTAGGATATGACATAGTCTGTGCATATTTATGTCGTAATTGGGCAAGGATAGTGGGGGCCAAGCATAGCTAACATATAGACCATGCTTATCTTGATTGGCGACTGTTCGCACGTAACGTACTAGACAAAATTTGAGATCGGCTTTAACATGTGACTTCTAGAGCGAAGGGACATTAAATCGGAAGGCACTTTTATTTGGGGGCTATGAGAAAACATAGTCTAATTTTATCGGGTTAGTTAAAGATTTTTTATAACACACTCTGCAAAATTATACGACGGTCTATTTTTATTTGTAACTCCAAAATCAAGCAAGGCCTTAAGTCAGGAGTGGCCTTTGTACAGGGGCTATATTAGAACGAGAACTATCGCAATGCACTAAACTAAATTTGAGCAAAGTAAACCTCAAATTGGGGGTAGGCTACAGGAAAACATGAATATGGCCCATGTTTACCAGTCCTGATAATAGATCTCTCAAAATCTATATATTTAAAAATGATGTGAAAAATGTATAGTAATTCTTCAATTGAAGGAGGCAGGGTCGATTTTACGAAAGAAAATTTTCCGCTTGGAAGATGCCGACGAATCTTCTCATGGTAGACAAGCGAAAGTGCATAATGACCAAGAATTCGGCGACAGCGAAAATGATGCGAGAATGGAAAATCATCATTTGGGATGAGTGCACGATGGCGCATAAAAGAGCTTTGAAGGCAGTTGGCCGATAAAAGTATTGCTGTTAAAGATTTACGTTAAAAATAATATGATTACGGCAATCATACTGTATGGTTGAGACTTGGAAAAAAGCATAACAGGTTTTGTGTGTGTGTGTGCTTTTTTTTGTATACCAAAAAAAACATACACCCACATGATGCAGTGCAACAACAATTGGAAGGCAGTGTGAGGGATTTTTATTGTGTTTACTTTGTTCGGTGGAATACTCTACTGCCGGCTGGTTCTCGTATATTTAAAATCTGTCTGCACTTAAGTATATAGCCATTGATTACACTCTGCGACAAATGGTAAGGGTCAGTGATCGGTTTGGAATGAAACCACCGGGGAAAGTTATATTGGTAAAAAAAAGTCATACGTGTTCCAGCGTTTCACTGGGTCTCATCTAGGAATCGAGATATATCGATTTGAAGTTAGTAAGTATCGTATAGGGGAATTTGTCACGTTTTAGGCTCTTTTGTTTGACATAACTCGAGAACCACTCGTCCGATTTAGCTGAAACAAATTTAGAAAAATTAAGAATTACAATTCCTCTAATCTGTTCTTAAACCGTTTTCCTACTTAAGCAACAGTTTCGCAATTATAAATAAATGTATGAAAAATGTATTTAAAAAAAAAATAAAAAAAAAAAAATTTTTTTTCTTCATGCGCTTATTTTTAAAATGGAAACTATTACTTGTAAAGGAAAATAACATATGAACAGATTAAGGGAATTGTAATTCTTGGTTTTTTAAAATTTATTTCAGCTAAATCGGACGAGTGGTTCTCAAGTTATGTCAAACAAAAGAGCCAAAAACGTGACAAATTCCCCTATACGATACTTACTAACTTCAAATCGATATATCTCGATTCCTAGATGAGACCCAACGAAACGCTGGGACACGTATGACCTTTTTTTGACCGATATAACTTTCCCCGGTGGTTTCATCCCAAACCGATTGTGGCTGTCGCACAGTGTTATGGTTTAATCACGTTCATCACTTGGGGTCTACGGATGGTAAAGCATCATTCATCTCCTGCAATCACCACTGCTTCCAACTAATAGTCTTTCCGACTGCCTTTTGATATATTTTTGTTTCTTAAATAAAATGTTCAATAGAAACATTGTCTTAAATCTGGCTATGAACTAATTTTAAAAAGATGCGTAATGGGAATCTGTAATGTTGAATAACAAAATAACCCAATCCTAAAAAATAAAGTTAGGGATCATAGTTGAATTGAGTGGAACCATATTATTGTTGTAGGGATCATAATATGGTTGCGTGTGAATCATACTATGGTTATGAGGATCATACTATGGTTGTATGTGAAAGAAAATATGGTTGTGAGGATCATTATTTTGTTTTGGATAATAGTATGGTTGAGTGTGACACATAATATGGGTGTGGGGATCATAGTATGGTTGTGTGGGAATCCTACTATTGTTGTGAGGATAATAACATTGTTGCGCTACAACCATATACCCAACAATAGTATGATCCTCTTCGAATATTGTCACCACAACCATACTTTTTTTCTGCGTGTGGCTAAAATCTTCGTTTTTGTGCCGGCATGTAAAGACGTTGAAATTTACCACGAACATGATAGTCGCTTTGCGGAACAACTCATCGGCTCTTGAATTCTCGAGACAACTGTTGGCGCTTGGCAATGGTCAAATTCCTGTTCATGTTTTCACTGGATCGATATCGTTCTTGCCAAATTTTTGTGAGTTCACATCGTCGATGGAGGAACTCATCACCAAAGTGTTGCCCTGGATTACATAAAATTATAAAAGTTTGGATTGTGCTAGTGAACGGGCAACACTAGCAGCGACGAATGAGGATGTCGATAGGTTCAATTAAAATATTTTAAGTCAAATCGCTGGAGAACTACATTCGTACAAATCCATTGACAATGTGGAAGTTTTTAACTCGGGAGAAACTCCGCCGCATAATTTACAGCTGAAGGTGGGATCGATCATAATCTTGTTGCAGAATCCGAATCATTCAAAATTGTGCAACGGTACGCGGTTGCCCGTCAAGAAACTGATGGACAATTAACGATCATCAAGGACAAATTCAAAGGAGATGAAGTCCTTATCCCACGAACTCCGAATATTTCCACTGATCTTCCATTACAATTCAAGCGGATTCAGTTCCCCGTTCGAATTTCCGTTTTTCGCGCGGTCAGCTGTACGTTGCCTGTTCGCGTGTTGGAAAACCGCCTTCGTTGTTTGTTTTTGCGCCGAAAACCAATCAAAAAACATTGCTAATCATATCGCTCTCGACTGATTTCGATTATATTCAAATAAATCGGATTGAAATTTCAACTATCTGTGTTTTAGTGATAATAAAAGTTTATCTAAAGGCGTTAAATTGAGGCGAGTCGAAGTTCGCCGGGTCCGCTAGTGCTTAATACGAGTATAAATTTGAGCAAGATGAGAAGTAGTGCACACAGGAAACAGATTCGCTGCCACAACCGAGATGTTTGCCAACCGAATAATTAAGGTTTTGTGCACCTCGAGCATTATATCACTACAACCGAATGTTGATTGGTGTTCTGTAATTTTTAGTAATTGAAACTGAAGTTTTGGTTGATCATGCGAAGTATCCGAATAGCCACAAAAGAATTTTTGAGTTTAAAAATCCATTTGCCCCACTTGCTTAAAAAAAAATTAAAATTTTTAATAAAAAAAACCTTTGCCTACATATTTCAAGTACTCTATATCATGTCGAGGAAAAATTTGAAATTATGGTGGAAGATTTTTACTGGACAAAAGTTAATTAATCGACTGGCTTAAAGTTGGGAATAACTAATTATTTTTATTATACTTTAGTAACGATTATTGAGAGCAAAAACAAAAAAAATCCATTAATATGATGAAATTTCAGTTACCATCACCAATAATTGGAAACGAGAACAAAACCTTCAAAAAACTGTTGGTTGCCACAATCACCAGCTGTGGAAACTATAGGGTGATCCATCTAGAGGGTTTTTTTCAGAACAAAAATATATAAAAATTCAAATCAAGTGTTGAATCTTTATTGGTTATTTGAAAGGACACTTTATGGCATTTATTTTTTGAAAATAGTTACCTTCAAATGTTGGCAACTGTATTATGGAAATGAGCGTTCGGTGAGAAACGGGAAGATCCGCTATTTTCGACCACAATTTTGTTCAGTGATGAGGCCCATTTCTGGCTCAATAGCAGAGTCAGTAAACAAAAATGCCGCGTTTGGGCTAAAGAGCAACAATAAGAGTTTCAAGAGGTGCCATTATACGCAGAGAAAACCACGGTTTGTTGCGGTTTATAAGCTGGTGTAATTATCGGTGCATATTTTTTCAAAAATGATGAAGGCCGGAACGTAACCATGAATGGTGCTTGCTATCGCGCCATGATATCGATCTTTAGCTACCTGAAATTGAAGCCCGTAATCTTGACGACACTTGGTTTCAACAGGACGGTGTCACTTGCCATTCAGCTGCTCAAACAATGGATCTATTGAGAGGTCATTTCGAAAAGCAGCTAATTTCACTTTTTTGACAGGTGAGTTAGCCGCCTAGATCGAGTGATATCACACCTTTAGAAATTTTTCTTTGGGGTTACGTAAAGTCCAAGGTCTATGCTGACAAACCAGCTAGGATTCAGGTTTTGTAAGCCACATTACACATGTCATTAATGCCATACCGGTCGCAATGCTCGAACGAGTCATCCAAAATTGAACCCTCAGAATGGAAACCCTGAGGCGTAGTTGCGGCCAACATTTGAAGGAAATTATATTCAAAAAATAAATGCCATAAAAAGTTCTTTCATATTACGAATAACGATTCCACACTTGTTTTGAATATTTATACTTTTTTTTTGTTCTGCAAAAATACCTCTAGATGGATCACCCTTTATATACCTTTCTATGTTTCGATGGTATAACCGACATATTTATTATTTTGTGGTATGTTAAACCAAATATCTATTACGAGTACAAACATTTGGTGATTGCAACGAACATTCTTTTTTGGCAATGGAATTTTTGTAGTTTCAACCGATTTCCAACTAATTTTTTTCTGGGTGTGCATTTTTTATATATAAGAGACGTGGTCACCCTGTATATACTGTCATACCCTCTAGGTAGAGGATTTTAGAAGAAGTCAAACGATATACTGTGAATAAATTTTAAAAAATGCCCTTATGAACTGCAATAACGCTCTAATTTCCAGCAAAAAAAAAACAACATTTCAATGAATGTCAGTAAACTTTAAATGCTAATCGAAAACAACGATAATCGTAATTGCATACAATTTAAATAGAAATATTGCATGACTTTCAAAACACTGTAGTTAGGCTTAATAGGCAAGATTAAGCATATGAACAAGAATGCATACGTATATCAAGGCGGGTCGTTTTAAAAGAAGGCAAAATCGTTGCTGTTGGTTTAATTTGATAAGACACCTTGTTTTGTTTTATATATATTTTCATGGCTGATATTCTTAAAGCCATGCAAGGCAGGAGTTGGGAAATGTTTTTGCTTTAGACCCGCTCTACTGTTTATATAAAAATATGCATATATACGTACATGGAAAGTATGTAGAGGACTGTGTTTATATAAATGCATAGTTAAATAGTTGCTCTAACAGTTTAAGTCTATGTGTGGTAAACCAAAGTTATTTATAAATGAAGTTTAAATTTCCTTCGTTCAGCCTTTGACTAAGTTTTGGTTTATGACTCTCCTTTGGGAGAAGGTATTTGAATGTTTGTATGTACGAGTACGTATGTGTGCACCCATTGTGAAGGAATCATCTTCCGACGTCACCACCGCCGCTGCCAGTAGTAATTCAAAATAACCTAAAGATACTTAAAATGTTTTTGTGCGGTTTCTGGTCATCGTCTTCCTCTTCATCTTCAACTTTATCTTCTCCTTTTCCTTTTCATACTTCCGACAAATGGCCATAAACAATTAATATATATGTGTGCGTGTAAGTGTGTTTGCATTCCCGGTAGTTTTTCTCGGCTATGTCTACACGTGCGAAGAGCGACCATGGCTGGCTTCTTTTGAGTATGACCACATATTTGTTTATTTGGTCCGGGTCGTATATCTTTGGGGGCTTCCATTCTTTTTTGCCATCTTTTCGGTAGTTTGTGTTCTGTGTTATCTGTGTTTTAATGGCTTTCAAACAGGACAGCAAAAAAGGCATAAAAACCAAAAAAAAGAAACTACATAAGTATAATACATTGGCCATTATGAATATTTGCGTATTTGTTACACTCAGCGAATAATGATGGTTCAAATGGTACAATGGTTTAAACCCTACAGCACACTGTGACACATGGTATTATGACTTAGTGTTGATGTTTGCAAAATCTTAATGGAAAGGTAATAGACCTCATGTTCTGTCGTTTGAGAATCACAGTCTGATTCCATTGAGCAGCTTCTGTCTGTCCATCTCCGCTTGTAACTGGAGGATGAACGCTATTGAGGTAAGGACGGAGTCAATTGAAATTGGTTTTTCGACTTTAGAATCTCTAGAAGACACACATTTTATCAGATTCTAAACCAATTTCGCACAGAGCGTTAGGAGCGAACCAAATCAGAAAAATTTGACGTATACAGATTATTCTTCCCCAAAAGATCTTTCAGATTTGAGGTTCTGCTACTCTAAAATCACGTTTTATTTCGATCTTGCTTAATTTTAATATAATAAATTGCAGGACACCTCTAATCAAGCGTAATAAAATTCAAACACATCGGTCAATGACTTTTTATATCTCCTACACAAAGGTCAAATGTTTGTGATACTGTCGCTTTAGAAGCCACATACGAGGGTTGCTATATATTTCTGGCCTAGGCAACACTCAGTGTTGCCTGACGCCTTTCCATAGGAAAGTTTGACATTTTTTAGAATTAACGTACTCAGAACGTTTTGACGTACGACCATCATTTGTGTTGTTTACAGTGACTTAAAAAAATAAAGTCAAAAAAATCAATCAAAAATCAAAAAAAGTGGAATTAACTCGTGAGCATTTTCCTGCGACCATTTTTCACAACTTTCAATGTAGATTATAACGACAAGAGTGCATCGATGAACTTAAATCTTTGTATGGTGATGAAGCACCACACGCAGAGAAAAGATATGGTTACACTATGGTCACCGTAATACTAATATGTTCTCTACAATAAAAGCATGTTCGTCGCAACCATTGCATTGTTTTTTGAATTTTATTTTGACAAAAGTATGATTGCGACAATATTGCTATTGTTGAAATGTAACAATAGTATTATTGCCAAATATAGAAATGAAAATATGGTTGTAGCAACCATACAAACATGGCTGGTGCAACAAAAGTATTGTTGTTTAAAATTTAGGTTAACAATAATTTGATTACGGCAATCATACAGTATGGTTGCGACTATGAACATAACAAAACAGGTTTTATAGAGCATACATGGATGTGTGTGCGTATTTTTTTTTTGATATACAAAAAAACACATACACACGATACAGTGAATGGTTGCTGTTCATTAAAAAAACAACAACAATCGGAATGTAGTTTAAGGGATTTTTATTGTGTTTTCTTTGTTCGGTGAAATACTCTAATACCGACTGGTTCTCGTTTATTTAAAATCTGCCTGCACTTAAGTATATAGCCATTGATCACGGTAAAATCACATTCGTTACTTGGTGTCTACGGATGGTGAAGTAGCATTCACCCCTGCTGGCAACTAAAAGTATTTTTGACCGTTGGAATATATATTTTTGTTTCTTGAATGAAATGTTTAATAAAAACATGGCATCAAATCTGGCTATGAACTAATAGTAATGCAATTTAAAATAACATACAAGTACTTAATAAAAATCTCTATTTTTTAATAAGAACAATAACCAATCCTAATAAATAATTTTGGGGATTATAGTATGGTTGAGTGTGAATCATACTATGGTTGGGTGGATCATAGTATGGTTGCGTGTGAATCATACTATGGTTGTGAGGATCATACTATGGTTGAATGAGAAACATACTATGGTTGTGAGGATCATAATATGGTTGTGGAGATAATAGTATGGTTGAGTGTGAATCATAATATGGTTGTGAGGATCATAGTATGGTTGTGGAGATGATAGTATGGTTGAGTGTGAATCATACTATGGTTGTGGGGATCATAGTATGGTTATGTGTGAATCATACTATTATTGTGAGGATCATAATATTGTTGTGTGACAACCATATACCCAACAATAGTATGATCCTCTTCGAATATTGTCACCCCAACCATACTTTTTTTCTGCGTGCATCCTATAGCCCTGTGAATAACTGGTTTAATGAATGCAATAGTGGCCAACCCTCGCACAAAGACGAAGGTCGTCCAAAAGCCGTTGTGCCAGAGAACGTTGAAGCCGTGTGTGAACTGATAATACTGCGGCATTTCTTCCACCAGCATACATTCGATATTGCAACACCTGGCCGTAAAAAAAGGTTTGTTCTCGTTGGATCCTGCACAATTTGACAATCGTTCAAAAAAGGGTCGCGTCGATCGGTGCAAAGAAATTTTCGAAAAAATACGATCGCGGTCCTTCAAAAGATGTTTATAAGATCGTCACAGGTGAAGAATCATGGATCTATGCGTATGAGCCCGAAACAAAACAGCAATCGACCGTGTGGGTCTTCGAAGACGAGCCAAATCCAACGAAAGTTGTTCGTGGAAGAAGCACTTCGAAGCAAATGGTCGCCTGTTTCTTCGTCAAAACTCGTCATGTGGCGACTGTTCCGCTTGAGCATCGTAGGACGGTCAATTCTAAGTGGTACACCACAATTTGTTTGCCTGAAGTCTTCGGAGAAATTCGAAAAACGAACAAGAGAAGACGAATCATTGCGCACCATGACAATGCGAGCTCTCACACATCGGCTCAATCAAGCATCTTTTTGAACGGCCAAAACGTTGAATTGATGGGTCAGCCGCCGTATAGCCCTGACTTGGCACCCAATGCCTTCTCTTTATTTCCTCACATCAAGAAAAAAATGCGTGGTCAGCGATTTTCCTCGCCAAAAGATGCTGCTAAAGCGTTCAAAAACCATGTTTTGGAGGTGTCTCAATCGGAGTGGAAAAAGTGCTTCGACAATTGGTTTGAGTACATGGAGAATACATTGAGAAACAATAAAACCATTTGGATGATAAATTTTTCCATTTTTATTATTAGGCCAGAAAAATATATAGCAGCTCTCGTATTTAATCTTTTTGGGCTCTGATTTTGTAAGTTACAGTAGATGGAATTTTTATTTTTTTCTGGTTTAAGTTAGTTTTGGTTAATTTTTCTAACAGACCTCATGCAAGGTATACTACCGATTTGAGGTCCTGCCGCTCTTCAATTCAGATTCTGCACTCGATCTTGATAAAATTTGTTTTAGTAAGGTAACTTAACCTATAACACTGATTTTATGTCCTTCTACAAATTTTAAAATAAAATTTTGCTTAATTTTCATTTTACAAAAGTCCCATATAAGATAAACTATAACGCTCAGTGTTTTACAGTAACCCCCATACAAAGGTAAATCCCGATCTGGGGACCTGCCTTTCAATACATCAGTTTTGCAATTTGATCCTGCTGAAATTTATCACACTGCGTTATGATTGATCCATAACTAACCCTGGTGAAATTGGACTATATCGTTTCATGATTTCGTGTAGACTCCATACGTAGGTACGTCCCGATGAGAGCCCTAACGTTCTTGAAGAACATTTTAAATCTGATCTTGCTCAAATTAACTATGGTTCGTTGTAAAAGACCTATAAGTAGCCTTGTAGAGTATCCTACAGTCCGCCACACCCGATTTATTTTTTTTACATGTTTTTATGAAGCTTTAGCCTGCACATACAGTAATGATAAAGAATTGCCCACTGGTTTTTCTTTGAGTGTTTATCATTTCTTGTGGTTTTTTAACCACATTTAGACTCGGCCTCCTATATACAAATCATCCAAACCATCTTGTATAGAGTAAAATAGGCAATTTAATATTAATTTAATAAAGGATGCTACTTTTAGAAGTAGAGAACATCAACTTCGGAAAATGTTTTTTAGTGCCACGGATTTTTATATTTGTTACATGACTTATGTTTAGTTTGGTTTGCCATTAAGCATGAATAGACTTGAATGAAAAAAAAGCTAAAATATTTGGGAGAATTTAATGGTGTCAAGAATATATTTTATGGAGTTCAAGAAAGTCTCGGCAATGGAGCCAGAGTAGCGCCATAAATATTATGCAAGTCCTCACGTTAGGACGAGAGGTACAGAATAAGCATTGCCAACTTATTTTCTTAAACTTATAAATCTTACTCAAAACTGGGGAAAAAACATAGGAATAGCCTTAAAGATATTCGACTTATACCAAACGAGAAAGTTCGAAAACTCTGCTATACAGAAAGCTCTGCGACTCTGTTAGGATTATAAGATCAAATTCACAACATAGCTTTTAGAACACAGATATATACTTATGTTTAGTGGGTGCTATATGAAAACATTGACAATTATGGTCCAAGTTCACCCGGGTACGTTTAAGGCCATACATAACGCACTATATTGTTTTGACCTAGATTGACTTTTAAATGTGGCCTGTTGAGCGACAGAAACTCAAATCGGTAAGGAATTGCGCACGGGCAGTATATCAAAAAAAATTACCAATATGATCAAGCTTTGAAGGGGTCTTTACGTCTTTACTTTGGTAGACAATTCTGTATAGGGTCTACATGAAAACATGGATTGATTGAGTCCTATTTCATCAGGGTTGGATAGAGGGATAATGTAACGGAGTGTGCCAAATTTTTGCTATACCAGATTTAATATGTGTCTTTTAAAGCGGCAAGGTCTCGATCTGTGCGAGCAACACAAAACGCGAAACGATGTAGTCTTACGTTTGCAGGTTTGGTCTATGTCACTTTTAATGCATAATTCTATAATAAATCTAATTTATAATGTGGCTTGTAGAGCGCCAGGGCCTTTGACCAATATGGTCAAACAAACAGAAAACACATATTGTTGAGGTGACTGCACCTAGCTGATGAGTGTTTGTTTTGGGAAAATCCGGTACATAGAACCGGTAGTCGTGGGATTGAAGCAAGCATTAGCAATATGCTACAAGGCAGACTTAAATGCTCACCAAGAACTGTGGCAATCTCTACGAGGAAACGACCATATGGGCATATCTTTTGCAGAGCACATTAATAGCACAGTGAATGAGGATGTCCTCACGCGGGGACATCCTCTCCCTATGGGAGATTGCCATAGCTCACCTGACATTACTATGACATCGCCTGACCTGATCAACGTCGTCATCTGGCAACCCGTCATTTCGTTACGATCGGACCATCTTCCATAATCCTCTCCATCGGCTGACCATCCGACTTCATAATCTCTAAACGCCGTACGTATCCGTATCAAAATAAGGCTAATTGGGATACCATAGAGAAGCCTCCAACCGCAGCTTTAGTGATCTACCCATTCCCACGGATGTTCGGGTAGCCGAAAAAAAGTTCAATGTCATCATCAACGCAGCAGCCGCTTGACATATTCTTGCTGGTCAAATACCCAAGAGACGACCAAATTTCCCAGCTGAGGCAGCAGGACTCGTAGACGAGTGAAATGACATTCGATGCTCCAATCCTGCTGAGCCAAGAATTTGGGATCTTAACTCTGAGATCAGTAGGTTGGTCAACGTAATGGTAAATGGCTAGATCGCCATGGGACGCAAGCAAAGAAGAATCGTACAGACCGATCTCTTTGCTTTTGCCAGTAGCAAAGGCACATAGGCTGATAAGGTCCTGCTTCAGCAGAGTGGTTTTACGGTCGTTGAACGTTGATCGTGACCTTCTAAGCGATACTTAGTCAGAGTAGGATTCAATAAGTGGCTTCTAGAGCTGCAGGTACCCACTTGGGAAATATCTTTGTTTACATTAGAACATGAACCGATATGAACAATTTCAATATTGTTCGACATTGGCCTTAATCTGAACACTGTGAATCTTAGGCACTATTCAACCTCTATCTTTTTCAGTTCTACAGTAACCTAATGGCGTTAAAAATGCGGATCAAAGCAGTCTCTTGGCGGCTAGGAATATACAGATATCCGCCCAATCCCACCACAGCCGGACCGGATTGACCCGAAGAGCAATTCTTCGGCCAAGGGATGTCACCCCGGCACACAGTTGCCGCTACTACAACAGCAACAGGATATCCGCCACCTAAATTTTCTGCCACACTGTTCAGTACTCGTATATAGACAGCACAGAAAAGACTGGTGAGAGACCAATTACGTCAAAGTTCTTGGTGCCACGTTCGATAGTCTTTTAAACTGCTCAGCACGCGCCACTGCTATCTGTGATAAGCTGTGAAGAAGAAACAAGGCCGGTCAGAACTTAAGATACTGACAAAGAAATCTTGTTCACGTCTTAAAACCCGAAAGGTCGGGCAGTGCTGAACTATGCAGGGTCAGTGTAAATATCGAGTGTTAGCGAGACGTAGCGGAGGAACAGTTAGACTAACAACAATGCCGCACAGTAGTTCAGAAACATATTCATCGGTCAAAAGTTTATAACTTTTGATCTAGTAAGAATTTTTGAGTTCTCTAAAAATAACGATAGTAGCCAAGGATTATTTTTAGCTATTGACATTCAAAATAATCATTGAGTTCCTAGCTACAATCCTCATTTAAACAGAACTCAAAAATGTTCTGTAGACCAATAGTTAAACACTTTTGGAAATTGATTCTGGACCACTGTGCGCTATTGGGATAACTGCAACAGGGTGTCTCCTAATGTTCTCGGAAGACCACCTATATGGAGGACAAAGATCTAGCCCGGCACAACTGTCGATGCAGTACCCGCTGGGGTGCTACAGAAAAAATCAACCAACTTTTAGATAGGCTTTAACACCTCGGCAGGTCATAAGTGATCTTCGCGATCAATAGAAAGAAATCTAACAATACAAGCAAGAGCCGCTAGATCAAAGGACCTACCGGACAGTACTAACCTAAACTTTCTCCGGCACAATATCTAAAACCGCCAACGACTAAAGAGTGAGTGCGTTGCTTGGAAATCATACTCTAGAGGTAGTACGTGGGTTGTTATTTATATTTCGGGTCCTGAAAATACTAGTGTACCCTGATGCAAACTGGAACTTCCATTGGAAACTTTGACATTTTTTTAGCATGACATCACTCAGAACGTTTTGTCATTTGAGGGCGACTTGTTTTGTTTACAGTGTGTTGAAAAATTCATCTCAGTCAAGAAATGGAATTATCTCGTGAACATTTTCGTGCGATGATTTTTTACGATTTTCGGCGTGGGTTATCGAGACATGAGTGTTTAAATCAACTTGTTTTGACTTTTGGCAATGAAGCACCATCAAAAAACACTGTTAATCGCTGGTACCAAGAGTTCAGTCTTGGACGCCGTTCGCTTCAGGATGAATTTCGTAAAGGACGTCCGACTTCGGTCACTTTGCCAGAAACCATCGATGCTGTGCGTAAATTGATTAAGCAAGACCGACATGTGACATACCGTGAGATTGAAGCATCCTTGGGCATTAGTATGACAACCATCAATAAGATATTGCAAGTTTATTTGGCCATGAAAAACATTTGTTCTCGTTGGATCCCAAATAAATTGACGAATGCTCAAAAAAGGCTCATATGCTTTGGTGCAAAGAGATGTTGGAAAAATATTACTGCGGTAGCTCAAAGGAAGTTTAACATTGTCACAGGTGACGAATCATGGATCTATGCATACACGGGAGAAAAAACATGGTTACTACATGGTCACGGCAATAAAAGTATGTTCTCCGCAATAAAAGTATGTTCGTCGCAACCACAGCATTGTTAACTGAATTTAGTTTTGACAATAGTATAATTGCTGCAACATTAATATTGTAGAAATGTAACAATAGATTAAAACAATAAATTAAAATGAAAATATGGTTAAAGCAACAATATAAATGTGGTTGGTGCGACAAAAGTATTGTGTTTTGCGTTTTATGTTAACAATAATATGATAACGGCAATCATACTGTTGTGAGTTGTGTTATGGTTGAGTGTGAGTCATACTATGGTTGTGGGGATCATAGTATGGTTATGTGTGAATCATACTATTGTTGTGAGGATCATAGTATGGTTGTATTTGAATCATGCTATTGTTGTGAGGATCATAATATTGTTGTACCACAACCATATACCCAACAATAGTATTATCCTCTGCGAATATTGTCACCACAACCATACTTTTTTTCAGCGTGTATGAACCCGAAAAAAACAGCAATCGACCGTAAGGGTCTTTCAAGACGAGCCAAATCCAACAAAAGTTGTTCGTGGAAGTAGTACATCAAAGCAAATGATTGCGTTTTTTTCGGTATAATAGGAGGTCAATTCTGAGTGGTATACAACCATCGGTTTGCCAACAGTGTTCGAAGAAATGAGGAAAGATAATAAGAGAAGACGGATCATTTTGCATCATGACAATGCGAGCTCTCACGCATCAGCTGAAACAAAATGAAACATTAGCTGAAAAAATGCGTGGTCGACTTTTTTAATCGCCCGCAATCGGAGTGGAAAAAGTACTTCGAAAATTGGCATGTGCGCATGCAAAAGTGTATTGAGCTTAAAGGAGAATATTTTGAAAAACAATAAAACCATTTCCAATGATAAATTATTTTGTTTTATTGCTGGACCCGAAGTATAAATAGCAACCCTCGTACAAGAGGAAGATGGGCTATCCCGACTATTTGCACAGCAGTGTTTCAAACACTTTTTAGCATGACATCATGGAACACACTTTTCACGCACAGTTAGCCAGCGAAGCCCACTTAGCTGGTTCTCAGGTCCTTGTAGACACACCCGGCCCAAGTCGTCAACAACTTTCTGAACTTGGCACCCAGTTTTATCGATCGAGCAGCACAAGACTGCTGAAACATAAACAACAGCCGGACAAACCCACACAGTTAAGCCAATACAGCAATGGCAACGCTAGCCAAAAACTCTTCGTACTGGAATCGTTGGATTTAGTTTATATTACCCAAGTTTGCATTGTCCCATAACACTATGACGAACAAATCCACCCGAGAGGCTGAGCTTTAAGTTAATTACAAATTAAGCCACCGGCTTTTTAATCAACACACCTAATCTGTGTAACATTTTACGTTAGAATTCTATACCTCTAAAACAACACCCTTTATATGTTTGTTTGAGTGTATGCGTTATTTTAACCACTGACTTTATGTACAAAACGCTACAAACAAATAAAGATTAAGTGGGAATGCCTTTTTAGACAAAATTTCAACTAAACATGAAAATGTTCACATGAACAGGCCTAAGATATGCCACTCGGAAAGGAAAAGGAATGACTTACTGCCCACTACAACCGGTGTGGACCAGCGAGCGCGTGTGTATGTGTGCATAGGAGTGTTGTCTACAGCAAATATATTGGCATTGGGACGACCACACAGCATTTCTATTTGTACCATAAATAATTTATATTGTTCATTTCCAGATAACGTTCGGGCCGTTGCTGTTGATAATAATAAATTGTTAAATTCTCTCCCTCTCTCTCACGCTATCTCTGTTTATATTTATGATCCTTTCGTATTAGTTGCTAATGTTGTGGTGCTTCTTGTTGTTGTTGATTTTACTGTTGTCGTAACTCTTACTGCGGCTGCTTTTCCGTTTCCTTCCGTTTCACCCATCAATGTTGAGTATTTTATATCTTCTTTACCATCTTCCGCTTTTCCTTGGCCCGGCTTTATTTAATGTCTTACTCGCTCATTTATGCACTCATCCGCCAGGTCTGCTCCTGCCCCTCTCCCCACAGTCCCCGTAGGGATAGTGAAGGCCTTACACAAACACCATCACCACTCTTCAGGTGATATTTCTTTTCATTAATGTGGGGTCGCCTCGTATCGGGGCGATTTTCCATTATTGCCAACCAGCGGGGGGCGTTTTTGTATTTTGGCAATTATTTTCACCGAAAAAATGGCCACAGCAGCAGCCATACAAATTTTATTCATTATTTCAATAAAATTATTATTTATTATCAATAAAAGGTATTCAGTGGTAAAGAAGTTGACAGAGGGCGGCAAGGGCCTGGTTAGCAGGCCGCCTGTCGTGGCAAAAGTCTTCATTAAATCTTTTGTTAAGACATTTCAATGGCCCTTTATTGTTTTCAGTGGGCTTTTTGGGTTTTTTTCCGCAGGCACTGGTATTATGTTATAAATCTTTTTGTGCCCCTTGTTTCTCTTGCCCCTTCCTCTTAGCTCCGCGGGTTGTACTTGTTGGTGGTTCCATTTTTGCGTTCATAAAAATAGAATTATTAAATGAAATATTTCAATTTGGCCACACTAAAGGTGGTGGAGGAGTTGTTTTGGCTATCCTTAAAGTAGTTTAAGGAGAAATGGTCATGGTTTTGACAAGATACAAATATTCTGTTCAGAGATTGTTTGATAAACAAATGATTGGATTTGATTTGAAAAAGTGGAAAGTATTAAAACCCCATTATGGCTGAATTGTTTAACACGATAGGTATTCGTTGCTTATCATTAACTATAAGTAGAGACCTCAGTACCATTCAGCTTTAACATAAATAAGTAGTCCAATTATTACAGAAAATGGGAGTACTTCCAAGTTTTTCACTGGAAAATATTAGTTTAAAGTATCTAGAGATCAATAGCGTGAAATTTTGGTTATGAAAAACTAATCTCTTGAACAGCTTTTTAATTGCCATGACTAAACCTGAAGTCTAGAGCTGGCTTCAGAACAAACAGCACGTAAAGAAAGTATATCAGCACTAAAACGAAGTCCAGATTAAAGACCACTTGGGTACAGTTGACAATTTCCAAAAGAAGTGATCCACCTTGTAACTGCCCGCTACTTTACGAGTAAGAGATGTATCTCTAAACCTTCATTCACGCAAAAAAAAGGATGGTTGGGATGACAATATTTGAAGAGGATCATACTATTATTGGGTGTATGGTTGTGTCACTACAATATTATGATCCTGACAACAATAGTATGATTCACACTCAACCATACTATGATATCCACAACAAAAGTATGATTCACACTCAACCACACTATGATCTTCACAACAATAGTTTCATTCACACATAACCATACTATTCTCTCCACAACCATAGTATGATCCTCACATCCATAGTATTTTTCTCATACAACCATAGTATGATCCTCACAACCATAGTATGATTCACACGCAACCATACTATGATACACACAACCATATTATGATTCACATTCAACCATACTATAATCTCCACAACAATAGTATGATTCACACTCAACCATACTATGATCTTCACAACAATAGTATGATCCTCACAACCATACTATTTTTCTTATACAACCATAGTATGATCCTCACAACCATAGTATGATTCAGTCAATCATACTATGCTACCCAAAATTATTTATTAGGATTGGGTGTTGTTCACCAAGACCCCAAGTAACGAATGTGATTAAACCATGATCAATGGCCACATACTTAAGAGCAGGCAGATTTTAAATAAACGAGAACCAGTCGGTATTAGAGTATTTCACCGAACAAAGTAAACACAATAAAAATGCCTCGAACTACCCTTTAATTGTTGTTGTTTTTTATAATGGACAACAACTATGCACTGTAACGTGTATGTTTTTTTTTGGTATATCAAAAAAATCATACGCACACACATACATGTATGCTCTATAAAACCTGTTTTGTTATGTTTATAGTCGCAACCATACTGTATGATTATCGTCATCATGTTATTGTTTAAATTTAAATTTTAAACAACAATACTTTAGTTGCATCAACCATGTTTATATGGTTGCTACAACCATGTCCATTTATAAATTTGGCAAAAATACTATTGTTACATTTCAACAATTTTAATGTTGCCCTAATAATACTGTTGTCAAAATTAAATTCAAGAAAATACTATGGTTGCGACGAACATGCTTTTATTGTAGAGAACATATTAGTGTTGCCGCGACCATGTAGTAACCATATTTTTTCTCAGCGTGATATTGAAATCTAGGCACTGCTTTTTAACTTTACTTAAATTCGATCAGTGAGTATAAAAATTGTATCGAACGCAAACCACTGAATTGAGAGAAGTACCCTTTTTGCGCAAAAAGAAATGGCCAGGCTGAACCCTATATACCCTCCGCCGTCACTACGCAACTAAAGCGCAAAAAATAGTACGTTTTTTGGGCCTTTTCGGCCCATGCGTCCATCTCTAATCTTAGCCACATCTTTAAAATAACTCTATATTTGGGTTTGCAACAAAATTTGATTTAATTTGAGTAGCTGTATGCCAAAACGCCCGTTTTGGCAATGGGGGACGTCATGACCGAAACCGTCCAGCAACTATGCACTTTATTGGGGAATGTAGTGCGTCGTTTCTAACAGGTACGTGTCTACTAACAGAACACATTCTAACCACAGTTTGTCCACAAAAAATTATACCTTATTAAGAAAAATACTCAAAAAAGTGTACGAGTTACCCTTAATCCCTTAAAAGGAAACTTTTTCCCCATTGAGCCGATTTCGCCCAGTATTTATCTCAGCTTCTGATCAGAAGCCTTCATCTTGCAAAATTTCAGGATCCTAGCCAAAACAGTGAGACTACAATATATTTGGGTTCGCAGCAAAATTAGCTTTGAGTACCCATATGTCTACATTGATGATTAATCGTCCGTATTCACAACGCGGTACTATCTTGGGCCACATAACCCAAACCGTCCGGCAACTTAGCTCTTTATTGGGGTATGTAGTGTTCCTGTTCTAACAGTTACCATTCTAACCACTGAACTTCTACAAAAATTATGATTTGTGAAGAAAATTTTTAAAACCAAGTTTACTTGTAAACGAGTTACCTTTAGTTCCTTAAAGGGAAACTTTTTTAACCCTTGAACGATTTCGTTCATTTACAATGATGACCGTAGGCCATCATTGTAATAAATTTCATGTTTGTTTAACCGCTATCGTGATTTCAACAGAATTGGAATTTTAGAATTTTAGACTTTTAGGCCGATCATTAATATACAGGGTGTACGCGGGGAAGGTATACTACTTTGTATTGCCCCCATTTTGGTAAGCATTAGTCTTGACAGTTCATATTTGACAGTCGTAAAGTAGAGACGTGGCAAATTTATTATTCGATAAACCAATGTGTTTAATAGTTAAGACATTTTATCAAAACCAATCATCGATTACTCTGACGATGAGAAGTTACGTGAAATTTTTGAGAGAAACAACGTGCCAACAAAACGCTCTATTTATCGTGTAGTGAATGATTTCGAAGAAGGAAGGTCTGTAGCTGATAGGCCCAAGCATGGAACACAACGTACTGCAAGATCGGCTGAAAACATTACTGCGGCTCAAGAAAGTGTTCAAAATAATCCATCAACCTCAAGTCGATGCCGTGCTCAGGTGCTTGGTCTTCAAAGAACAACATTGGCCACAATTTTGAACAAGGATTTGCAGTTGTTTCCATTTAAGATTCAGTTGACACAAGAGCTTCTTCCACAAGACCATTTACGCCGCCGTACATATAACAATAGGATGTTACAGCTCGCCCATGACAACTCCGATTTTCATGAAAAAATCATAATGAGTGACGAGGCACATTTTCATTACAATGGATATGTGAATAAACAGCATAGTCGGTTCTGGGCAATGGAAAACATTCAAAGTATTCGTCAGTCACCTTTGCATCCATTAAAAGTGACAGTCTGGTGTGCAATTTGGTCAGGAGGAATCTTTGGACCTTACTTCTATGAAAATGAAAACGGCGTAATGGTAACTGTCAATGAAGAGCGATATTGTGTTATGATTGAAAACTTTCTAACGGCAGAACTGCATGCTTTGGGCTTGTAAAACATGTGGTATCAACAAGACGGTGCCACATCGCAAACTGCCAGGATTACCCTGGAATTACTGTGAGACCTCTTTCCACAACAAGTTATTTTAAGAAATGGTGATGTTGATTGGCCTGCTCGGTCGCCTGATTTGATTGCTCCGAATTTCTTTTTGTGTGGATATCTGAAAAGCAAAGTTCATGCAAATGAACCGGAAACGATTGAGCAACTCAAACAAAATATTCGTGATGAAATTAATGAAATACCGCGTGAAATGTGCTCGCATTCGTGAGGCTAATAGAGGCGGACATTTATCTAATATTGTATTTCATACATAATAGCCGATATTAAATAAAACATTTATCAATATAAGATTCTCGTTCTTTAAATCACAAATTATAAACAAAAAAAAGTAGTATACCTTTCCGACGGACACCCTGTATATGTGACGCGCAAAATAGAAAGGGACCTAAGGCTAAAAACCAGTTTTGTTCAGGAGAGCCATTTCAAAGATTAGGTCCCTTTCTATTTTCGCTTAGAATGGTCGACTACACTATCATAAAACGCGCATATCTCTGGGAGGGAACATTTTTGCGTCATGGGATCGGTCTCATTCGATGCTCAGATGTTGTCCACATCAACAAAAAAAGTGAAAAGTTGATAAAAAGTTTTGTTCAGGAGAGCCATTTTAAAGATTAGGTCCCTTTCTATTTGCGCTTAGAATCGTCGACTTCACTTTCATAAAACGCGCATATCTCTGGGAGGGAACACTTTTAGGGCATGGGATCGGTCTCATTCGATGCTCAGATGTTGTCCACATCAAAAAAAGAAAAAAAAAATGAAAATTGATTTTTTTACCCTTAGGTCCCTTTCTCTATGCGCTGTCACATATACATAATTGGGTCTCACATCAATATTTCGCTGTGTTGCAAACGGACAATAGACAATAGAGTGCGTCGATTTACCAATCGATATTCTGCTATCGATTTTTCGGTACCTTTCGGCATGAGAAAAAAAAATCCCACAATGACGAATCAAAAAAAAAATTCGAGTCGCCCAAATTTAAATTTTTGTACTTTTTCTCAACTTGCAGTTTTAGGGTTTTAGTAGGCAATACAAATATTTTTTTTTTTTAAATAAATTAAATAAAAGTTGAGAAGAAGTTAAAAAAAGAATGAAATTTGGGAGCCTCAAAAATGATTTTTTATTATATTTTATTATTTTTTTCCCTCATGCTAAAAGCACAATATCGATAAATTTTTGTCCTTAGTATCGGCCCACCCTAACGGACAGGGCTTGTACCACTTGTCCTAAACATAGCAGCTCATGTAACAGTCCTACCACCGAACTCGAATCCGTTGGCCCAATCAGTCACAGGATCCGCCAACTATTAGATTCGAGTATTCACAAGGAATCACTATGACAATCAATATACAATGAGGGCAATCTTAGGATGTCTAATTCAGAAGCTGCAGCTTCACTGAAGAGGATAAACTAGTGAAACATCTCATATTTGTCCGTCCAAATTTATAGGCAAGATTACTTACAGTTCTTGGAAGAGAGATCCTTGATATCTTCAAACAGATTAGTAGCGTTTTGGTGATTTTTGTCTAGATTTTTTTAGATAAAAATTTATAGTTGTAAACTATGTTTGTAGCATCGGTATCTCTCTCTCTCTCTCTCTCTCTCTCTCTCTCTCTCTCTCTCTCTCTCTCTATCCGAAACCTCACCCTTTCTCAACCTTTCTGCTTTCTTTCTACTTCAACAACTCTGTTTGCTTCATGCCGCTTTCAACTGGGTTACCTACCCATTTAATTTAATCTAAGCTGTAATATTAGATTTTAAATTATGAACTATTGAATTTAAATATTGCTAATGTAATATTGTTAATATTGAAATGCATCGTCCTTATGCACAAAATCCTTAAATTGCCCAAATCCTTTATCTAAACAAGAGAATAGCACTTGCTAATCCAAGCAACCGATTAAAATGCCCATAAAGGCGAACCTACACCACCTTACACTCTTTCACTTGTAATCATTTTGGTCGATAGGAATCTATGTAACATTGGCGCACAATAAATCCAAATTGGAGCGATGATAGACAAACCATCCCCCCCCCCTATTCAAAACTTAGTACAACCGAACGGGGTAACAATAAGAGTTGCTCCTAATTAAAATCTGAAATTGCCAATTATTGAATACACCACCAACTAGCAGATCCCTCCCTACTAGTCCCTCCCATGCACCCTCCGCCCTTCTGTGCCATATTTGATGGACAGCCAAACCGATGTTCGCCGCGGCCGTTGTTTAATCAATCAAAAATCGTTGACTTCTTTTGTCGGCGTGCCGGCGTTAAGCTTTTAAAGTGCCAGCAACTAGCGCGGCTGTTAATTTGCACTCTGTAACAACTGTGTGGCGGATATCCTTTAGCCTTTCACTGACTTCATTAGAGACTATTTCACCGCAAAGTACGAGTTCGTGGGGGCGTTGAGAGGAGCAACGGCCTGCCGAATGGGGCCCATCGACCACTGCCCGAGCACACGGGCATAAGTGTAAATGGAAAATGTTAAATTAATTTCTATTGTTCGCCAGCATGGAAATCTGGGCAAGCTGGCCGACCACTAACAACGGCGGCGGTAGCCACAGCAATGCCAGCAACTTGAAGGCGTTGAATAATGCGGGTTGTACGAGTATGAAAGCTGAGAAGTTGATGGAGGAGACCTCAATAGAAATCCACACAGAACTGTGAGTTATTTCTGGTCTGCTGAATATGTGGGACACTGGTGAAATCTCTCAATAAGAAAGCAAATGAAGCGAAAGATGCTCCTGTTGTTGCGGATGTATTTGAGGGGGCGTGCTTAGGAAGTGAACATACCGAACTTACCGCTAAAATATGACAGTTGATTAGAAGACTGATTAAAGGCATTTTAAGGCAGCAAGAAGAGAAAGGACACGTTAAAAGAGGAAAGCGGTAATTTTTTAGAAATTACTGCAGTCGGAGCTGTCTTAAAAAGCAATGAGCCCTCGGATGATGACAAACAATAAAGAGTAACAGTACCTATTTTAAACATTGTCCGTCCACAAAAAATTATAAATTGTTAAGCAAAGGCAGTGCGATGGATTTTTATTGTGCTTAATTTGTTCGGTTGAATACCTTAATGCCGGCAGTTTCTCATTGAATTGAAATCTGGCTGCACATAAGTGTATAGCCTTTGATCATTGTAAAAACACATTCCTTGCTGAGGGATGGCGAAGTAGTGCTCAAAAATGCAGTCATTCCTACTTGCAACTAAAAGTCTTTCCGACTTTCTTTTAACTTTTAGTTTTTTTCTTTGACCAAAAGTTAGAAAGGAACATGGTCTCAAATCTGACTATGAACTTTAAATCTGAGTTTTCGTAAACCAACGATACATGCCAAAAAACGTTAAGCAAATATATTTTACTGAGGAACCTTAAGTCCCTTAAAAGGAAACTTCCCCCCCCCCCCTAAATTTAGAATCCCAAACAGCTTATGACCATAAGCCACCATCAGTAGCATTTCAGTTTCCTAATTTGATTCGTATGAACCCTATCGGCTGTCACAGACAAGCGGACATGGCTAGATCGTGTTCGAATCTTTCGGCGATCAATAATTTTTTTGGTGTCGGTAATAAATTTGCTCGATTTTTATCGAGCTTTCTTAGAGATCGCACTATACGAGTTGTTGTAGATATGTTCTCATCCAATAAACAAAGACTGACCGCAGGTGTGCCACAAGGCTCTGTCCTTTCTTCCTCATTATTTCTCATTTTCATTGATGATCTTTTGGGTCAGACCGTGAATAAAATCTACTCTTTCGCTGATGACAGCAACCTATGTCATTCATATTCATTCGACCGTAGGCCGAGTCTTCAAGATATTGAAGACAAAAGGAGACACTTGGCCGGGATTTACTGGCCATTTCCGACTGGGGTCGAGTGAATAGAGTAGATTTTAATGCACGTAAGACACAGTGCTGCTTGTTGTCTCACAAGCGATTCGCTGACCCAGCAATATCGTCAATTTCTATCGATGGTACGGATGTTGAGCAATCAGAAGCTCTTGAAGTTCTGGGCATGAAAATATAATGTGACGCTCGTTGGGCAAGACATGTATTCGAATTGTCGAAAGAAGCACTCAAGTGCATAGGCTTCCTGAAGCGGTGCAAGAAATATTTCACTCCTTTTGATCTTTTAAATATCTATACAACTTACATTAGGCCGAAGATGGAATACAACTCCCATATATGGGCAGGTGCTCCATAATCATCCTTGGAGCTACTTGGCCGTGTTCAAGAGAGCGATGGTACTGATAGGTGACAGTAGGGTATCCAACTCTATTGTTTCCCTTGAGCATCGTCAGAATGTGGGTTGTGTGTCGCTGTTCTATCGCTTCTTCCATGGTGTGTGTCTTCAGACATTCGTGGTCTTATTCCTGACGTGAGGATGTTAGGCAGGGATACACGACTTTCAAGAAATTCACACCGATTTGTTATCGATTGGCTGGTTGACCGCACTATACACTACAGATCGAATTCGTTTTTCGCCCGTACTGTCCGTATGTGGAATCGACTTCCGGCAAATGTATTTCCCACCAATTACGACATCCAGAAATTCAAGACGAATGTCAATAAACATTACTCTCTCTTTTTCCCCATCGATCCCTTGCTTTCCAACGACCAACGAAATGCATTGCATGTACAGGGGAAACCCCCTGAGCGTTGGCTAATTAAAAAAAATATAAATATATACTTTATGTCTATCAATATTTCGTTATATTGCAAACGAAATGACAAACTAAGTATACCATCCACTCTTCGGTAGGAGGGTATAAAAACCAATAAAATTTCCTCATGAATCCGAGTACAAATAACAATACTACTATTTGGCATAATTTGAGGCCACAATCCATGGGTCCTTAGGGGGGAAAATATACATGTCAACAGGGATACCTGTGTACTTTTCAACAGAGGAATTTTCTCACAAAACTAAAAAAATATATTTTTAAATTTGTCCTAATTTCAGATCTGGATCTACTAGCCCAAGCGATCGGCAAAATCGGCCCCCTCAACAATCAGCATATGACTATTCAAATCAATGAAATGTCCTCACTAATGTGATATAAGATTAATTTTACACACATAGAACAGATTTGTTGCCACAGCCGAATTTTTTTCAACTGAATGTTCGTGGTAACTATCAATGTACTCCATCGCTACAACCGAATGTTGATTGGATACACGGCAATTTGAAGTAGTGGAAACTAACTGTATCGGTTGAAAAAACAGAGAAAAAGATACCCAAACTAATTAAGATGATTATTTGAACTGAATTTGTACTTAGTAGGGACATAAATACTGTTACACACGTTTTATGCTGTAAAATAAATAGAACTGAATGTTTTTGGACAAAATATTGTTTAATATATGTTCTGATGTATATTGCATCCAAAAAGAATATACTTATTCGAAATGTCCGCCTTTTGCCTTTACACACGCCTTAAGTTGCACTGGCCAATCGTCAATAGCTGCACGAACCTCGTCCATTGGAAAATTGGCCACAAAGCAGTCTTAAGAGATCCAATGTTGGGGTATCTTTTGTGACACACCTTGTTCTCTAAAACCATCCACAATTTGTAATCCAATGGGTTCAAATCTGGACTGCCTAAGGGGCATTCTTCAGAGGAAATGAATGCTGGCAATTTATTTCAAAGCCAGGCCAGGGACGTTTTAGCCTTATGGGCCGGCGCAGAATCCTGCTGGAAAGTCCATGGCTGGTTTTTTAACAGGGATTTGTTTAGAGGCTTCACAACAGCTTCCAAAACGGGTTCTTGGTAAACTTTGACCTATGTTTTACTCCTAGTTCGCAGAAATGCAGGTCAGTGACCCCATCGTAAGAGGCACCCCACCAAACCATGATTGAAGCTGGGAGATGACCCTTTTCCACTATTGGGATCAGTTCAGATGCTTCCTAAGATGACCGCGCTACACTATAATTATATCATTTTGCTTGTTAAATTTTTCCTGAACGGTAAAAATTTTTTCATCGGTGAACAAAATTTTTCGGTGCAAGTTATCAGCGTGCTTCACCAAAAGACGTTTGCATTTTCCAATCCTATATTTTTTAAAGCTGCAGTCAATAAATGTCCGGTACGTCGTTTGAAACCCCAAGTCTTTTTTAATGATTCCACTCATGGTTTTTTGCGTGATATTCATCTCACGGGCCATTATTTTCAGTTTTCGGAGCGGATTTCTGTGAATTCTTGATTTAACGGCTTTGATGACATGCGGTGTTCGAACAGAGCGTGGGCGGCCCGACCGGTGGCGGTCTTTTACATCTCCAGTCTCCTCAAACAGTTTTATGCATCGGTAGACGAACAGGCGTCTAATTCCTAGTGGCCGGAGCGTTTTAAAAATATCACTTTTTTTCATTTCCCACTTGAAAAGCGCTATTACAGCGATACGGTTCTCATTATCTGACCACTCCATGATGAAAGTTGAAACAATATTAAAATCCCGTTACTAAAGCTATTGAGTTTAACTTTCAAAACCCATATGTGACAGCACATAGAGAAAGGGACCTAAGGGTAAGCAAATCAATTTCCCTTTTTTTATGTGTACAACATCTGAGCATCGAATGAGACCGATCCCATGCCCTAAAAGTGTTCCCTCCCAGGGAGTACTTTAGAGGCTTCACAGAGATATGCGCGTTTTATGAAAGTGATGATACACCAAAGATACACGTATTAAAATCTTTAAAACGGCTCTCCTGAACAAAACTTAGGTCCCTTTCTATTTTGCGCGTCATATTATGACATTAACGGGGTATGTTCAGTTCTACTATTGAAATGGGTGTGTTCAATGTTGTAACAGTATTTATGCCCCTACTAAGTATAAGAACATGTATTGGTTGCTGTTATAGATTATTTGTAAGATAAAGATAAAGCTGATCATAATATATTATTGGAGTGAAGTAAACTGGAGTTTGTACCCCAAATATTTCCGGCTAATTAAGCGGTAATGTGATACAAAATACCTTAAATGAATGTCTTAGGTCTTAGCTACAGATGTGATAAACAATACAAACTTTTATATCGGTCCAATTTTGTAGTTTATTTAAAAAAGGCAGAAAACATTTATTTCAATTCGCCCCTCTGTGTCGATTTTGGTTTTCCTTTTAAACAAGCCTTATTTTTTAAATTTTATTAAACAAATTATGTTTTTTTAAGGACGAAAACAGACAGCTGTCTGGAGATTATTCGGATTTTATTTTAGACGAACTATGCTAAAATGATAATATTAGTAATTTAAAGTAAATTAAAATGAAAATATCTTAACCCTACAAAGAGAATTTTGTAAACCATTTATACAATTTTATTAAACTGAAATTAATTAAAAATTTACTGGTACCTATTAGGACAGTCCTTTTGTATAGTCTTTAATTTTCGGAAGAAATCATTCACCCCCTGAGAAAGTCCGAACTCTTGTAGCATAGTGTAATTTGTTACAAGCGAAAACTTAACGGGGGTCGTACCTTATTATATTGGTGATTGCAACAGAAAGTATGTTTATCCAACCAAATATTTGTACTTCAGAATTGTAGAAATTCATCCATGGACCAAAGGTCAATAGGGTCATGAAAACTAGGTCATGTCAAACATGGTAGAGAGATTAGAAGCTTTGGCCCGGCGGAACTTATGAATTATCCGCGGTTTATATCCTACTTCACACTTTGGTAAAGGGTATTATAACTTAGTATTGATGTTTGTAACGCTATAAAGAAATGAAGATAGACCTCTTGTAAAGCATACCAATTGATTCAAAATCTCGATCTGATTCCATTGACCAATATCTTTCCACCCGTCAGTCCTTCTATAGTTGCCATAAAAATACATTTGCAATTTCGATGAAAATTTGTGCTTTGCTGGCTTTCGGGCCTAGGACGAACCCTATTGAAATTGGTCTACATCGGTCCATGATAATATGAGAATATGGGAACTCCAATTAAAGCTAATGTTTGTACGAATCCAAATTTAGATTAATTTTAAAGTTTTGGCTAAGATCAGGTACGGACGTATGCACCGAAAGGGCATAAAAATTGATCATTTTTTTTGCTTAAGTACCGTAGAGGCCGTGTAAGATATATAAAGTTCGGCCTAGCCTAATTTAATGGCGCTTTTACTTAGGAGTATTTACTTGTAATATATTAAAATGCTTCTCGGTTCTTGTCAAACCATCGTTTGAAAAATGTTTCAACTCTAATTTCATAGTAACTCCTGCCAAAGCTAACATTTTCCATTTTCTTCCTCTCCATATGTCTACAATTTAAGGATATGATTACATTTAATTTCGGGTTTTTAATACATTTCATGTTGTTGTTGGCATATTTTAAGGACATTTTTGGACAGCAACACAAGCCGCACAAAATACCCACAAAACCCCATCGGATTTCCGCTAGCACATAGACCAGACCAGCAGCGTCTGATGCTATTGCGTCCAAAATATTTATCATTTAATATAAGGCTATGTGTGGGCTCGTGTGAGTGTATATGTGTATGTTTGTGTTTAAGTGTGTGTTACTGGTGTCGGCGATGTTGTTTTGTTATCATGTTGTTGTTGGCTCTGGGGCGATTTTGTTGTGACAGCCGTTGCTGTTGTCGACGCTGTTGGGTAATAAACAACGCGCCAAATAGACCAGGTCTTTGACGCCATCAAGTGATTTACATTTACGTCCATATGTTTGCAGGTATGCAGAAAAGTGTGTGTATATAAGTGTATAACATACATAAATTCATTCATAAAACAAAATATTTTTTTTTTATTTGGAGATTACAGTAGAAAGTCCACTAAAAGGTTCTTAATTCTAATAGTAAGGATATTTTTAAAATAAATATTTTTTAAACCCTCCACCGAAGGATGCAGAGTTTTAACTCGAAATATTGATCGAATACCCTATATTATTGATTATCGCAAAATAGATACGTTCGTCTACGTGTCCATCGGTCTGTTTATGGGTTCAAATGTCCGATAGCGTTTAAAAAATATAAAATAGAGACCTACAGTTTTACACGATGATGGCTTAAAGTCATAATATTTAAAATGGGCGAAATCGGATTAGGGAGAATAAAGTTCCCCTTTAAGATGCTAAAGTCAACTCGAGGAAGAGGAACGCTTTTGGAGTATTTGTTTATGATTCGGCCTGACCGAACTTACCGACGTGTTTACTTGTTGGATCCACTATTGATTTAGTTAATTTTTCCATACAATATTAGACAAATTTTATTATAACTTAAGTTACGTATTAACAAGTACCCACTGTACTTTTTAAAATGTTGTTTATGCAATTTTTTCATAATTTTCGTTATTTTCAACATAGAAACGATTTACGTGCACTTAACAGAGGATGGGAGTTAGGACACACATACTCATACCTCCATACACATACAGATACGAGTATAAACACATACGAGTACTTATGTGTTGCTTTGTAATACACAACTAAATATCAGCGTATGCCGACACAGCGACAGCGTCCATGTTGTTACCACTAAACTATGTTCCCAAATATTCCATATAATTTTTAATATTTATCGATTTTCTGTAAATATTTGAATTCAAATTTATGCAATTTTAGACAGAGAATTCTTTTGCTGTCGAATAATCACGTTTTTCGCTATTGCGACGTTTAGACATGTTGCTTATGTGGCTAAGGGAGGGACAATTGTAGTTTTTCATTAAGTGGGAGGCTGTGGGTTGCGGTTGATTTGCAGTCCATGAAAATATTTGTAGTGATTGTGTTGTCACGAATTTATGTTATACCTATTGCACAGAGGTGGGTGGGGTGTAGAATTTTCCTCGTTATCGTTAGAAAACATACACTGAGAGGAAAAAACGCCTCTCCAACATATGCAGGAAACATTAAGGCAGGAAACATTTGCATGCTTGTAGCAGGGTTCACCAACATTTAAATGCTTATGTTTGCACCGAAACAATAATATCTTTAAGGCATGGTTTGTAGCAATGTTCAACAGCATATAAATGCTTATGCTTGCACCCAAACATTTATTTGTTTGCACCCAAACATTTATTTGTTTACGGCAATGTTCCTAAACATTCATATCTTTGTGTACAATCATTTATAAATTTGTAGCAAGTTCAAAGCATATAAATGTTTGTATGCAAACATATGTGTAACATAATTTTTTTCCCCGTGTAGGCTCGAAAATGAGTAGAGCTGAGAAAGTGGCATGTTAAAATGGCATATAGTTTCTGCCACACTGAACTTTATACGAGGGTGCTATTTATATTTCGGGTCCTGACAATACTAGTGTTCCCCGATGCAAACTGGAACTTCCATTGGAAACTTTTTGAGCATTACTTCACTCAGAACGTTTTGTCATTTGAGGGCGAATTGTTTTGTTTTGTTTTGAAAAATTCATCTCAGTGAAAAAATGGAATTATCCCGCGAATATTTTCCTGCGATGATTTTTTACGATTTTCGTCGTGGGTTATCGAGACAAGAGTGATTAAATCACATTGTTTCGACACCATCAAAAACCACTGTTAATCGCTGGTACCAAGAGTTCAGTCTCGGACGCCGTTCGCTCGGTAAGGACGTCCAACTTCGGTCACTTTGCCAGAAACCATTGATGCTGTGCGTGAACTGATTAAGCAACAACGACATTTGACATACCGTGAGATTGAGGCATTCTTGGGCATTAGTATGATAAGAATCAGTAAGATATTGCATGTTCATTTGCCCGTGAAAAAAATAGATCCCACATAAACGAATGCTCAAAAAATGTCTCGTATGGATTGGTGCAAAGAGATGTTGAAAAATTATAACTGCGGTAGCTCAAAATCTGTGTATAACATTGCCATAGGTGACGAATCATAAATCTAAGCATATGAAGCAGAAACAAAACAGCAATCGACCGTATGGGTCTTTCAAGACGAGCCAAACCCATCAAAAGGAAGAATTACATCGAAGCAAATCATTTCGTTTTTTTCAGTATAACCGTCCATGTTGCTACAGTGGCTTTAGTGGAACGTAGGAGGTCAATTCTGAGTTTGCCAACAGTGTTCAAAGAAATAGGGAAAGATAATAAGAGAAGACGGATCATTTTGCATCACGACAATGCGAGCTCTCACACATCAGCTGAAACGATGAGCTATTTGACCACTCAAGATATCTAATTGATGGACCATCCACCGTACAGCCCTGATTTGGTACCCAATGACTTCTTCTAGGGAGTAAGAAGAAGTCATTGGGTGTCATCAAGAAAAAAATGCGTGGTCAACGTTTTTCATCGCCCGAAGCAGCTGTTGAAGCGTTCAAAAATAATGTTTTGGAGATGTTTTAATCGGAGTGGAAAAAGTGTTTCGAAAATTGGTTTGTGCGCATGCAAAAGTGCATTGATTTTAAAGAAGAATATTTTGAAAAACAACTAAACCATTTCCAATGGTGCATTTTTATTGCCAGACCCGAAAAATAATTAGCAATCCTCGTAAATCCTCCACCTTGGATGCAATATTGAAATATGAGAAAAAATGATAATTACATTTTTAGTCTCTAGTCTCTTCAGTCTCAGCACCAATATTAGCCAAATCTTGAAAATAAATCACTGATCTCTCTTTTATGGCTTCCTAGTGAAAACGTTTTCAAGAGCTTCCCGTTTACAACTAAGACACAAGATGTAAATTGCAAATAAAACAAAAAGTTTTCCGAGAATTATATTAATATTGTTTATTATGATAAAAGGATCTACGACAATTATTATCAGCCAAATGCGTCACAGCTTCGGTGGCCTTGCTCTATCCGTTGGTCTATTTTTTCAATGACTCTGAGATATAATAGAGGTTCAATGTCGTTAATGTACCAAATTAGCTCTTCTTGGTCATGTACAAACTTTTCTATAAAATGTATAAGGCATTCGGAGTCGGCGTTAAACAGTGGGTCATGGTCAGTTTATATGTTCTACAAATAAATTGACCAGTTATTTTTAGTAGGGTTCACCGCAGACGAAAAAATCGATATTTCTAATTTGAGAGTATATGTTTGATCCGGTTTATAAAGGGGGGTTAAATTTTAAGGGCCGATGTTGAATGTGAACCACACCTAAAAGTTTTTTTCTGCATTTTGTTTGATATTTTTTAATTTTAGACTAACTCAATTTGAACCATGAAAATTTACACAAGCGCGCAACGCCTTAAAGTTATTCAGGCTTATTATAAAAATGAAAATCAATTTTCGAAGAAAATCATCTTGAATGATAAGGCACATTTTCACCTCAGTGGTTGACGAAAATAAGCAGAATTGCCGCATTTGGGCGAATGATAATCCAAGAGTGATTGTCGAAAAACAATGCACCCACAAAGAGTGACTGTTTGGTGCCGTTTATGGACTGGCGGCATCATCGGGCCGTTTTTTTTTAAATGAGGCCGGTCAGGCAGTTACTGTGAATGGTGTTCGCTATCGTGAGATGGCCCGATTTGGTAGATATGAATGTAGGCGATATATGTGGTTTCAACAGGACGGTGTCACTTGCCCCACAGCTAACGAAACAATGGCTCTTTTGCGCGACAAATGCAGTGGACGTGTAATCTCACGTCGTGGCGATGTAAATTGGCAGCCAAGATTATGTGATTTGACACCGTTGGACTACTTTCCTTGGGGTTATTTCAAAGAAAAGATGTACGTCGATAAGCCAGCAACAATTCAAGAGCTAAAGGATGAGATAACCCGGCACATTAATGGCATAGAAGCTCAATCATGCCTCAGCGTCATCGAAAATTTGAACCTTCGGATGGAGGTGTGCCGCCGAGGTTGCGGCGGCCTTTTGGCCGATATTTTATTCCATAAATAATTGAACCATACCAATATTATCATAATAGTAATGACTATAATTTCCTAAATAATTTGTGTTTTATTCAAAATCAACAACGGCGCTTAAAATTTAACCACCCTTTATAAATAAATGTAAAACTGTCGATTTGAGTTGAAATGTTCCACTAAAGTAATGCTATAATCATTTTAGTATAGGTCGACCAAAATAAAATCAGAATGTCTTCATAGTAAACGAGTCCACCAAAAGGACGAAAAAAGTTCTTCAAAATATTTTTTTAATAAAATTAAATATTTTCTGAAACGGAAATTTGTAAGAGGTAGAAACTGTACAGTGCAAATCCCAATATTTAAAGCCGGATATGAACGGTTTATGTTTTTATGGGGGAGCCTTCTACGATAGAAGAGAAAAATCTCTTATCAACTGGTTGTTACGCGATGGAAAAATCGCCGCCAACAATATGTCAAATTAACTTAACCGGGCCTATACTCGTTTAGTGTAGCGCATACTTGCTATCACAGCCTACAGTGCATCGCCGAAATGTATTTAAAGTCATTGTTCGATATCCACTTTTTTGCTTTATTTCGTCTGTCATGTTGGGCTCATAAATTTCAATTGTTCTCCTTTGTGTGGGCGGTTTGGCCGGTAATGTTAAAGTCGCGCCGCTGCCACTGCTGCTGTCGTTGTTGATTGTCCTTTATTTGTTATTATTATGGTCAGGGAAAAATATTGGATTGTTATCCTATCTCCAGTGGATGGCTAAACAACCGATATTAGCGCAAGCCATATGGCCAAAAATATGGCCACGGTTTGTGAGTGCGTGTGGGTGTTTAGTTTTTTCTCTGGCCGCTATTGTCATTGACATTTTGAGCACATTTTATTGGTCTCATGTTAAAATTATTGTACTCCATTGACCAGTTTTTTTGTTGTTGTTGCTGCTTCTGCTGTTTGTTTGGGCATATTGGACACTACATACTCTCATGGGGAGTTGTTGTAAATTAAGTCCATTTGTAGTAGTAAATTTTATTTTGATTTATATAAAACTGATTAATTTTTATTGTTGTTTGCTTGGTGGAGCCGCATGGCCACCGAAATGGCAACGACCAAAGGCTTGTGGATATCGATGGGATGGGGTAGAGCAAGTGCAACATAATTTTGCCATATTCAGGCCAATTTGTTGTGTGCTTATCGTATTATAATTGTGTAATATCTGGCTGGGAAAGGCGGAAACATCCTTGTGTCGGCGACAGTTGGCGTTATGGAGGCGGTCCGACCGAGTTTTACTCATTTGGGGATAGCTTTGTGTACGAGTAATGCTGTCGTATGGCATCGTGTTTGTGTCCTTCTGGTTTTTGCATAGGATTTATTACTAAGTAGGCTAAAGTCAATTGAACTGATAACATGGGTCAACAAATTTGGAAATATGTGTGGTTAATGTAGGGAAACTTAATAGATTTTCAATGACTGAATTCGCATCTGTTTTGGGTCTAGCTTGTACGATTTATGAAAATGAGCCGATTAAATATTTGGAGGGGTCATTAATTGAACAAGTAAGAAATGTTAAGTTTGTCTGCGCCGAACTTTGGATACCCTCTACCAGATTCCCAAATAAAAAAACTATTTTTTTTAATTTTTGTAATTTATTTATTGTAATTTATTTAAAGCATAGATGAGTTTGTGGTGAGTTATGTCATATTATTTCTCAAGGCCCAAAAGACCGTTTGTATGGGAGGTACCAGAAGAGACTACCTTATCTCATCCAAATTTGGTGCGGAAGTGTGTTCTATATAAAAAATCTTTATGTGCAAAATTTCATTTCGATAGGTCAAGCTTGTGGTGAGCTATCGTCATATTATTTCTCAAAGCCCATGAGACCGTTTGTGTGGGAGGTACCAGTGGGACTTTTCCGATCTCAACAGAATAGCGCAAACGTCTGTTCTATATATTAATAATTATGCCGAAAATTTCGTCTCGATAGGTCAAGTGTGTGCTGAGTTATTGTCATATTATTTTTCAAAGCCCATGAGACCGTTAGTGTGGGAGGTACCAGTAGGACTTTTCCGATCTCAACCGAATTCAGCGTAGAAGTGTGTTATATATAGAAATCTTGATGTGTAAAATTTCATTTCGATAGGTCAAGTTTGTGGTGAGTTATAGTCATATTATTTCTCAAGGCCCATAAGGCCGTTTGTATGGGAGGTACAAGAAATGGCGGCCCAATATAAACCATTTTTTCATAGATGATTGCGCCTATATTAAGAATCAAATTATGTGGAATCCAACGAGAACAATTTTTTTCACGGCCAAATGAACATGCAATATCTTATTGATGTTTGTCATACTAATGCCCAAGAATGCCTCATTCTCACGGTATGTTACATGTCGGTCTTGCTTATTCAGTTCACGCACAACATCGATGGTTTCTGGCAAAGTGGCCGAAGATGGACGTCATTCACGAAATTCATCCTGGAACGAACGGCGTCCGAGACTGAACTCTTGGTACCAGCTATTAACAGTGGCTTTTGATGGTGCCAAGAGTCGAAACAAGTTGATTTAAACACTCTTGTCTCGATAGCCCACACCGAAAATCGTAAAAAATCATCGCACGAAAATGTTCACGGGATAATTCCATTTTTTGACTGCGATGAATTTTTCAACGCACTGTAAACAAAACAATTCGCCCTCAAATGACAAAACGTTCTGAGTGAAGTTATGCTAAAAAATGTCAAAGTTTCCAATTGAAGTTCCAGTTTGCATCTATGAACACTAGTATTGTCAGGACACGAAATATAAATTGCAACCCTCGTAAGAGTACACAAATAAAAGAAATTTTCCTGAGTTTATTTTAAGTTGAATTTAAAAATCGCTCCTGTTCAACTAAGTCGCATTAACTCTATTATCTTGTGAATTGCATGGAATTTTTTTCCTTCTTACTGATCGACAGTATGGTATCTTCAGAAACCGTTAAAAGGGATACCTTATAGATTATCAATTGACAGACTTGGCGAATATAGAGTAGTGACTATTAGGTGTTTTTAGAAACCGTTGAAAGGGATACCTTATACTTAGTAGGGACATAAATACTGTTACAACATTGAACACACTCATTTCAATAGCAGAACTGAACATACCCCGTTAATGTCATATGTGTTTTGAAAGCTAACCTCAGTAGCGTTAGTCTGTAACGGGATTTTAAAATTGTTTCAACTTTCATCATGGAGTGGTCAGAAAATGAGAGCCGTATCGCTGTAATAGCGCATTTTAAGTGTAAAATGAAAAAAAACGATATTTTCAAAACGCTCCGGCCAATAGGGGTTAGCCGCATGTTCGTCTACCGATGCATAAAACTGTATGAGGAGACTGAAGATGTAAAAGACTGCCACCGGTCGGGCCGCCCACGCTCTGTTCGAACACCGCATGCCATCAAAGCCGTTAAATCAAGAATTCACAGAAATCCGCCCTGAAAACAGAAAATCATGGCCCGTGAGATGAATATCACGCAAAAGGAACAACTTATGTTTTATAAAGAAATTAAACTGCTCACTTTACATTACCCGCAATAAGTATCCTATGTATAATGCTCTATTGTACGAAATAATTACGGTCTGCTGGAATGCCAAACATTTTTTACTTGAGTCGATTTTTCACAGCAATACGCTGGTAGCCTTCGGATCCGAATTTCTCGATGGCTATTTATAATTTATTATACAACATTGTTTTTAAAATGACTAATTTTTGTCCGTTTATATTCTGTGCTTGTTAACATTTGCTCAGCCAACCAACAATCGATTACTTGTCCTCTGGCGAACACGGCGTATGATTGATATTAATAAAATCACGCACATCAGTCATACGTCCCATGGAACCGCACACAAAATTTAATGAATCATTAAAAAAAAACAACGAGAAAAGAAATCACCCCCACCAGCCCAGAGTCAACCCTACCGATACCAAAAGCCAAAGGTCCAATTTAATGACATGCCTACGCTTCATGTTTCAATTTCACTTTCCCTTGGCCAATTAAAAGCTTTTATTGAAATTAATCAAATATTCCAAAGAGCAGAGCCCGACGAATTAAAAAAAAACTACACCAGAGGTAGTGCCCGCGATTTAAATTAAAATATCACCAGCAATTAAATGATATCAACGGAGCGGCAGACGGACGGACAAGGCGACAACAGTGAACCAAAATGACAAGGGAATTCATTTGATTCTCAGCTTCCAAACGACTTCTCTTGTTTTTTGTTGTTGTTCGGGGGTTTGGGGTTGTAACAACAAAAGGAGAAAAATACGAAAAATTAAAAGTGAATGATGAACGAAGGACAAAAAACAGAGCATAAAAAATCGATTTAATCAATCGCTTCTATCCATTCAGTAACTGCTTCGCCGGTCACAACCCGCTACGTTCCTCTAGGGAAGGGCGGTGAATGGTCGTTTCAATACAAAAAGAACACGGAACTCGGCACAGTGGAACTATCGAAGAGGTGCGTGAGATCAACCAAGAGTATTTAGTAGCACCCCTTAAATTACAAGTAAAGCAACTATTGTAGTTCTAGTTTGGCAGCCAATTGATTGATTGCAGTGTTCTTAAAAGATCAATAGAATATTAACTTCATACAACCTTTGCTACTCGTAAGAGATGTTAACATTTCTTTTATTAAAAAAATGACTGGATTTCAGTTCATTATTGGCATGGTTAGAGAAAATGGTAATCAAAAAGATTCTTATCAAAAACTTTTTCAAAACCGACTTGAAAATCTACCTGCGTAAGTAAACACATTACACCGATAGTTTAGTCGGACTAAGGTCTTACAAAACATACCAAATTTAGCGTACTTGTTTGAGTTTGTGATTGGATAGAAAACTGGTGGTACCCCTAATACTATCTTACAGAAATGACGGGGATGTTGACGCCATCACTAGCATATATATTTTTTGTGGTTATTTAATAAAATTATAAAATATTAGACATCCTACTAGATCACTTCCATAGGAGGCAAATAAAGTCACCAACAGTGAATTTTGTACATGCTGGCGACGTCAAATAAACAATTTTTAAGGAAGTTGTGAAGTATTCGTATAAGAGAAACTTCCTTGGTCGTTGTTTTAATTTTGCTACTACTAACAAGTCTACAATTTCTTGCTTAGGACAAAATACAAAAAGCATTTTTACACCGGTATCCTTAAAATTCTCAGTCCAACACACTACACACTACGAAACTTCTTTCAAAACCTTCTTAACCACTGTGCACCGAAGGTTTGCAGTGATGGAATGCAAGATGAAATACGAAAGTAATACGATAATATAAAAATAAATTTCATTTACTTACAAATTGATTCCGTCGTATCCGGCACCAAGGCCCACATGATCAATGCCAGCGACACGCTTAATGTGATTTATATGAGCTGCAATGCAACACAGACACAGACAGGCAGGAGCACACACACACACACATCCAGCGAAATATGGACACGGAGACAGATCGGAATGAAGACACAGACAGCCGGAGTGTAGGAAAGATAGACAGACAGCACCATGAAGCAATTCCGGCAGCATTTCAAGTCATGGCGGCAGCATCATCCCATCAGTCAGAGCCATCATCAGCAGTCATTGACAGAACGAATGGACCAACAAAAAATACAAGAAGTTGATTGGTGTGCGTTGAGATGAATCAGCAAATGACGATTTGCATAATGCAATTGAATTTGTTGTTGCACCATGGTGTTGTTGTTGTAGTAGTCATCATCATTGTCGGTGTTGTTGTTGTAGTTCAAGATTGGTTAAAATTACAGCATAGTTGAGGAAAATGTCCCAAACGAATCATCAAAGTTCAATGCACCATCAAAGCAGGCCATGCCATCAGGCCACAAATCCGAGGCAATCAAAGTAGGACGGCGTCACACAGTACGTGGCAGTCAGTGGCAAGATGTAACACAGAGAGAAGGAAAAAATTACATGAAAAATAAGAAGAAGAACAATGATTGAAAATTAGATTCATGTTTTCATACAAAATCAAAGGATAACTGAGCAAAAAATAAAATCAAGACGGAAATCATTATTGACTCTATTCAGAAATGAAATGTCATAGAACAAGAAACACAAAAATGGGGAGAAAATTCAAATATGGATCATTACTATGGGGAAAAGTAATTAACTCCATTGTTGTTGAGCATGAAAGGCAATGTGGCGGCTGCAATATGGGCCACTAGAACGTTTGGATTGAAAGAGTAATTATGAGAAATGTGCTTTGGTTGCAGTCTGGCATAAAGACCAGAAATAAAAGATACCTGTATACGAGTACTTATATATACGCTACTGAGAGGAGTGGTCATCTTTTTATTTAAGTTCTTAATAATTTTTTGAACTATAAGTATACTGGAAAAAATCTATGATTTAAAAATAATAGAGACTTTTGCAGCATGACAAGACAGCAGCAACAGAAAGTGTTTTCCTAGCACCTCCCCCCCTATCCTTGAAAAACGTGGTATGCCAATAAGTATATAAAGGCTACAGAATTGAGAACTCAAAACTTTTGGGTAAACCAAAAAATGTTCCCACTACTGCCAGTTTTATGTACCGAAACAAATACTCTTAGTGTAATCATTGCATAGAATATATGCCCCTCAGAAGCTGTTCCGATTCGAACTACATCAGAGAGTACGAGTATATCAAAACGCACATTGTTGAAGGGATAAACTCTTTTCGATCCTCATTTAGGCTGACCAGTTGTACAATGACCCGATTGGTAAGGTTATTCCCCTGGCTAGCATTTTTGCAAGTAACTCGTCCTTGCCAGATGGTAAAAAACCACTTACCGCGATAAAAAAATGTGTCCAGGTCCATGCCTCGGATATTTTTATGAACTCGAGGAGTTAAAAGGGTTCTTGCGGAACTCAAAGTAAATAAATTTCCGGACTCGGATGGAATTTTAACTTGTTCTAAATAAGCGTTCGTGGGAGCTATCTTTTCAATCTCTCGTACCGTGCGGGAGTCTTCTCTTAGTGTTGGAAGATTGTTAATGTAACACCGATCTGAAAAAATGGCGATGCTAGTTACCCTGACAGCTACCGCCCAATACCAGATTGCTCTGCACCCTCAAAAGTGATATAGAGTATGGTGAATCACCATCTTGTAAATTATTTGGAATCAATTTGCCTTCTCCACAGTCGACAGTATGGCTTCCATAGAAACCGATATACGGCAGGCCTGCTGGTGTTCCTTTTGCAGCTTTGGTGTCGATCAACTCACCGACTTGGTCAAACTAAGGTAGTGGCTCTAAATATTTCCAAGACGTTCGATGGAGTGTGTCACTTCGCACTCATATTAAAGCTAATTGTTTTTGGTATCAATACTGATTTCTCTGGATTCATGACGAGTATTCTCAGAGATCGCTCTGTAGTTGTTGTTATAGACAGAGTCTCATCTGATGAGTATGCTATAAATGTAGGGGCACCGCAAAGCTCTGTTCTCTTTCCCTCTCTCTTTCTCATTTTTATCAATGACGCTATGAGTCTGCCCACAAACCCTATTTATTTGTTTGTCAACGATAGCAACATCTATTACTCATATTCTTTCGGCCTTAGACCGGGTCTCACATATACCGAGGCGATGAGGCAAAATATGACTGACACTCTTAACGAAGATCTTGTAAGGATCTCAGAGTGGGATTTTGGAATTAAATGCTTGCAAACCTCAATACAGCTTTGTTAAGCTGTAAACGGTCGACGACATAGCATTGTTGGTACTATTGATGAATGGGATTGTTGTCGAGAGTCGAAAGCTCTTCATGTTTATGGGCATGAAAATTCGGTGTGATGTTTGCTGAAACAAAGACATTTTTGAAGTGTCGAAACAAGCATTCAAGTGCATAAGCTTTTTAAAGCGGTGCAAGAAATACATTACTTCCTTCGACCTCCTCAACACCTACTTTAAATTCGGCCAAAAATGGAATATAACTCCCACATCTGAAGCTTCTAGGTCTTCTTTAGAGTTTCTCTCCTGGGAGGGCGCTGAGGCTTGTTGGAGATAGCAGGGTAGCCAACTCTGTTGTTTTACTCGAGCATCGGCGAAATGTTAGTTGCATATAATACTTTTACGATTATTAAATGGGATGTGCTCTTCTGAGGTAGGTGACCTGATCTCGGAGTTCAGAGTTTTCAGAATTGTCTAGAAATTCGCATTCATTGGTTATTGATTGGCCTACTGATAGCATGACGCAGACAGAATTCATTCTTTAGCCTTGTTGTTCGTATGTGGTCCGTACCGCAGAGGTGTTTCCTGCCACGTACGATATGAACAAGTTGAAGTCAAATGTCAATTTTTCTCTACCTAACCTATCTTTACCTAACTTGCTTTCCTGATACACCATTCTTTGCAATATAGACCTATTTCGCCTGAGCTTGACTCCAGAGTCCCGTACATGAAATGTTTGGAGGCAGTAGTAAAGTCTGCGACTGCCGATATAGAGCTGCCTCGGGTTTTATGCCAGACATTAGCAATCTGCTACAAGGCGATAACCGCTTGGTCCTAGGCGACTTTTAAGGCACCCACGAATTGTGGCAATCTCATAGATTTGGCAGAGGAAATTGATAGCTATACGTTCTCCGCAGTTAATGAAGACGCTCTCAAATGGATTATGGGTAATTGTCACAGTTATATAACCAGATAAAACTGTGGCATCGCCTGGTCTGATCAACGACGTCACATAGAAAATCGACATCTCGTTAGGATCGGACCACTTTCCCAATAATCGTCTCTATCAACAGTCCATCGGACTTCATAATCTCTGAGCGCCTAATTTAAATGCCTTTAGAGAAACCACCAACCGCAGCTTTAAGGATCTACCCATTCACTGGGATGTGCGAGTAGCGAAGAAGAAGTTTCGGGCCATTATCAACGCAGAAGCCGCTAGCCATATTCCTATTGATCGAACACAAGAGATACGATCACATTTCCAAGCACCTAGAATTAGGAAGTACCTAGAATTTAGAAACTCAAATCTTATTTTGATACTCTGGTCAAAGAATATAGACGGAACAAGTAACTGGATCACTTAAAGAACTGGAAAATATCACTTAAGGAACTGGTTAATTGGAATCGGTTAATTGTGGGCAACGGTCGAATAGTTTTGTAACCCCGGAGGAAATGGTCGGACAGCAGTCACGTTCGGCGACAGAACAGTGACAGATCTGAAGAGGTGAGCGAGCCATTTTAACCGAGAACTCAGTGAGGAGAGTATTACAACGCATCCACGCTCTCCAAGTCGAAAAAAATTATTGTTAAAGCACTTGGATACCCCTAGAGTTGAGTAAATAATCAAAGTGCTTAATCTGTCGTTAGCCACTCACCTAGTTCCCGATTCTTGAAAAATGGGAAGAGTTGTACCGCTACAGTAATAATGTCACTTAAAGAACTGGAAAATATCACTTAAGGAACTGGTTAATTGGAATCGGTTAATTGTGGGCAACGGTCGAATAGTTTTGTAACCCCGGAGGAAATGGTCGGACAGCAGTCACGTTCGGCGACAGAACAGTGACAGATCTGAAGAGGTGAGCGAGCCATTTTAACCGAGAACTCAGTGAGGAGAGTATTACAACGCATCCACGCTCTCCAAGTCGAAAAAAAAATTATTGTTAAAGCACTTGGATACCCCTAGAGTTGAGTAAATAATCAAAGTGCTTAATCTGTCGTTAGCCACTCACCTAGTTCCCGATTCTTGAAAAATGGGAAGAGTTGTACCGCTACAGTAATAATGTCAATCAGGCAAAGACGCAAGCAAAGGCGAAAATTTGGATGCTGAGCTGAAATTTAGATGGTGAATCCGCCTCAGTTCCTTCGATTTTCTTAACCGGAGTTAAACCTGGATTTACTGGCATGATTTTCGTGCACACTACCGTCACAGCATGACGATTCAAACAATTTTACAACTTTCATTAATGGTTTTTTTATTTTTCATAAGATGTAAGCTTTCTAGCTTATAGAAATGAAAATTGACAGAAGTTCTTCTTACCAAAAAGTTATTGGGGAACTCAAAATTTCGGAAATTTATAGAATCAATCCGGAGAAAGTTTCTTGTACCAATTATATTACTTCCCCAATATAATGAATGACAAATAAAACCTAGGGGATATTTTTATTTATTGATATCAAAAGTGCGTTCGTATTTAATACTGTCAGGTGTGCCAGTAGAACTTATTACATCTAAGAATTTTAATTATTTCACTACTAAGCTCTACTATAGCCTTATAATGCTTATACTTTATTTAGCATCTTCCATGTTGATTGCTTTTGTACTCACCCACTGCATCGTGTACCGTTGAATTCTCACTGCACGACAAAAATCTCGAATAGAAGTTCACCATAATAATGCCACCGTTCTTGGCCAGCGATTGCAGCATGTCGTCCTGAACGTTGCGACTAGAATTACACAATTCATAGGCGGACGAGTGTGAGAATATCACTGGTGCTTCGGTCACTTCCAAAGCATCACGCATTGTGCCCGTCGAGACGTGCGACAAGTCGACCATCATGCCCAAGCGATTCATTTCGCGTATGATTGTCTGCAAATAAAGGGGGAATAGATACGAAATGTTAATATGTGGCAAGTGATGGGAAATCTGATGATAGAGTTAATAGTATTACATTGGACAGTGGTACAAATCAAACAATTTATGAATAATGATTTTACAGACGTTTAAAGTTTTCTGATTGTTAATTTTAGACCCTCAGATATCAGATTCCTATTAGCTCTCGAGCTTCATCACACAAACTTGACTGAGGTTCGACGGTACTTCAGCGAGCTTGTTGAATTTAATTCAAATCATTCACCCTGTTTGAAATACATATTTATTTACAACAAGTAAAAAAGTTAAAGAAAGGCATGGCCAACTACTATATACTCCACACCCCTTTGTTGTTTAGAAAGTGCCGCGCCTCTGTCTGGAGGACCTTTGTGTTAAGGCCATTAAAAAAGAAAGAAATATTCCGATTACGCCACATCTGTAGGTTCTAAGAGCAAAATATAAAAGCATATGATAATTCTGCGAGTTCCGGAGAAATCGGAAAAAACTTTGAATAGAAACTATACGATAATATGAGCTTATATATAACCCATTTTCAGCAGTGTTAATTACTTGAGCATGATCGTTGTTCAAGAATGAACATCGCATTTCTCTCTACCTAGTTATACATAATTATATTCCATTAATGTGAGGTTTTTCCGCATGAGCGTCCTACTTCAGGCCACTATCATATTTTGTTCTTATCTACGACGCTTATGATAATTACTTTATTTATATTTGTTTATCGCTCATGTCCATGGCATTCCTAAACTAATAGTCATTTTCTCTAATACACATGCTGTTTGTCATATACATGCTGTACCGCCAACGATGTTGGTAATCATCCATTCTTCTCGTTCTTTCTTATCTTAAGATATTGATCCCTTTTAGTAAAGGGTGGAAATTTAGAGTTGCAAGTAGTATATGTGACAGCGCATAGAGAGAGGGACCTTAGGGTAAAAAAAAATCAATTTTCACATTTTTTTTAGATGTGGACAACATCAAACATCAGAGCATCGAATGAGACCGATCCCATGCCCCAAAAGTGTTCCCTCCCAGAGATATGCGCGTTTTATGAAAGTAATGGTATACCAAAGATACACGTTTTTAAATCTTTAAAATGGCTCTCCTGAACAAAACTGGGTTTTACCCTTAGGTCCCTTTCTATTTTGCGCGTCACATATAAGTTAATGAAATTGTATGAATAAATTGAGTATCAAAACTGATCTTGAACGACTCAGTCATTTTCGCCTTCTGCAACACTTCCTAACAATCGTGTTTATTTTGTGGTATCTGAAGCTGCACGACCTCAAATATGGAACGACGTTTGTAGGGGAGACATTCGAAAACAAAGGACGTTAATGGCCAATTACATTCGTAAAATTCTGTGTGAAACTCGGTGGGTATCGGTCCATATAGGCGGCTTTTGGAGCCGTTCTGAAATCGGGATAAACCTTCATATGCTTCAAAAACAAGGGCCGATGCGGACCAATTTAAATGGGGTCCAAACCGAAACGATATACCAAGCATCACAAAAATTGGTTGATAATTGCGACCTGTACTTTGATTAAAACGACAAATGGACTTTAAATCGGCGGAGGGGCGGACAGACGGATGGACTTCGCTAAATACCATCAAATAGTAATGTCGAATAGATATTATTACTTAACACAGGGTTAATCTTTATTTCTTAAGGTGCTACGATCATAAGCCCTAGTTCATTACACCCTGTACCACAGTCTGGTGTATGGCATACAAATCAGTGGTACATTTGTCTTACCTCAATTGTAACCTTATTTTTATACCCCCAAGGTTTGTCACAAAAGCTACCACAACATTGGATCTCTTAAAACTGCTTTGGTTCGAGCTGTGGCCAATTTTCCAATGGACGAGGTTCGTGCAGCTATTGACGATTGACCAGTGCGACTAAAAGCGTGTGCATAGGCATGTCATAAAAGCCGTTAAATCAAGAATTCACAGAAATTCGCTCCGAAAACAGAAAATCATGGCTTTTGAGATGAATATCACGCAAATTACATGAGTCGAATCATTAAAAACGACTTGGGACTTCGAGCTGTGGCCAATTTTCCAATAGACGAGGTACGTGCACCGATCGTTATAAAATTGATTGAAATCAAAAATAATCTACTTATTCGAAATGTCCGCCTTTTGCCTTTGCACACGCCTTAATTCGCAGTGGTCAATCGTCAATAGCTGCACGAACCTCGTCCATTGGAAAATTGGCCACAGCTCGAACCAAAGCAGTCTTAAGAGATCCAATGTTGGGGTATCTTTTGTGACAAACCTTGTCCTCTAAAACCGTTCACAATTTGTAATCCAATCGGTTTAAATCTAAACTGCCTGAGGGTCATTCTTCAGAGGAAATGAACGCTGGCAAACTGATTCCAAGCCAGGCCTGGGACGTTTTAGCCTTATGGGGCGGCGCAGAATCCTGCTGGAAAGACCATGGCTAATTTTGGAACAGGGAATTGTTAAGAGGCTTCACAGCAGCTTCCAAAACGGTTTCTTGGTAAGCTTTGGCCGATGTTTTGACTCCTTGTTCGCAGAAATGCAGGTCAGTTAGCCCATCGTAGGAGACACCCAACCAAACCATGACTGAAGCTTGGTGATGACCCTTTTCCACCCCTGGGATAAGTTCTGATGCTTCCTTAGATGACCGCGCATACACTCTATCATTTTGCTTGTTAAATTTTTCCTGAACGGTTAACATTTTTTCATCGGTGAACAACATTTTTTTGTGCAAGTTATCAGCGTGCTTCACCAAAAGACGTTTGCATTTTTCAATCCCATTTTTTTTTAAAAGCTGCAGTCAATAAATGTCCGGTACGTCGTTTGAAAGCCCCAAGTCCCAAGTCTTTTTTAATGTTACGACTCATGGCATTTGCGTGATATTTATCTCACGGGCCATGATATTCTGTTTTCGGAGCGGATTTCAGTTAACTCTTGATTTAACGGCTTTGATGACATGCGGTGTTCGAACAGAGCGTGGGCGGCCTGACCGATGGCGGTCTTTAACATCTCCAGTCTCCTCAAACAGTTTTATGCATCGGTAGACGGTCTTGTGGCTGGAGCGTTTTGAAAATATCGCTTTTTTCATTTCACACTTGAAAAGCACTATTACTGCGATACGGTTTTCATTATTTGACGACTCCATGATGAAAGTTGAAACAATTTTAAAATCCCGTTACAGACTAACGCTATTGAGGTTAGCTTTCAAAACCCATATGACCTTTACGGGGTATGTTCAGTTCTAGTATGGGTGTGTTCAATGTTGTAACAGTAGTTATGTCCCTACTAAGTATATTGTGTTTAAATTGGAAAAAGGGCATGGGCCCGCCCATACAATTCTGTAGTAGAAAGGGACCTAAGGGTAAAAACCAGTTTTGTTCAGGAGAGCCATTTTAAAGATTTAAATACGTGTATCTTTGGTGTACCATCACTTTCATAAAATGCGCATATCTCTGGGAGAGAACACTTTTGGGGCATGGGATCGGTCTCATTCGATGCTCAGATGTTGGTCACATCAAAAAAAAAGTGAAAATTGATTTGTTTGCCCTTATATCCCTTTCTCTATGCATATATTATTTCTCTGGCATATATTATGATCGAGTTAGCAATCGATATTGTGCCATCGTTTTGTCGATAACTTTTGGCAAGAGGGAAAAAGTTCCTCTGCGAAATATCATTTTCGAGACGCTTAAATCTAATTTTTTAATTTTTCAACTTTTATTTTTAAGGAAGTAAAAATAAACATTTTTTTAAAATATAACCTTTCCAAGGTGACACACAAAACAAGCACATTGACACATACAACACTTTACTCGTATAACATATGAGCTCGTGAGAATAGAAATACGAAAGAGAGAATCGAATTTGTAAAATTGTAAACTTTTTGCCATTTTCAGATTTCTGGCAATTTTTTTTGTTGTTAATTCCTAAACGCTCACAGCCGATTTTTAGGCTTCTAGAGCCTTTTACCTTTTTCTTGGGTTGGTGCATTTTCAATACCAACCGATTGCTGGCTATAAAACACATGTATCGTAAGTTAAAAGATTCTATCTTTTTTCGTTTATACTGCATCGATGTAACACATCTATATTTGCATTCAATCTTTACTAAGATTTAAAGTCGAATAGGGCTAGTTCGAGTCGCTTCCCAACGGATCTAGACAAGTCAATGTAATGAAACTCTAGCGTTAAGTTGCTATTAACCGTTTTCTGTATTGGTGCGAGTTTAAAATTGCGAGAGAATGTTTTCTTTTCCGAAAAACATTAAAACTCATTTGAATAAATATAGACTTGTTCACTTTTTCCAACGCACCCACCGCATTGTGTAATCTGCAAATGTTTTCTCTCGGTTTTTAGTATTTTAATTAAACGAATGTTCATCATAAAATTGGCCCGCATCGTTGTTGCAGTTGAACTGCGATATGTCTGTCATCATATTTAATTTACGCATTACTGCTGTCGTGGCAATTTAACAATCGTTCCATTCACATTTGTATTATTAATTAAATAAGTGTTAACTGTAAAACAAACCAAAATGTAAAGATTAATATTTACATTTTGTATTTGTTTTTAAACAATAATTAATTTTTTTAATTCATATATAATATGCAGATGATATTTAAAAATGCACATAAACACATAAGTCCTTGCTTGACTATGAAAAGCGTTTGTATAGCTATTATATCCGATATAAGTAATTAAACCTATGGATGGCATGCATTTTGTAAATACATACGAGAATGTATTTGTTGTATGGGTTCAAGCTTTCAATTTCAATTCATTCAATGTGATTTTTATCCTTGTGGTCGGAGCTACAAGGATACAAGTACCCAAGGCGATTAATTTAAGTTTGGACATGACCAGCCACCATTCAAAGAAGGCATTCAGTGCTTTATTCATGAGATATTTGAGTAATTAATAGAAATTCAACTTAATTTAATATTTATTGCACAAAGTTAATTGGTTTTCTATTTTACACGAGGGGAACCTAGCTTTGTACACAAAGTTTACCCATTAATGATTTACTTACGTACAGGCAGAGGAAAAATATGGTTACCATATGTGACAGCGCATAGAGAAAGAGACCTAAGGGTAAAAAAATCAATTTTTTTTCTTTTTTTGATGTGGACAACATCTGAGCATCGAATGAGACCGATCCCATGCCCCAAAAGTGTTCCCTCCTAGAGATATGCGCGTTTTATGAAAGTGATAGTACACCAAAGATACACGTATTTAAATCTTTAAAATGGCTCTCCTGAATAAAAGGTTTTTACCCTTAGGTCCCTTTCTTATTTGCGCGTCACATATGGTAACCATATTTTTTTGACAGAAGTATAGTTGCGGCAATATTATTATTGTTGAAATGTAACAATCTCATAATTGCGAAATATAGAAATAAAAATATGGTTGTAGCTACCATATAAATGTGGTTGGTGGAACAAAACTATTGTTATTTGGATTTTATGTTAACAATTACATACTAACGGCAATCATACAGTATGGTTGTGACTAGAACCAAACGTAACTGTTTTTATAGACCAACGATACACACTAAAAAAAACATACACACACGATAAATTGCAACAACAACAGCATACCGCTAGTGATGCAAAGCTTTGCGAAATCAGAAGATAGTGAGAGGGAGTTTTATTGTGTTTACTTTGCTGGTTCTGGTTTATTTAGAATCTACCTGCACTTATGTGTACAGTCTTTGAACATGGATTAATCACAGTCGTTGGTTGTGGTTTGATAATGGTGAAGTAGCGTTCATCCAAATTTCGGTTATTCCTGCTAGCAACTAAAAGTCTTTTCGGCTACCTTTTACATAAATTTTTGATTTCAATAGAAACAAATCTGACTATTAACTAGTTGCAATGTAATTTGTATGAACAACAATATAATCCAATACTAATACTTCATTTTGGATATAATATTATGGTTGAGGGGAATTATACTATTGTTGAGGGGGATCATAACATGGTTGCGTGTGAATCATATTATGGTTGTGAGGATCAAACACTGTCTGTTTGTGAAACATACTATGGTTTTGACGATCATATATGGTTTTGATCATAGTATGGATGAGTGTGAATCAAAATATAGTTGTGGGGATCATAGTAGGGTTGTGCATGAATCATACTATTGTTGTGAGCATCATAATAATATAGGGTGATCAATCTACCTCAATAAGGGTTTTTCACAGACAACGCGTGAGCTGTGTTAACCCTTTCGCCCCTACTGGGATCATATGTCCCAGCAAAGTTGCTTACATCATAACTTTTTTATTTCCTTATATATTTTTGTATATCTGAAACATCCTAATAAAGGTTGAAGCATTATCTGTAGCATAATTTTAAAGTAACTTCGCTAAATTATAGCGGTACCTCATTTGTTTGAAGTTGTTTAATGTTAGAGCAGGTGTTTACGCAGATCGTCTCATAATTTTGCCAATAAAACCGCAGTTTTTGTGTTTTTCTTCACAATTCTAGAGAATTACGAGAAGAAATTCGTGGAATATTTTTTTAAAATTTTGCAGCAAGAAAACACTCATTCGGTAAAGTAATAGCAACGGTTTGTTTTGAAAGGGACATGAAGTCCCAATAAGACTGTATAGTGGTACTCATTATCCCAATATAGCTCTAGAAATACAATTTTGGTTTTTTATTTTTTGGGGATGGCAAGGAAGAAATTGTCGAATGTGGAAATAGCCGAGATTATGCTACAGGATGATGAAAGCGAAAATGATGGTACAGACTTCATTGACTTAGGGTCCAATTATTCTCCATTGGATGACAAAGATCAGCTCACTGGGGAAGAAAATGTAACTGACTCAAGCGATGAGAACAGTGCGTTCGGTGATGATTTTGCCCCTGATTCTTCTGTTGCACTTGGTACTGTTGTTGCTGCAAGTAGTGAGATTACTCCGGATGTTGCCGTTGGAACTTGTATGTGGTCTTGTACCTAAATATACAATGCCCGCGGATAGAGATGCAGAGGTATTATGAGATTTGACACCTTGGACCACTGAGTATTTTGTCTTCTGGAAATTTTCCCCAAGGGTTTGTACACAGAGGCTTAGGTTAGTTATCAGAGGCTAACGAAGCTAAATAGGCTGAAGAGTTCGAAACGCAATTTGACGGATGTGATAATGACTTTCATAGGAGTGTCATTAACTATGCACTATAACCACGTTCCGGCTATAGCTGATTATTGGAGCAAGAACACTTCTTTGGAGAATGAATATATAAAAAAGAGCATGTGGCGCGTTGATCATATATATGCACACGCAGAAAAAAAGTATGGTTGCGGTGACAATATTCGAAGAGGATAATACTATTGTTGGGTGTATGGTTGTGGTACTACAATATTATGATCCTCACAATAATAGTATGATTCAAATACAACCATACTATGTTCCTCACAACCATACTTTGATCCTCACAACAATAGTATGATTCCAACATAACCATACTATGATCGCCACAACCATAGTATGATTCACACTCAACCATACTGTTATCTCCACAATCATATTATGATCCTCACAGCCATAGTATGTTTCACACACAACCATAGTATGATCCTCACAGCCATAGTATGATTCACACGTAACCATGCTATGATCCCTACAACCGTAGTATGATCACACACAAATAAACTATGATCCCCAATATTATTTATTAGAATTGGGTTAAGTTGTAAACAATAGATTTAAATAATGAAAATTATTTAAAAATACATTATATTTAAAATAATAGAAGTAATTTATTTAAAAATAGAAAAAATCAATTTATAAGTAAAAAAACGTAAGAGTTTTTATTTAAAATTTTCAGTTAAACAAAGCCAAAGCAGTTTATTTGAAAAAAAATTACTATTATTGCATTGGATTCGTAACAATAACATTGTTCTAAAAAGCATATTCAAACGGAGAAGAGTTACAATCATACAGTATGACTGTCGTAATCATATTTATTATTTACATAAACCCCAAAAAACAATAATTTTTTCCCACCAAACTAATTTATATTGTTGCTACGACCATATTTTCATTTTTTAATTTGACAATAATACTATTGTTACATTTTAACTATTCATTCAACTACTATTGTCAAAAAATAATTCAGTAAACAATACTATGGTTGCGACAAACACACTTTTATTGTGGAGAACATATTATTATTGCCGTGACCATATAGTGACCATGTTTTTTTCTCTGCGTGCAGCATCATCACACTAAGCTACCTTTAATTCAGTTTTCAGTTCCATTAGCTGAAGCGCTTATAGCGGATGGTCGCCAATATTCAAAGGCTCCTTCTTAGTCCGCTGAGAAGGCCTGCCGCATGCCCGACGTGGGTTTAGTCCTTTACGTTACACTCCCTCCGCTATAAGCGCTTGAAGGCATCTTGCGATGTCGTTGCGTTCGATGCACTTCCATAAAGAAAGAGAAAAGAAACAAATTTATGTGCTCAGGATGCAACAATACTCTATGTCCCTCCAGTTTCGCACCATGATGTGAATTTGTTAAGTTCCATTGTTTTCTTTTTTATGTTCCTATATATTTGTAAGCTTTGAGTTTTTGATATTCCGTTGTTTTCAATATGATAACAATAAAAATAAAAAGAAAAATTTGTATTGATCAAAGTAATTTTTTGTTATTGTAGCTTTATTGGGACATTATATCCCAACGAAAAACCTTATTGGGATAATATATCCCAGTACAACGGCAAGGATCTCCGACTTCTCATGTATCCCTTACATCTTAGATATTATCCTTATAACTATATTTGGCGTCAAAAGTTGAATAATCCTAAAAGATTTAAAAAACTCAGGGGTGAAAGGGTTTAACTCTATTTTCTTCAGTATTGTTTGCGATTTCATCATGAAAATACTTACACAGCAACAACCACTGTTTTGTGTGATCCAAATTGTTTTTTATAGCGTTTTTTCACAGATTACGAGTGAGTTCTTCTTCTTTACCCCGCGAAAACCATGGTGTGTGTCATAATTGTCGTACCGGTCGAAATGCTCGAATGAGTCATCCAACATTTGAGGGAAATTATATAAAAAAATAAATGGCGTAAAGTGTGTTTTCAAATGAACAACAAAGGTTCCACACTTGAGTTGAGTTTTTGTAATTTTTTTATTTTGAAAAAAATACGCGTTACCGGTTAATGGATAGTAGAAAGTATCGATTATTTTGTGATTATTTTGGGATATATCTTTTAATCTAAAATATTTTTTTTAAATGAAAATTAAAAAAGTTTTCACACATTTGCTGCAATATTTGCTACGCGTATTTTAAAGGTTGGATGTACTTGTGACATATGCTGGGTGGAAAGTTTAACGAAGTCCAAGGTGTCAGAGGGTAACATATACATACGCCTCTTCTGGTGAAATCATGACTTTTTAATTTTCAAAGGTTCTTTCTTGCCTCTTAAATTAGTGTACGATTTATGACTGTATGCAGCTTTAAAATTTTATCACAGCCTTTTTGTTTCGAATTTCAATTATCGTTTCGAACTTTCAGGAGACATTTCCTGGTTGCATTTTTGCGAGTACACAAGCATGCATATGTTTGCATAAGTATGCAAGTATTTTATTTCAATTTAAAAGTTTAAATGAGTTGTTGTACCTATGCCAGTCCGCCGGGTTAAGTTGGCCATGTATGTGTATGGAAATTCATACCCATACACATACTTACACACTTTGAAATTTTATTTATATGTTGGCATGCTTGCATGGAATTGGTTTCATTTTCAGTTGATTCTCTGAACTAGTCGTAGATATGTTTGAAATTCGTCTAGATAGACATATGGAAATTTTGTCTAGATACTCATCAACTGGTTTTGTATCAGTTACGAGCCAAGGTAGATGTCGAAGTTTCCATGAAAATTCTCACTAGTTCCCATTCCCATACTAGTTGGTTTTATATGCTGATACTCATACATCGGATAAAATTTAGAATGTTATGTTATGTGTAGCAGCATACGAGTATAAACACATGGGTGATGATGTTGTGCTGGCATTGAGTTTCAGAGTATGGCTGCAGGTTTGATTGGAAAACGAAAAGTTTGTCCTCTAAATACGCAACGTATTCATAGTCATCTGCATAGAACAGTTCTTTTTTCCACATAAATATTTGCGGTTGGGGTTTCTTTTTTTTAATAGAAAAAAGTAAAATAGAAATTAAATTTTTTTAATAGCTTTATGGGAACTTTGACAACATATAAGTCCGATATTTAAGGTGGCAACGCTGGCAAACTTTGACATATCTCTTCTGTCAAGGAGGCGCTACAAAATGCGCGTAGTGTTCGCTATTTCTAAAGGGTGGTCTAACTAAAACGCACGATGTTAATTGTTAACAAATCCAAAAGTTTTCGGAGAACTATCTCACAATTTTTTTTTATGTGTGATACAAAATATGGGGCAAATACTCGCCAGGGCATACTCCACCCGCTGGCATACCTCAATCCGAAAGTCCACGACTCTGAGACATTATGGATGTTCAATATCGTTAATGTGCATAACTATTTCATCCTTTAGCTCTTGAACTGTTCTTGGCTTATTTTAATATTCCCATAGAAAGAAGTCGAACTGTGTCAAATCACATGATCGTGTCGGCCAATAAACATCGCCACGACGTCAGATAACAGGGCCGTTGAATTTACCGCTCAAAAAAGCCATTGTTTCGTTGGTTTTGGGCAAGTAGTATCATCCGGTTGCAACTACATGTCGTCTAGGTCCATATCCTCAATTTCTGGCCACTTAAAGTCCGTCATAATTTCGCGATAGCAAACACCATTCAAGGTACCTGCTTTGCCGACCTTATTTTCGAATAAGTACGGTCCTGATTTAAAGTACGGCAGCTTATAAAGAAAAGTATCTTATAAATCGGTCCGTACTTTAAAATAGATGATAGAAATTTGGTTAGGAATACTATAAGATGAAAGCTACGATTGAATGAAGTTTAAATAATGTGATGCGGCGGCTGTTCCAAAACATGGACCGGTATGTTCCAATCTCAGTAAACCAAATTTGCCGACAATGTCTGATATCAGACAATTATGAACAATGTCTTACTATAAGATGAAAGCTATGATTGAATGAAGTTTAAATAATGTGCTGTCGAAACCCGCTGCTGTGGCGGCTGTTCCAAAACATGGACCGATATGTTCCAATCCCAGTAAACCAAATTTGCCGACAATGTCTGATATCAGACAATTAAGAACAATATCTGAACACTATCGAGAATGTTTACCGAAATCGTTACGAGTTCTGTTCGATTTGTCTGAGGATTTTTTTTCAGAAAAGTAGTTCAGAATTTTTGTTAACCCTCTCATATGTTTTACGCTACGAACTTGGTAAGAAATCGAAACATTTTACCGAGTTTCGTACAGAATTCTGAACGTTTGGTTTGCTAGGATGTTACAGACATGGATGTTGGTGGCTCGTAACGCTTAATAATAAATTTGTTAGCAATCGAATGCTTAATGTGGCTTCGAAAGCAGCAGATTTTAAAATCGGTAAGGACATTTGTGCATAGGCTATACAAAACTACGGACCTATGTCGTCTAATTTCACTACATATAATTAATGGTTGCATGTAACTTAACTTGGCATAATCGGATGTAATTTGTGGCTTCTAGTGCTGCAGGACCTTAAATCGGGAGGAAGCCTAGTGTGATATGTTCCAATTTCACTAGAGTTATGTGTTGGTAGCGTTTAAAGTAAAATTTCGTCGGAATCGGGTAGGTTCTTAAATCGGGGAGGAAATTTTTATGGGGCCTATACGAACGCTCATTTCCATAATACAGTTGTCAACATTTGAAGGAAATTATATTCATAAAATAAATGCCAGAAAATGTCCTTTCAAATTACCAATGAAGATTCCACACTTGATTTGAATTTTTATATTTTTGTTTTGTTTTAAAAAAATACCTCTAGATGGATCGACCTATATATATTCTGATTCTTAATATTCTAAAACGATCTAGCCTTTTCCTTCTGCCCGTCTGTTCGAGGAAAGCAAACTACAGGTCGCATTATTGAAGACACTTGGCTAAATTTTTGCGGAAACTTGTGTTGACAATGGGTATTTAATGAAATGAAAATGAGCCAGATCGGTCAAGAGGTAAAATTTTTCCCCTCTCCAGGACTGGGTCAACCAGCTGAAAATAAATAATCCTGAACTTAAAAACATAATATATAATTAGGTATGGATATGATATTTGGAAGTATGCTGTTGGTGTGGATTGAAAAAGACGGTGCCAAAAACCCTCGAAAAAGTATGGCCAAACTAATGAACCGCTCGTTATAAAAGTGTAATGGAATGAATGTTATGGTAAAATTAGACTAGGGGGCGTGGCACCGACAACACAAACTTGTACTTAAAAGGACAATATCTCTTGATCTTTTAAAAATAATTAAATGGACTGATCGTTCTCGAATAAGATCACTGACTAGGCAGTTATTATAGACTATATTATGGAAAAATTGGACAAGGACTTGGCACCACCTACTCAACTTCTGACTTTAAAAGGCTATATTTTGTAAACTAACCCTGCTTTGACAATAATAGTTGGTATATATGGTGTTGGTACTAAAAGAAACACATCCTGATAAGACAAAAACTGGTGCCACGCCTAATTGACAACATTTTCATATTGAACCGAAATCTATGATGGAGAGTTTACAAGCTTCAGCACTTATTTTGTCCTCTGTAAGTGTAAAATTCAGTAATACTGATGGTTTGTTCGAGGTTTTCTACTTTAATAACGAGTAACATTACGAGTATTTAGTAGGAGCCATATTTTATGGGACCAATGGGACAGGCTCTAAATTTAAAAAAATTACCTAAGTCTGAAAAAGAATGGTATATGTGACGCGCAAAATAGAAAGGGACCTAAGGGTAAAGGCTAGTTTTGTTCAGGAGAGCCATTTTAAAGATTTAAATACGTGTATCTTTGGTGTACCATCACTTTCATAAAACGCGCATATCTCTGGGAGGGAACACTTTTGGGACATGGGATCGGTCTCATTCGATGCTCAGATGTTGTCCTCATCAAAAACAAAGTGAAAATTGATTTTTTTACCCTTAGGTCCCTTTCTCTATGCGCTGTCACATATTGTGTTTTGTAGGAAAACGCCATTCGTTGGATTTGTAAAGATGTTTTGTTGTTCTTTGGTACCTACACATATGTTATGGGTTTACTGGGCCTAATTTTCGACTGTAGGCTGCGGTTTGTCCACCCAAATAATTTTTTTCTTCGTGAAGAAATATTGCTATAAAGTTTGCAAGATGTTTCGAGTCTGTTAATTTCTGTTTAAAGTAACGGGTGATCCATTTCGAGGTTCCCTACTTTTTTAAAGAAAAAAAAACACAGAAAATTCAAATTGAATGGGGAATGTTTATAATCATTTGAAAGAACATTCTTTGGCATTTATTATTTGAAGATTATGTCTACGGTCAGCGGCTACGGTCAGATGGTCTATCCGTTGAGTCTAATTTTCGATGACTCGCTCGAGCATTTCGACTGGTAACTGGCGAATGACACACGTGATACTTTCCTCTAAGGCCTTAATCGAAGCGGGTTTGTCCGCATAAACTTAAGACTTTACATATCCCCACAGGAAAAATTCTAACGGTGTGATATCATACGATCGACCAGCCCAAAACGTGAAATTATCTGCTCACCGAAGCGTTCTCACAATAAATCCATTGATTGATGCGATGTGTGGAAAGTGGCGCTGTCTTGTTGAAACCAAATGTCGCCGAGATTACGAGCTTCAATTTAAGGCATCAACTAGTCGGTTACACGCGCAACGTTGGCTTCCAAAACCTAAGTCGTAGCAGATTTGTCAGCATACTTATAGACTTTGGACATTATGTAGCCCCAAAGAAAAAAGTCTAACAGTGTGATATCACATGATCTTGGTGGCCAATCGACCGGCCCAAAACGTGAAATTATCTGCTCACCGAAGTGTTCTCTCAAGAAATCCATTGATTGATGCGATGTATGGGAAGTGGCGCCGTCTTGTTGAAACCGAATGTCGCCGAGATCACGATCTTCAATTTCAGGCATCAAATAGTCAGTTATCATGGCACGATAACGGTCGCCATTGACGGTTAGGTTTCCACCGGCATCATTTTTGAAGAAATATGGACCTATGATTCCACCGGCCCACAAACCATACCAAACCGTTGTTTTTTCTGGATGAAGTGGCAGCTCTTGAAGCTCTTCTGGTTGCTCTTCGCCCCAAATGCGGCAATTTTCCTTGTGTACATACCCATTGAGCCTCATCGCCGAGCAAAATTTGGCTCAAAAACGTCGATCTTGTTGGAACTTTTCAAGAGCCTAAAGAGGGAAGCCAAGACGCTTGGGAACGTCGGGCGGCTTAAGTTCTTGCACAAGCTGTATTTTGCACGCTTTCAATTTAAGATCTCGACGTTAAATGCGCCAAGTCATTCCATACGTCAGTCCGAGTTGCTGCGAAACGACTCCCCACTGTCTTGGTGTACACTCTCAGCTACGGCCGCTACATTTTCTTCACTGCGTGCTGGACGTGGTCTATTTGGTCGAATATTATCCAATAATGAATGCTGGATCTCAAGATGGGTAATGATGTTGCGAATAGTATGCTCTGTATGCCGATTATGTTGACCATAAGTTGAACGAAGTGCTCGAAACACATTCCTCACAGAACGTACATTTTTGTAATAAAGTTCAACGATTTGTAAAAGTTGTTCAGGCTTTAATCTTTCCATGATGAAATGCCAAAGAATACTAAACAAAAATAACATGACAGCATGACAAAAAAGGCTATTGAAAAAAGAATCTCTACTTGGATCACCCATTATAATCGTCATATAATACCCAGTTGTCCATGTACAACGAAACCCGGGTTTTGGGCCTCACGTATGGGGACTATAAGTATATCTTAACATGGTCTAAATTGGATCAGGATTGGTTGTTGGTGCATCGTTTAGACTATAGCATGACGGCATCATTGGACCTAATTTCTTTGTCATTGCGTAATGACGAAGAGACATCTACTGTGTAACACTTCAATTTTTACAATAATCATCATCTTATATACAAAATTTGGCTGTGTGTCTTCAACGCCTAAGGATCAATATGAATAAAATAGAAATATAACCCCTAGACCATTAAAATGGTCAGAACAAAAATACTTTCAAAATCACTTTGCAATAGCTTTAAACAAAAAAGGCTGACTGTAAACGTTGTCAAAGAATGGAATTATTTTTAAATTAAAAGGAAGGAAGCCCGACGACCAGAACAACCCCATTACAAAAAGTGAGGTTTCCTCTTGTTGAAAATTCGTGCTCATTACCACAAAGTACTAATTTGAATTTCTCCGAAGTAAACTTGTTCATAATATTCATATTTTATTCATTCCATACAAAAGTCCACACAAGTGTTCGAAAAGGTACGTACATGCGTGCAAATGTGCCATCAGGTACACCTTTGGTAATGTAAATGTAGAATTTAGGAGTTTGGGGATGTATTTAAACTTCTTGTTCATATTATGGCCATTTTGCCATTTAATGTGTGTGTTGAAGGGGTTTTCGTGGTAAAAGCCAAATTAATTAAACCGTTTAAATATTAATGGCCAAACATGATTGTTTAATATCGAACCGGAACGTTTCGCTAAACATGGACAGCTTCGGGGGAGAATTATGAGATTTTGTTTAGATTACAATTGTTTGATACAAATTTAAAAAGGTCTTTAGTTCGGACTGGCCGAATATTGGTAATACACATTTTTAGGTACTTTGAACGAGGTTTTTCATTTGAACTGTGTAAATATTTTTCAAGCTCTTATAGCCAAGAGATTTTTTTTGGCGGATGCGATACAGCACCGAAAAATTAGCCAACGTAGACAAAGTAAAGGATGCAATCTTGGTCCTAAAAAATAACAAGGATGCAGTAATTTTTCAATGGTCTGTCAGTTAACCTGTTCAAGGCTGAAGCTACGTTTGTTCAAATAAAATACTGTACGTAGCAAATCAAAAGGGGTTGCCTACCTATGACTGATTTCGAGCTTACAGGGTGGGCCAAAATTTACCATGTGGTTAAAAATTTAATAATTTTTTTATATGTTTTTTTTTCTAGATTATATAAATAACACTTGGAGAATAAATAATGGAGAGATTGAGAACTAAACAAAACCTGAATAATAGAATTTTTTTTTTTTATTTAGCGATTTTATTTGACGTAAACGCATGATATTTGATATTGATATTGATATTTTAACGTAAACGCATGAGTGATGAAGCTCATTTTCATTTGAATGGTTTTGTTAATAAGCAGAACTGTAGGTTCTAGGGTTCTGAAAATCCAAGAGCCATTCATCAACGCCAATTGCACTCCATTAAGTGTACAGTATGGTGAGAGATCATATCTGCGGATATCATTGGGCTTACTTCTTCGAGAATGAAAATATAAGTGCTGTAACCATAAATGGAGAGCGGTATCGGTTTATGATAGACATTTTTTTACGTCCTGCTCTTGAAAACAGACCCGAGATGTGGTTTTAGCAGGACGGAGCCACTGATGGTTTAAGGGATCATAATACGGTTCAGTGTGAATCATAGTATAGTTGTGGTGATAGTATGGCTGTGTGTGAATCATACTATTGTTGTGAGGATCATAATATTGTTGTGCCACAGCCATATACCCAACAATAGTATGAAGCTCTTCGAACATTGTCACCGTAACCATACGTACGTAGGTGTATATAGGGTTTTTAGTGTGTTGTAGGCTGAGATATTCGAAATTGGAATAGCTACTTCCGAGTGATTTCCGAGTGAAATTTACCTGATTTCCGAGTAAAATTTACCAATTCCCTAGAGATACAGAAATATGAATACTAAAGCGTGTTTTTTCAGACGAGTGTTTTACAGGAAAAAAATGCATAAAATTAATGTTGTTGCCAAGAATTAAGCTTTATTATAAAGGTAAGGTTTTGCCTTTAATTTTTAAAAACGATTTCGGGCAAGTGGCCGCTGCGGCTGGCTCGAAAAAATTCCAACCGACAGGGCCAATTTTCAACCACTTCTTGCAGTATGGGTTCATAAGTCAGCAATAACGCGCTGAATATTCTCTTCAAAGGCGTCAATCGTGTCGGGCTTATCTGCGTAGACAAGCGACTTCCCATAACCCTACAAAAGATAGTCCAGCGATGTTCGCACGATCATGGAGACCACGGAGCCAGATAATGCTCTCACCAAAAGGTTCCTTCAATAAATTGATTGGCTGTATGATATGTAATGCCGCCATGTTGGAACCAAACGTTGTCCACATTAACATCATCCAATTCAGGCTCGAAGAAGTCATTAATCGTCTATATCGTTCCAAATTGACTGTAACATTATGGCCGGCTTAATTTTTGATAAAATATGGACCAATGATTCCCTGCCAATAGCGCAGAGGGAATCATTGTTCTTTTGAGAATGTAACGGCGTCTCAACAATGGCTTGTGGTTTTTCATTACTCTAAATCCGACAATTTTGGAAACTAAGCTACCAATTCAACTAAAAGTAAGCTTCATCGCTGAACAAAATTTTCTCGGTTTGTGTCCATTCACCACAATTTGCAAACGTTGTTCTGGAGTAAGTCTGTTCATTACGAAATGGCAAACTAATGAACTAAACTGAGCACAAATCAAGTGACAACTGACTAAAAGACGAACTCCGAAAAAAGTGTGGCCAGATTGAAAACCACACGTCTAAAAAACACCCTTTATTTTTCCTCTTTTAAAACCCAACATAATGAAATCCAAATACAGTAAAGAATATTATAAACCGCTCACCCAAATACAGTATTGCAAGATCTCAATAATTTAGGTACCAGGTTACAATGGCAGATCGGGAATAGGTCTCTTAACGACCTTACAGCGATGACTTTCACCATCGATTTGACTTACGTTGCTAAACTAATATAGAGCTCTACAGAATGGTTTCTCATTTCTCTTAGTTTTTCTTCCAAACTTCAACCAATTCTTCGCTTTGTCCCACTTTTTCTTAATGGGGACAATAATTCGTGCCTTATAGAGCCACACGCTATCACAGTCAGCATCCTACTTGGCGAGCACAAATATGTGCACACAAAGAACAGATCTGTTGCCACAACCGAATTTTTTGCCAACCGAATGTTGGTGGTTGCAAGTTCTATCTATGTATTCAATCGCAACAACCGAATGTTAATTGCGAACACTGCAATTTTTAGTAGTGGCAACTGACAGTATCCGTTGAAGAGACAAAGTATCCGTAACCCTAACTAATTAGGATGTTCATTGGAACTGAATTTGTACATGTATGGGTTGTTTTTTTATGTTATTGGCTATGAGTACTATGAGTATGATTAATTATTTATGTGAAGTAAAGTGGAATCATAAACCTAAGTATTTCCGGCTACTTTAGGATAATGTGACACATTTAAAGTCTTGGCTACATGTGGTAACAAATATATATTTTGATATCAATTACATTTTGTAGGTTATTTAAAAAAAACAAATGGAAAATCATTCGGTTTAATTAATCGTCCCTCTGTGTCGATTTTGGTTTTTATTCTAAAAAAATTGTATATTAATTTTTTTTAAAAAAATTATTTTTTTTTAAAGAATTATTTTTTTTGAACAATGTACCGAAGAAGCCTGTTTATCATAAATATATTCTGATTTTGTTTATGGCTATCCATACTAAAATGATAATAGTAGTTATTTAGTAGAGCATTTTAAACCAAAAATGAGCATTTTTGAAAACATTTATACAATTTTATTAAAAAAGGACACGCGCCGACTGAAATTAATTGGACAACTCTTTAAAATTTTCTTCACTTTTTCGGAAAAGGGCAGAAAAGAATACTCCAAACTTAGAGATAGGATGTTAACATGTTCTACGAAAATAAACGCCATACGATTTCACTTAAGACGAAGGTTTGCTAAAACGAAGGAAAATTTACATTTTAACTTATTTCATAGAGTTGCAAAATAAAAATTTGCTTGGCCCATAAGAAATAACTCAGACCTACGAGGGCCGTCTTTTTAAGAATTTACTAAAATCATCTTAGTCTTTCGTTTCTAGAAGAAATCATTCGCCCCCCGAGAAAGTCCAAATTTTCGATGCATAGTGTAAGGTGTTACAACAGCGAACTAAACGGGGTTTGGTTAAAAGAATTAATCTGTCGTCACCACCAATTATTGGTACCAAAGTAAAGTGTTTAAAATAATTGGTTGTTTGTTTTACTGAATTCGGCTGGTATAGCCGACCTAACGGCTGAAAGAATTGTTACTATTTTATGGTAAGTCGGACCATGTAACCATCAATACCAAGGCATATTGGTGAAAGAAATATTGTTTATACAGCCGAAAATTTGTAGTTCGGACCGATTTCCAATTGAGTTTTTCTTTGTGTGCGCCACCATAGTCCGGAAATGTTCATAAATTTCTACAGAAATCCGATACCTTCCAGTAGATTCTACAACATAAAGTGCTAAAATACAAAGTTGTATTTTAAACAATGAACTTCGCGGCTCCCACGATCTTTGTTGTAATTCAAATTAAAATAATAACGACAGCTTTCGTACCTTAAATGTAAATGTCATTATTACCCTAAATTTATTTATTTTAAAGCCAGAATATGCAGCTCCTTTGGAAAACTATTTACTTTTCAAAACAATTAATGGATTTTAAAGAATCCTAAATGCATGGCAAAGGAACAATCACGCCCCCCATATAGATTCCCACAAAAGTGCCGTAGGAAACTTTTCAAACATTCCCCTGGTTACGAATAAGTAACGAATTTGCGAACAATAATTTGAATGTTGAATACAACAGGATACGTATAAGTACATGTCGATAAACCATGTTTAACTACGCAGACGGTAGTAAATATTTATGCATGCATTTTAAATGTTCGTCTATTGTCTTCGTCGGAGAACAATGGATAAATCCTTATGTGCCGTGCCATGCACTTTTCCATTGAATTTCCTCAATGTGAGTAGTCGATCGTTTTAGTTTCAACATTCGCTAGCCACTGGTAGTGGCCTTTGCAATGCTCCCAAAGGATAAAGTTGAAGCATTCCTCCATTGATTTGGTCAAGTTTATAATTGGCTTGTAAACACATTTGGTTCATATTTTTTTTGAAACAAAAACCCCATGGATGAAAGTATTTACCGACATTTAGTTGGAAAGAGATTATGAATTCATAACAGACAGACTGAATGGCAAAAGGAAAGGCTGGACTCCATGGAGTTCAATCGAATCTGCATCGATGGTTGTAAAAGCTTAAGGGAAATTGAACTTTAAACGATAGAACAGTGAAAAGCTCATTTAATTGATCAGAAAATTAAGTAGACAAGGCAGCGACACATTAGCATACCAGCTTATAGTCGTAGACAACTTTAATGTGGGTATTGAAGGATTTTGTGTAAATTGGATCCAAAAGGGGTTTGCTTTTTCTAAAAATGATTCTAGTGGGAACTGACATTTTCTGTTGAAGAAAACATGTATTGGTGATCCTAACTGATTAAGATGATTATTAAAACTGAATTTGTACATGTATTAGTTTTGTTATAGAATGTTAGTTATAAGAAATTTCGAAAAATTTAACATTTTTCTCCTTGCAATGGGTCAACTGATCAGTAAAAGTTTTGATAGGCATTGCAATGATGCCCAATATGAAAAGAATTAATTATGATATTTAACAATATTTATTGTCAAGCTTTGGATTGGCGTCAATCAGGAAAAAGGGTCGCCTCTAAAACATTGGTTGTCGCTAAATTACCGTTAAGCCTGTTTCTACCCTACGGGAATTTGGACTGGTAGAGAAGCAGTCACGTGATAGGTTCCTCATGGATAGGGACCCGTTCTAAAGGGTTTTTTTTTATTGGGGTATAGAACTTTAAGTTGGCATCACTTTTTTAACTGGCGGCCATTTTGTCAGCTGTCAAGTGATTAATATTTAGTTTGGTTTGCCATTGCATCATGAACAGGTTGACAAAAGAACAACGCTTGCAAAATGGGCCGAAAATGAGATTCATCTCGATGTTGATTTTCATCACAAAATTTTGTTCAGTGATGAGGCTCATTTTTGGTTGAATGGCTACGTCAACAAGCAAAATTGCCGCATTTGGAGTGAAGAGAATTCACATGAGACCCTTGATACGCCATTACATCCACAAAAACTGACTGTTTGGTGTGCTCTATGGGCTGGAGGAGTCATTGGGCCATACTTCTTCCGAAATAATGCTGGAGAGTCAGTTACCGTTAATGGAGACCGGTATAGAGCCATGATAACCGACTATTTTGTTCCCGAATTGGATGGCATGAATGTGGATGAGTTGTGGTTCCAACAAGACGGCGCTACATGCCACACAGCGCACGTCACAATCGAATTATTGAAGGAAACATTCGATGAGCGCATAATTTCACGGAATGGACCTGTCAATTGGCCACCAAGATCGTGTGATTTGACACCATTGGATTATTTTCTTTGGGGATATGTGAAGTCGCTCGTCTACGCCAACAAACCAGAAACGTTAGGGGACTTGGAAGCCAACATTCGTGGCGTTATTGCCAACATACGGCCCCATATGCTCGAAAAAGTGGTTGAAAATTGGACCTGTAGAATTGGCTTTATTCGAGCCAGCCGCGGCGGCCACATGCCCGAAATCATATTTAAACATTAATGGCATAAAATTATCCTTCCAATAAAGCCAAATTGATGGACATTAAAACGATTTTCTTGTGTTTTATTTCAATTCGAAGTTCTATACCTCAATAAAAAACACCCTTTAGTACCGACCCAAATATAGGATGATTCATCTAGAGGTATTTTTTCAACAACAAAAAAATATAAAAATTCAAATCAAGTGTGGAATCTTTATTGGTAATTTGAAAGGACATTTTATGGCATGTATTTTATAAATATAATTTCCTTCAAATGTTGGCCGCAACTACGCCTCAGGGTTTCCATTCTGAGGGTCAAATTTTGGGTGACATGTTCGAGCATTTCTATCGGTATGGCTTTAATGACACGCGTAATGTTGGCTTCCAAAACCTGAATCGTAGCTGGTTTGTCAGCATAGACTTAGACATAGACAATAGACAAAAAAAAAATGTCTAAAGGTGTGATATCACTCGATCTAGGTGGCCAACTCACCTGGCCAACTCATAAGCCGCTCTTCGAAATGACCTCTCAATACATCCATTGTTTGAGCAGTTGTATGACAAGTAATACCGTCTTGTTGAAACCAAGTGTCGTCAAAATACGGGCTTCAATTTCAGGTAGCATAAAGATCGATATCATGGCGCGATAGCGAGCAACATTTAAGGTTACGTTCCGGCCATCATCATTTTTGAAAAAATATGCACCGATGATAACACCAGCCCATAAATCGCACCACACCGGGGGTTTCTTTGGGTATAATTGCACCACTTGAACCAATTCTTATTGCTCTTCAGCCTTAATGCCGCCATTTAGTTTATTGACTTTGCGGTTGAGCCAGAAATGGGCGTTATCACTGAACAAAATGTTGGTCGAAAACAGAGGATCTTCCCGTTTCTCACCGAACGCTCATTTCCATAATACAGTTGCCAACATTTGAAGGAAATTATTTTCAAAAAATTAATTCCATAATATGTGCTTTCAAATTACCAATAAAGATTCCACACTTGATTTGAATTTTTATATGTTTTTATTCTGAAGAAATACCTCTAGATGGATTACCCATTGCTTTGTCATTGCAGGGTGTCAATTGACACTGCTCAGATACTATGTAGCATATCACGGGACTGATCAAAATGGACAGGTATAGTACGTATATTTATTCGACATATCTTCATAAAAAATATTATTAGTTTTGTAAATGATGATAAATATTTGTGTTAATTGCCTGCGCTATTCTCGAAGCAGACTTTATAACAAATGGAGGGGACGCACAACAGTTAAATTTAATGATTGGTCTGATTGTTCGAAAAGTTTTACCTTAAACCCGGTACATACAAATAGTTATAGATTTCTCAACAAAATCCACTTTAAGCAGATTTGTGAAATCCTCGGATTTTGTATAAGTATCTGTATGCGGTTTTATGTGTGAAGTTATACCAAGAATTTGACAACTTTGAATATTTCAAGTATTGAACCCTTCTATATATACCGAACTTATTCTGTGATAGTTATTTATTCACCCGTCGTCGGTTCGGTACATTCAGTGTAACTGACACTTCATTTCCCGTAGGGTATATTTTGGAAAATATTTTATTATTTTTACATACTCGTAGTTCGTTTATTGTTTTGGCCGTATCGTTTGGAAGCATTAACCCAAGAAACTTTAACAGCCAGACAAATTTTTTTGTTCTTATAATTTTTTTGAGGATTTCGAAATATGCTTTCGTCGTAAGCAAAGATTTTGTCGTGACTAGAAAATATTAAATAATTTATTTGTTGATGTCGGAATAACCAATATTATGTCACAATAGCAAACTAAACAGTTTTGGTTTGGTCACTAAAAAGAACTAATGTGTTGTCAACTCCAATTATTGGTACCAATGCAACATGTACATCACAACTGATTGGTTGCCATAACCGCCAGTTGTCAAACCAATAGTTATACTGAATTCGGTTGGTATAACTGTGTGATGGGATGTGAATCGATCGTTATAAAATTTTAGTAGAATAAAATCAATGACTATGCAATTAGTCTAGACTGTGTTTTGGTAAAATGGCACACAACCCTAAAAGTAAAAAGAAAATATGTAACGCGCAAAAAAGAAAGGGGCCTAAGGTTAAAAACCAGTTTTGTTCAGGAGAGCCGTTTTAAAGATTAGGTCCCTTTCTATTTGCGCTTAAAATCGTCGACTTCACTTTCATAAAACGCGCATATCTCTGGGAGGGAACACTTTTGAGGCATGGGATCGGTCTCATTCGATGCTCAGATGTTGTCCACATCAAAAAAAGAAAAAAAATGAAAATTGATTTTTTTTACCCTTAGGTCCCTTTCCCTATGCGCTGTCACATATAGAGATAATAGAGATGATATGTGCCACAAATGATGTAAGCATGAATTGAAACACATCCTAAGGAAAAGTGGGCGGTACCGCGCCCTTTTTGAAAAGTAGTATTTACGGCCGTAGAAATGAAACGATCGTTATAAAATTTTAACAGAATGAAATTAAAAAATTGAATATTATTCGACTATGTTATGGTCAACTTTATAGGTGTCCTCACGGAGCATTGCTTGATTGGGACTATGGTAACGCGTATAGGCATCCCGTGCAGATACTTTTGAAGAAGTTGCCAGGACGCAGAAGCAGAGGAATCAGTGGAAATAATCTTAAATCGAATATCAGCTTTCCAAGCTATTTCTTACTTATGTTAAAGTAAGACGAAAAAACATGAATCAAAATCGTGTACAAGGCATGATTTTATATAGGACAACATACATACACTCCAATATATACATATATACATCAGTGTACTCATACGAGTACATGTATGCTTATGTATACTTTGCACCCAATTAAGTCTTAATTAATTTCAACATTGTTAACGTCATTTCAGACGTTTCGTTAGCTTTGTAATTATTTGTTGTTGTTGCTGCGGCCTCAGCTATTGTGTGCGTTGTTATTGTTGTTGGCTCATAATATTTATTTAATGTCTGCTTAAAATGAATACACCAACAACACAAACATTATTTGGCGATTTCCTTCTGACCGTTTCCGGTAACTACGCAATGTTGTTAGTCTGAGTGTGAGTATGTGTATGTGAGAGTGGAACGTTGTGAACAATTGCGTGAATTGTATTTGTATTTGACAGCCATACAATTTCATTTGCTCGCTCAGACAAACACACACACACGAGCACACTCACACGTGCCGACATATGAACAAATTTTATTATTTGTTTTATTAATGAAATGATGCCAGACTGAACTGCACACACACTCACAGCGACACACACACACACATAAGTATGTGAATGTTTCGTGTGTATGCATATGTTTACATAACTGTCACCAGCATAACTATATTAACCCACACAACTACAGGTGCGTTCACCTCCAACTCCACTTCGACATTTACCACGATAATTTGCGTTTGTTGTTGTGCACATTGTTGCTGCTATGGCAGCGACCCTGCCCCTCCCCACCCCTTGGCCAGCGTTTCACGCACCCATACAAATGTAGTTTTAATTTATGTGCGAGTGTGTGTAATTGTGGTTTCATTTTAATTGTATTTTAATTTGTATGTGTACCGTCGTGTTAAGCTTATTTATACACTTTGCGAAATCAACACACTTGTATGTACACACATAGTATATGGTCGCATACTCGTATATATGGCATATTCATACATATGCTTATGTGTGTGTGTATTTCAACATAATAACACTCTTCGGCAAAATATTTTTGGAGTAGTGTACCCTTGCATAATAGATTTGAAGTCACTCACTTATTATTCTTTGTGCAGCCTAAATGGAAGTTCCTACGAAACACTGTTGCCAGAACACCGTATTGGTGATTCCCTTACCAAGTAAGGATATCTCATTACAATTAACTTTACCGAGTAAGGACATTTCATAACCCTTAGCATAAATAGTAGTTAATAAATTAACACTTAAGGTATGAAATTAGGATAGAAGGCAACATTTACTTGTGGAACGTAGTGGTGTGATGGGGCAGTGCAAGTATTTTTGGACAGAGCAGTTGTGCATAATAGATTTGTTGTCACTTGTTATACATTGGGGAGCATAAAGGGAAGCTCCTAGGAAACAGTAAGCCAGAACACCGTCGTACTGATACCTTTACCAAGTAAGGATATCTAATTACAATTAACTTTACCGAGTAAGGACATTTCATTACCCTTAGCATAGATATTAGTTAATACATTGACACTTAAAGTATGCAATTAGGATAGAAGGTAACACTTACTTGTGGATCGTAGTGGTGTGATGGGAGAGTACAGGTCTATCATGCCAGTAAACCCAGGCTTAAATCCGTGTAAGAACATCTAACAATTTTTAGCCGCGTGTTTTTTACCTCGCAAATGCCGGCGTCTATACGATTAAGATGTTCATCTCTAACCGGTTTCACTCATGGCTTTTCTATAAAATGTATTCGCCGTTCGGAGCCGGTGTTAAACAGAAGGTCCCCGTCAGTGAGTATAAAAATTACGTAGTGCCCAGCTCATTGATTTAAGAGAAGTTAACCCTTGTTCCTTAATGGGAATACGCCTAAGATTCTCGCTTAGAAAAATGTTTCAAAAATACAGATAACATTGGAGGAAAGCTTTTAATAATTTCTTCTAAAATATGCAATAGTATTAACATAAACTTAATATTTGGACTTTTATACCCTTCGCTTAAAAATAAAGTGTCATTCCGTTTGCAGCACCTCGAACTATTGTTTGGATACCCTTTATAGTATACATATTATTGATCGTGTTAAAATTCTAAGATGATCTAGCCATATATGTTGGTGTGTCTGTTGAAAGCACGATAGCGGTCCAACTAATTAAACTAGGATCTTAAAATTTTATATATTGATGGCTTGTGGTCAAAATCTGTTTGGTATTGTAAATGGTCGAATTCGGCCTTAGGGGAACAAAGTTTTCTTTTAAGGGATTAAAGGTACTTCGGAAAAGAAAACTTTTTGGAGAATTTGCTTAACAAAACACATTTTTTTTTATAGACGAACAGTGTTTAGAATAGAGACTGTTAGTTAATTTATACTTAGTAGGGACATAAATACTGTTACAGCATTGAACACACCCATTTCAATAGTAGAACTGAACATACCCCGTTAATGTCATATGGGTTTTGAAAGCTAACCTAAATTGCGTTAGTCTGTAACGGGATTTTAAAATTGTTTCAACTTTCATCATGGAGTGGTCAGATAATGAGAACCATATCGCTGTAATAGCGCTTTTCAAGTGTGAAATGAAAAAAAGAGATATTTTCAAAACGCTACGGCCACTAGGAATTAGCCGCATGTTTACCGATGCATAAAACTGTTTGAGGAGGCTGGAGATTTAAAAGACCGCCACCGGTCGGGCCGCCCACGCTCTGTTCAAACACCGCGTGTCATCAAAGCCGTTAAATCAAGAATTCACAGAAATCCGCTCCGAAAACTGAAAATCATGGCCCGTGAGATGAATATCACGCAAAATTCCATGAGTCAAACATTAAAAAAAACTTGGGACTTTCAAATGACGTATCGGACGTTTATTGACCGCAGCTTAAAAAAAAATAGGATTGATAGGAATTTTTACCGTTTAGTAAAAATTTAACAAGCAAAATGATAGACTGTATGCGCGGTCATCTAAGGAAGCATCTAAACTGATCCCAAAGGTGGAAAAGGGCCATCGCCCAGCTTCAGTCATGGTTTGGTGGGGTAAGAGACGATGGGGTCACTGACCTGCATTTCTGCGAACAAGGAGTCAAAACATCGGCCAAAGCTTACCAATAAACCGTTTTGGATGCTGTTGTGAAGCCTCTTAGTTATTCCCGGTTCCAAAACCAGCTATAGACTTTCCAGCAGGATTCTACGCCAGCCCATAAGGCTAAAACGTCCCAGGCCTGGCTTCGAAACAATTTGCCAGCATTCATTTCCTCTGAAGAATGGCCCTCAGGCAGTACAGATTTGAACCCATTGGTTTACAAATTGTGGACGGTTTTGGAGGACAAGGTTTTTCACAAAAGATACCCCAACTTTGGATCTCTTAAGACTGCTTTGTTTCGAGCTGTGGCCAATTTTCCAATGGACGAGGTTCGTGCAGCTATTGACGCCTTAAGTCGCACTGGCCAAATGTCCGCTTATTCGGCGGACATTACGAATAAGTAGATTTGTTTAGATACAATATACATCAATAAATATATTAAAAAATATTTGGTCCAAAAACATTCAGTACTTTTTATTTTACAGCATAAAACGTTTGTAACAGTATTTATGTCCCAACTAAGTACGCAGAGGACATACTTGGCCGACTTTTTAGCACATGTGGTCTAAAAAGCGGACCATATGGTCAGAATAAGCAATCATTAATCAATATGGACATATGCGGTCCCCAGTATGTGCAAATTGTACTACGAATTTAAATGGGGATTTTTTTTTTTAAATTTTGGCTGAGTTTAGGTCGTGAATAATTGGTCAAAGTTATGTAAGAAGGCTTTGGAGATGGAAAAAGGGACCATCGGCAAATATTGGCAATATTGCCTAAATTAAATGTTTGGTTGTGGATCGATTTGGTTCTATTTTATCTAAGCTTTACGTAAGTCGCTTGCAGAACCTCATATCGGACCCTTCCAAGAGGGCTATAGAAAAACATCCACCGATGTGAATCAATTTTGCCACAGAAATTACTATTTCGTGTTTCTTTTAGAGCGACAGAACAATTCGGGATAGACCTTACTATTACGACTGTTTGAAATTATAAGCCGATGTGGTCCAATTAATTACTCATAAGGCAAAATGCTAAATTAAAATACTATCGAATCACAAATGCGGGTTGTGTAATGACCTGCCGTTCAAGTCAGAAAGGACCCTTTCTAGGGGACTATAGAAAAACTTTAAACGAAATAGTCTAATAACACTACAGTTGATTAGTTGACACTCGATTAAGCACGATTCTTCACTGTGAGAAACATGAAAATATCTAATTCAAATTTTCAGCCACAATATTCACAGCATGGACTGTGTATGAAAATCGACGACCACCTACTCGTATTACCCCAATATCATTGGGGTGAAGTTGAACAGTCTTTTGCGAGCTTCTGTATAGGCGGCTGATAGAATAAAAAGTACTTGAAATGGTTGGGGTAACAATATTTAAAGAGCATCACACAGTTGAGGGGAATATGGTTGTAATTCAACAACATTATGATTGTAGGTATCATTTTTTGGTTTTGGGATCATAATAATGTTGTGCCACAACCATATAAAGTACATAACAATAGTATAATGCTCTTCGAATATTGCCACCCCAACCGTACGTTTTTTATGTGTGTAGAAACGACATCCTCAAGTCAATCGCCGGGAAGCCGAAAAAAAACCTTGTTGACCTCTAACAAAAGCGATTTACTGGTCTGTGGTGGAGTATGCAACGCAGTGAAAAAAAAATTCACACTTGATAGAACGCCGTCCTCGGAACATCAACAAAGTTCCTCCTCATGTCTTCCGATGACCATTTGCATAAGAAGTCGAAGATACTTTCCGAGAACAGACACAACTTTCTGTTTTCTAAGCAGTTTCTTCTTGGGCGTCTTTGCAGATGTTAAACAAACCAGTATACCTCCACTTTGGCAAATCTGCTATGACCTTTATGATCTAGAGATAGAGAGATCTAGCATTAAAGGGGGAAAATCATCTCAACTACTACAGGTCAGAATAACATTCAAGCCGATTAAGTCAAAGTGTCCAGCTACATCATAAGGAGGAGCAGGCGGTATGCCGGCAGTAAAAAAAGGTTAAAACATGGAAAGAAAATCGAAAGTTAACAACAAAATAATTCAAAAAGAAAAGGAGGGCTCATAATAAAAAGGCCAGACTAAAAACTATTTTGAATTTTTATAGGAATAAAAATGGTCAACATCGAAAGCAACAGACGAGCAACAATAAGCAGAAGAAAGTGAAAAGTTCTATTTTGAAATTAAGATCATGTATCCCAGTATCATCGGATGAAAAAGAATAGGTGTTAAAACACAATATATACATAGAGAATCAATCTTGTGGTCCACAGTGTCATGGCAGGAAAAGATATATTCTCGCTTTGTCGAACAGTGTAACGACTGATTTTGTGCCATCATAAACCTGCACACGCATAAGTATGTATGCGTAATACGTACATGTGTGTATTTTAATGCTAATGTGTATTGGTATGTATTTTTGTGTATGTGTATAACCATTTGTCTATACGAGTATGTGTGTGGGTGTGTTGTTATTGTTAACATTCGTTAAAAACTCAAATGAAACAGGAGCAATAAAAACTATAACAATTTCTATGTACGTGTGTAGGTATTTGAGTGTGCATGTGTTTGTGTGGTTTCCAAGCATTTCGCAGCAATAAATTGTGTGAATTATTCGATATAATTTTTGCTAAAGTTTCAATCGCATTAAAAAACATGCTGTTGATTTTAATTGCAAAACTTAATAAACTGGGAATTTATTTTAGCGGGATTTTATGGTTCGCTAATGAAGGTTAGAGCCGGCACAGTACAACTAAAAACGTATAGTGGGGCTGGCTATTAGTGTTTAAATGAAATAAGCTTAATGGAAAACTAGGCGGCACAACAAAAAAGGTTTTTGGTTTTAAAAGCATCTGCTTCTGCTTCTGTTCTGCGATGCATTTGACTTTAATGCCTCAAAAATTCTTTACTGGTGAAGGCTCAATAAGGATTGCAAATAATGGATATTTTTATTACCGAAAGGAAAAAAGGCTTATGAGCTTTTTGGGTGAAAATAAGTTAAGGGTAGCACAAAAACCACCTTATGCGAATAAATCAGTTGATTAAAAAAGTTATGTTCCTGCGTGTAGATTAATTTTTGCTCGATTTTAAAATTTTAACAATGGATGGGATACGAGTATACAGCCAGTAAAGTATTAGAATCCACAAGGAACTAGCCGATAGGGCCAAAGACTACACTGAAAAGAAGTCCGACGAAAGATGTAATACCAGCGGATGAAGCTGGATTTAAATAAAATTGCTTGGAAATTAAACAATAATTTTTCGAGCCTTTATACTCCACAAAATTTAAAGACTCAATATAGAGAAAGATATTAGAGGATATGTGATAAAAATCACAAAATCACATTAAGTCCTTAAAGTCGTTAAAACATTGTAGCGTTTAGACTACTAGTGAGTGGAACTTAAAATGCCATCATTAAAACCTTACCGTCTTGGCGACAAGGAATTACATTTGTCGGTTCACTCGAGGTTTCTAGGGGCTGTCCTTTGCTTAAAACGGTCGTAGAAACGGATCACAGAACATCGGGTCCAGAAAGCTAGAGTGGCTTACTATGCCTTTTTTCAAATGTTCGATAGTCGCTATGCTGTTAATCCAAAGATTCTATCATTGCGGTACACAACCGTTAAAAGATCAATTTTAGTCTCTCAGAGCTCTACCATCATTGGCGGCTACAAGGAAGACAACCATTAAATCCCACGACAGCTGGTTCTACGAACCGGATTGACCCGAGGAGCAATTCTTCGGCCAAGGTCTATCACCCCGGTACACGCAGAAAAAAAGTATGGTTGGGGTGACAATATTCGAAGAGGATCATACTATTGTTCGGTATATGGTTGTGGCACAACAATATTATGATCATTACAACAATAGTATGGTTCACACACAACCATACTATAATTCCCACAACAATATTATGGTCCTCACAACAATAAAATTATTCACGCACAACCATACTATTGTCGCCACAACCATATTATTATTCACACTCAACCATACTATGATCCCCACAACCATATTATGATTCTCATAACCATAGTATGTTCAACATACAACCATAGTATAATCCTCTCCACCATAGTATGATTCACACACAACCATACTATGATCCCCAGAATTCTCTGTCAGGATTGGGCTAAGTTACTGTTCAACAATAGAGATTTTTATAAAGTAGATAAGATATGGTTACAATATGGTCACCGCAACTATAGTATGTTCTCTTCAATAAAAGCATGTTCGTCGCAACCATAGTATTGTTTTATGAATTTCATTACAACAGTATGATTGCGACAATATTACTATTGTTGAAATGTAACAATAGTATTATTGCCAAATTTAGAAATGAAAATATGGTTGTAGCAAACATATAAACATGGTTGGTGCTACAAAAGTATTGTTGTTTAAAATTTACGTTAACAATAATATGATTACGGCAATCATACAGTATGGTTGCGACTATAAACATAACAAAACAGGTTTTATAAAGCATACATGTATGTGTGTGCGTATGTTTTTTGATATACAAAAAAAAATACACACGATACAGTGAATGGCTGTTGTCCATTAAAAAAACAACAACAATCGGAAGGTAGTTCGAGGGATTTTTATTGTGTTTACTTTGTTCGGTGAAATACTCTACTACCGACTGGTTCTCGTTTATTTAAAATCTGCCTGCACTTAAGTATATAGCCATTGATCAAGGTTTAATCACATTCGTTACTTGGTGTCTACGGATGGTGAAGTAGCATTCATCCCTGCTGGCAACTAAAAGTATTTTTGACTGTTGTATTTTTGTTTCTTGAATGAAATGTTTAATAAAAACATGGCCTCAAATCTGGCTATGAACTAATAGTAATGCAATTTAAAATAACATACTTAATAAAAATCTCTATTTTTGAATAACAACAATAACCAATTCTAATAAATAATTTTGGGGATCATAGTATGGTTGAGTGTGAATCATACTATGGTTGTGGGGATCATAGTATGGTTGCGTGTGAATCATACTATTGTTGTGAGATTCATAATATTGTTATGCCACAACCATATACCCAACAATAGTATGATCCTCTTCGAATATTGTCAGCCCAACCATACTTTTTTCTGCGTGTATTGTATGAGAAACATACTATGGCTGTGAGGATCATACTATGGTTGTGGAAATAATAGTATGGTTGAGTGTGAATCAAACTATTGTTGTGAGGATCATAGTATGGTTGTGGAGATCATAGTATGGTTGAGTGTGAATCATACTATGGTTGTGGTGATCATAGTATTGTTATGTGTGAATCATACTATTGTTGTGAGATTCATAATATTGTTATGCCACAACCATATACCCAACAATAGTATGATCCTCTTCGAATATTGTCAGCCCAACCATACTTTTTTCTGCGTGTAGATAAACTTAAGATATCGACATACTATTGCATCCACCTACTCAGCTTCAGCCGATTCTTCAAAGTTATAAAGAGCGGAATGTCATTGAGCTAGTCCTCTCTCTCTGGCTTTGACGTGAAAGTTTACATCGATGTCTCCAAAATGTTGTATGGGGATGGCTCGGAAATGAAAGATACGTTGAAATTGTGGTTTAAGACCATTAATACATACATGTTTTTATACCCTACATGTTTTAAGGATTTCCAACATGAATACCTGCGGATAATAATAAGAAACTAGCATTAGGATTGCGTTTTTTTTGCAGAAGGAACATGTTTTAATAATAATAATTACTAATTTCGATTGTTTGTTTGGGATAACAGCCATGAAAGAAAAACAATGACGTTCTGTAACATTGGAATACATTATATTTCTAATCGTATTAGGCATCTATAAAAATCGTTTAAAACGAGTAGCAGATCACAAACTTCGTTACTTTGTACTATTTTGAAGGTTTATCCTAGGTTCCGGTATACTGTTACGTTAAAAATAATGAAACGGCGGTTAAGCTAGCTAGTCTACGTGAACCAATTTATATAAAGGAGGCAAAAGCTAGATTCCCCCCCCATCAACCACTTCTTAAGGACACATTTAAAGAAAAAAGGAAAGGACTGGGATAATAGTGAAGGTTGCAATTCATCGACATTCAATTTACTTCGATTATATATCTCAAGCACAAGTGTAATAAAGGGATTCGACGAAGACCGTTTTTATGCAATCAGGGGAGATGGTCTTTCAGGACGAGTGGAACATAGTCGGACGCGTTTTCTCTGAAATAAGCCAGTTAAAGGGAAACTTGAATCAACAATACTTCTCTTCCATGTTCATACTATTATTTTTTCCATGAAACACATTTCCTATCATTGTTAGTAGACATTTAGAGGGATAAGCAATAGATTCTGTAGAAAAAAATCATTATATTTTACGAATAATTCATATTTATCCACGATCACTTACATAAAATCAGAAACAGCACGCCATCTACTGGATGATATCAAAAAAGTGCTAAAAATCCACTATGGACATAAAACTGTACGATGCTTTAACTCAATAACTTCAACAAATTGGTAAAACGCATTATGTCAAAAATCATGTTTTTGGGGGTACTTTCAGCCAGCATCGACGAAAACTATACCCGAGACGATGACCCAAAAAATGTTGAACTGTGTTATTATAAACTAGAAAAAAAATTTAAGTGGACAACTTTTTTGCCTGAAGTCTTCGGAGAAATTCGAAAAACGAACAAGAGAAGACGAATCATTGTGCACCATGACAATGCGAGCTCTAACACATCGGCTCAAACGAGCGCCTTTTTGACCGGCCAAGACGTCGAATTAATGGTACATCCGCCACAAAGCCCTGACTTGGCACCCAATGACTTCTTTATATTCCCGTACATCAAGAAAAAATGCGTGGTCAACGATTTTCGTTGCCGCAAGATGCTGTTGAAGCGTTCAAAACCCATGTTTGGAGGTGTCTCAATCGGAGTGGAAAAAGTGCTTCTACAATTGATGTGGGCGCATGTAAAATTGTACAAATCATGCTGGAGATTACTTTGCAAAACAATAAAAACCATTTTTGATAATAAATATTAGCATTTTCATTATTAGGCCAGAAATATATATAGCAGCTCTCGTATATATGGGAGCTACATCTAAATGTGAAACGATTTTCTTCAATTTTAATAGAGTTCACCTCGCCAAAAAAACGTATTAGTGCTAAATTTCATCAAGATTGGATGTAAGTTGTGGCTTTTAGAGCTTAAAATATAAAAATTAGATGAAGGGTGGACTTATATCTAAATATGAACTAATTTTCTTTAATTCCAATAGCGTCCGTCCTTGGTCCAAAAACTTACATCTGCCAAATGTCATGAAAATCGGGCAAAAATTGCGATCTGCAGTTTGATTTCAAGCTTTGGATGGATGGACGGAGAGACGGATGGAATCAACAGGTGATTATACGTTGAACTGAATACTTAAAGCTAGGTCTAGCTAAATAATTTTGGTAGTTACAAACATTTGCCATACAACTAATTTATACGAGTAATACGCTGTTTCACAGAGTGTTGTTGGTATAAAAATCAATTTAAAAAAAATTTTTATCATAAAGTGTCAAAATACGTATTGAAATCAGAAAAACCACAATTCATACACTAGAAATGACTACTCGACATTTCAAATACCACTATCATTAGCACTTTGTCCTCTAGAAATATATGCTTGATTGAATCACAAAATTAAAATTTAAAAAACAATATAAGTACACCCCCTTAATATTTTGTTGCCAGTATTCGAATTTAAACTGTTCTCGGTACATTTGTAAACTTCCTGGCATGAACGAGTCGATATTGAAACTGTCACTTACTGGAATGCCACACTTGATTGGCAGAATTAATGATGCAAAACAATTTTCAGTTTTATGTACATCGCACAGATACGAGTAGGACAGGGTAAAAAAGCTCACTCACACAGACACAGAGTAAAAAGACAAAAGCCATACCAACAATTCCGCACCATTTACCACAATTCAAACGTCAATAAAATGAAAAAGCAACACGCAGACATTTTAGGATAATAATGGTGAAATCCAGTTAACGCCAGAGTTATGTTAACTGCATTACTGGGGGGTATTAAATGTCAGGACTGTGTTGCGGTCTTACGAGGGTAAAGTGAAAATTTCCCGTTAACGCTAGGGTCTTATTCGGCAATATCCGCTTTGAGTTTGTTAAACTTAAGTTTTAACTGTAAGCTTAGGTTAAAAACATAGGCCGTGTTTTAATGGTAACTCGGCTAGGATGTCGCTAACGCGATAACTTCACACTATTGTAAAAATATATACGAGTAAATGTGATTTTTTTAACAGAAAACTATAGATAATTTGCATTAAAACCTGTTTTTTTTACAAATATTTAAATTTTTTTTAAGAAAGTTATTCAAGAATCACCTTTAGCGGGCTCGGTTATTAATCGCTTATAGTATTTCTTGAATAACTTTTTTTCTACAAACTGAAAATATTCAAATCAAAAGGTTTATGATGCATAAAGCCAAGCAGTTTCTGTATACTTATACATAAAAATTTAAAAAAATTCTCGTAAAGTTTTGAAGTTATCGCCTTAGCGACCACATATTCCTCTAATAAGCGAGTGCCAATGGGACACGCCTTTTGTTCAGTTTCAGGATTTGTTAATGGTCTATTGTAATAAATTGTTGTACATTTAAGTGAGATCGCACCCAGGTGACATTGCTCCGAGTGTTATGTCATTTTATTAACTTTCGCGCTATTTTTGGAGTTTTCTGTAACTGTGCTTTATATTTTGTAAAACCCGTTACTTAGAAAGGTATATCAATGGTGCTATCTTTTGAAAGATACAGTTAACCACTTTCATGATCAAATGAAATTAATTTTAAGTACTTAGTAGGGACATAAATACTGTTACAACATTGAACACACCCATTTCAATAATTGATCTGAACATACCCCGTCAATGTCATATGGGTTTTGAAAGCAAACCTCAATAGCGTTAGTCTGTAAAGGAATTTTAAAATGGTTTCAACTTTCATCATGAAACGACGTACGGACATTTATTGACTGCAGCTTTTAAAAAAATAGGATTGAAAAATGCAAACGTCTTTTGGTGAAACACGCTAGTAACTTGCACAAAAATATTTTGTTCACCGATGAAAAAATGTTTACCGTTCAGGAAAAATTTAACAAGCAAAATGATAGAGTGTAGGCGCGGTCATCTAAGGAAGCATCTGAACTGATCCCAAGGGTGGAAAAGGTTCATCACCCAGCTTCAGTCATGGTTTGGTGGGGTGTATCTTACGATGGGGTCACTAACCTGCATTTCTGCAAACAAGGAGTCAAAACATCGGCCAATGTTTACCAAGAAACCGTTTTGGAAGCTGTTGTGAAGCTTCTTAACAATTTCTTGTTCCTCACTCTGGACTACTCGCACTCGATTGATCGTAAAGTAAATTACACTGCTGCTCTCCTGAAATCTGAAGTCCTGTTAACAGCTGGGATTGTTTTCACAACATCTCAAGAAATTGCGTTATTACTTTCTAAGATAAAAACTTAGAGACTTCTAGAAAAGGCAATCCAGCTATTAACTATGTTATTTAATAGTTGTATTCGTCTTAATTATTTTCCTGTAGTATTCAGAAAAGCAAAAGTTGTGACTGTTGCAAAGCCCAACAAAACGCCCAACAACCCATCCAGCTAGAGGCCAATCAGTCTTTTGAGTAATTTCGGTAAACTCTTCGAAAAGGTAGTACACGCCCGCATTCTTGATTTTGCGTCAGAATCAAATATACGTTATATCCAACAATCAATTTGGGTTCAAACAGGGACACAGCACAATCCACCAAATAGGTCGCATTGTAAATAAAATCTTACATAACAGAAATGTGAGAAAGCTTTCAACAGCGTGTGGCACAATGGACTTCTCTACAAAATGGTTACCGCTAACATCCCGAAATATATATGCAAAATTGTTTCACAGTTTCTCGACAGTAGAGAGTCTTTTTACCTCAAGTATCAATTTTCTCTCCCACTTTGTATTCAATTTATACGTCAGATTTCAAACCTCCCTGAGATATTTATACAGCACATTACGCCGATGATACTGCACTTATATCAGCAAGCAAGTTGACAACAGCTCTTCTATAGAAAATGGAGCTCAGTCTTAACTCTTGTTATAAATACTTTACTAAGTGGAAAATAAAAATCAATAGCAGTTAAACAGAAGCTATTATATTTCCCTTCAACAAATCGCCTAAGAGGGTACCAAGTCGGCAACTTTCTGTTAATGGAAATATGATTGAGATCGTTAACGATGTAACCTACTTAGAAGTAATATTGGACAACAAACTCATCTTCCGAAAACACATCGAATTTTCTTGCCAAAAAGCATTAAAAGCTTTCAGTGCTGTATGGCCTTTTCTTAACCGTCGATCATCCTTAAACATGAGAAATAAAAATCTAATTTACAAATGTGTAATCCGACCCATAATATCCTACGCGTCTCCCATATGGTACCGTGCCGCTCAATGTCATCTATAAAAGGCTCCAGATACTGCAAAACAAATGCCTTAAGATGATTCATAAAAAACACTGGCGGTTTCCTACTTTGCTGCTGCATGAAGAAACCGGATACACTAGGTCACAAATAACAAAATTTTCTCTGTTATTTGTTTCTAGCATACTTTTTCCCATTGATTTTGACCTACTAAACACGAAAATGAGTTTTAAAAAATTTTCTGTCGACTGGTTTTCGAGATACTAATTTTTGAACTTTTTTTTTTAAATTTTTGGAGGTACACTTACAATTTTGAGCATATCTTTCGTCTTCTTTGACCTATTTGATCCTACTACTACTCAAATTAAAGAAAATTGAGCCGTCTACAACTCATTTTCAGAAAATTTTCAAATCGGGTAAGTAGTTTTGATGTTGGCGGCTTAAAAAGGTTAAAAAACGGCGTTTTTTTTAGTAAAAATGTGGCAGAAAAAACCATATAAAAATGCATATAAAATATAAAACACGATGCTGGCATTTTTACAAAGAAAATAAACCCTTACTTAACAAAATCTGACAACAAATGGCGGACTTATAATTTTTTTGGTAAAAGACCGACGATACGAATCGCCGTTTCTACACGTGCTGTGTAACGAATTTTGTTTTCTCTGTGTAAGCTGTGCAAATAATGAAATTCAAAATATCGTGAAATAGCGGAATTTCTCCTGCATGATTTATACACTTTTGCATGCCCTAAAACCAATTGTCGAATCACTTTTTTCACTTCGATTAAGACACCTCCAAAGCATGGCTTTTGACCGCATCAACAGCATCTTCTGGTGACGAAAATCATTGACCACGCATTTTTTTCATGATGTGCGGGAATAAAAAGAAGTCATTGGGTGCCAAGTCAGGGCTGTACGCCGGCCAAAAAGGCGCTGGTTTGAGCCGATGTGTGAGAGCTTGTCATGGTGCAAAATTGTGGTGTACCACTCAGAATTGACTGTCCTACGTTGCTCAAGCGGAACAGTCGCCACATGACCAGTTTTGCCGAAGAAACAGGCGTGCTTCTAAGCGCTTCTTCCACGAACAACTTTCGTTGGATTTGGCCTTGAAGGCCCGCTAGGTCGATTGCTGTTTTGTTTCGGGCTCATACGCATAGATCCATGATTCTTCACCTGTGACGATCTTATAAACGTCTTTCGAAGCACCGCGATCGTATTTTTTCAAAATTTCTTTGCAGCAATCTACACGAACCTTTTTTTGAGCTATTGTCAAATTGTGCGGGATCCAACGAGAACTAACCTTTTTTACGGCCAGGTGTTCATGCAATATCGAATGTATGCTGGTGAAAGAAATGCTGATGCTATCTCCAATGATGCTTCTATCTCACGGTATGTCACATGACGATCTTGCAGTATCAGTTGACGCACGGCATCAATGTTCTCTGGCACAGCGGCCGTTTTTGGACGACCTTCAAGCGTCAGCCATTATTCAATTCATTAAACTAGTTTTTCACATTGCTATAGCATGGTGCTTTATCGCCATAAAAAGATTTAAGTTCATCGATACACTATTGTCGTGAGAATCCACGTCGAAAGTTGTGGAAAATGATCACACGAAAATGTTGACGAGTTAATTCCATTTTTTTGCCAAATTGTTTTTTTCAAGTCACTGTAAACAACGCAAATGGTGGTCGTACGCTAAAATGTTCTGAGTACGTTTATGCTAAATAAAGTCAACAACAACTAAACAATGTCAGATGGAGCCAGGCAACACTTAGTGTTGCCAAGGTTAGGAATATATATAACAACCCTCGTAAGTTTTTTGAAGAGTATAGACGTCGAATGAACCGTGAGCTGTACCAGCTGTATCCCGACATGAATGTTGTTAAGCGCATCAAAATACAGCGATTGTGTGATGTCGGTCGAATGGAATCGAACGCTCCAGCCAGAAACGCGTTGGATGACAGCTACCACGAAAAGCGCAGACAGGGACGACTGAGGCTTCGGTGTAAGGACCAAGTTGAAGAAGCTGTGAGAGTCCTTGGTACTTAACTGGAGACAGCACGCACAAGACCGAAGTGTTTGGAGGTCATTTATGCAACAGGATAAGACCAACAACGGTTTTTAGAGCCAACTTAAGTAAGTGAGTAAGTTTTTTGGACCAAGGACGGACGCTTTTGAAATTGATTAAAATAAATTTACATTTAGATACAGCTTCCACACATGTGTTCATCCGATTTTGTATTTTAGGCTTTAAAGCCACACATTACATGCAATCTAAATCGAATTTGGGTCAAGTCAGTTTCTGGCCAATGACGGATGCTGTTAAAATTAGAGAAAATCGGTTTAGATTAAGATATAGTTTCCACATATATATTCAAGCGATTTTACCAAAAACAATGAAATTTTCTCACAAATTCAAATATGACAAATCTGGGAAAACTTAGTTTCCGTCCAAGGGGTTCCAAAACCGTATTTTTGGTTCGCTTTTCCACACATCTAGAAGTGCAGGGTATAATATAGTCTGCCACGCTTATATATGTTCATATATGTTCAAGCGATTTAACCAAAAACAATGAAATTTTCTCACAAATTCAGATATGACGTTTTAAAAATTGGGATAATATAGTGTCCGTACAAGAGGGTCCAAAACCTTATTTCATATGACTTTTCTGGGCATCTAGAAGTGCAGGGTATACTATAGTCGTGCACACCCAAATTTTCTTACTGTTTTTTATTTAGTTTTTTTGAGGGTTTAAAAATTAAAAATGGCCAAAAAATTAATTTTTGCTATTTACTAAAAATCTTGCTATTCTGGAAGGAATTCACTGATTTGTGCGAAATTTGGGTTATACGAAGGAGAAAACTAAGGTCTAAATAGTGAAGGTTGTAAAATTTCTAATTTTTGAACCTACCCAAAAAACAAATTAAAACCAAAAAAGGATATCTGCCATTAACACGACTATAAAGAAGCATTTTTTAAACTTTTTGAGCACAACAAATTTTGTAGGTACTTATTAAATATTCATATCCCCATTCTGACCTTAATATTTTCATAGTTTTCTAAACTTTTCTATAATATTACACAAAAAGTAATTTAGTAGGTTAATTGTGTCTATTTTTTTGGAGGTGTAGTACAAAATATAAATTAAGCCCGCAATGACATTACATTGTAAATACCGTGTGTGTGTGTTTGTTTTTTAATTTAGTTTTAAATTTATGTGATATTCACTTGGCCGTGGGGGGTCCGGTTACAAAAGCATACAACAACTTTATTTTACAACATTATATTAGCTTTGACCCATAAACCCATATTTGGACCGGAGTTTCAAACAAAACAGCACTTTACGATACATGAGTAACTCCCACACACAACTATCGCACGTACCAACATACAAACATACTGACATAGCCGGTCTGTAGAAATATGTATTTGCTATGTGTATATGTGTGTGTGTATGTTAGTGTGCATGTATGTAAACCCATATGTTTGTTTGTATGCATTTCAGTTTATGTTTTTAAAATTTAATTGAAATTGAAGGACCAACAGCAAAATGGGCCTTATTTAATGTCTGTCCGGGTATGGGTTTGTGGCGTGAATGCTTTCGCCAAGGGTTCTTTGGACAGTAGAAGGATTTTCGTTAGAATGATGTTACATTGTACATGAATTATTCGCCAAGGCATAGATGGAAATACATCTGTCACAAAAAGGGTGTTTACAAAGTTGTGTGATAGGAAGCTATACAAAATCTAGGAGTAACAAGTAAAAAATGTTAAGTTTGGCTGTGCCGAACTTTGGATACCCTCCACCAGATTCCCAAATAAAACCAAATTTGGTGCGGAAGTGTGTTCTATATAGAAATCTTTATGTGCAAAATTTCATTTCGATAGGTCAAGCTTGTGGTGAGTTATTGTCATATTATTTCTCAAAGCCCATGAGAGCGTTTGTGTGGGAGGTACCAGCAGGACTTTTCCGATCTCAGCAGAATTTGGCTCAGAGGTGTGTTCAATATAAAAATCTTTATGTAGAAAATTTCATCTCGATAGGTCAAATTTGTAGTGAGTTATTGTCATATTATTTTTCAAGGCCCATGAGACCGTTAGTGTGGGAGGTACCAGTAGAACTTTTCCGATCTCAAACGAATTCAGCGTAGAAGTGTGTTGTATATAGAAATCTTGATGTGTAAATTTCATTTCGATAGGTCAAGTTTGTGGTGAGTTATTGTCATATTATTTCTCAGGCCTATAGGGCCGTTTGAATGGGAGGTACAAGAAATGGTAGCCCAATCTAAACTATTTTTACATAGATGATTGCGCCTATATAGAGATTATTATTTGCAAAATTTCAGTGATTTTGCTCAAGAAACTGGGCGGATATTTCCAAATAAAAAAACTAATTTTTATGAGGTAGTGTCGGTTGAGGGTCTCTAACGCCAACTTCTCGTAGAGCTATATAGCCCATTATCAATACCAACCATGCTAGGTAACCTACACATGTTTGTGCTAAATTTCAGCTCCCTAGCTGTTTTCATGCAGGCTCTATCTTGTTTCCAACAGACGGACAGCCGGACAACGTCTTAGAATTTTAATAGGATCAAGAATATATATACTTTGTTAGGTCTCCGATGATTATTTCAAGGTGTTACAGACAGAATGACAAAACTAATATACCCTCCATTGTATGGTGGAGGGTAAAAAACAAACTACCACTTCTGATCTTAATGGCATGTGCTACTCTTGCTTCGCAGAGTCATTTTCGAAAGATCATCAAATCTGCATAAATGTTGACGTGAAATCAAACAAACGAGAAGTTTTGTTATAGAATCGCGGAACTACAAAATAAATTGTATTAACTACAAAGTAAAGGGGGACTCCCCCATCGAGCAGCATTTAAAATGATGAAACTTATTTAACAATACAGATGTTCTCTTATGAGCACGTTGTGGTCCATATTTCGACGTAAATGAAAGTTCATCCTAGTCGACTTGAAAACGTTAAAAATGTGCAAAACCTAATGAATCCATAAACGCTGCAGAAACTCTTAGGTGAGATTCTCAAACAATACTCTTTATCTTGTCGCATCCATTTAAGAAATTTTCCATCTAGAAGAACCCGAAGTGCACAAACAAAAGTATGGCAAAGTTAAATAAAATACTAAATATGAAGGAACGATCAACAATTCGTTCGAGAAAACCTTAAAAGTCTCCACACCGACAAGAGAAGAAAAGGATAGTAATTCAAATTGGGATTAGGATCAATTCTTAGTCTTTACGGGCAGATCAAAAATAGAGACTGGAAGGGAAACCGCAGTTTTTGTACAAGCATTGCAAATAGGAAATGAAAGAGAGTGAGAGACGAAAATTTACAATCAATATGGCAGCCAAGCTGAATTTCCAGCAGAATTTTATCATCTAAAAAATAAAAGTTCTTTGGTCAAAGTCCAATACTCTTCATCCCAAAGTTAGATAAACTCAACAAAATCCAAAAGATGTATTTTACAAGATTTGAACCTGGGTTATAGGGTGTGATAGTTGTCATCATACCATGACATACAAGTCGATCACAGAAAATGACGCATGATGGCTGGCTGGGTTCTGGATCAGTTGAATAGGGCGAGGTCCATTTTTAGCCTTTTACATTTTTTGGTTTTGGGATAATACAATTCGCATTCAAAGCACTTCGGCGGCATTAGCGGTTCTATTCCACATTCGGACAACACCGGTGATGTACAGTATCTTTTAGCAATGCTTTATCCAATCAGCCAACAACGAGTGTATAAGAACATCTGAATAAGCTTTTATCTTAGAAAATTTGTTACTTATTGCATATGAGCATACCTCATGGAAGTTCTTATGATGATTGACAACGCTCATTCCACTTAAATAAAACAACAAGGTACAGAACCCTGCGGTCGCCTACAAGCACCAGCGACCTTGCATACACCCAGTCAACAAACTTCAAGCACTTCAACTTCTATTCCATTTCAATAAAATACCAAAGTTGTTAATCCTGCGATTTACGATTAGCAGCAGCGTGCTTCCATAAAATCGGCCGAGAAACTTCAAGCACCCTACCAGATGTGAAAGTTATAATCTATTTTTGGCTAAATGGAGGTGATTTGAGTAGCGCAAAAGATCAAACCCTTGTATGAGCCTTTTAAGACTCTAAAATGTGCTTATAGCAGTTAAAATCACATTGAATTTTTCATGTCCATAACATAAAAGATCAAAGAGATTTTGATGGCAATTTTGCTACCGAGAGTTTTGGAATACTCATATTCTGCCTAAGCTATGCGCCACTGCAATCGACTTCATCCTAGGATGAATAAATCTCAGCAATATCGTGAATACTCTATGACAAATTATTCGCCCACAACAGCATACTGTGGAAATATTAAAAGGATTCGCCTATATTAATGGTCATTATATTGATTAAAAAAAACGGGTACGGCACCGCCCACTTTTCCCTAAAGCTTATTTCTTTACATATTCAATATTAATTTTCAAAAAATATTAATTTATAAAAAATATTAATTTTCAAAAAATATTTAATAAGGAACAATGGATTCGAAATTAATTCTCTTATTGTATAGGGAAATAAGTTCGGGAAAAGTGGTGGTTTTAAGTTTTAGGATATTTGGACGGTGCCATGCTTCCTTTTAAAATCGTACGCGTTCATCGCATGTGACAATCTCCTGGTCCATTGTAGCATACAGTGTACATTTCAAGATGATCTGCATATAATTAAATTACCTACAAAAAAGGGGGTGTGGTACCGCCTAATTTTCTTGTGAACGTATTTCATTATGCACTGATAGAATATAAATTGAATATGGTGTTCTAAATTCTTATATTTTATAAGCTCTGAGCGTTTTAAGTGTTTGGATGGTGCCACACTTTGGAAAATCATATCCGTTTATTGCATGTAAGCTCCTGGTCCACAGCGTCCGAGTCTTTTACATGATTCTCGCTGTGATAGCTTCAACCATGGTGCGCCATCGCACTGGAGCCATTACCAAGCGACGGCCAGCGCCCCTTAATGCCAATCCCGCCGGTACCAATTCGAAGCGTGTTATATAGACACAACTTCCCCCTTGGTCAGGGGCCGAGGCCTATCTAACACCTCGGCTGTTCTATGGGTCACAGCGCTCCTGGTCCACAGTAGTATACTGTTTAAACTTCAAGACAATTGACCTTAAAATATAGGGGTAACAGCACTTTTTTTTTAAAAAGGGGAGTGGCACCGCCAACTTTTTGCCACCAAATGTTTGGTTAAATAATAACAGCTTATATTCTGCTTATGTTCGTACATTCTTAATTTATTTATTTTTATTTTTTAGCAGTGTGGGCGTGACACCGTCTAATTGAGACAGAAAAAAATCGAAGAAGCCTATTTTAACTACCGGTCGTACAGCTATATTCTGTAAAAATTTAAGGGAGATTAGTTCAGTACTTGTGGCTCCTATAAACAACAAATATGCACGACAACAACCAGAATGCACGATGTTAATTGTCAGTCACACCTTCAGCTTTAATTTTTTTGTCCAATTTTTTTTGTTTTCAGTGTTTGACAAATTTTACCATGGAGAGGTACGCAATTGACAATTGTGCGCAAATTTAAACCTAATCTGTAGGAAATATAAACAACTGTACATGCTCGTCCAGTTCGTTCTGCGGAATACATTGATGTTGTTCGAGATAGTGGGGCAGAAGTGCATTCGACTCATTAATGGTGTTCGCTATCGCGATATGATAACTGACTTCTTGTGGTTAGAAATTGAGGATATGGACCGGAACGATATGTGTTTCCAACAGGATGGTGCCACGCAGCCAACAAAACAATGGCTTCATTGCGCGAAAAATTTAAAGGTTAGCTCACTTCGTGGCGATGTTAATTGGCCGCCACGATCATGTGATTTGGCACCGTTGGACTTCTTACTTTGAGGATATTAAAAAGAAAAAGTATACTTCAATAAGCCAAGAACAATTCAAGAGATAAAGGATGAAATAATTCGGCGCATTAACGACATTAACTTCCACTATGTGTTGGAGTCATTAAAAATATGGACCATAGGATAGAGGCATGCCACCGACGTTAGCAAGCATTTGGCCAATATTTTGTTTCACAAACAAATGTCATAGATCTTTTTATCATAATAAAAAATATTGAGATAGTTCTCTGAAAACGTTTTGTTTTAGTTACAATTAATATCGTGCCTCTTAGTTGGATCACCCTTTATATAGATACCGATATTATTCTGCCTTTTTTTAAGATCTGAGGAAAATAAATTTGTAGACTACGTTCAAATCGAAATGGTAAAGGTTTGGACACTGTAGCCTCAATTATGGACTTCGGTCGAAGAATTACCGCTATTTCAAGTTATTTGTTTTAATTGGGCTTATCTCTAATCTGTGGGCTGTGTATCGGGCATTTAACTACTCACTGACCGAAACCTGCTTAGTTATTTAGGGAGAACTTTAGTCTTAGGAATTAATCTTTTACTTGTAAAATCGACGGCATTTACGAGGTGAAAATCTGCCGCTGACATTTTTTTTTGTTCCTATTCCGTTTTAGACCTGGGTTTACCTGTATGATAATCGTATACACTTAACATCACAACACGGCGACCCACGGCGTTATATTATAGTATAAAATAGTAAAGTCTTAAATTTCAGGCCCATTTCCCCCAAAAGTATGCACCCTTTAGCGTCATATGCAAATTCAGCCAACATCAGCTGAGCACCATAACTCCTTCCCCAATCAAAGGTCACACAAACTTATGAGCTTAACAAACACATAAACACGTAATTTTGAAGTGCAAGATGAGAAGCACATGTATGCGAGAGAGAGAGAGGTAGATAGGGAGCAGTGAGTGGAAAAGGTGAGGTAGATAAGACTGAAAGACAGTAGAGAGCACATGATTAAAATTAGTATATTTAAATCCTATTTAGTTCGGTTTTATGGCCATCCAAAACAGCAGTTATAAAAACACAACAACATTACAGAGGCTACAACAACAATGTACACATGTTATTAAAATCCCTAAGATCTGCCAGCGCCCTTCACTTACTCACCCCAACGCACACCCACCCCCGCCCTGCTCAAGCGGACCTTATTATGTATGGTTGAAGGACTAAGGTCGTAGGGTCGGTCGAAGTTATGTCCTCGGAAGAAATGAAAATGTTGCACATGAAAACTGTAACACCTGCTGTGGGCCAGAAATGATAACGGTACACCTAGCGTGTTTGTGAGTGTCTCGAGTACCTAATTTCGTAGTCATGTGCGTGTGTGTTTAGGGGAGGATGCTACTTTAGACATTTGTTTTTTGATAGGCCGCCTTGGGGAGAGATCATCATGTGTCTATGGGTGTGAGTGTGTGCGTGCCTTGTTTTCATTTCTCCTTACCACGTTTTGTTATTTGTGTCTGCGTGTGTGTGCGCGAGTTTGGGAACTTTAATTTTCTACTTTTGCCAAGGCTTATTTAAAATATCTCACATGGGATTGTCAAATCTTCAATTTCGCATGATGCCAATATAAACACACTTGTTGTAACTTTTCCTCTTGCCCAAGACCTCGAATGCCTACACGAAAGGATAGACAGGGGTGGGCATGTATGAACGTCTGATTGACAATTCCTACGCTTTGCTCCATACAAAAGTTCGGAGAAATTTAATTTAAAATTTGAATTGGCCAATGCTTAGGCAATGTCCCTCTGGATAGTCAACATGAATAATAAACTCTTTGACAAGTAATTGTTTCGATTATATTCATGCGGAGGTACAACGCATTTGAACAAACTTTGGGTTATGATTGGAAAGCGTTTTAAAGTAGATATTCAAACTGGTTACAGAAGGAGTTGAAGTTTGAAATGCCATGTAGATAAGGTTTACTCTTTAATGAATTCATGTAACTATTTTTTAAAGGATAGTTTTGATTTCTTATCGAATCTCGGCATATCGGCTCATGATTAAATTAAGTTTAAATTAAGATTTAAAGTTTTGTAATACTGAAAAAAGTACAACAAGTTGTAATTGGGTAGTGTCAATGAAAGCCAATAGATTCGCCGACAATGTCTGATATCCGACATTTCTGAACAATATCTGAACTCTATCGAGAATTCTAACCGCAATCGTTAAGAATTCTGTGCGATTTGTCTGAGGATTTTTTTTAGAGAAATGGTTCAGAATTCGTGTGAACCCATTTTCGTTACGAGCTCGGTAAGAATTCTGATCCGAATTCGGAACATTTTGCCGATTGTCGTACAGAATTCTGACTGAATTCTGAACGTTTGGTTCGCTGGGTAGTTACTGTAAGTTCACAAAAACTAGTAGACATTATAGAGGTGTCGCGGTTTGTAAATTATCGTCAGTAAATCGCAAACTGTTGGTAGTTTGAACGAGATAATACAAGTTGGTCCCACCATAATGCACGATGTTATTTGTGAGTCACACCTTAGCATCAGGTTTTTTGCCCAACTTAATCTGACATTTATTTGTTTCAGTGTTTGACAAATTTAACCATGGAGAGGTACACGATAAAGACCGTTGAAACCTTTTACTAAAATGGGCGTTCATATCAAAATCATTTCGTGCACTTTGTGATTTTGTGGTCAGCATGTTTATAATCGAGAGAATTGTTCGCAAAATTTCAGCAAACCGGGCCTGTAGGAAATGTGAAGACACCTGTGCTTGCCTGCCATCGTTCTCTTATCGGACCGTTCTTCTTCGAAACTTAGGTCGGCTAAGCAGCTAAAGTGAATAGTGTTCGCTATCGCTAGATGATAACCGACTTCTTATGGCCAGAAATTGTAAATATGCACCTGGAAGACAAGTGGTTCCGACAGGATCAATCCTCTTGCCACGCAGCCATCGAAACAATGGCTCATTTTCGAGAGAAATTCAATGGCCATTTTATCTCACTTCGTGGCGATGTTGAGTGGCGGCCACGATCATCTGATGTGACACCGTTGGACTTCTTTCTTTGGGGATATTTAAAAGAAAAAGGTTACGTCAAAAAGCCCGGAAGCATTCCTTGGAAGAACTTTGCTGAAAAAATGATAGTTGGTTTTTGAAGATTTTCGGTTGTGGTTTGGGTATGCGTAGTCTAGAGTCGATTTAAGCACGGAGGGTAGAATATAGGCAGGATTATCAAATGCAGCAAAGATATCCGGTTTGAAGATAGACGGTCCAGTTTTGTTTCCTTTTTTGGAAATCGACAAAGTGGATTTATTTTAAGGGGAAAAAACTCTATGTTGCTATATATTGCTATATTTGGTACCTCTTATACATTTTTACCGAAGAATGCAAGACCTTAAATTACATGTTTTTATTTTGATCGTCCTTAAATGCGTATAAATGTAAAACAAAACTATTTTGTTCTAAGACGAGGCCATGTATGTTCTTTCTTGCGTCAGTTAGAAGCATGAAAGGGCTCAAACGCATTAAGTTAGGATAATGATATTCTGAAGGATAGTTGCACTTTTTTAAGTATGTGCTTCACACACCTCAATGTTTAGGGAGCGAACTATGGTTAAAATGGGTACTGTTAGCTGAGACGCACTTAATACTTTAAAAAAAGCATAGTTGAGGGAATTGTATGCCTATGAGGCCCAAAAAAAGGCCCGTATTTTCAAAGCGAGCACATAACGTCAATATGGATTTATGGGTACTTAAATAAATTTCACAATAATTTTCGCTACGGATTGAAAAATAGATTTGTTTAATATTTTTATCTTTGATTGGACTAATGGACCGATACCGAAAGGGCCAAAAAAAGCAGATCAATTCAATTACGCTGGAGGGTAGGTACGGTTCGACCTAGCCGATTAAATCTTCATAGTTACGTGTTACTTAACGAATTGACTATATATTTTTCAGACAGACAACAGTGTGTCCTAAAGCTTTCCGGCATTGTTAAGGACCGCAGGCCGGTTCATTTTATACAGAAGTCCTTATAGATGATAGCTTTACGAGGAATATGAAGATGAAATTATTCGGTTTTTTTCGCTGATAATTCAAGCTTGACTCATACAGAGGGAGTGGATATTAAATCGAAGAAATTTACATATATAAAGGCCGGTAAACGGGTTTATTATTACAAAGGTATTAAGGAGGCTTATAGGACGAGTTTCCCTCATAAATTTTTAAGATATGAGGAATAGCAATCTTGCAATTACGAATCTATAGAGTTTACTTGGTCTTATCCTTACTTGTAAATCACCTTCGAGAGGTGATCACTATAACTTTGGTTGGACTCCTCGCAACGAAAATAATTACACAAAATCACGTCCACCTTTGATATCCTGTTAATCTCGGCAAGTTTTTGTGTCCTCTGTGCATTTTTCATAATCATTGGCCACGTCGGTATGCGTAAATTATGTACGCACAATTTTAAAAGGAATCGTATTTACAACACCAAAGAAATCCGCACTAAATCCACTATACAGCGGCAACAACACATTAAGATTTGATGAGGAGATTACCACAATGTTAAGGTGTCTTAAGTTGCTTAGCCAGTCAGCTATCCTGGCAGCCATTGAGTCAGCCAGTTTTGCCTTTCATTACATTTTGTGGTGAATTTTTTCGTTGATGTTTGTAAATAAGTTAATTTTTCACAGATTTCGGTATTGCGCCACCCTCCTTTCTGATTTTGATTTCTTTGCCGACCCCCTCCCTTTTTTCATAGGGCTCACCTTCTCTATTTTTACGACCTTTGCCAAAATATTTTAAGGTCTCAACGAAATAAACCAAAAACTGCCACTACCACTGCGGTGTTTTTGTCTTTAGTTATTCGTTAGAAGGCGAAATCTTCAACCATACCCAAAGAAAAAGGTATTTGCGTTTGGGCTAGAAACAGGACACATACCTACACACAGACAATATAGGCGAACGTAGCACAGTGGTTGTAGAACTACAATATTTTGAAAAAAGGTTTCTTAATTTCGTTGTATTTGTGCTAGAGCTTGAAAATCTAAACAGTCGTTACGTGTATAGCAAAATTAGATAAAAGAGCCAGAGGAGGAATTGTGTAGCTCGGCTCCAAAGTTGGCGACCTTGGTTGTAGAAAACAGTTAAAAGCTCGCCAAAACCACAGTTTTTATCAAATTTGGATGACATTTGACTTGCTGAAATGCGCTAGTCACTACCATCAGAAAAAGGGTGATATAGGTAAGGAGTTAAGCCCAACTTTCTGCGACCTTCAACTAGTATTTCTTATGCACCGTCTTAGCAGTACATACAACTGTTCTCCAATTAGGCTCATCCGATTTGTAGGGGAATTATACAAAGGTTTGATAGCTTAGGTTTGGATTTTTTTAGGACGTAGTGATAGCTCACTGTCTACTAGATGCCCCATGAATTCCCCTTCAATTCACCTCGGAACCGATTCAGCGTTTCATTAGAAACGCTGAGTTAAACGCCTTGTGAAATCTCATAAGCTGACAAAAAATCTACCTACATCCCCCTTTCTTCTGTGAGATTGAGGGTGTGGTCACATTTTTCTTTTATTATCTTTGCTATGAAATCTTCGCAATATTTCAGTGGTGGTTCGCATTTTAACATATCAACCAAAAGGTTTTCTAATATTAATACATACTTCTATATGATAATACATTTTAAAGGATTATTTTTTAAGCTTCTTATTTTAGGCAAAAAAAGATTGTGTTTTGCGTCGTCTTTTTCAGAAACACGTTCTTCTTCACAATATTTATATTCTCTTTTTTTAAACTGAAGAGGTATCCGTTAAATCTCTCATGGCTGGTTAATATCTGTGTAAGGATGTAGTCGACTGTTCCATGTCGTCTTTCCCTCCACTTTTTAATGTTTGGTATAAGCCTTTGAGTCCATCGCCCTTAATCACGTTGGTTCCATCAAGCCTGCCATTTATTTAAAAGGGTATCACTAGCTTCTGGGTTCGTTCCAGTCTACCGTAAATGTTTTCCATTCTTGGGTTATAAAATCAATAGAAGGAATGCATGCTTTTACCAGAACGTCAAATGTCTGTCCTATATAAGTGTATTACTCCCGGGTCTCTAACTCTCTGTGTCTGCTAAATTTTCTTAGCCATATACTTTGTCTTCATCCAATTTGCAAGTATTGAAGATACATAGGTAAGCTGGGAGTGTACAACACTCCTTTTCAGTGCCCTTCTAGGTTATTTGCAACTTTCAAGTTTGGCATAATCCTTGCCAGAGTATGGTCTCTTTTTATCGCCTTGTCTCTAATGTTTTCAACGTGTATCCTAAAGTAAAGACTATGGCCATGTTGAACGCCGAGATATGGTAATCTGTGACCGAACGTCTGATGTTGCAGAGTTAATTTTAGTATTTCATTGACTGTGCGGTTTGAATTTAATATTGCTTCAGTTTTAGTATGTCTGTCATTTATAGTAATTTCCACTAAATCTGCGGATTTCTGGCATTTAACTAATGCAATTTTATCTGCATACTCTACCAGATTACAACCAACCTGCAGCTCCTGCCTGAGTAAGTCATCGTATATTACGGTCCGAAGACTAGGACCTAGTACTTAGTCCTGAGAAACGCTAGCAGTAATAATGCACTCCTTGATACCTGCGTCATTTGGCATTATCCTGTTTAACCATTATTAGTTCACAAAAACTAAAGATTTGTAAAGCAAATAATAAAAAGTGTACATTTTTCCGAGGTGCCCTTAGTTTCTTAAAGAAAACTTTTCCCCCCCTGGGCCGATTTCGCTCAATTACAACCCTAAACAGGGTATAACCAAAAGCCATCATTGTTAAGTTTTCAGGATCCTTAGTTAATTTGCTTGACTGCTATTGTGTTTTTAACAGATATATAGGCGGGGGTCGGACATGGCTAAATATTAGTATAATTAATATATAAGTAGTAAGGGGTCCTATCAATATTTCGTGGTATTAAAAATGATATGACAAATTTACTATAAAATCCACCCTTCGTTGGAAGATATTAAAATGATGAATTATGAGAAGGAATGTTCGATTGCATACCGCTCTCAGTTATTCTTATAAACTCTATTGAACTAGACATATTTCTCCATGAATTTGAAGAGAGTTTTAAGAGGATCATCTGCGTATTCAATAAGGTTATCAAAAAGCCTATACCCTAGATCTATGAAAGGATACTCTTGCGGTCCTTGGCATATATTGGAATACTTAGCTTCACTGATTCCTTCTCTTCTCTTTCTATACAATGAGAGTGCCATGCTTGCAGCCTTTTGGCCTACTGCCCGTGAATGATAACTGTAAGAATACTGATAGGACTTTTTCCGAAGGAATATAGCCCTTTGTCGTAAGATATCGACCAAACCTGCAATTCTGTACTGATTTCCATCTCGGCCTTGTTTCTGCTTTTTTAAGTTCGTCGACATAATTTCTAAGGTTCCCAAACGTGTTCCATTCGCCAAGAGCTGCGGTATCTTCCAACTCTCGGGAGTGTGACCTGGGGCGATACCTGATAATTTAAAACATGGTACGTTGCTAGGTCCTGATAATCAGCAGAGCGTAGTATCGAGCGCCTGAATTTGGGTTAAGCATAGAAAACGGCCCGTGTTTCAACGAGATTGTATGTTCCTTGAGTTTGAGATTTGTTTAGCTGTCCGGCTGTCGACGAATGTTTTGATTTTATTTGCAGGGATGTCCCGTTCTAATATATATTCTTTGAGGCAATATAAATGGTGAAATCTCTGCTTGAAATACCTTCTATTAGTACATTCGACTGGGGGATTTAAGTACTCAAAGTCTTGACAACGTCTCCATTTCTAATTTAAAAAAAACGTCCGTGCGTAATATAAACTTAGATTTCCTCAGCCTATGGGCTAGTTTCGCTGCGGTTCATCAGATGAAGACATCAATGGGTTAAAGGTTCAATAACGCTTTTGTGGCAGTTGACGAGCAGACATTAGGACGCCCATAGTAACATACAGGTTGCAAATGTATTTTGCAACTCATCTTTGGATTAGTGGTATGGTGGCAAGCGCTACCAAAGATATGTACTTTAGCCAAATGTGAGAGATGTGATTTCTTTGGTACCGCTTCTCACTATACCACTGATCCGAAGGTGAGATGCAAAACCGGTTTGCGTCCTGCATACATAAAAGGCGCAAAGTGCCTTCTTATTCCTTTTATTTATATTCCTCCTTCAGGATAGCGCGAAGTCTAGGGTGGTGTCCAAGTACTTCGCTTCTTTCAATTGCTGAATTACACTGTTTTAGTATTACTGTAGTTTTGGGTGTTTGGACTTTTATATATTTTCGTATATAGGAGTAGTTCTGTCTTCGTTGGTTGGTCGAGTTTATTGGTAAACAATCCATGATCCTGCTGAATGATCGCAGTTAGGCCTTTGTGGCATATGCGAATTTTCATACAACTGAAAACAAATTTAACTTGGGAGTAGACATATTTACCCAGTCAACATTTTTAAGGACTGAATTTTAAAAACAAAATCTATTTTTTTTTTAGAAAAAAGGTCGAAATACAATTTTTCTCTTAAAAATAAAACTTTTTAATCTTTTCAAAATTAATAATATTCGGAAAGGAGACTTTACTTTCCTGTAAACTCAAAAGCACTTTGTCTAAGGCAATATAAAAATTTAAGTACTCGTATCTATCACAAACACAATGCAAATTAGGCATTTCTTTTTCAAAATACTTTTTTCCATCCACTGTGCGTAGGTGTAAATGTGTGTGCGTGTGTCTAGGGTATAACAATATTTGTGTGCTAATGGTGTTTCATTATATTTGTGGTTATTGTGAAATCTGCTTGCAAACATTTCATTTCAAAAATTGGAAAACATTTATCAAAACCAACTGAGCAGGGCAACAAAGACCCCGGAAAAGGTGAATATTTTTCGGTTAAAAATGTATTTTCATCAGACAGGCCATTCATAGTGACTGAGTACCTTTCTTTCCCCTCTCTAACGCGCCCTCTCCTTCGGATTTTTAAGACAGACCATTGTATATTTTGTAGGCTTTTAGTAATTTGTAGTGAACCCCCACCCCATCCCATCTACTTCTAGTGCTGTCAGCTTTCCCCATAGTGGCCGTCTTGATCAGGACTTTGGTGGAAATGCGGCTGACATGGCTGATGGTGTCGGGAGGGCGGGGTGCTAAAGGTTGATGTACATGAGGAGTCTAGTGTTAAAATGCTACTAAATGCTTTTCGTAATTTTCAATCATCAATCTTTGGCTATTGTGCCAAGTCAAGGTTCGTTCGTCCATGCAGCGGAGCAGGGAATGAATCTTTGCTTGAATGACCAGCCAGTGGATTGGATAGATGGGGAGCTGGCCGACTGACTGGCGGGTTGCTTGACTGACTACTGGTTGTTGTTGGCTGCTGCCACCATCTTCTTGCTAATGGTCGCTAGGAATTAAGTAAAATTCCATGTGGCCGGGTGAAAATGTTAATAGTTCCTATTAGTCTTTCCTAGACGAGACACTGAACTTGTGGCGAATGCTGTGCTCGTCTGTCTGTTGGTTCGTTTAATTTGCGTTGTAGGGGAAAGTTAATAAGTTCAGATGTTAGGATAATTTATGGATTTTCTTTAAATTTTTGTAGATTTCTAAGATTGCCAAAGTTCAAAGTGTATGCTAAAGTTTATGTAGTGTCCCAAGTTATTTATGATAAATTGTAACAGGTACGGCATGGAACGTGCTATGAACGATGCTCTACACCAACTGAAATTTCAGTATAAATAAAGGAGAATTGTGTGTATGGGGTAGAAGCTTAAACAAAAATCTTAAAAGACCTGCAAATGGAATTGCGGGAAATTGCTAATGGCATAGGACCTTCTTTTGGCTGACAATTCAAGCAACTTAGGTACTCGAAGTCAACTGGAGGTAGTTAGTTAGAAATCTATAGGTCAACAACGAAAAGTATTCTCTTTTTTTAATAAAGTTAGAGCTCGACGTTAAGGTTTTATATGTCGATTTTTTACTTATCGACTTTAAGGATAAAAAGGCCAAAGCCGGTAAGGCGACATTTTGGTTTTAAAAAGTGTAAAAGTCGATTCATGTCGACTTTTTATTTAAACTACAAATTAAATCATACTTTTGATGGTCATCCAAAAAATGCGTAAATTTATGATGCACTTTTATTTAGGTTCGCCGATTGAGAAACGGGCAATCAATTACGTCGGTAAATATACTACAGGGTGGGCTAAAAGTAACCTTGGGTTGAAAACTTTAATAACTTTTTCGTTAATATTTTTTTTTTATTTTTTTCTCAGTTTAAATAATATACAAAACGGAATTTTTTTACATTAAGTATGAAAAATAATGTCACTTAAATGAATCCCGTTATCAGCTTCGCAATGATGGGCTCGTTTAGAGCATTTTCCATAACATCTTTCTAAATTTGTGGCTTTAACGTTCGAATTTCTGCAACTATGTTGGCCTTGAGTTGAAGGATTTTCTCGGAATTGTTCACATATACTCTCTCATTGAAATAACCCCAAAGAAAATAGTCGGGTGCTGCCAAATCTGGTGATTGCGCTGGCCAAATAATTTCCGAATTTCAAAAATTTGACTTAAAAGTGCCATTGTGTCTCGTGCAGTGTAGGCAGTGGCTCCATCCTGCTGAAACCACATCTCAGGTCAATTTTCAAGAGCAGGTTGTAAAAGTGTTCTATCATAAACCGATACCGTTCTCCATTTACGGTTACAGTACTTCCATCTTCATTCTCGAAGAAATATGGCCCAATGGCAGGTGTGATACCACACCATACTGTACCCTTAATGGGGTGCAATTGGCATTGATGAATGGCTTTAGAATTTTCAGAACCCCAGAACCTAAAGTTATTAACAAATCCATTCAAATGAAATGAGCTTTAGCACTCATTACATTGCGTTAAAATAATTGATCGATGATTTAAATAAAAAAAATTCTATTATACTTGTTCTTTGTTCAGTTGTGAATCTCCCCATTTTTTATTCTCCAAGTGTTATTTATTTAATCTGAAAAAAAAATATATATTAACGAAAAAGTTATTAAATTTGTAAACCCCATGGTAACTTTTGGCCCACCCTGTATAACTGAAATTATATTCAGCTGTATAAGAAGTTTATTTTTATTATTTCTAAGGCGAACTAATAAACATCGAAATCAAAAATTCTAGAATAACTATTGATACCCATTTACCCGATGTTAAAGTGGCCGTAGAGATTGTGGGTCTCAAGACCAGCGAAGCGAATTTTATAGTAGAATTCTTTGACAAGAGTATAAGTACTAGGAGCGAAAACGGCCATAATGATGAAAATAATGTTGCCACATAATTGAATCAAAACGTATAACAAACTCTGACCCAATATTTATATGGAGAACAATAAAAAGCGATTACTTATTGATTGCAAAAGTAGCGAAAAAAAAAACTTTGCCACTTCGGTCCCGATTTAAAGATTATTTTCACTTGCAGGACTTATTGCTACTAAAATTTGGAGCCAAGTTTCTCCAAAAAAATTTAAATATAATTATCTTTTTGTAATCAATTGATGCGGAATATGGTTGCATGTATATAAATCGACTGCTTTAAAAAATAAACTTTGTTTTAAAATATTTTAAAAACTTAAATCTGAATATGAATTGCCTAATGTTTTTAATTAATCACTTTTATGTTTGTTTATGTATTTTATACCACGAAAACTGGCTCTTATTCCAAAATATTTTCAATTCCTTGAAGAAAAAAGTTTAGTGTTATCTAGTCAAAATGTCAAAAATCAACTTTTGACTTTTTGGATTAGTCGAAAAGTTTAGCCTTAAATATGTAACCCTACTCGAAATTTTAGAACAAGAGCGAACAAATTATTCTCTTTTCTGCGATAATGAGATTTATAAGGTGGAAATGGCATTCTGTACAATCAGAGTTTCTAAGAATATAAAGTAGATTGTGGTACCACGGCAATTAGAAAGAAATCCCATGGTCATCCCTTGGACCGGTGCTATAAAAAGCTCATCAGTGGGCCAATTCCCATATAAGCAAGTGCGACTGGATCCCTATGGAATTACGAACCTAATGTAGATTCCTGCCTTAATGCTGAAGTAGGACAAGTTCAGAGGAGCTGTTGCACCTTCTTCTCATCTTCACAGCTTCAGCAGTATTTGATGGTAGAAACTTTTAGTCTCATTACCTGCCTTCTATTTAGATAGTGTCTCTTAGTGACAAACACAACTAGCTGGACGCAGAATCATGACACCGGCAGTGTAAGATAACTTTGCATACTAATTTCGTTTACCCAAACAACTCTATTCTGGGATAATAAATTTAGAAAATGTTGACGTTCTCATAACGCATATCTGACAAAATCTACCTCATATGGGGGGGGGGGGGGGTTATCCTAAACTGCAAACAAATCGGGAGCAGAAAAGCTTTCCTTATATTTTCCTTTTTAAAATGATAGTGACAATGAAGGATATTCTCGGTTCAACAGCATCGTACCCAAAAAACTCAGTGCTATAGAAAGAAATAGAAACTTTCGAATCATCAATATTCGTGTGTGTATGAACGAAAGAACATGTTCTCGTACTAAAAAAACGTACTGAAAACCCTCAAAGTATGCTAGGATACTAATTTCAGTAAGTTTTGACGTCTACATGGTGATTATCGGACAAAATCTGCCTCATTTGTGGGTCTTTCCTCGTTTGCAAAACAAATCTGGTGCAGAAAAGCTTTAGTGATTTTTTAAAATAATAGCGAGAAAGAAGGAATGAAAACTCGAATGGTAACGCAGGTTTGTCATGTCTGGTAGCTACTATAAAAATGTGAGGAAATGGTTGACATTAGAAATGATTAGCTATCGTAAAGTAGTTTATAGCTATCGATATCTATAAAAGAGAGATAGCAGAAATTTTGGCTTAATTGGGGTTACCACTAAATTTCCATGTTTGTATATTAATTTTATCAAATGTAGAAGTCCTTAAAGTGGTTATCTAACAAAATCTGCCTCATTTGCGGGGGGTTATCCAAGATTGCAAACAAATCTGGTGCAGAAAAGATTTCCTGATATTTTCTTGATTTCAAGAAATCAACAAGTAGGTTGAGCACTACATCATCAATCAGGAACTGTAAACCACAAATATTTTATGTCTTCCTTATATTGCCGTTAAGAAGAAAAAAACAAGTAAGAGGAGAGCTACATCAGCAATCAGGAACAAAACCACACCCCTTATAATGCCTCTAAAAAAACAAGTAAGAGCAGAACTTCAACAGGAATCAGGAACCATTATGCTTGACATACGAACCAGAAATGCTTGTCATATGTTTATACCATTTATGGCGACATTTTTACAAGCTTTCTCAACTGCTTGATTTGCTTAACAGTCTACATTTCAATATTCGAAGTTTAGGTTTCGTGTAACTCTTTATTAAGAATAATCCTGAAAGATGCTTATTTTCCTGCAATTGGGATTCTTGTGTTTCTTAGCCTTCACGTACACTGGTGCGTATGAGTTATATTTGTTGAACATAAAATATTACTACGCTGTTAAATCACTACATGAATGTAAATTCCCCAAAGAAATACTTTAAATTACTCACAATAAATTCAAAACACTAAACCTTTTTCTGCCAGAAGCACACACAATGTTCTGGCCAAAAATCCCGTCGGAGGCCCATTCACCTACGCACGTTTCCAGCCGCCATATCTCTACAACAATTTATAACGTAGGAAATTTTATTAAAATTTAATTAAAATTTGACCCAAGAGTAATAAAAGGACCAAAGTGCGTTGTACTAGGCAAATCTAAATAAAATGTAGTTATTACCGAGAGTCAAGAGTACAACATGTGCATATCCAAATGTTTGTATGCCTGTCCGTCCGTCCATCCTCGAGTCAAGTCTGTCTATCTTTGTGGGCAATGTCGGCAGAAATGTACACATCTGCCTGTCGCTCATCCTGCACGTCTGTCTGTCAGTCTTTTGGTCTGTTTACTATAGCACATATATAAATTTCAATATAATATTTATGTACAACATATCCTTTAACACACATAAATATACATAATTTCCATTACAGGAACAATAATAAATTTCATTTGCATTCGAAATTTAAAATACTGAAAAGCAAACACAAACACACGGACTTACACAGTCAGATAGCCATTAATAAAAATACAGTTGAAATGACAGAAAAATTGTTGGATAGTCTGAAAGACGGACAGACAGGCAGGCAGACTGGTACGCCGGCAGACAGACATCGTTGGTCTCTGAGGCTCAACGGGTATTTTTGAAATGTCTTAAATCTTTACATAAATTGGAAATGCTTAAACAAACTGGGATTTCAGCAAATTAGTTCTTCTGTCATTTATTGTATTTATGTGCTATTATTTTATTGTTCTTGTTGGCGTCTGTTTATTTTCTTTTTTGAAAGGACAAGAGAAAAAAAGTGGCCCAGCATTTTGTTTTGTTAATAGCTATCAAATCTCTGACATTTATTATTATTATGTCTAGATTTAATTTGTAAATGAAGCAATATAAATTTTACAACGGCGGTATATTGAGTTTTTCGTTTTGTTAGTAACAATTTTATTTAGTGGCCAAATGCTGCTTTGGAGCTGATGATCTTTACACTTATAAACACGATAATCGTCAACTATAAATACTTATATAATCCGTCTTTTTATAAATGTCTGCCTTTTGCCAATCAATAGCTGCACGAACCTCGTCCATTGGAAAATTGCCCACAGCTCGAACCAAAGCAGTCTTAAGAGATCCAATGTTGGGCTATCTTTTGTGAAAAACCTTGTCCTCTAAAACCGTCCACAATTTGTAATCCAATGGGTTCAAATCTGGACTGCCAGAGGCGCTAGCAAATTGTTTCGAGGCCAGGCCTGGGACGTTTTAGTATTATGGGCTGGCGCAGAATCCTGCTTGAAAGTCTCTGGCTGGTTTTGGAACAGGGAAGTGTTAAGAGGCTTCACAGCAGCTTTCAAAACGGGTTCTTTTTAAACTTTGGCCGATGTTTTGACTACTTGTTCGCAGAAATACAGGTCAGTGACCCCATCGTAAGAGACACCCCACCAAGTCATGACTGAAGCTGGGCCTTTTCACCCTTGGGAACAGTTCAGTTGCTTCCTTAGATGACCGCGCATACACTTTATCAGTTTGCTTGTTAAATTTTTCCTCGGGCTCTGATGAATGAATATTTACGTTTTCAGATGATTTTTTTTACAAAACAAGTGAAAAGGTCTCAGTCGGTTGATCCGTCTTACAAAAACTCTAAATATATACGACGCATTTTTAGTTTTTCTACTTTATCGTAATTTCATCGTTTTATCGTGATTGAGTGCAATGTAATAGAATACGGCGTGGTATTTTTCTTACGTACATTCGTCAGCTAATATAAATTCTAATTATGTCTAATTATTATTTTTTTTAGCAGAATCGTTGAATAGTATTATTATTGTTTTTACCAGAATTGGAGGTAACAGAATAGGGCGTGTCAACCAGTGATATGCATGTACAAAACCGTTATTAAAATTCAACGACGTTCGCAGTTTAAGCGAATCTGCGCTGAACAAGAGTCATTTGTGTGGGAGGTACGACAAGGGGCGTGGCTAGGAATTCAATTATTTCAGCTTAAAACTTTGTTCTTAATTGTTGATTTTAGGTTAGATCGTATGAATAGGATTAAAGATATTTTAAGAATGCCAAAAGTAGGCGTAATCGTACATTTGTGTGTGAAGTGCCAGAAGGGGTGTGTCAATATGGCTCTATTGGCATAATGGTACAACATGCATTATTTAAAAACGATTGTTGGCGCCTTTCGCGGGTTCTCGTGCTTACTAGCAACAGAGATGGAAATGCGTCAAATGATTATAAAAGTCCTGAAACATCTTTGTTAAAAATATATGTGGAGTCTTAAATCCTTTTTTTTGATGCGTTACACTTTTTGACCGTACCTAAAGATATATACCCTATAGTGTGAGGGTATACAAGTTCATTCGATTTGATGATGATGATGAATGTGATCATGATGCTCCAAAACATTGTGTTGCATTGAAATGTGATGACCAGTATCCATAGGTTTCTATGGTGGGCACTAGTATGAGGTATTTATTTGAACATATTCCTATTCCTTTGGCTCCTACTGTGACGAGTAGTATAATTTATGCAACAAATATTCGCTCTATATCACCCCTTGACCAGCATAATAACAAATCTAACAGATATATTTTTGTGTTAAATTCTCTACCTTTTACTTAATCCTCAGTTACAATAAAATGATTGAAAATCATTGTCACATCGGTTAGATCAAAAGTAAAACTCATTTTTCATATTTCGGAAATTTCAAGAAATATTTTACTTTTACAGTGAAAAAATTCAATTTTGCTCAAACTGTTGCACTAAGAAAGTTTTCAAATCCTGTCGTCGGAATTTGAAGTTAAGTAAAATGTTCAAAATTAGGGCCTTAATCGGACAGAGAGACTGTATAGTGGCCTTATTGACCCGGCCCCCTTGCACTGCCACGTCGCCAATGCTACATTGGAACTCAATCCATGGTATAGGGCGTATACGTGACCACTATGTTCACTTGTTATCCTTTATCTTGTTACTTACATAAACAAATTTACTAAGATTTTACGTAAGGTATTACTCATATCTGCTCACATTAATTGATAGTCTTCAAATATTTATTTATCTCTGATAAATGTTGTCGACATGAATTATTAATCAATATCATAGCATTTGGAAAAACATCATTTGAAAACATTTCAACTTCATTAAAATAGTTTCCTGGAATCATTTAATATTACGAGTATCCTTTATATATTCCATAGCATTAATGTTGAAGCAGATCAAAGAATGACTTGTTGCCATTCCCTACCGACCGCAATGAAAGTCATTTGGTTTATGACGTTGGGTTTGTTAATTGATGTAAGAGACTGATGTTGGTTACATCAGGGCCAGGGAAACATTTTATTGGCCGGCGAAGGAATGTAAATTATAATAGAACTTTGATGTTTTGCTTAGACCATTGAAGCGTGGCTAAGTCTGTGGTTTAATTATTGCATTTCCTTAAGAACTCGGAATTTCTTAAATACATTTCGGAGTACTCGTTTTTATCTACGATAAGTAGAAATTATGTTTCCCTGTAAAATACGTTTGTAGTTTTGTAATTTAAACATATAAGGATTATATATGTACTCCATTATTTGGTAAAGTATATATATATAGGGTGATCCATCTTAAGTATTTTTTCAGAACAAAAACAAAATATAAAAATTCAAATCAAGTAGGGAATCTTTATTTGTAATTTGAAAGGACATTTTATGGCATTATTTTTTTTCTTTTTTTATTTTCTCTGGGTATAATATCATCTCTTGAACCTCTTCTTGCTTCTCATCCCTAAACAAAATTTTGGTCGTAAAAAGGGGATAATCCCGTTTTCCACCGAACGCTGATTTCCATAATACAGTTGCCAACATTAGAAGGTAATTATTTTCAAAAAATAAACGCCATAAAATGTCCTTTCAAATTACTAATTAATATTCCACACTTATTTTGAATTTTTATATTTTTTTGTTCTGAAAAAATACCTCTAGATGGATCACCCTATATATATAAATAGTTTCTCCCGTTCTCTCTCCAACCCCGTATATTAATGCAGTTCCTTTCACATAAACATAACTCACCGATAATGCAGCCATCCGCCACTTTTAAAGCCACGGAATAAATTCGCATGAAACTATAATGTTTTCCGGATGTACAACTTTCAAAGGTAAGAATCCTTAAATTTTCAAAAAGTTTCTTTGAGTTTATTCCAATAATATTTGACGGCAGTTTAATGATGAAAATCTAAGTAAAAATGTGACTTTAATGATAAAGTAAAAATGTGACTTAAATGTGCTACTCGTACTAACCGCCGTCAACTTACACTCGAAGTGTTACGCTACACAAATACAGTGACAGACTACACAAACGAGATGAACGTCTCTTAATAGAACAGTGTTGGGACAATGTAATAAATAGGGTTTTTGCCAGGCCTTTGATTGTGGAAGGTTTTCTTTATAAAAAGGCCTTCCATAGTCTCTTTCATTGGAGGCCTGTTCGTAGATATAGGAAATGACTTACTACAGAAAAAATATATAAAAGTTTCGGATTTCTTTAAAATGTCGGTAAAAATTAAGATGAATGATGCAATAGGAGTCACTTTCCAAATTCCCTTCTAAGAGTTGGTCCACGAATCAAGAATCAAATAAGGGATGAAAATTGTGTAGTCCTTCAAAGAGAAAGGCTTGCTGAAATATGTACGGATCCTATTGTAAGTCCAAAAAGACACTTTCTAATGCCCCTTTTTATTATGATACAGGGTAGAGCGCGGAAATTTTCTTTTTTGCACCGTAGGCTGTGGCGGCACTATTGGGGAATGTGCGTGGCTTATAGTGGCTGATTGAAGATTTTTATTCGTCTGCCTTTCAGTTGCCAGCATGCATTGGACACATGAAGAGAGGTAATTTTGTGATGAAGCGTATTTTTTAAATGCGCACTCGATCATGGCAGTGCAGCGTGCTTTTCGTTTACGATTCGCTGTACAAACAAAATATGCGGTACTGAAGTGAAATAAACCCCAGAGAACTTCACCAGAGTCCTCTGCACTCGGACCGCTTCACTGTGCGGTGCGCCATATCAAGAGTATGCATAATTGGCCCTTACTTTTTCCAGGATAACCGCCGTTACTGTGAACTCCGAACGGTACTTGACTATAACACAGGATTTTTTTCAGCCCGCTCTTGAGGCAATGCAATTAGAGGATACATGGTTCCAACAGGATGGTGCCCATGCACACACAGCGAGGATTACCATTAATTGTTTGAGGCAAATTTTCCTATACGGCTTATATCTTTGATGGGAGCCACTGCACACACAGCGAGGATTACCATTAATTGTTTGAGGCAAAAGTTTCCTATACTGCTTATATCTTTGATGGAAGCCACTGCACACACAGCAAGGATTACCATGAATTGTTTAAGGCAAAAGTTTTCTGGCCGGCTTATATCTTTGATGGGTGATATGAACCGGCCGGCATGCTCACCAGACTAAGCCCCATGCGATCTTTTCCATTGGAGTTACCTGAAGTCGAAGGTGTATATCAACCGTCCCAAAACCTTGGGAGACCTAATTTACAATATTGAGGCACCAATTGGCAGAATACCCGTCGACATGCTTGTTAGAGTTCATGAAAACTTAAGAAAACGTATATAGCAGTGCGTGAATAGCGAAGGTCGACGTTTACCAGATACACTATTTAAAACCATGTAATTTAAAAATACCCTTACTGTTCAATATAAATAAAATATAAAATAAATATTTCTAAGGTTCATAATTTTTTTATTTCATTTCCAAATAAGCACATTTTCGCGCTCCACCCTGTATATCCTTCATAGCCTACACTAGATAGGCTATGGCTTCTACACGATTTCTCTACTTATCTTAATCGTTACTTTGTGTTTTAATTTCTTCCTTATCTACAAATTGTTTGGGGGTTTAAGCAAATTCTGACCGATCCGTTTCTCCCCTTTTTCTAAGGCCTTAAAAATCCTCTGCTATGACGACAGACCGTTTGCGTACTTGCGTTCTATGTGTTTTTGCCCTCGCTACATGTGTTTTCATTTCTGTTATATTTTTCTTTTGACTAAAACGCCATTAATCTTAATTTGCAGCCAAAGCGTGAATAATTTGAATTTTCGTATAAATCATGTAACGTGAAAAATCGAAAAGAACGAGAGAATGGCAAACAACAACTAACCGAGTCGAAACGCAACGAAACGAGACGAGTAAAAAGTGAACAGACGAAGAGTACATCAAAAACAAAATCCTACACATGTACGATGGATGACGTGGAAAAGTAACAAGAAACGCACGCTCATATACATAAATCTAACAAAACGCTTCGAGGAAGGCAGTCGTGCATCTCAAAAGGAGGAGCGTGACTCGCCTCCTCACACATTGTGGCCATCATTCAGAAATGTGCGAAAGATGAATATGCACAAACACACATAGACAGGATATTCGGAAGGTCTTATGGCGACGAAGTAACTGTTATTTTTTTTTAAACTATCCAATGCTGGTAGGAGGTTTGTTGAAGAGAATGGGATTTTTTTTAAATTATAGGAGGCACGATTGTCAAGAAAGTGGTCGAGCGTCAAGCTTTGTCAAGGGTTTTTGAATTTAAAATTTCCTTTCCCATTCTATGCGAAAGTTTAGCAGTTTTTGCAGTAAGACAGGTGAGGGCCTTTATGAAAACATATACCGATACGATTCAGCTTTTCTAGGGCTAATTATAAGTCTGTCATAATAGACTGGGCTAAAAACTTTTGGTCGAGCAACTAAATATGCTTGCAGAGAGGCAGACTTATAAATTGAGAGGATGTGTATGAAAACTTAGATCAATTACACTACTCAACAAAATGAAAAAAGATTCATGTACTCCGGATGCGATAATTTTTTCTGTGTAGATAACCTTGACATGAGCTCGAAAAACGCAATAAAAAATTTTTTTTCGTTTGGTTTTTGTTTTATTTTTTTTTTTTTAAATTTTAAAAATTTTTTTTTGGTTAATTTGTTTTGTCTGGCATAACACGGGAACCACTAGCCCGATTTAATTGAATTAAATTTTAAAAAATTTAAAATTACAATTCCCTTAATCTGTTCATATATTGTTTTCCTATACAAGCAACAGTTTCCAAGTTAAAAATGAATATATAAAGGAAAAAACTTATTTTTTGCCTAAAGATTTAAATTTTTTTTTTTTAAAAAATCCATAAAAAATCCAAAATGAAAAAAAATGTCAAATCTTATTACTTTTACGTAAAGTCACATAACCTATGAGCAAAATGAGACAAAGATCATGAAAAATTTTTGAAATTCATACCTTTACTCAATTGCGAATAAAAGCGAAACGCGTGCATCGATTTTCATGATCTTTGTCTCATTTTGCTCATAGGTTATGTGACTTTACGTAAAAGTAAAGTCACATAACCTAAACCTAAAAACCTCTGATAACTTTTTGCTATATTTACAATAAACATCGTGTTTTTTAGTTAAAGCTGCATTTAGTAGTTCCCCGTTTGTGAGATTTCAATAAAAACGGTGTGGATCAGGCCACCAACGATGGAAAATTAAAAAAAAACATATATACCAAAGGGTATTTGTAAGTCAGACCAGACCGAAACATCCTTACAGGTTAACCACACTTGTAACATCCTTACAGGTTACAAGAAGCAAACCGGACTAAAGGAACTTTTTCAAGGCTATTCTGTAGCAAAGACTTCAAAAAAAACAAAATTGTTGTTGTACAAAGTGAGCATTCGTTCAATTCTCCTAAATGCTTTACCAATATAAGGGGTGGTTTAATTTTATAAAGGCCGATGTTGAATGTGAACCACACCTAAACGTCAAGTTCATTTCTGCATCTCATTTGATATTTCTCAATATAAACTTACTCAATTTGAACCATGGAAAGATACACAAGCGAACAACGCGTTAAAGTTATTCAAGAAATAGCATCAGTGGGTGATAAATTTTTGATGAGGAACATTTTCATCTTAGTGGATGCGTCAATAAGCAGAATTGTAGCATTTGGGCGAATGATAATCCTAGAGTGATTGTCGAAAAAACAATGCAGCCACAAAGAGTGAGTGTTTGGTGCGGTTTATGGGCTGGCGGCATCATCGGGCTGTATTTTTTTCTTTAAATTAGGCCGGTCAGAGAGATGAGATGATAACATACTTTTTGTGGCCAGAATTGGAAGGTATGGATATGTGGTTTCAACAGAACGGTGTCACTTGCCGAACAGCTAACGAAACAATGGCTCTTTTGCGCGACAAATTAAATGGTCGTGATATCTCTCGTCGTGGCGATGTCTATTGTCCGCCAAGATCATGTGATTTGACACTGTTTTAGGTTTATTTGAAAGAAAAAAAGAACAGGTGTACGTCGCTAAGCCAGCAACAATTCAAGGGCTAAAGGATGAGATAATTCGGCACATTTAGGGCATAGAACCTCAATTATGCCTCAGCGTCATCGAAAATTTGGACCATCGGATGGAAGTATGCCGCCGAGTTCGCGGCGGCCATTTGGCCTATATTTTGTTCCATACATAAATGAACCATACCAATATCAATATAATAAAATGAATATAATTTCCTAAATAATTTGTGTATTTAGTTAAAATAAACAACGGCCCTTAAAACGTAACCACCCTTTAGTTTAATGTGTCTCCTACAGTAATGAGAGAAATAGAACGCTTCGAAAGAAGTACGTATACTGCAAAAGTGTATCAACATAAATTTTGAAACGTGCAATAAGTGATATTCGAATCAATTGATTTATAGGGAGTCATCATTATTGCCTTTCTCGGTATACACTCTACAGAATATGAAACGTTTTGTTAATCTATAAGTACAAAATTTCAATGGTAGCATAGTTCATAATACACGGAGCTACCGTCTACAGTAGGAATTATGGGGGAGCATGATGATATTCCTGGTATATATTTACGATCTACTCTTGGAGTTCATAAGGGGTAGAAATGTATTACATTTTTGTATTGTTTTTGTGTTTTTTTTACACCTTAGATTTAAGTTTATTTAAGTAGATGCATTCCCAATTTTAGTGCCAGGAGCAAGCACTGTTCCACTTATATATTAGTAAATAAGGATAATTTAAATTCCTTTTATTTTTATTAGTAATATTTTCTTTACATTTATGTTATTACAAAAATACACCATAATTTTAATTTTTCGTCTTTTAATGTATCTACTTAACTGTGTTAATGCTTTTAAAACACTCAAATTTATAAGTATAACTTAACTTCACTTAGCATAACTGCCATACTTGATTTTTAATGAAAATGAATAACAAAACATTTTTTATTGTCAAAGTTTTAAAATATGGGTTTGGATAATTATTGGTTTCACCAGAATAGCGATTCATGCCACAGAGCCAGCGCCACAACCGATAATTTGCGATATTTTTAGTAATCTTATCATAAGCCGTTTCAGCAACGTCATATGTTCATCGAGTAGCTACGAACTAAAGCTGTTCAGGCTGTTGGAAAACAACGTTGATCACAAGGAAAAGAGATCTTGTTCCATAATACTAGTAATTTTCCAAAAAAAGATCTTTTTCCATAGTTTTTTTTATATATTTTAAAAGAAACTTGGATTTAAGCCACCTTGTACTCAATGCTGAAAAATATTTTAAACCCCAAAACACTTGTTTTTAGTATGTAAAACTGACACACCAAACCTCCGAGAATAGTAAATTTATTTGAGTCGACAAATATTGTGGCATAATCGGTTTTTAAAAATCTGGTAAAAAAAATAGATATTACATTTTAAAGTGTCAGACAATACTAGTTTCCTTTTTCATGAAAACCGTGTTTGTTTCAAGTATATGTGACAGCGCATAGAGAAAGGGGCCTAAGGGTAAAAAAATCAATTTTCACTTTTTTTTTGATGTTGACAACATCTAATGAGACCAATCCTATGCCCCAAAAGTGTTCCCTCCCAGAGATATGCGCGTTTTATGAAAGTGATGGTACACCAAAGATACACGTTTTTAAATCTTTAAAATGGCTCTCCTGAACAAAATTGGTTTTTACCCTTAGGTCCCTTTCTATTTTGCGCGTCACATATGCTTAATGGTAGATGTCATACATGGTATCCGCCGGAAAGGTATACTACTTTGTTTTACCGCCATAATGGTAAAAATTAGTCTTGAAAGCTCATATTTGGCAGTCGTGAAGAAGAAGACGTGGCAAATTTATTATGATAAAATATTCGATAAACCAACGAGTTTTAATCGTTAACGCATTTGTTCGGAATCAATCATCGATTACTGTGACGAAGAGAAAGTTACGTAAAACGTGCCATCAAAACGCACTATATATCGTGTAGAGAATGATTTCGAAGAAAGAGGGTCTGTAGCTGATAGGCCCAAGCATGGATCGGCTGAAAACATTACTGCTGCTTAAGAAAGTGTTGAAAACAATCCATCAACCTGAATTCGACGCCGTGTTCAGGATCTTGGTATTCAAAGAACTACTTTAGCCACAATTTTGCACAATGATTTGTATTTGTTTCCATTTAAGATTCAGTTGACACAAGAGCTTCTTCCACAAGATCATTTACGCCACCGTACATATGCCAATAGGATGTTACAGCTCGCACATGACAGCCCTGATTTTCATGCAAAAATCATAATGAGTGACGAGGCATATTTTCATTTGAATGGATATGGGAATAAACAGAATAGTCGGTTCTGGGCAAAGGACAACCCAAAAATTATTCATCAGTCACCTTTGAATCCATTAAAAGTGACTGCCTGGTGTTCTTTTTGGTCAGGAGGAATCATTGGACCATACTTCTATGAAAATGAAAATGGCGTAACGGTAACAGTCAATGTGGAGCGATATCGTGGTATGATTGAAAACTTTCTAAGGCCAGAACTGCATGCTTTGTGCTTGACTAACATGTGTTATCAACAATACGGCGCCACATCGCAAACAGCCAGGATTACAATGGAATTACTGCAAGACTTCTTTCCACAACAAGTTATTTCAAGAAATGGTGATGTTGATTGGCCTCCACGGTCGCCTGATTTGACTGCTCCGGACTTCTTTTTGTGGGGATATCTGAAAAGCAAGGTTTATGCAAATACACCAGAAACGCTTGAGGAAACTCAAACAAAATATTCGTGATGAAATTAATGAAATACAGCGTGAAATGTGTGAGAATGTATTGAGAATCGTGCTCAAAAGGCCTCGCATTTGTGAGGCAAACAGAGGCAGACATGTATCTGATATTATATTTCATACATAATTGCCGACATTAAATAAAACATTTATCAATATAAGATCCATGAGCTTTCATTTAATCAAAAATTAAAAACAAACCAAGTAGTATACCTTCCTGACGGACACCCTGTATAAGATTCGGCATGCCATATAAAAAGTCTATTTGACGTGTTTATTTTATACAGAAATAAGTATACTAGGCCAGTTCAATAGAAAAGGTGAAATTTAATTTTTCTCAAAAAATATTAATTTGTTCATTAGTTTTTATTAGGTTCCCTTCAAAGGATTCTACCTTGGAAATAAAACATTTGTGCCTGCCGGTTTCCAATTCCTCGACGCATTACTGATGCACCTTTTGCTATAACCTCGAGCTCTCTCAGTGATTCGGTCTTTATTTTCTCAACGGTCGCAAAACGCCATTCTTTCTGATAATGGGGGTCTCTTCAAATTTGGATGCAGGAAAAAGTCGCTGGAGGCCAAATTTGGTAAGTACTGTGGCTGAGGCATTATTACGGTATTCCTTTCGGCCAAAGAGGTCTCGAGTCGGTTAGTCCCTGTTCCATGAGTTTTTGTTTTATTTACAATTAACTTCTTACGTTTTATATGCGTCAAAACTAGCTTGTTCTTTAAACCATACCTATACTTTTAAAAGAAAATTTAAAAACAGGAAAAAAGGATTCTAAAAAAATTCGTTTTACATGGTAAGGACGCTAAAAGCATGTTTATAAATAAATAAATAAATACCTTTCTGTTATAATAATTTAAAAAACAAGCGACCGACATATTTTTAATAAATTTTAAAACATTTAATCTTTTGACAATTATTTGAAATACTCGGCTCAGCATTCGTATAATCGAAATTTCAGACACTCCCAATGAGACCGATTTCCTCTATATCTTGAATACCTTCTGTAATTCATTGAAATTATAGCAGCTCTTTAAAATAATATTCAAAATTCAACATTAAATCTATTATGTACCATACATAAGTGAAAAAAACAATCGTAGCTCCACTATATTGTGGGTGTACACTGTGCTCATTTGTATGTAAATGTCTCTTTATACCACTACAAGGTCTGTTAATATCGATAAACTTGTGTGTGTACGTTGTAGATATCCAATGGATTTTACACATGTTTGCAAAAAGCAAAATCTTTCAGTGTATGGGTGTGTCGTGTACGCACACATACACAGGCATACGCATATGCCGGAGCGAGGGAGAACAAAGGAGCTTGCTGAGTTCCTTTAAATTTTGAATTTTGCGTGTTTGCAAAAATATTTCGTAATGAGCATAAATTAATTGTTTGTGTGATATCATACATACGACGACGACGACAACAATTACACCGACATTTGTGTATAACATGTATATGTATGTGTGTACGAGTACATGTATGTGCAGAGCGGGTGCGTTTTGTTACTCCCCCTGTTCACATTATCAGAGAGTGTTCCACATGCCATTGTTATTGTTAGTGTTATTATTATTGTCGTTGCTGCTATTGTGGCTTTTGTTTCATTTTCTTTTTCCATCGCATTTAGATAACACAACGACTTTTTGATTGTATTGGTGGCTGTTTGTGCATATGTTCACTCTTTTGCCAGCCGGGCTTCAATGTAGCGCCAAGTGAGAGTGAGTGTGAGTGCGAGAGGAGCGGATAAAATGAAACCGGAAATTATGGAGTCTAAATTCTGAAAACGCCTCTAGTACCAGCCATGCTTAATAAGAATAACAAACAGACAACAGCAGCACAGCAATTGATATTCAAATACAGATTCACAGATACACAATCAGAGTCATTCCGGAAAGCAGTAGGCGTTTTATGCAAGAAATTTACGTTTCAAATTAATAGCTGCGTGGAAATCCTGTCCATATTGCTCTGGCTGTTTTAGATTTGCTCCATTTAAAATGTATTGTCGTACTTATTTTAGAATTTGTTAAGCGGTTTGTTTTATGCCTATTGGAGTATGGTGAATCTGTTTGTTGGCCTAGATGATCTTTAACAGATGGACTTAAAAGTACAAGTAACAATAACAATTTACTATTTTGTCGATGATTTACAAATGACTAATAAGAGCCCAGTAAAATAAAACTGAAATAACTCCCAAGGAAAACAAAGCTTTTCATTTTCTTTCAAACATATGAATATCATCAACCTGTAAATACAGAAAAGTCAACTAAAAAAATCTTAAACTTTCTGGTAATGTTTCTTAAAATTACCTAATCCCCAAATTAAGATAATAAATAGATTCTTTACAAAGAAAAAATGCTAACTCAATTATAAATTTCGTGTCCTACCGATATGGATATAAAATAATTTCTGCTGGATGGAAAATAGATATGAGGTTGATGAAACCGTATAAAAAAGGTTTAAAAAGGGCCAGAAATAAAAAGTGTGTAAAACAATATAACAGATTTTTCAATAGGGACATATCAATTTCATACCTTCATGTCAACGCACAATCAAACATTTTGAATGAACTTTTAATGTTAAAACGTTAGTCAAAGTCTGCCTTTTTATCATGGTAAAGTTCACGTTGCTCGTAACGGTTAGAAATTATTAAAAATTAATACAGAAATTCTGAGTATCTGAGATCTGGCAAAGTTTCGCAAAAATCCAAAATTTCATGGAAAAATCATCTTTAGCGATGAAGCTCATTTCTGGCTAAGTAATTATGTCAATAAACAAAATATGCGTTATTGGACAGCAACAAACCCGCATGTGCTTCAAAAGACACAATTGCATCCGCAAAAAAATACTTTGTGGTGTGGTTTTCATGCCAGAGGTGTGATTCGATAAAAACAATCGTCATATTACCGTCAATGGAGAGCGCTATCGTGCCATGTTGAATATTATTTTTGGCCACAATTAAATGACCTTGACACCGCCGATATGTGGTTCCAACGAGACGGTGCCACTAGCAACGCAGCATGCGTTCGATTTACAGAAAGGCAATTTCGGTGAACGTGTTATCTCAAGAAATGGTCCGGTCGAATGACCACCTCGTTCATGCAATTTAAGGCCATGGAATTTCTTTCAATGGGGCCATATCAAGTCAACAACTTTAGACGAGCTTAGAGACAACATGGCCAACGTTCCGGTGGAATGTGTACAAGAGTGGTGTAAAATTGGGTCCAAAGAATAGATCGCTGTTATTGTGATCTTTACAATAATAGTATGTTTCACACATAACTATACTATGATCCCCACAACCATAATATGATTCACACTCAACCATACTATGATCCCCAAAATTATTAGGATTAGGTAATGTTGTTATTCAAAAATAGAGATTTTTATCAACTTTAGACGAGCTTAGAGACAACATCCACAGCGAAATTGCCAACGTTCCGGTCGAAATGTGTACTAGAGTGGTGAAAAATTTGGTTCGAAGAAAAAATCGCTGTACACGGACTCCTTGTGGTCATATGAACGAAATCGAATTTCATTTTTAAAATGCAACATTTGCACTAAACCTAAAATAAATTTGAACTCTATGTCTTAAATATTCTGTAATGGAGTGGAGTAATGGAGTCAAGAATATATATAAGTACTTTTAAAAGAATTGGGATTTAAAAGGAGCAAAAAGGAGATACATCAATATGTGAGAATAATAAAGGGTGTATTTTTAGACGTGTGGTTTTCAATCTGGCCACATTTATTTCATAATGAATGCCATTTCATTATGAATAGACTTACTTTGTAACAACGTTTGCAAATCGTGGTGAATGGGCCCAAAACGTGATGGCCACCGATCCTGACTTTGACAAGAAAATCTTGTTCAGCGCTGAAGCTCACTTATGGGTAAATAAGTACGTTAATAACAAAAATTGTTGCATTTGGAGTAATAAAAAGACGCCGTTTTATGTTTGGTGTACTCTATAGGAAGATGGAATCATTTTTTCATATTTCTACAAAAATTAAGCCAATAGGGAACGCTATAGAGCCATGCTTAATGACTTTTTCGACTGAATTGGAGGATGTTGATGTGGATGACTTTTGACGGCGCAACATGCCAAACAGCCAAAGAAACAATCAATTTATTGAAGGAAACTTTTGGTGAGCGCATTATATATGTGGCGCGGCCCCCTAGATCGTGCGATTTAATACCGCTGGACTATTTTTTGTAGGGTTATATATTTCGCATGTCTACGTAGATAAATCAAAAACGATTGACGCCGTGGGGAGACTATTCGGCGAGTTATAGCCCCAAATGCTGCAAAATTTGGTCGAGGATTGGCTGTCAACTTTGGCGGCCACTTACCCGAAATTATTTTTAAAACATAATGGCAAGTCCTTATCTTTATAATAAAGCTAAACACTTGGCCATACCATTAAATTATATTCATTTTATTTCTTCTTCTTTAGTATCAAATCAACAGGAAGGCATAGAAAATATCAATGGGGCTAATAAGTGCTTAAAAAGGGGCCAAGATGGGTGGATATCAAAAAAGAAATAAACAATATTTAATAACTAGGTGACATTGAAAACTGAAATGTGGATAAATAGGGACAAAAAACAGCAAAAACGGACGAAAGTGAGATAAATGATACCAAATTAAAAGCATGTCATAGACAATATAAATAGGATAAAAAAGCTTCATAGCGAGTGAAATAAAAATAGTGAGAAAATCCAGATATTAAAATGAACGAAATAGAAAAGAGCCGTAAAGCAAATATCCAATTACCTCTTGACTTTATAATTGAAATGGGGTAGATAAGGCATAAAAAGGGCAAAGTAGGCTAAATATACAAAAGTGAGAAATAGAAAAAAACACAAAGACTAAATTAAATTATTGGAAATGGTGAATAAGAAACAAAACTGACGATATATCATACGAAAAACGGACCAAAGTGAAAGAAGGAAGGAAAGAAGTACCAAATTAAGCGGGTGGCAGAGAAAATAGAAATTTGGGTACAAAAGGCTAAAATGGGTGAAATAGAAGGAAAGACATTTAAAAATAAAAATGCGGATTGAAAGGATAACAACAGACGATATTTAAAAAATTGAGGAAAACAAAATGGTATAATAATTATAAATGGAGAAAAAAATGGATTACAAGGATTCAAAACAGATTAGTGCCTTTATTAGGCGCTGACAAGACATTATAACATTGGTAAAAAAAAACAAAATTTTAAACGACAGAAATGGGAGGGAGAATCTGGTTTCACGCCAATCGCACTCAACATTAGTCGGAACTGATATGGGTGGATTTCAAAGGTAGATTTAAACTAAGAATGGACCAGAAATGGTTAGAAGAAAATGGTGAGAGGCAGTTCAAAACGGAACAGAGACGTTAAGAATAGAAAAACATATAGAGAATAAAATCCCGAAATTAGTACTATGCTTAAATAAATAAGTACTAAAATGCATTGATGAGCACTCAATAGAATTTTATAAAACTAGTGTCATATTTAGAATAGTAGAATTATGGGTTGATATGACAGTTTTCCGCTCACGAAGTAGCGGGTATTTGTTAGTAATGTATATTTGGCAATAATTTCAGGTTGGCAACACTTTTTTTAGTCTGTGATTTTGAAATTTAGCTTTTCTCGTTAACCAACAGTTCTAATCCTATACACTTTTACATATTTCGAAACAAATTTAAATAAAGACCAAGCTAATAGTAACACGCTCAACACTGGGACACTGCGCTCGAATGAGTTAAATCCTGGCACCCACAGCCGCCGCATCTAGTAGGGAATATGAATGCAAGAACTCTTTGACAAAAAAAAAACAGGCGGGCTTCGAGAGTTTTAATTCCATTTCGTTATTGTTGTTACATTCTTCCTTGAGGCCTTTTAGCAATTTCATGCTTGTGTAACTTACTATGGGTGTAGTCGTTGTACTCGCAATTGTTGCCGGCTATTGCTGATGTTGCCTCTGTCGCTACTGCTGCTGCTACCAGTGTTGTTATTTTTATTATTTCTGCTGGCGATGATGCTGGCGTTGTTGTTGTTTTTGTGACTGTTGCCAAAGTACGCGACAAAATTTAAATGTAAATTAAAACTCATAACCATCGCGTAAATCTTTGAAATGTGTATGCATGTGTGTGTTTAACACACACCCACACTGCCAAACAACACCATGTAGACACATATGCGCGACACACACATACAGTCATGCATGTGTTTTCGTAAACTTTTTTACTAAATTCAAATCTTTACACTGAACAAAGGATCATGGAGCGCTGTACCAGCACCACACAGTGCTTTCAAACCGATCAAAAACCTGTCATAATAAAAAGAGCATTTTTCGACACAAAGGATTTATGGAGCGCTCTACCAGTACTACACAGTGTTCGATTACTCACGTATTCTTCACCTGTATAGCTTTTCGTTTTGCACCAACTTTTCTGATTCCTTCTGTTACATTCTTGATTATTTTTATTTAAACGGAACCACAATAGGCCTTCTCGACAATACTGAGTAAAACCAACCCAGTCTTACCTAATAACTGCATTCCTGCATTTCTGGTAGAAGACCCCATCAAGTATATATTTATATACGAGAGTATTTTGAATCGTCAAAAAAATCATCTAGTCATGCCCATCTGTGAAAAGAAAACTACAGATCGCACTGTTAAAGCTACGTAGCTAAAACTTTGCAAAAAACTGTGTTGATGGACTGAAATGGTTGTTATTAAAAAATGCCACACCCTCTTTGAAAGTCGTTTTTATTTCCTAAATAATGGTCCGATCGTTACAAATATTTAACAGAATAAAATCAACGAACTAGGAAATCATTAACAACTAAGTTATGGTAAAATTGGACAAGAGGATTTGGCACCGCCCACTCAGCCCTGAACTTAAAAAAGACAATATCTCATGAAGAGATGTGAGGTGATTTTTGGAACATATGAAGTTGTCATGGATCGAAACACATTCTGTAGAAAAAGTAGGCGGTGTCGCTGCATTTAAAAAAAAACACACTTACGGCTAAAGTTTGATCTTTTAAAATTTGAAGGGAATAAAGTCACTATTAGAGACTGCGGTCGATGCCCCGTCTTATAACAATAAACTTTAAAATGCTTTATCTCGAGAACTAATACCGATAGGACGATAATGTTAAGTATATTTTATGTTGGTGCAGAAAGAAAATAATAGAGACCGGCACCAAGCTCCTTGATAAAATTGTAATATCGCACTGTAATCCTTGAAAGAGCGTATATAATCTTTGGCCGGCCGAACTTAATTTGTCCAAATGTTAGGGATCAGAAAACTAGTGATTCTTTTGATTTTCCGTTTATTGGCGGCTCGGAACGACTAGTGTGAATTTTTTAGAGATGCGTTTATTTGGTTAAAAGATTAGTCTCCGGTATTTACGAGGTGGCAAGCTCTGCCAATGTTTTTGTATTTCGACCTGGGCGTAGACGTGCACACATAACATTACACGTTTATGTTTAGATCTTATATAAATTGAGTAGAAATCCTATGAGTTTTCTCTTTTTACTTGTTTTAGATAAAGGTTCATGCTCGTATTACAAAACATTCTCAACAATTCGAATTGAACAACATTCCATTATAAAACGAATAGGAAAATTCTCTACAATAAGGGTGTTGTATAAGGCCAGTTTAAAGCCGAATAGTCAGTGCATTCCTTTAGCAAAGATTTACAAGGCTAAACGATAATCCTTTATTCGTGCAGTCGCCGACATTTTTGTAAAGGAATGAAAAATGTTTGATATTCTTACCCAGGTCTCAGCCTTCATTTTTTGAGTGATAGGCGAGCATCCTGCTTTCCACACTGTTACAAATACAGGGTGGAGCTCAAAATTTTGCTTTTTTACACTGCAGGCTGTGGCGGCACTGTTGGTTGAAGAGAGTGGAGAGTGTGCTTGGCTGACGGGAGATTTGTATTAGTCTGCCGTTTAGTTGCCATCATGCATTTTGGACACGTCAGGAGATGTTATATTGTGTTGAAGCGTATTTTTGGAATGCGTGCAGCGAGCATCATTGCAGTGCAGGATGCTTTTCGTTTACGAGTCGCTGTATCCCCACGCAAACTTGTTTCTGGACGGCAATCAATTATAAATTGGGTTACTTTATTGAGAACAGCAAAGGGGACCTGAGTGAATGATTACAACACCACAATACATCGAGAGAGTTAGAGCAGCAGTACTGCAATATCCGCTCTGCTCGGAAGCAATCACTTGCTCTTGGAATTTCCAGACTTTTTTTAGCCGACTCTTGAGGCAATGCAATTATAGGATACATGGTTCCAACAGGATGGTGCCACTGCACACACAGCGAGGGTTACCATGAATTGTCTGAGGCAAAAGTTTCTCTTTAAGGGGTAATGTGAACTTTCCGGCACGTTCACCAGACTTAGCCCCGTTCGATTATTTCCATTGGGGTTACCTGAAGTCGAAGGTGTATATCTATCGTCCCAATACCTTGGAAGACCTAATTAACAATATTGAGGCTGATTTTCCCAGCATACCAGTCGGCGTGCTTGTTAGAGTTCATGAAAACTTCAGAAAACGTGTGCAGCAGTGTGTGGGTAGCGAAGATCGACATTTGCCAGATACACTATTTAAAATCAAAAAATTCAAAACTCTATTACTGTTCTATATAATTAAAATATAAAGTACATTTTTCTAAGGTTCATAATTTTTTTATTTCGTTCCCAAATAAGCAAATATTCGCGCTCCACCCTGTACCAGAACAACCGAGTGTACTAATGACGCATATGTTCGGTTTTAAAAAATCGATTATTTGAGTTACGCAATTTTTCATTATACGCAATTAAGCTCTAAATTAAGCTTTTCTCATATTTCTTATACATTTAAGTTGTACATTCGACAATAATGAAACATAGTTACTGTTCCCTTTGGACCCACCGTGCAAATAGACAGAAGGCGGAAACCGGAAGTTTTGTATAGGAAAATTATTACATTCAACATGTCTTGAATTTATAACTATAATAAATACGGTATAATTTTTTTTTGTTTGCATTTTTCCCGTATTTAACATTTGCCTTGTCATTGTTTTCGTTACAGTTGGGCCAAACTACCAACCCTTGATTCTGGGACTGATGATATGGAGATGAGCAGAAGCAGAAGTTGGAGTCGGAGCAAGAGCATGAGGTGGATCATGAGCATGTGTGTGTAGGTTTAATTAAATCACTTTTAATGAGTATGTAAGTAACAGTTAAGTGGGATGGCGCTGGCTCCTGCTATAGTGTATCCGTGTGTATGAGTATATAGAAGTGCTCCTCATCTACTTATGTGTATGTGTGTGTATGTGTAGGGTATGTTGCTACAACTGCCGACTGTTGTACTTCCGTTTTTATCGCCCAAGTGATAAGTCAAAAGGGAAATCCGTTAAGCCATGTCAAAGATAAGATTTACCCCGTTCTTGTGTTCTCATTGTAATTTATTATTTCCTCCACCCCCTTATAGGGATGGAGCATTTTCATTTTGTGTTTTTTATTTGAGTTTAAGTTGATAATTAAAGTATTAAAAAAGTTTGAAACATTCATTTCGTTGATTTTAATACCAGAAAACGACCTTTTAAAGAGCAGTAGAAAAGAATCGAGTTTAATTACTCGTGCATATCGCTGTTTGGGGTTAGCTATTTGGTTAAGACTATATGTGGATGGTGTGGATTCCTATGATTATCAGGTTGTTTTAAACAACTGTTGAAGAAACGTTTATGTTTCCCTCGTCATCCATAGGGCTCACAAATCAGTCAAATTTACACCATTTCTACACTTACTGACTGGGACTTTAAGTTAAAAAATGACGCTTAGCTATGAATATATAAACCGACAACGACGAATATTTTTACACTGTTCATATTTTTTTCATTCGGAACGCGCATAACTTCTTCTAGAAGTTATGTATTACATTTGATTTTGTCTAAATTCCGAACAATCAATAATCAACTCTGGTAAAATTGGATGAAATTGTTTACGAATTGCACCCCACAAAGTGTTCTCTACAAATGAGGCGGTTTTAAAAACGTCGAACAAAATCCGATCAAATTTCGTATGGTTTTTCATAAGGCACCATGGACGTTATCAGTCTATGCTTTCGAATTGCAGCCCACAAAACTCTAGAAACATCAAAATAAATCCGATCAAATTTCATATGGTACGTTATTAAGAACCAGTAATTAATTCTACCGAAATGGGAGTATGTTTTTCTATGGCTCCCAAGCAAAGTTCACTGTTAATTTGCGGTACTGTCATTTTGTAATCCATATTTTACATCTTGCTCAAATTAAATATTGTTCATTATGGAAGAGTTGTAATAAACACTAGTAGAATTAAGCCATATCGATTCATTATTTCATGTAACCCTCATCTTAGCGCCCTTTTCGATTTAGGGAGTGGCTTCTCCAGAAGTCACATAACAAATCCTATCATACGCAAATTTAGTATAGTCTTCCGATATAAAATCCTGGCGAAGTTTTCACATAGACCAATACGAGAGTTACTATATATATTCTGGCCTAGGCAACAGTAAGTGTCGCCTGGCGCCATCTGACATTTCCATTGGAAAGTTTGACATTTTAAGCATAAACGTACTCAGAACGTTTTGACGTACGACCATCATTTCTGTTGTTGCAAAAAAAAAAATGGAATTAACTTGTGAACATTTTCGTGCGATCATCGACAAGAGTGTCACGATGAACTAAAATCTTTATATGGCGATGCAGCGCCATCCTATAGTACTGTGAAAAACTGGTTTAATGAATTCAATCGTAGCCGACGCTCGCTCAAAGACGGAGGTCGTCCAAAAACGGCCGTTGTGCCAGAGAACATTGATGCCGTGCGAAAACTGATAATGCAAGATCGCCATGTGACATACCGTGAAATAGAGACATCCTTGGTCATTTTTTCCACCAGCATACGTTCGATATTGCATTAGCACCTGGCAGTAAAAAAGGTTTGTTCTCGTTGGATCCCGCACAATTTGACAATCGCTCAAAAAAGGCTTATTTCGATTAGTGCAAAGAAATTTTGAAAAAATACGATCGCGGTGCTTCGAAAGACGTTTAAAAGATCGTCACAGGTGACCAATCATGGATCTATGCGTATGAGCCCGAAACAAAATAGCAATCGACCATGTGGGTTTTCGAAGACGAGCCAAATCCAACGAAAGCCTGTTTCTTCGTCAAAACTGGTCATGTGGCGACTGTTACGCTTGAGCAACATAGGACGGGCAATTCTGAGTAGTACACCACAATTTGTTTGCCTGAAGTCTTCGGAGAAATTCGAAAAACGAACAAGAGAAGACGACTCATTGTGCACCATGACAATGCGAGCTCTCACACATCGGCTCAAACCAGCGCCTTTTTGACCGTCCAAGACCACAAATTAATGGGTCATTCGCCGTACAGCCCTGACTTGGCGCCTAATGACTTCTTTTTATTCACGCACATAAGGAAAAAAGTGCGTGGTCAACGATTTTCGTCGCCAGATGTTTTGGAGGTGTCTCAACCGGAGTGGAAAAAGTGCTTCGGCAATTGATTTAAGCGCATGCAAAAGTGTATAAATCATGCTGGAGAATACTTTGAAAAGCAATAAAACCATTTTTGATGATAAATATTCGCATTTTCATTATAAGGCCAGAAACATATATAGTAGCCTTCGTAGTAACATACCTGTTGTAATGAACGGGATCTTGGTGCTTTTTTCGGGAATACGAACGTGACTGACGAAGCCTTGAGTCGTGCAACTATTTAACAGCGGTAGTAAGAGCAGCGATTTGTTGTCGCATCTTACTTATCTCGAAGGATTCATTGATAGCGGAAATAGTGGATGTTGATGTACATGAAATGAATCCAATTTTGCCTGGCATTACAGCCAAGTTGTCCAAATATTCAGCTGAACTAGCAACTTATAGAATAGCTTGAGTTTGCGATGGCAAACGTTAAAGCCACGTTGATCGGAGAAATTCATCCTTGACTCCTCCATTAGCAAGGTTGCGCATTTCTCGGATTATTGAACAAGGATTTCTGTCATCGATGGGTATTTTGATTAGAAACTTTTGGACTCTTTTCTCCTAGGATATTGAAAAACGGTCAACGATGTCGCTTTCCTGGGCTTACTGGCCCAGGTTAAAGTTTCGGCAGAGCAGCAAAATATTTTGATCTTTCCGAGACAATATTGAAATTTTTAAATTGAGCTTCTAATTGAGCAAACCAAACAGCAGGATTCTCTTTCCAAATTCGCGGAATTCGAAGAGTAATTGTTACAGCTGGTAAAGCATTACCCGTTGTTCCTGCTGGTCTATGTACTGGTGAATTATATGACCTTTTGGCATTTTATTAATCAATCTTTAATTCTTCCCGAAAAAAAGCGATTTAAAAACGCGTATAAAAATCGAGGGTCACCAAATTATAAGGCAAATACAATTCAAAAAACGTCTGCATTCCTTTAAATCACTTGTACATCTAATTTTATTTTTTCATTTTTGACAATTTCAATTTTTAGGTTTCAGAGAAACATTGATTGATTTTGGTTATTTTATAACAAGCTCCAATGTAAACTTCGCTGTTTATTTAGGGTCCTGTCACTTTATAATCTACATTTTACATCTTGCTCGACTTAAATATCGACCATTATGGAAGTTCTGTAATGAACCCTGATATCATTGGGATTTTAAGTAGACCTAATCTTAACGCCCTTCTTGATTTAAAGAGTTCCTTCTCTAAAAACAACATAATTAATCCGATTATACTTTACTCTCCTGCCATACTGGGCAAAGTTTTCACATGGTCCAATACAAATTACTATCGATATTAGGACCAGCCGATGTAGAAACTAAAAAATTGTAAGCCCGATCTTACAGAAATTAGGAAAAGTGCTTTATGAGGGACCTAAAACTAATGATGGGACCATTTAAATTCCCCTCCCAAAATAATGTTTATCAGAGCCTCATTAAGGCTGAGAGATATCCTAAGGGGCTGTAAAACTACATAGTTCATAGGCTGTTGGAATCGCCGGTTGATATTTGCTTACAAATTAGGCCAGACAACATAAGCATCAAAATCCAGCGCTGCAGCTCTACCATAGCGGACTCAATATCGCCTCTAATAGGTAAGGTTAAGTTGAACGGAACGCTTGCCTTTTGAAACAACAAGTGAGAAAGTTATGAGGAATTTATTAGTTCGGTCGATTGCGATTCCTTTAAGTACAAGTGGTAGTACAATTTGTAAAAAAGTAAGAGGAGAGGAGAGAAAGATTAATAACAGAAACGAAAAATGAGAGAAAAGATTAAGAAGTGAAATGATGATTGAACGGAAGAAAAGTTCTGTTGCACATCGATGTCAATTGTTCTTCTAGGCACTTTTAAAGATTTATCAGGGAGTTTGGCAAGTGGCGAGGAAATTAAGCAGTTCTACATGTCAATACTGGTTCTTATCTCGATATTTGAGTAGCATATCAAATGTTTAATCAAATGATTTCTGAGTTTCACGAACGCAATACACAGGTCCGATATTTCTTTTTGCGTGTTTCTTCATCTGCTTATTCGTAACCAGGTACATTGCTATTCATTACCTCCTGTAGCTGAATGGAGCGTAATTCTATGCTCTTAATTTACATTAGGGATATGAAGAATTTCTGTGCGACACCTCGTTCAGTTAAATTGTGCACAATCAAAAATGGCTTCAGAACACATCGCTTATAAAACCTATGATATTTTTGAAAACTTCCATCAACTTAAGCGTGAAGTACCAATACATTCATTCCGTTTCGAAGCCAATTTATCTTTTTATAACGTATGTTCTTAACCACATAAATGCAGTAAGAGCGAGCGACAAAGGAACGACACTCCTAATTAATTTTCAAATAGGCAAACAAAGAAAATAAAAAAGTAAAAGAAAAGTTTAACTTAACTACGTTTCGAACCTAGATTCCCAGCTCCCAATCGGATCCACATCGATGGTGTCACGACGAACTATTGTAAATTACATGTACTAAACCAATTTTAAAACGTTCTCAAAATAGCATGAAACTACAGATACTTTAAAATAAATGCCTTTGTGTACGTAGGAGTTTTACCTAAATAAGAAGAGAAAAAAAAATCTACAAGTGCCACTTCCAGATCCTATCTCAATCTGACTCCGAATTGCATAAAGATTATGGTGTTAGGCACTCTAATGTTGACCACGCCAGACTTTACACATTTCTTACGCATTTTATTTTGATTGTCGTTGATTCCGACCAACTTGTGGATTTCACTTTGTATTTTTTCATAGACAATATTACTGTTGATCAGCATATTCTGTATTGCGCCAGTGTCGTAACTGTTATCTCTGCCTGGTAATTTGTTACCGCTAATTACAGCAGTGTGTTTAAAAAATCATGTGACGTTTTATTTATGGCGCGTATTTAAATGAACCCATACGCAAAAGCAAGTGCAATACCAATGATCCCATGAGACTTTAATCATCTGATCATCATCTCTGACATGTGCACAAACCCTGCAATGATTTGTTATATACACAAGTACAGCCATTAATCATCATCACACACATACACACGCGCACGCATACCCCGTTCAGATGTTTATATCTTAACATTCGGCCCGGGAAACCACCGTGCCACCGGACAGTTGTGCGTATGAATGAGTAAACGCATTTTCTACATTCCTCATACGCCACATATGCCAGCATAGCATTTAAACGAAATAGGAGTGAGAAGTAGAGAGAGAGTCAGAAAGAAAAAAATATTAGTATTCGGTGTGAATGTATTTGCATATGTATGTCTTTTGTGCCGATGTGAGAGAGTGCGAGCGCGGAATAAATTATTCAATGTCATAAATCATTTAATTTAAATAAAATTAATCCCGTGAAGATAAATGGTTTATAGCATCTTTAAGTTTTCTTTATATAAATAAAACCCCACCTCCTCCCCGGTAAGGGCAGAATGCTAGGTCATTTAATTAAAACAATCATTTACCCTAAATCGGTTAGAGAGTTTAAGTTAATTTCTGAATTTATTGTGTTGTACGTTTCGTTTTTGAAAAAAAACTATCCAGGTCTTTAAATTAAGACACTAATTTACCCTTAAATCGGCTAAAGAGTTTAAGTTAAGTTCTCAGTTTATTGTATACTTTAGTTTTTAGTTTTTGAGAAACAACTATCCATCAATTTCATTAGTAAATCTTTTTTAAAGATCATTTTTTAAACTATAAATGCTTGCAACAATTTAATCTGCGTAATTACTTTTTTTTTGGTTTGAAAAAATACCAGTAATATTTTTAATCACACAATCGTAAAATGATACGGTCAATAGATACTGTTTTTGAAGTAATTAATAAAGATACATATGCTTGCATGTTTGTGCATAGATGAGATCTAATATTTATATACCAAAACTAGTTTGAACATTTAAAAAAAGTTATGCCATCGTTTAAATTGCCAATAAGAATGTATGAATATAAGGCATATAAAAAAAATAAATTAAACAACTCCTATAAGTTCAAATATAGGAAAATTATTGGTAATCAAACATGCGTAAAAATCGACATACTTAAATTATTCAATGCAAGATAAATGGTAAACATCGACTGTGTCTGTTGTTTCTTTAGACAAGGATTGTATATTTGGTTTCCTTTATCTTCTGGTCTGTAAATGAAAAGAAGAAAGTCATTTCCCCAAAATTGCTTTAAAGTTACTCTGTTGTGCCTTGACCAGGTAAGTCCTAATAAAGACCTATTCTATTGCTCAAAAATGATTTCTAAAAATGCCAAAAGTGATAGCAAAATAAAATTACTAATTACACTTTATTTAAATTCGATTCCTTTATCTTCTGGTCTGTAAATTAAAAGAATAAAGTCATTTCCACAAAACTGCTTATAAGTTACTCTGTTGTGCCTTGACCAGGTAGGTAAGTCATAATAAAGACCTATTCTATTGCTCAAAAATGATTTCTAAAAATGCCAAAAGTGATAGCAAAATAAAATTATTATTTGCACTTTAGTTAAATTCGATTCGTGATATTTAATCGTAATGTAAAGCGTGGTCAAACCATAATGCACGATGTTTATTGTAAGTCACACTTTAAGGTAAATTTTTTGCCAAGCTTTATTCGACATTTCTGTGCTCCAGCATTTGACAAATTCAAGCATGGATCTTTTTGGTCAGCATAACTGACCAAATGTGCCCACAATTGGAAGAGTCGTACGCAAATTTCAGCAAACAAGGTCTGTAGGAAATGTAAAAACACCTGTGCATGCTCGCCCAGTTTGTGCCTAACATCTAAACATCTCGCGAACATCATTGATGCGAATTTTGAATAAAGATTTGAATTCACACTCTTACAAGGTTCACTTCACTCAAGAGCTGAAGCCAGCTAACCATTTCAAGCGTTGTCAGTGGCTCTTTTGCGCAAGAAATTTAATGGCCGTGTTATCTCACTTCGTGGCGATGTTAATTGGCCTCCATGATTATGCGATTTAGCACCGTTGGACTTCTTATGTCGCGGATATTTAAAAGAAAAAGTGTACGTCAATTAGAAAATGTCTATAATTCGTCACATTAGCGACATTGAACGTCCCTATTGCCTCACAGCCATTGAAAATATGGACCATCGGAACGAGGTTTGCCACCAAACTGTGGCGAATATTAAGCCGATATATTGCTTTACATATAAGATCCATAAGAAAAATGTTAATATAAGTTATTGAAAACTTGTTGTTTTACTTAAAAGCATTTTATTCTAGTTCGAGACCCTTTTTTAAGACTCAACTAAAAAATTGTGAAATATATTGGCTGGTTGCCAGTCAGACTGTACAGCTGTTTATAATTCCGCCAAGGTTTTTCTTTAGCAGTTCTTGGCAACGATTACTTCGGCTTCAAAATCAAATGACTTATACGGGAGACTCAATTGAATTACTGAAAATTACACTTGGCGTATAATCTTCAAGAGCAATCTTCAAAGCGTTAACAAAACTACTTTTAATTTAATTAACATCGTGCGTAATAGTTGAACCACCTTTAAAATTTTAATCGTAATAAAAATATTTTGAATTCTTTTGTAGATATCGGTTTTACACTTAGTTTAAAGGACCGAAATATTTTTTTTTGAGTACAAAGGTACTAAACTTTACTTATTTCTTTTAAAAATACTAAAACAATTATTTTACTTTTCTTAACAAGCCCCCAATACTATTAACCCTCATAACTTATTAAGGTATGTTCTCTAGCTCCCAAATACGACCCCACGAACAGAAACAAGCCATAATTGGGTATAATCAACGACATGGGTGCAATTTGAACCTTGCTTTTTGCTTCATTCCAGAGAAGACAATGTTGAAAACGGAGTGTGTAAGCTAAGATAAAGGTCTTTATATAAGTAGCAAAGTAATGTTTGGTTAAATAGATGGAGCTCTGCCGAAATATGTCATACTTTTGCAATACCACGAAGTATCAATGCAATAACACGTAAAAGTAATATTTTGCACGATGATAAGAAGTCATGTTCATACGCAGGATTTGTAGATAAAAGAAGAAAATTGTTTTCATAATTTTTTTATCATATCTGCATTTTTTGTGGAAAACTTTGGCATTACTTTTGGATACCCATTCCATCCATTAAAATGGTTCTCATAGTCCTAACAAATGTTTATTTATAAACATGCGATAAGTGGTCACAGCTCACTGATTTAATAGAAGGGTTCCCTTGTTTCTTAATGGGATTTTGTGGAAATTATTTACAAATATGGCGAATTCAAAATGTAATGTATTTTTGTAATCTGCATAAATTTAGTCATATGCATTGTAGAACCAAAGGATCAAAAAAGATAGAGGGCGATCAATATATGCATATTCAAATTTGAAAGTTTCAGTATGAATGCAAATAAGCATCGCTGGTAAAATCGATTTTAAGATATTTACTTTTAATATCCGTCTTAAATTGGATCTCGATTAATTTACTATAAGGTTGCAAAAATAATAAATTAAAACATCGTTTAGACCGGCCACGACGATCTCTACATACCCTCCATTATCCTTACGCAACTAAACACAAAAACGAAAAATCTGTTTTATGCAAACTTCCGGCCCAAGCATCCATGCATCCTTAATCTAAGTCAACATTTGAAATTACTCAATATTTGTTTAGGAAGCTTAATTTGCATTAATTTGAGACCCATATGTCCATACTGAATATTGATCACCCGTTTTGACCTTACGTTTTTTGGGCCATATTAGTCAAAAGGTCCAGCAACTACGCCATTTTTTTTAAAAAAATGTTTCTCTTCATGACGCATTAAAATCCCAATTGATAAAAATGCCATTTTAAAATACTGCTTCAAATATTACTAAATGAACACATTTCTTTGGAACATTAAAGTAACCCAACATTTATTATGGAAGAAACGGGGAACTTCTCTCAAATCAGCGAGTTATGCCCCATATAATTCCTATCCTCACAGACTGATATAATTCGAGTATCCTCCAACCGGCTAGTACATTTTCTTAAAATTGTTTTTCCCCGAATTAGTGGTGAATGCCGTGTTTGTAAAGTCGGCGGAATTAACAAGGAGGAAATAATTTAAAAAGTCCTTAAGATTTTAACCTGGGTTTCCTAGTTTGATAAAATCGTGCACTTGGCCATCACACCTTGGTGACGCACCTGAATAAACAGGTTTAAACATTTTGGGTTCTAAAAAACCAATCAATCCTCTTAATATTTAGTTGGAACCCTACTGTTTTCACCACCGCATAAATAATTTTAAAAGTTCATTAGATTTCAACCTGGGTTTCCTTTTTTGCTAAAATCGCGCACAGCAGCCATCAGACCATGGTGACGCACCTGAATAAACAGGTTTACAAATTTTGGATTCTAAAAAACCAATCAATCCTCTTAATATTTAGTTAGAATCCTACTGTTTTCAATAGGATCATGTGGTTTCAAATCAAATCGCGGGAGAGTTTCAGTGCGGAATTGCAGTGTAATCTGGAGCAGAGAACCATCGATTGGCTGAGGTTTATGTCGGCCCTGGCCCCTGACAAAGCTGGAAATTGTGTCTATATAACATGGGGTCGTATTGGTACCGGCGGAATTGGCACTGGGCTGTCCTAAAGGTGCGCTTGGTAGCATGAGATGGCTCTCCATGGTTGTAGCTATAGCAACGATAATCATTTTAAACAGAATCATTAAGCCAGAGTTATACTGCAAAATTGAAAACCTCTCGGAGTGTAGACACTGATGCTACTAGTTAGCCAGTGCAGCTCAAACTAAAAGTAGTAATGTGCTACGATGTCAGATCAGAGACTCGAGTATGATGATGCGGTTCATCGCGAGCCCCCACTCCTGTTGTTCAGGTAATGCAAATGGGTGCAAAAGATAGAAAACGTCCCCTTTGATGCTAAAATAATTCAATAAGCAAAGATTGCTGCCAGCGTTGGGCGCCATTTTTTCAGCATCAATAAACAGATTCTTTTAACATAGGGTCAAGGCTACTTCTTAGTCTTAACATGCCTTGGTTAAGTTTGAATTGTTTTGGCATCCAATAAGTATTCGATGATTCCCAAACTCTCAACTAGTTGCAGAGTTGTTAGATAATCCTTAAACCCTCATTAAGGGATAGGTAGCCGTACTGAAGAGTACCCCAGTATTTGTTGAAATTTTTTTCTGACTTGGACCGTTCATATTTGTGGCATTGAAGCCATATTCACCCAGAAAACCACATTTTGCGAACATGCGAGCTGGAAGCCGTTTTTAAAATAGCGGTTAGTTTTTATTTAAAATGTATTCGGCACCAATTCTATGGCGTCGAGTATATTTGAAATTTAGTCTTCCATTTTTGATCCAAGAACTGAAGCCTTATAACAATCCGCCTCACAGCAAATAGGATGAAAATTATTTGGCGGGAGATAAAGATTTTTAGCGAAAAACCATATTTTCATATTATGCTCATTTTCATCTCGTGTCAATAAGCAAAATTGCCGCATATGGGGTTCAGAGAACACAAATGTGACTATACTACGAGTATGTGAGATTTCTGATTTCATTCAAAACAAGTTTTGCCATTTTTATATTATTCTTGAAAATTGCCTTAAAATATAATTTCCTATTTGAAAAGCCATGTTGGCAAAATATTTCTTTTCAAAAAATAGGAAAATACTTAAATATCTACCGGACAATCTGTCATGCGATGTGTGTAGAGTATTTTTCTTTTTTGCAGAAAGTAATTAATTTGTACGTTTGATTGAGGATTTATTTTTGCCCAGCTACAACTTTATTGAAACCAAACAATTGAATGGATGTGTGTGTGTATGAGTGTAATCTACAGGTAAGTATGTATGTGTTGGCAATACAATCCATATTCATATATTTGTTTTAAAATATATAAAAAATATAAATATATGTGTATGATACGCACACACATACATATAAATATTTGTATTTATACAAGCATTCGTTAGTTATTGCTTTTGTCTTTCAATTGAATGCATCGAGTGCCATACTTCATTTGAATTGTTTGGATTGTAAATTGATTTGCATTTGCACTTTTTTGTGTTTGGTTTAAAATCTTAATACGATTTGTCTGTATTTAAAGGAACTGATTTGGTGCAGGATGCAGAAGTCCAGGTTACTACGAATTTATTAAAGATGCCAGTAATAGAAAGGATGGTAATTTATTGTTAAGATTTGCATACAATATAGGCTTCATTGTATAGATATAAGTTCAAATTGAAAATTGTTTTCTATGCAGAGTGTATAGAAGCTCTTAAAAGAAACGAGTAAATAATGCAGCAAGCGTAAACAGAAAAAGATTTTTTTCGGTTCAATTAAAAAAATTCAAATTTTTTAACAAATAATTAATTCAATCAAATAATTCTGTGATAAAAAATTTTACATATTAACAAAAATATTCGTAAGTTATTTATGGTTTATGGAACATATTTCCTTTTTTTAAACGAAAAACAAGTTCACATATGTATAAAAAACTTGCATTAGATTTATCTAAAAAAATGTTGTTATGAGGTGATAAAAAATTCACATATTTACAAAAAAAAAAAGATTTTTTCAAAAAGCAGCCGAAAAGACTTTTAGTTACAATCAGGGGTGAGTGCAATTTCGGAAAGAACCACTTCAACACCAAAAGACCCCAAGCAATGAATGTGCTGTTAGTATATTTAGTGGCTAGACACTTAAGGGCAGCCAGTTTCACCGTACCGGCAGTAGAGTTTTTGACCGAAGACAATTAAAATCCTTCGCACTGCTAAAACACATACAAACACTCGATGCGTGAATTTTATGAATTTTGTCGTTGTTTCTATTAATTAAATATCATTGCAACATCTGATAAATAATTTATTTTATTAACGAAGTTTTTAGTGCTGATTAAATGCACATACCATTTTTTATTTAAATTTTAGGGTTGCCTTTTTTTCTGTATACGATAAGTATGAATATGTTTGGTAAAATTGTCCAAACATATTCCTAAAGTCAATGTGGTGTAGCCCATACAGACCGTTTATTTAAAATAAATTTTCCCGGAAATGGGGTACCTACCGCGCCTGCTGTACGCAAGTTTGTGCAAAATTCGAAGCGACTATCATTTTAGTAGGCTACACTCACGGTCTTTGTTGCCGTAGGGTAGAGTGTTTAAAACCGAAAACTCACGTGCTGGTTTTTATGTCGAAACCCGACAGTCGGTTGTTCAAAAAATAGCTTGAAGCCGACATTTCGGTTTACTCGGTGTTTTGCTCTCGGGTCTGACTACTGAATATGTAAAGCTTGTTAGTAAACTTCAAATCGCCTTCGGTGCCTAGTCTTATGAAATTTAGTCCATTCTTGGATGGAAGCTACTGAAATTGAAGTAAATCGTGAGATTGAGATGTACAGGGTGGAGCAAAACTAGAGTTGTGGTTTGAATTTATTTATACTTTTAATATTTATTTCAGAATTTTGCAAAGCCAAATTGGGAAATTAAAAATGGACAACAGATCAGCGATCAGAAATTGTTGAATTTTGAATTTTCTGTAACGGGACCTCTTTGGCGAATGCATTGTTTTGCGCAGAAGCGATTTCAATTGGCTCCCACGTTTACGGTATACGTATTTGTAAATAAGCCACCGACCATACCACAGCTTAAACAAAACATTCAACATGAAATTAAAGCCATAACACAGGAAATTTACGAAAATTTATGCGAAATGTACTGGAAAGAGCACGAATGTTGAAAATGGCCACCACTTGTGGAATATAATTTTTCATACTTAAGACAAAAGTATTCCCCATTCAAACCAGAACGGTAGTTTTGCGCCACCCTGTAGCTTTAACACATATGTTCAGCCGTTTTATGTTTTCAGCTTTAGAAGCCATGTCTTGCATTAAATCTGGATGACATTTGGCACAGCTAAGTTTTTTGGCCCAAGGACGAGCATTTTGAAAGTGGAGATAACTGTTTTGTTCAATCTTGATAAAATCTGACAGAAGAAAGGTTATGTCTAAAAGAGGCAGACTGTTGGTTTTAAGGAAAATCGGCTTAAATTTGAATAGCTCCCACACAAGTGTTCAACCTATTTCATTTCTTTAGCTCTAGAAGCCACATATTATATCCATCTTAATGAATTTTAGCCCTTTCTTTGCGATCGATTAGTAATATGCTCAGATAAAAATGGGTGCTACCGATCCACTTTTTGAGCCCCAGTACAAATATTCCAAAGATACATTTACGTGGAAAATTTTCGAAAAGAGATCGGCCTTCAGTTCAATTTAATTTGTTAAGCGAGTTCATGAAAATGGATCGTTATTGGACAAACCAGCCCGAGTAGGTTCTCTTTCAGTGCGTTTAATCGAAAACATTGCATCTGTGGCTGAGAATGTCGAAGAGCATTCATCAGCATCAACTGTTCATCGATCTTAGGAAGTGAACATTTTTCGTACTTCTTTGAGAAGAATTTTGCATAAAGACGTCGGTTTGAAGGATAACAAAGTTCAGTTGATCCAGGAACTGAAGCCTCCTGACCATCCGATGCGTTTTCGCTTCTCCCAATGGGCTAAAAATTGTTTGGCAGGATAAAAGGACTTTAGCGAAAAATCGTGTTTTCAAATAAAGCTCCTTTTCATCTCGGTGGCTGTGTCAATAAGAAAAATTGCCGCAAACCACACATGTGACTATTGAGAAGCCAATGCATTCACAACGAGTCATTGCTAGGTGTGGATTTAGGGCTGGCGGGATAATGGGGTCATTTTTCTTCAACATTGAGCAAGGAGCTGCCGTCAACGGCTAGCGTTACCGCGTCATGCTCAATGAATTTTTTGTTTCCAAAAATTCAAGAAAATAACATGGACGACATTTTGTTTCAATAATATGGGTCTCACAGCCAACGCAACCGTCGATATTTTACGCACTGTTTTTGAAAATCGAAAAATCAACCAAAATTGTGATGTCAATTGGCCGCCTCGGAGCTGTCTTCTGTGGGAAGACTCTGAGAATAAATTTTACGCAAAACATCCAAAGCAATTAAAGCATTGAAACATAAAATCGCAGTTGCCATTAAAGAGATTCGACAATCGAAAATGTACTGAAGAATTGTGTTGATCGAATGATGTACTGCCGAGCCAATTGTGGTTAGTCATATGAAAGATATTGTGCACCAATATTAAATAACAAAGTTGAACCTTTTCAATAAAACCAGAAATTTAAAATAATTATCAGTATTTTTTTTTACAACAGATTTTAATATTTGAGTGTTAAATCGTCCACCTTGTATGACCTTTTTTTTAAAACTGGGTAAATTAAGAGTCCGCTTTTAATAAGCTTTTCGGCACAGCCAGTTTAGGATTAAATGACACTCTTAAGCTGTTTTACTAGTTAATTTTTAAATAAAAAACAAAAAGTCAATCGAAATCCTGGGAAAAATTGAAACAAAATAAAAAAAACACAACAAGTTTAATAATTCATGACCTCAAGACGAAAATAATTTTAAATCATAAAAGATACGAAAGGGTAACTATCACACTAAACACAAAAACCAAATATTTTCCAATGTCGGTTATTGCAGGTTTTTTACTATTCGACAGTAGGTTTTTTTAAAATCCATGTTTTAAATATGCCAGTTTTCTGAAAACCTCGGTTTTTTGGACACTCTAATGTTGCGGCCGTAGGCATGAGACTGTTACTCCATCCTGTATATATTTTGAGAAGAAAATACGAATGGGAGCAAGAGAAAGCAAGAAAATACGAATGGAAGCAGCGTTTCCTTTGATATAACTATGAGGAAAGTTGCAAATGTCACGGAATTATTGATCTGGTACCATTAATAGGTGTAATAGAGGGACTTAAAAAGTTCAATAAAAACAAATTCCCCCAAATAGCTTCTATCCACTGTGATTGAGAGACATACACTTATCCTTGCGCATTAAGCCAAGGACCGGCATTGGTGTTCTTAGAAGATTTTTTTCATTTTTATAGTAAAGAATATCATAAAATATTTAAAAAAAAAAGAAATAATTCTTGGGAGGCCAATTCATTTTCCTGCTCACTGCATATACCAGTTGAAAGTTTTTCAACCATCAACAGGTGAAGGCCAATGAGAATAAAACAACAGCAGAAAATGTGAACTGAAATGCAAAAGGAAACTAACTTTTCTTTTTCCCTTTGGTTGTTGTTGTTTTTAGTAAAACAACAAAGTATGTATTGTATAAAAATTCTTCACATTCATGCATAAAATATTGTGATGTTTTTGTTTCTTTAGAAAATTTCTTTAATCATTATTAATGTGTAGAAAAATAGCAACAGAAAGCAAAAAAAAAACAGAATGGAACGGAAACTTATTCAAAGATTTGCACGTTCACTACAAACGAAAGGTTTGCCAAAGGAGCCCAAGGTTTTGCTGCGCTTGGCACAGAACAACTGGGGAAAAAGTGGAAGATAAACAAAGGAAAGCAGTACTACCGGTATTTGGAAAAATTTCATGGAAATGCCCGCTAAACATAAATCGTAATTAAGAAAATGAAGGTCGCACAAAACTGACCGTCCAACTGAAGGATAGAGTCGTCCTTTTTCATGTCCGATGAGACGCACGCTGCAGAAAAGCTTTGTGAGAGAATAATGGATGGACACTAAATAAAGACGTTTATTCACTTTTGTGAGAACTGAATACGTTAGGTCTTTTAGACAAAACGCTAGTCAGTAATTGTGATTTATTATGCGATTTGAATAAATCATATTTAAATGGGTTTAGAATTATTTTGAAAATAAATTTAATTATTTTTGCATAGTGTTCGTATCATTTTCATTGAACAAGGGACAAGTGTAATATTAAGTTTTAGAAATACTTTAGAAGAAGGCCGCCGTAGTATGATGAAGTTGTGCACAGCTATCGTGACAATAAACCGAGTTTTTCCCCCGGGTAAGAACATCTAAGAATTTTTTAGCAGCGGGTTTACACTTCTTATAAGTCGGCGTCTTTAAGAGAAAAAGATTTATCTCTAAGCCATGTAAAATTTCTCTATAAAATGTATTGGCTGTTCAGAGCCGGCGTAAGACAGTAGGCTTTGGTCAGTGTATATAGTAGTTGTATCGTGCACAGCTCACCGATTAAAAAGAAGTTCTCGCTTGTTCCTTAATGGGTTGTTGTGGGACTGAAGTAAGTATTGGGAGTTTTGCCGGCCACTAACCACTTAAGGTTGACGAAACTTAGAGCACAAAAAGAGAATGTGATAATGAAGGATCTAAAGTTGCTAAGATGAACAGAATGTCTTTAATGATAAAAAATTGAAAACCTTCGACCAAGAAGGCACAGCAGACTGTAAACTGACCTGGCGCCATCTCACATTTCTATTGGAAAGTTTGACATTTTTTAACATAAAATAACTCAGAACGTTTTGACGCACGACTATCATTTGTGTTGTTTGCAGTGACTTGAAACAATCAATTTGGCAAAATAATGGAATTAACTGGCGAACATTTTCGTGCGATCATTTTTCACAACTTTCGACATGAAGGCATCGATGAACTTAAATCTTTGTATAACGATCAAGCACCATCCTATAGCACTGTGAACACCTGGTTTAATGAATTCAATCGTGGTAGACACTAGCTCAAAGACGAAGGTCGTGAAGGTCGTCCAAAAGGGGCTGTTGTGCCAGAGAACATTGATGGTGTGCGTGCAAGATCGTCATGTAACATACCGTGAGATAGAGGCGTCCTTGGACATTTCTTCCACCAGCATACATTCGATGTTGCATGAACACCTGTCCGTAAAAAGGGCTTGTTCCCGTTGGATCCCGCACAATTTGACAATCGCTCAAAAAAGGCTCGTGTCGATTGGTGCAAAGAAATTTTGAAAAAATATGATCGCGGTACTTCAAACGACATTAAAGAACAAAACAGCAATCGAACGTGTGGGTCTTCGAAGACGAGCCAAATCAAACGAAAATTGTTCGTGGAAGAAGCACTTCGATTCAAATGGTCGCCTGTTTCTTCGGCAAAACTGGTCATGTGGTGACTGCTCCACTTGAGCAACATAGGACGGCAATTCTGAGTGGTACACCATAATTTGTTTTCCTGAAGTCTTCGAAGAAATTCGAAAATCGAACAAGAGAAGACGATTCATGGGGAACCATGACAATGCGAGCACTCACGCATCGGCTCAAACCAGCGCATTTTTGACCGGCTAAAACGTCGAATTGATGGGTCATCCGTCGTTTAGCCCTGACTTGGCACCCAATGACTTCTTTTTATTCCCGCACATCAAGAAACAAATCCGTGGTCAATGCTTTTCGTCGCCAAAAGATGCTGTTGAAGCATTCAAAACCCATGTCTTGATTGAGAAATCGGAGTGGACAATTGGTTTGAGCGCAGACAAAAGTGTATAAATCATGCTGGAGAATACTTTGAAAAACAATAACACCATTTTTGATGATAAATATTCGCATTTTCACTTTTAGGCCAGAAATATATATAGCAGTTCGTACCGATAAGGTATAGGTGCTCGCTTTGAGGACCCCTCTATTTCAAACCAACCAACAAGTGTGATGGTGGTAAGCGATCGGGACTACCCTGGAAGACAGCGCTAATTCGTGTACCTTTCACCATAAGACCTTGTTATAGTGTTTTCTATTAAGAATATAACAATTTTATATATAAATAAAACACAGAATATTAAAGAGAAAGAGTTCAATTTTTGCAGGTGTAGTGCAAATGTTATATTTTAAGAATGAAATTCGATTTCGCCCATATCGAGCTCGTGTACAGCGATCTATTCTTTGGACCCAATTTTTCACCCCTCTTGTACACATTGCGACCGGAACATTGGCAATATCTCGTTAGATGTTGTCTCTAATCTCGTCTAAAGTTGTTGACTTGATGTGGCCCCATGAAAAGAAATCCAATAGCGTTAAATTGCATGACCTTGGAGGCTATTTGACCGGAGCATTTCTAGAGATAACACGCTGACCGAATTTTCCTTTAGTGGCCTCGTCTTCTTGAAACCACATATCGGCTAATCTTATTCTAGCCAAAAATCATTTTCTAACATGGCACTATAGCGCTCTTCATTGACGGAAACATGACGATTGTTTTGATAGACGAAACATACGGCCCAATCGAACCTCAGACATGAAAATCACACCACACAGTAATTTTTTGCGGATGCAATTGTGTCTTTTGAAGCACATGTGGGTTTTTTGCTGTGCAATAGCGCATATTTTGTTTATTGACAAAATCTCTTAGCCAGAAATGAGCTTCATAGCTAAAGATGATTTTTTAGTAAGCGCTCTTACAGTTGCGACCTTCGACTCAGTATTATGGTAGTAATTTTTAATGATTTTAAAACGTTGCTCGTAAGTAAACTTAATTAAAAGGAAAATGTTGAGATTCGACTAACGTTTTGACACGAAAGATCATTAAAAATATTTGAGGGTGTGTTGACATAAAGATACGAAATTGTTGTGTCCCTATTGGAGAACCCTTTATATGGCCCCCAAAGAATGTGAGCTTTAAAACGCGCATAAAGTTGAATTGCGAGTTACGGTCTCAGCTTCTAAGCTAACGGGGAAGAAAAATACTCCTCCGTTGAGGGACCAAATGAAGGAAATTTCGATATCCTTGGTATTAGAAACTAGAAAAAGTACTCCTTACACCAATGTGTTTATATATCGTTTATCGATCAGACCCCTTTTTCATACCCTACACCGTGTATACCAATATTGTCATTTTGTTAACAACATTTCAAATTATTGACCGGTGTCCCTAAGTATATATAATTGATATTATGTCAGTTAAAGGGACGTAGGCGTTTATACGAAATAAGCTAGGATCCTGATAAGATAATGGCTTTAAATCAGAAGCGGCTAGGAATTGTAGATAGGCGAAATCGTAAGGGGAAAGTTAACGTTTAAAGGACTTATGAAATCTTGGAAAATCTTTACATTTTTCATTTTTTGCCCAACAGAGGAAGGTATGTAAAATTCGGCCTGGACGTTTTTACGTCTTTCATTTTTTTTTCATTAAAACTTGCTGTCTAGAAATACTCTCTTTGCTTGGGCATCGCTGTTGGCCCTTTGGATTAAAAGCTACCCCTATTGGCCTTAGAGGGGTTTAATTATAATCTTGCTCATATGGTTTCTGAACTTTAGTCACCTATCAATTATTATTTTTTAAATGAAAGCATTTTAAAGAACTGGTAAAACTAGTGCAAGAAAAACACGAACTTCTTGGTCTCGGCAAACGGTTATGGGTAAACCATATTTAGCATTCGTTATTTGTTTTTACCATAAATCTTAATCTAATTTAACTATGAATCCAAATATGGATTTGCTTTGAGGATTTGAATGTGATTGTTGATCGGATCAAAAGGGCATTTCAAATAAAAATTGTCGTTTTACTCATTTGAATAGTAAATCCAGGCCTTAAGATTCATCTGAATCAGCCTGGCCGAACTTAACACTTTTTTTTATTATTTAAACTCCTTTAAACCATTTTTTTCTGAAAAATAGCACAACTAAATATGAAATGTTCCTATGACACAAATTAAATACATTTTACCAAAACACAATTTTTTTCTTCCAACACATTCCGTGTGCCAGTTTCAATCTAGTACATAAGAACCCTACCTTTAAGGAGACATTAATAATTCTCCAAGTCGGCGAAAAACTCCAGCTACAACCCAGTCCTATGTTATTTGGCTCCTATTGTTACCGCGGCAAATGTTAAGCCTCAGTAGTCTTTAGAAACTCAAGAATTCAACATCATTTAACGCTGTTTTTCAACGAAATCCCTATTATTTTCCTCTCATTTCCTTCATAAACAGCAGAAATTCTGGCATTAGCACAGAGAAAAGCCTTAATAAAGGTAACAAAGAACGAATGAAGAACCTTTCATTAAGTCAACACACGCAAGCATACACACACACTCGCTCTTTCATCCGTACATATGAATGTTAAAAATTAAATACATAATGCGGTAACAATCATAACTTAAGTGAAAAATAAAACAAGAAAGACTTGACTTCTCTCGGCGCTGCATGAGATTTCACCCAACAAAAGGTAATACATACGAACGACTACACTAAAATAAATTAAAAAGGATCAGAGACGGCCAGGCATAGAAGTGCAGGAGTAAGAGAGAACGCACGAGCGAGAGAGAGGGAGACGCGGAGTGAGAGATCAACAATCCCCGGCATACTTAACAACACACAAAGCAGAAGTAATGACGGAAATGGAAGGAAACAGCAGTGATGGTGACAGTGTTCTTGCTGTGTGTTCGCTACAAAGTGTGTGTAAGTGTGTGTGACTCTCTGTGAGTGTGTATATGTGTAAGCGAGTACAATGACATATATTTGCATATGAATATGAAATGTTAAATTATTAATTGTGTGCTTGTGTGTGTTGGCTACAAAGTCTAAAAATGTAGGACAACAGCAACAGCTATACTTACACTCACATACTATTAATTGTACACACATGATTATATGAATAGGTACAATGCATTACCTATTCTTTTAAAATAGTTGAAACCAGACGACTTTGTTTGAAACGATTCTAAAATAAGGAACCGGATGAAAATATGGTGCGGGAGTTCTATAAAAATATGGGCCAATATAATACAATTTTATCAAAGGGTATTGGTGGTAAACGTTGCCAAAGTATAACGAGTTTATACCACTTTTGTGGCTTCCAGCATGGCAAGACCTCATCTATTGATCATTGCAAGGGTCTGTATCAAAACATTGTTATACCTAACAGCATTTCGTCAATGTTTTTATGTCCTTTTCTTAAGGTCCACTTGTGAAAAGGGCGTGAAAATCATGTTAGATCTGAGAGCTGTTTACGATATTAATTTTTGTATCCTTCGCCTAAAAGTGAACGGTGTACTAAGTTTGTCATTCCGTTTGCAACACCACATAGTATTGATGGGAGACCCTTTAAGGAACCAATATTATTTATCGTCATAAAATTCTTACACTATCTAACCATGTCCGTCCGTGTCTCTGTTGTGAGCACAATAGCGGTCAAACGAATCAACCTAGGATTCTAAAATTTTGCACGATTATGTATTATGGTAATATGATATTTGGGATTTTAAATGGGTGAAATCGGCCCAGGGAAAAAAAGATTCCCTTCAGGGGACTAAATATGCCTCGGTAAAAGCACACTTTTTTGGTATTTGCTAAACAAATTATATTTTTTAGTGGCGGGCAATAAGTTAAATGAGTACTGTTAGTTGCTACGCACTAACTACACACGAAGAAAATATCTGTTGAAAATCGGTTCAAAATACAACAAATCGGCTGGATAAACACATTGTTGCAGTCAGCATCTGACCATGGTATTGGTGGTTAAATGGTTCGACATACAATTGGATGGTAAATCGGTTATTCAAAACGAATTTAGTAAAACTGTTGGCTACCACACCTGGTGATTACGGCAACTAACCAATTATGAAGTACATGGGGTTTTATTACCAATAATTGGTGGTGACAACAGATAAGTTATTTACAGAAACTGAATTCCGTTTAGTTCACCCCTGTTGCATACTTATATAATCGGTTATCTTAACATCAGAATATAATAATCCCTATAGTAATAAATCGGTTTTAGTCACTACAAAATCTTAGTTTGAGACGAAAATACATTACGTAGTCCAGTAAACAAATATATAGGGTGATTCATCTAGAGGTATTTTTTTTAGAACAAAAAAAATACAAAAATTCAAATCAAGTGTGGAAACTTTATTGGTAAATTTGAGGACCTTTTATGGCATTTTTTTTCTGAATATAATTTCCTTCAAATGTTGGCATCTGTATTATGGAAACGAGCGTTCGAAAAGAAACGGGAAGATCCGCTGTTTTCCTCCAAAACTTTGTTCAGTGATGACGCTTATTTCTGGCTCAACGGCAAAATCAATAAACAAAATTGTCAGATTCCACACTTGATTTGAGTTTTTATATTTTTTTTGTTCTGAAAAAAAGCTCTAAGTGGATCACCCTTTAAGTCAGTTGGTTTAGTTAACATTTATTTGCGGTAATGACAACCGAACTGAAATATAACTTATAACAAACAATATATAACAACCACCAAAACATGTTCCAATTTAGTACCAATAATAAAATTTATTAGTTGGGGTTACTGATACTTTGTCTCCTACTGTCAGTTTACATTACAGAAAATGGTCGTAGACACAACTAACATTCGGATGTAGCGATTAAACACATCGATAATACAAGCAACCACTAATATTCGGTTGGCCAAAATTTGGTTGTGACAACAATTCTGTTCTCTGAGTGTATCTAAAAGCGGCATAGTGACTGGACCTTTTGGCTCATGTGATCGAAAAAACATACTCCCGTATGTTCAAATCTGGAAATTTTTAGTTAATAATGACAAATGGGTACTCAAATAAAAGGAAACTATGCTACCAATACCAAAGAGTAATTTTTAAGATTCGGTTAATATTAGAGCATGGGCCGAAAGAGCCATAAAAGGGACCTTTTTTACGCTTAAGGACGGTGGAGGGTATATAAAGTTCGGCAAGGCCAAACACGACGTTTTTACGAACAAAAAACATATATTGTTGAGGTGACTGCCCCTGGCCGAAGAGTTTCGGGCCAATCCGGTACATAGAACTGGCAGTCGCGGGATTGTTGATGGTGCAGCCGCCTCAATTCATACTGGGCACGAATTGATGCTAACGTTCCGGACATCTGTCCCGCCTGCCATCAGGGACCACATGATGTACTGCACCTCTTCAATTGTCCGGCCAAGCCCACTCAGCTGACCCCCAGGTCTCTGTGGACGCATCCAGTTCAAATGGCGCGTTTCCTTCACCTGGATATCGAAGCAGATCCCCCATAGACGAACAAAACTTCAAAATAAATATACTGTTATTACAACAACAACAACGACGTTTTTACTTGTTTTACGATGTTAACTGTAAATAAAACCAAACGTTTTAAGGTAATTATCTTTATATTTTTTTTGTTATGATATGACAATTATGTGTGAAAGAAATATCAGCCAAATGCTCCCCACGGCTTCGGTGGCACACGTCTAACCGATGGTCCATAATTTCAAAGACTCGATGTCGTTAATGTGCCGAATTAATTCTATCTTTTTTCTTTTAATTATCCCTAAAGAAAGAAGTTAATATCCTTAATTTCTGGTCACAAGAAGTACGATATCATCTCGTGATAGCCAACAACATTGTCGAGTCGAGGTTGACGGCTCTTCTGTCACAGTATCGAGAGCAACGTAAATGTTTTCTGCGGAACGAACTGGACAAGCATGCACAGGTATTTTCATATATCCTTCAGACCCGGTTTGCTGAAATTTGCTTACAATTCTCCCGATTGTGGACACATTTGTTCGGCGCACTAAGTACATTTTGATTAGATAGCCCATTTTCATTGAAGGCTTTAAATAATTTTAAGGCCCTGCTCAATTGTTGGGCAAAAAACTTGACGATAAGGTGTGACTCACAATGTACATCGTGCATTATGTTTAGACTACCCTTTATATGAATTTTGTTTTGCATATTATTGATGTGTATCACATGTCGAAGTCGTGGTCAGGCGTTAGTTGATCCCGAGTGGTTATTGGGTTTTCACAAAATCCCTATGATGTACCTTTTATAATCACCATGTGTGTACACAGACTGAGTTTAAAATGTGTTTAATGTGGTGTTGTGTACTCGCATTTGTATGTACATTGTACGTATGTATGGGTGACAAGAAATTCGTCATTAAAACTTGTAATAACACATTTAATCCCAAATGCTGTGGAACAAAAATCCCATTGGAGCCAAATGAAAAAGGCTCAACGCTGGAAACCCGAGAGACAGAGTATGTGTGTGAGAGAGATAGAGTTAAGCAAAAAAATGGAATGCCGCTTTTATAATACATCAGAGTAATGACTGCGGGCAAAATTGCTCCCACTCTGCTATCTCTGTGAATGTGAGCTATTCCAGCGCCTACATATCAAACCTCCGGCCACCTCTTAGACCTCTTTAAAATATTACACAAATGACACACAAATACGGTGTACTTTGCTTTCATACTCGCATACGTGAATCTCATGGTTGTGTATATGTGAGGACATGAGCTATGCTTATGTATAAGTATACAAATTATTTGTATGTGTGGATGTGTGTCTATGCTATCCTGTATGTCATCGTTACGCGCATAAAAGTAGATGTGAATGAAATGAAATGCGTTACATTAAATATTACAGCGACCAAAACCAAAAAAAAAACGGAGAAAAAACAAAATTAAATTTCTAGGCTCATTACGGTTCCAGTGTATGGATAAACGAGTGGCACAGAGCCACAAGAACATGTCACTGACTAACGGCAAACCTGTAATGCCATTGATTTTAAATGGTTTACGACTCGTCTCTGCTGACTTTTGATGTAATGAATTGATTTAGATGAAAGTAATGGGAAAATTACAATTTAACAGACATATGGAACTTGCTCAGCTAATGGTTATTAACTCGTAAAATCGAAATTTTGATATTTGAAATGAAGAAAGCTGCATACTAGGGTCATCTTTATCCAGTGTGGAAATTAAGGTTGGACGGATAATGTGTGAAAGCGCCTTTGCCAAAGGTGTAGTGATAATATTTTTCTGTTAGTTTGTGAAACAGGGGTTTTTTTCCCTATGAGCTGAGGTAGTTGCGATCTTCTGAGATACCGACAGCTACCGGAAGCCACCTTAGTAATCGTACCATAGGAGGCATGTTTAGCAAAAAATTGTCTCCAAGTTTTACGGTACTACAATTGCAAACCGTTTTTACCTTTGCTGAACATTTTATATGTTTGAGCTTGTATCCTGTATGATATGTGCACCACGTAGAGGAGGGAAAGGTAGGTACGTGTGTATTTAAATAAACAAAGAGCAGGAGATACATTTTTTCGCCACTGTGATGTAAGAATTCAATAACAGTGTTTGCGTTTAGTTCGAGTAGCCCGAACCTTATACTTATATACCCTCCACAGTCCATACGCTGCTAAATCGGAAAAATGGGGTTTGGGTCCTATCGACTCATGCGTCCTTCTTTTATCCCAGCCAAACTTCAAAATGGCTCTATTTTTAGATTTGTAATAAATTATTTTTATTTTCTTACCCAAATGCCCTTTTTTACTATTAATCGCCCGTGTTGACCATGCGAGATGTTTTTTGGGCCACATGAGCCTAAAAGTCCAGCAAATATGTCCTTTTTTAAGGTATTTAGTGCGTTTCTACTAACAGTATCCATTTCGATCATTATCCTTTTGCAAAAAATTATTATTTTCTAACAAATGGTGTAATGGAATTGTGCACGAATATCCAGTAAACCTAGGTTTAATCCCAGAAGAGAACATCTAACTATTTTCAGCGGCGGATTTCCACCTCGTAAATGCCAGTGACTATATGAGTAAGAGATTTATCTCTTAGCCTTGTAAAAACTTCGCTATAAAAAGCATTAGCATTTTGAAGCCAGAGTTAAGCAGAAGGTCTTGGTCAGTGAGTTTAGGAATTGAATCGTACACAGCTCACTGGTTTGTGAGTAGTTTCCCCTTTTTCCTTAATAAGAAGTTGTGGGACTTAAGTAAATAAATCAAACACTCAAAAATGAACCTTTAGTTCCTTCAAGGGAAACTTTTTTCCCTAAGGACGGTTTCGCCCATTTACAATCCCAAATGACCATAAAGCCATCAAAATTTCAGTATCCTAGGATGATTCTTTAGACCGCTGAAGTGCTTTCAACAGACGAATGGTCATGGTTTGATCGTATTAGATATTTATAACGAACAAGAATATATGTGACGCGCAAAATAGAAAGGGACCTAAGGGTAAAAACCAGTTTTGCTCAGGAGAGCCATTTTAAAGATTTAAATACGTGTATCTTTGGTGTACCATCACTTTCATAAAACGCGCCTATCTCTGGGAGGAAACACTTTTGGGGCATGGGATCAGTCTCATTCGATGCTCAGATGTTGTCCACATCAAAAAAAATGAAAATTGATTTTTTACCCTTAGGTCCCTTTCTCTATGCGCTGTCACTCCGATCAATATTTGGTGGTGTTGCAAACGAAATGACAAATTAAAAATATGATACACACTCTGGTGGAAGGTATAAAAATACTAAGCGTTCCCAGACCATTCCATATTCATGTATGATGACTGTAAATAAAGTAAGGTGCAATTAATAAAACTAAATCCCAACCTCCTTTTAAGAAGATTACATTAACTTTCCCATTAAGGAACAAGCGTGGAAACTTCTGAAGGAGTTTTCAGCAATGCACGATATAACACTTTTTTTACTCTCTGACCGGGATCTTCCATTCTAAGCCGGCTCCGAAAGACCAATGCATATCATGGACAATATTTCTACATGGTAAGTCGGTAGGTTCAAAGTTAAGGAACTGGCCTGCTGACTTAATTTGCTCTTTTATTTAAAGTATGTTTTGCACTTTTATAGATTAAATTAGGTAGTCTGTCTCATTTTAGAAGTTCCTGAGGGCCTACCAGCTAGTGTCAATCAAATGACCCAATTCTGGGACAAAATCCCAATGTAGGTAGGCAGTGACATTGGTAGTGCTCTCGGTTGCATCTTCACTGCCTTCACACAGGTATGCCGATGAGGAAGTGGTGACCTCAGTGAGGGAGGTTGCATGTTATTCCGATCAATAAGTTTCATTGTCTAACCTTCGTCGGAGTCCCCTCATAGACTATTGGTCGTGTATCCCACTGTGGATGACAGCCATATGTTGATATGTGCTGTCTACACCCCCAGTTTCAATTCGACTCTGATGGACTGTAATGTCGTCCAGGGCCTTCCCTAGCCATTTTCTCCGCTTTTATATGCTTTATATGTCAATGTGTAAGCCTATGGTTGCATATGTTACAAATATAATGGATGGATTCCGGCCCAATAGACACATTTTTTCAAAGGGGCGTGGCACCTCATAACTTTTTTATACGGTGTGATTCTTTTCATACTAACAACCTTCGACTTATTAATTATGCAACATCATATATACCAACATTTTTCATGAGATATGGCTTAAAAGTTCGAAGTTAAATGGTCGATGCCATGCCCTGTTGATCGATGAAAATACTGAAAATGACTAAACAACAATGACATTTGCTGGTCATTGATTTCATTCTGTTATAATGTTAAAACGATCTCACCATTACTTTTGCTATTATTGCAATTTTCTTAAAGGGGCGTAGTATAACACTTTTTAATCCAGAATGTGCTGTGGTTCATGTGCATAAGATATGTTCCAAATTTCATCACCAGATCTCTAACATTTCAAGAGATATGGTCTTTCTAATTTAAGGTTGTATGTCACGTATATCGAATGTACAGTACACAAATTACATTGCTGAACGTTACATAATGTAAACATTTCGTAACGATCAGAGTTAATAGTGGTGGAATGTAAGTAATAAAATCCCAGAAATACTACAAATAAATACTTAGTCCTTTTGTTGGCAAAGTTTTTAACTCTTGACCGATCTGGTCCATTCTCAACACCAGCCGTTTTGGTCTATCAACATATATTTCTGTACAATTTCGGCCACCTAGCTTCTATTATGCGACCTGTGTGGGGAAACACGACCCCATCAACATTTTGGTTTACAAAGCTTCGATACTCTAGCCTGTTTTTTTTACTTTCCACAAACACACAGACTGACTTACTTGGCTTTATCACCTTAGGTTCTTTAGAAGATCCTGAATACACATACTTTATAGGCATTCTGATGAAACGGTATAAAAAAAGTAAATTACGTTTGTAGCTCTTCCGCCTTTGATTACCATCTAGGGCTTAAGGAAACTGCTAATCGTTGCTCAAGTTCCCTTAGTATGAGTCAAAGGCCACGTTTTAGGAATGCTGTGCAAGTGACTTTCTCTAGTTATGCTGCACTGCTTTACTGACATAGCCAGGAGATGAATTAAAGTCGCCGTTATTTATAGAGTGATAACGCTCCCCATTTAAAATGTTGATATTCCCAACCGCAATCTTATAGGCGTTTCAGTTTTGTATACCCTTGTCAGCGTTACACTGTAAGGCACTTATGCATAAGTATGAGTGTCAACTACACTAAATTTTGTATTGCATTGTTGTGGTATTTGTTTGTTATACGTATACAAGCAAATAAGTGAGTGTGTGTGTGAGAGATCCTGTTTTTGTGTGGAAATTAGTGAGTGTGTACGTGTCTAGCTGCCGTTGATATGTGGAAAAACAGCGTTGTTGTTGTTATTCTTATTAACCACAACAAAAACATACGCGTAACACCCCCCCCCCCCCCCCCCTTCACTTACAACAGACCCATTTCACCAAAGCACACATACTGGCTTGATATTTTGAAAAAAAATACAAAAACCAGGCCACGAACGGCAGTAGCAGATATTCACTTAAAAATATACCAGCTAATATTAAGTGAACTAAGTAAGCCAAGTTAAGAGGTTGTACACAGAAACCAAAAACATCGCAAACAACTTGAACTGCCGTAGCGACCATTATAACGATCCGAACTGTTGCCGGCACTAAGTTTGGTAGTTACGCGGGGTTCAGTTTAGACGGTATTGCGGGTTGTGTGTTCCAAAGCACCATCATGTCGGCGAGATGTCGTGGTTTTAAACTTGAATATGTTTTTCAGTGTGTTTGAGACACTTATTGACAATATTACATATACAATCATGAATGTATGTGTTTATGGTTATGTTTCTACAAGTGTTCTGAAATTGTGAAGGGTGTCCCCCTTCCGTCGGAAGGAATCCTTGTAAGGGGTTTTTAGCCACTCACAATGGCTTACAAGTGATATCGAATTTTGCGAAAGATCTTTTAAAATAATTAAGAATTTGTTTTTAAGATTAGTCTACAAGTAATTCCTCGACCACATTATAACCTCGATACAATCTAAATCTAACGTACTCGTGTGAAGGAAAGTGGTTGCGGGGTAACACTGACAAAAGGTTTGATGATCCACGCTTTACATAAGAGATTATTAAAATACATATTAAGTTCGTATAAATAATAAGGGGATCTGCCCTATAGTTCCGTGATTTTTCCAACTTGCCTCGTAGTTATATGAAAACTGTCAAATTGTGAGAGAGTTCCGTCATTTAGTTTGTGTTTAACAGCTGTTCAAAACATACAACCTCTTGGATTTTGTCAAAAATGAACAAAAATGAAATTCTAGTGCTCATTGAACATTATGTTTTGCGGAAAAAACAATCAATTAAACCAAGGAAAAGCTTGATAAATACTATGGAGACTCTGCATTATCGATTTCAATGGCAAAAAAGTGGTTTACTGACTTTCGTTGTGGTCTCACAAGTACAAATGACTCTGAACGTTCTGGGCGACCAATTGAGGTAAATAAATCCGAAAAGGTCGAAAAAATACAAGATATGGTGTTGGCCGGTCGAAGAGTAAAAGTGCGTGAGATTGTTGATGCCATACGTATTTCATATGGCAGTGTGGTTTTGACTTTACATGCTAAGCTGGGTTTAAGAAAGCTGTTTGCAGGATGTCTGCCGTGTTTACTCTCAATTGTCGATAAACGTAATCATGTGACAACTTCAAAGAGTTGTTTGAAGTTTTTTAACTGGGGACGAAACATGGATTCTTTACAACATTCCGGAGACTAAGCACTAGTCTTTACAATGGGTTTCTCTCGCTGAATCGGCTCCGAGTAAGGCCAAGGTGACTTTGTCGGCCAATAAGGTGATACCAACGATTTTTGGGATATACGCAGGATAATCTACACCGATTACCATTGAAAAGGAAAAAAAATAAACGGCGAATATTATGCCAACTTATTGGACGATTTAAGGAGGATTTAAAAAAAATTACCACTTATGGCCAGAAAATAGTTATTTTTCATCTAGATAATGCACTGGTGCACACGTGTGCAGTCTCAAAAGCAAAATGGCATGAATTGGGTTAGGAATTGGTACCTCATCCGCGATATTCTTCGGATTTAGCCCCCAGTGACTATTTTCTATTTCCAAACCTAAAGAAATGGCTCGATGGAAAGAGATTCAGCTACAACGATGAAATTATGATCAAACAAATGCCTTTTTTATGGACCTTGAAAAAATCCTATTTTTTTGAAAGGATACAAAAATTGGATAAACGTTAGACTAAAAGTACGAGGGCTGCTGTATATATTTTTGGCCTAATAATGAAAATGTAAATATTTATCATCAAAAATGGTTTTATTGGTTTTTCAAAGTATTCTCCAGCATGATTTATACACTTTTGCATGCGCTGAAACCAATTGTCGAAACACTTTTTCCATTCCGATAAAAACACCTCCAAAACATGGTTTTTGAACGCTTCAACAGCATCTTCTGGAGACGAAAACGTTGACCACGCATTTTTTCTTGATGTGCGGAAATAAAAAGAAGTCAGTCGGTACCAAGACAGGGCTGTACGGCGGATGACCCATCAGTTTGACGTTTTGGCCGGCCAAAGAGGCGCTGGTTTGAACCGATGTGTAATAGCTCGCATTGTTATGGTGCACAATGATTTTTCTTCTCTTGTTCGTTTTTCGAATTTCTCGGAGACTTCAGGCAAACAAATAATGGTGTACCACTCAGAATTGACCGTCCTACGTTGCTCAAGTGGAACAGTCGCCACATGATCAGTTTTGCCGAAGAAACTGGCGACCATTTGCTTCGAAGTGCTTCTACCACGAACAACTTTCGTTGGATTTGGCTTGTCTTCGAAGACCCACACGGTCGATTGCTGTTTTGTTTCAGGCTAATACGCATAGATCCATAATTCGTCACCTGTGACGAGCTTATAACCGTCTTTTGAAGCACCGCGATCTTATTTTTTCAAAATTTCTTTGCGCCAATCGACACGAGCCTTTTTGTGAGCGGTTGTCAAATTGTGCGGTGTGCAACGAGAACAAACTTTTTTACGGCCAGGAGTTCATGAAATATCGAATTTATGCTAGTGGAAGAAGTGCCCAAGGATGCCTCTATCTCACGGTCTGTCACATGATGATCATGCATTATCAGTTCACGCACGGCAGCACTGTTCGCTGGCACAACGGCCGTTTTTGAACGACCTTCACGACCTTTGTCTTTGAGCGAGCGTCACCCACGATTGAATTAAATTAACCAGTTTTCACAGTGCTATTGAATGGTGCTTCATCGCCATACAAAGATTTTTGTTCATTAATACACTCTTGTTGTGATAATCCACGTCGATAGTTGTGAAAAATGATCGTACGAAAATGTTCACGAGTAAAATCCATATTTTTTGCCAAATTGATTTTTTTAGTCACTGTAAACAACACAAATGATGGTCGTACGTCAAAACGTTCTAAGTAAGTTAATGCTTAAAAAATGTCAAACTTTCCAATGGAAATGTCAGATGGCGCCAGGCAACACTTAGTGTTGCCAAGGCCCCCTATTGAGCTCAAAGTAGATTATATTGAAAAATTATTTTATTTTTTGCAAAAACAGGACTCTGTTTTATTAGAAAAGTCACGGAATTTTTGATATGTCCTTTTATTAATGTCACGTGCGCCTCTTTAAAGTAGCACTTGTTTACATAACTTTTATGTCGTCCGTTGACAGTTGTCCTTAATTCGGTTTTAGAGAAACTTTTTTACATAGAATAAAAATGAAAATTGCTAGAAGTAAAAACAGTCAGAAGAAATAGTTGCTTATGTTTAAAAGTTGTAAAGCTATGTTACTAAATTTAGTTGTAAATGCCGTTTTCTACAGCCGCTTTAGTTTTTTTAGAGGGAAAACGTTTCCCCCATTGGCATGAGTTGGTTCACTTTCAACACCAACTGATCTATAAAGTGTTGGGAGCAAATAAAATCCAACTGGCAAAGCTTGAGGTTATCAATCCTTCATACAAAGGTCCTTCTCAAGATACGGTTCCGCAGCTCTAAAAGTCAGAAAATCAATCCGGTTGTGCCAAGTGCGAAATGGGAGACTTACAACCCACTTTACTAAACCTCGACCACATTGGCCCAACTTTTGATATAGTTACCAGACAAAGGACCTTTCAAATTGGAATTACTGGCTCTACACATGGTACATTTATTAATTTACCCGCCCGCTCAGTTATTTTAATAAGTTTTAAAAATTTTAGGTGATGTACAATAGCTCGTGCATTATTTAGTCGATCTCGTACTATGGCCCTGTTGCTATTTTTCCACCGCTGTCCTGTCACGAACGCCGTTTCAGTTATGATGCATCGCGTTATTAACTGCATGTACGACACCACACATGTTCTGTCCCACACATACACACACGTACTACAGAGTGTTACCCTCTGGGGCACAGCATAGTCGGAACAAAAGCTAGCGGCCAAAACTGGGCAGACAAGATGGGTGGGTGAGAGATAGATGGAGAAGGAGTGTGTGAGGAGGGACGAATACAAGTATAATAGAATTAAATGTTTTGTGTTGGTTTTAACTTAAAAATATAATTTGAATTTTGTGGTTAATTCATTTAAGCTTTTGCCCTTTACTGCGCGTACGACGACAACGACAAGTGGCGGTTGTTCTTCTTTATTTTGGCTGTCACGTTCTATGGAATTTATGGAAATACGCTAGAGTGTACATGTGTGTGCGTTCACGCAAGAGCGCGAATGTGTGCGGTATGTTCTTTATGACGTTAATACTTTTGTGGTATTTTGGGGGAAATTGTACGTGCGCTCTTATGTATGAGTGAGAGTTTTTTGGTCGCCGTTTCATGTGGTTGTTTCCTGTCACTTATGCACACACCGAGCCCACTTTCTCTAACAGACATATGCAAGGGGACGAGCCTGTATGTGTGTGTGTGTACGTATTTACACATACGAGTACACTTACATTCGCATTTCATAATTTAATAAAGTTTTAAAAAACTTTTCAATTCAATTAAAGTTTGTTGGCGTATGACTAATATTATTAACGTCGTTGTTATTGCGTAGCAGAACTTAAGTGTGAGTGCGTATGTCTCTCTATCTCTCACACGCGCTCTCTCATACTTCCTATGCCTGTGTATGTGAGATTTGCCATTACTTATACGCCACCTGAGAATTGAATTTAATTAGTTTCGGGCGGGCTTCTCCGTTGTTGTCGGTGGTTTTTTATGCTCATCATCAAAGTTCAAATTTGTTAATTATTTTTCTGTTTTTTTACGAACGCTTATTTAGTGGGTTGGGGTAAGACTTTCTGAACTAATAATGAATATTATTAATGAAATTAAGTGTGTGTGAGTGCGTGTGTATACCTATGTATGTATGCACGTTATTGCCAGCGTCTGGTAATAATTGTTGTCATGGATTGCATGAATATTTCATGTTAAATACAAATGAGCTGGAGACATGCTTACTGGGTATATTGCATAAGCATATTAAAACTTGGAGGTTAATTATAAATTATGAGTTAGTTAGTTTTAATTAAGTTTACGTATAGTCATACATACAGTTACAGAACTACTTAATGCATAATTGCCCAGAGAATAAATTAGACATGTGCAAAATACCACTGATGCCTTTAAGGTGAAGATTTCACAGATTGCAGCAAGTTAATGCTTAATTATTAACGTGTCTGGCGGCTTGGGTATGAGAAATGCTAGGCAATTATATCAGTGAGTGATGATTGCGAATACAGGGGATGATCGCTAATTACCCAGCATCACTCTGTGGAATAATATAATTATGTTTAATGGCAAATGTTTGTAACTACCTAAAGTATTTGAGCTAGGTCCACCTTTAAGTGCACCTATAGATTCGGAATAACTAGTTTTTGATTTAACGATGTTTGTCCGGCCGACCTTTCGTTCATCCGTCGTTTCGTTCGTCCTTCTGTCCGTTCCTTCGTCCTTCAGTCCGTCCTTTAATCCATCCATCTATAGATTGTAATCAAATTACAGGTTGCAATTGTTATCCGTTCTTCACGAAATTTTGCAGATGTAAGTATTTTTGAACCACGTATGGACGCTAATGAAATAGAACAGAATCGGTTCCAATTAAGATATAGCTCTCACATTCAAACCGATTTTTCTGTTTTTGGCTCTAGAAGCCACATCTTACATACTTAGTAGGGAAATAAATACTGTTACACACGTTTTATGCTGAAAAATAAAAATTACTGAATGTTTTTGGACCTAATATTTTTTAAAATATTTATTGGTGTATTTTGTATCCAAGTGGCAGTGGCACTGGCCAATCGTCAATAGCTGCACGGACCTCGTCCATTGGAAAATTGGTCACAACTCGAACCAAAGGAAGCAGTCTTAAGAGATCCAATATTGGGGTATCTTTTGTAACAAACCATATCCTCTAAAACCGTTCACAATTTTTAATCCAATGGGTTCAAATCTGGACTGCCTGAGGGCCATTCTTCGGAGGAAATGAACGCTGGAAAATTGTTTCGAAGCCAGGCATGGAACGTTTTAGCCTTATGGGCCGGCGCAAAATCCTGCTGGAAAGTTCATGGCTGGTTTTGGAACAGGGAATTGTTAAGAGGCTTCACAAAAGCTTCCAAAACGGTTTCTTGGTAAACCTTGGCCAATGTTTTGACTCCTTGTTCGCAGAAATGCAGGTCAGTGACCTCATCGTAAGGGACACCCCACTAAACCATGACTGAAGCTGGATGATGACTCTTTTCCACCCTTGGGATCAGTTCAGATGCTTCCTTAAAAGACCACGCATACACTCTATCATTTAGCTTGTTAAATTTTTCCTAAAGGGTAAAAATTTTTTCATCGGTGAACAAAATTTTTCTGTGCAAATTATCAGCGTTCTTTACCAAAAGACGTTTGCATTTTTCAATCCTATTTTTTTTTAAAGCTACAGTCAATAAATATCCGGTACGTCGTTTGAAAGCCCCAAGTCCCAAGTCTTTTTTAATGATTCGACTCATGGACTTTTGCGTGATATTCATCTCACGGGCCATGATTTTCTGTTTTCGGAGCGGATTTCTGTGAATTCTTGATTTAACGGCTTTGATGACATGCGGTGTTCGAACAGAGCGTGGGCGGCCTGACCGGTGGCGGTCTTTTACATCTCCAGTCTCCTCACACAGTTTTATGCATCGGTAGACGAACATGCGGCTAATCCCTAGTGGCCGGAGCGTTTTGTAAATATCGCTTTTTTCATTTCACACTTGAAAAAGTGCTATTACAGCGATACGGTTGTCATTATCTGACCACTCCATGGTGAAAGTTGAAACAATTTTAAAAACCCATTACAGACTAACGCTATTGAGATTAGCTTTCAAAATCTTTATTACATTAACAGGGTATGTAAATTTCTACTATTGAAATGGGTGCGTTCAAACAGTATTTATGTCCCTACTAAGTACTAAACATGGAATTTAGTCATTTTTTTACGTGTAGGAAACATCAGCGCTAAGCATTAAGACCTGATTTACTGCGCGTTGTAGGTTACAATAGTTTACAAATTATTTTTTCTCTAGATTTTGACCTCCTAAACACGAAAAGTAATTTCAAAAACTTTTCCTCGGTTTAGTTTTCAAAATAGAATTTTTTCGATTTTTTTTACGATTTTTTTGAGATGTCTCAGCTTTTTGGATCATAACTCCCAAACGCTATACCGATTTGATCAAGAGTGATCTTATATGAAAGGAAAGTGCTCGAGAAAGTCCAAACCATATGCTCAATTTATTCATATATTTTGATATTGTTGTTTATATATTTTTTCAACTTAAAATCGGGATTTTCGCACAAAAAAATCAATATTTTAAATACCTCTAACGTCCAAACTATATATATTTTAAGAAAAACTAATTTAAACGATCACTTTTGATCAGCAATAGCGTTTGGGGATTATGGTCCAAAAAGCTGAGACAGCTCATAAAAAAATCTTAAACAAATTCCAAAATTTCTATCTTGAAAACTTATAAAAGGAAAATTTTTAAAATTCATTTTAGTTTAGTAAGGAAAAATATACTTAGAACTCTGAACCAAAATGTCTGTATACTAGTGTTATTAGATGCACTAGGATTGTGAATAATTGGAATGAGTATAGGTACATCTAGAGTATTATTTGAATAGCTTGTTTCTTGAGAGTATTTTATGGTACTCCAGTAAAAAGACGATTTTGAATTTAAGTTGTCTCACTGCATGCTGAAATATTCATTTCGCTTGCAACACATTAAAATTTTGATTGATTACGCTAGAAAAAATAAACATATTTCAGATCGTAGTAAAACTCTTAGATTTTCTAGCAAAGTCCGTACGTCCGTGGGTCTATAAATATTATGAGAGCGGCCAAACTAATGACGATAGGACCCTGAACGAAATCTTGAACGAAAATTGATTGTAGTCCTAAGCTGTTTGCGTTTTAAATCGTTTCAAGTCCCGCGAACAATTTTGTCATCAAAAAACCTATTGAAAATTGAACATGTTCTCATTGATTACAGTTCTTATATAACATGGGAGCACAGAATGCTATTGAAAATGTTTTTAAAAGAATTTGGTTTAAAAATTTCGGAATCCTTAACCTTCGACCGCGGTCGTCGGTATCAGTTATATTTGTTCGTAGTCTTAATTGATGTGGTCTTAAAACTATTTAGACAGTAAGACCCAAACTCTTTCGTTTTATGCTTTAGTATATTTACAAACCAAACTTTTTGTTATAATATATTATCTCAATTGCATTTTAAGTTATACTCGTATTGTTTCTAGTTATTCGAATATAAAAAATACTGTATTATTTGAATTATACTTTTAATTTTTGTTCGTAGTCTTATTTTGGATCATCGTTTCTATTGAAAAATAGATAGATGCAAAAAAACCGACAAAACGATTATATATTGCCTGGCATTGGCCATTTGGCATTTCCAGCATCTGTTTTTAAATCGTTTTTGTTTTATGTAATAAACATTGTATTATTTTAATATTTTACCTTATGCTGAGTATATTCTAATGCAAATTTACCTGAAATAAAGAAAATAAAATGTTTTAAAACATTGTAAATCTATTGAAATGAACATGAAATAATAAAAGAATAATTCCATATGCTATTTTATAAATGCTTATTTAAGTGGAAAATTGTTCCATTTTCCCTTTATGTTTCATGTTAAAATGTCAGCAATTTGTAAACTATTTTTGTAGAAATTTTGTACGATTTTCTGGTATATTTCGGCATTTAATATATATAAGTACATTAGTGAGGACCGTCATGATATCGAAAAACAAATACTTATGGAAAATACTCGTACGTCAGAGTAATAATGTCTGCTAGCTACGAACATCAGAAGGTCATTCAAGTGTCATAGTCAAAGTCCAACCATAGCGGGTGATAAATGCAGACTTCAGATATTAGTAAGAATTTAGATTACCTTTATCTACTACACAAGCTAGAAAAAATGTGGTAGATCTAGCTGTGCAGAACTATTTTTGGGTGGTAGATACAAAGAAACAAAAAATTAAAATGTTGTCGAGTGGGCTTGGAACTGTCATCTTTTCTCTCAGGGTGTGTTTCTTTCCATATACCAACATCTTTTAAACCACCTAGTATCATTATATCGGTAATAGTTCCTGAGATATGGTCTTTCAAAGTTTAATTTTAACAAAATATAATCTACTTATAAAGGGTGTCCCAAGAAGAATTTTTAAATCTGGCAACATTCGAAGTGTCATTGTTTGACATTTAACAATTGTTATTGTTTGTTAGTAGAAGGTACGAGGTTAGTAAAAATGGAGCGCTACACGAATGAACAACGCATTCTCATTGTGAAATTGTTTTACCAAAATGGTGAAAGTTTTGCGGCTACAGTTCGCAAATTGCGATCAATTTGGGGTCACAATAATGCTCCAAAAGAGTCAACTGTAAAGAGATTAATGGATAAATTTGCCGAAACTGTGATGTAAAGACAACAACGCGCCATCGACCAGGTCGATCGACCGAAAATGTCGCAGCTGTACGTGATGATGTCGCTCAAACTCCATCCACCTCAATTCGACACCGAGCTCAGCAAATTGGTGTCTCCAAATCCACTTTGCAGCGAATTTTGACGAAAGATTTGCATCTTCATGCATACAAAATTCAATTGACTCAGGAACTGAAGCCAGCTGACCATGGACAGCGAAGGGAGTTCGTTAATTGGGTATTGGAGAGACAACATGAAAATGCTGATTTTGCCGATAAAATCATCTTCAGTGACGAGGCCCATTTTCATCTTGATGGCTTCGTCAATAGGCAGAATTGTCGCATTTGGGGTGCGGAAAATCCTCGAGTGATTCACGAGAAGCAAATGCATCCTCAACGTGTCACTGTGTGGTGTGGTTTTTGGGCTGGAGGAATCATTGGACCTTTTTTTTATGAAAATGAGGCAGGTCAAGCGCAAACAGTCAATGGTGTTTGGTATCGTGAAATGATAACCAGTTTTTTCTTGCCTAGAATTGAAGAAATGAATGTGGAGGGCATGTGGTTCCAACAAGACGGCGCCACATGTCATACAGCCAGAGAAACAATTCAATTGCTGCATCATTTCCCGTCATTTCCCGGTCGTGTTATTTCGGGTTTTTGAGATCAGAATTGGCCGTCTAGATCGTGCGATTTAACACCATTCGATTTTTTTTCTTTGGGGGTTTTTGAAGTCGATGGTTTACGCGAATAAGCCGACGACGACTCAAGCCTTAAAAGACGAAATTGGACGCTGCATTAATGAAATACCGCAGCATTCATGCAAAACGGTCATTGAAAATTTCATTAAAAGATCGCGTGCATGCCAGCAAAGCCGCGGCGGCCATCTGCACGATATATTGTTCCATACATAACCTCATTCTGTCTACTTTACGATATAATAAAGTTTCACGATTTTTTCTTAAATATCTGTGTTTTATTTAAAATTTAAAAATTGCGCTCTTCTTTGGACACCCAATAATCTGCTAATCAATGTTTTCTTTCTCATACAATTTTATATAGTTCGGTCCATTACTTTTGACATTCTTGCAAAATTTTCAATGAGTCGTGGGCCCGTCCAGTTTTCCTCTAGGATGTATTTAGGTCCATCATATGACCCCAAGATATTATTGCCATATTTAGGGGTTCAGGGTTGTGTGGCTGGTAACACGCTTTTTGAGCAATTTTACCATAACATAGTCAATAATAAATTCCAAGTCATTGGTTTCGTTCGTCTAAAATTTTACAACGATTGGTCATTACTTTGTGCAAAAATGAGATTTTTAAGGGGGCGTGGCAATGCCTAATTTTCCTTTAGGATGTGTTTCGATCTCTATATAATAATCATATATTTTCTAAATATCAATGTCATATTTCTAATAGTCATGAGATATTGGTTTCTTAAGTTCAGCGTTGTAAGGGCTTATAATACTTGCCTAGTCATTGATTTAATTCTGTTATTTACTTAGTAGGCACATAAATACTGTTACAACATTGAACACACCCATTTCAATAGTAGATCTGAACATACCCCGTTAATGTCATATGGGGTTTGAAAGCTAACCTCAATAGCATTATTCTGTAACGGGATTTTAAAATTGTTTCAACTTTCATCATGGAGTGGTCAGATAATGAGAACCGTATCGCTGTAATAGCGCTTTTCAAGTGTAAAATGAAAAAAAAACGATATTTTCAAAACGCTCCGGCCACCAGGGATTAGCCGCATGTTCGTCTACCGATGCATAAAACTGTTTGAGGAGACTGGAAATGTAAAAGACCGCCACCGATCGTGCCGCCCAAGCTCTGTTCGAACACCGCATGTCATCAAAGCCGTTAAATCAAGAATTCACTGAAATCCGCTCCGAAAACAGAAAATCATGGCCCGTGAGATGAATATCACGCAAAAGTCCATTAGTCGAATCATTAAAAAAGACTTGGGACTTGGGGCTTTCCAACGGCGCACCGGATATTTATTGACTGTAGCTTTAAAAAAATAGGATTGAAAAATGCAAACGTCTTTTGGTAAAGAACGCTGATAACTTGCACGGAAAAATTTTGTTCACCGATGAAAAAAATTTTACCGTTCAGGAAAAATTTAACAAGCAAAATGAGAGAGTGTATGAGCGGTAATCTAAGGAAGCATCTGAACTGATCCTAAGGGTGGAAAAAGGTCATCACCCAGCTTCAGTCATCGTTTGGTGGGGTGTCCCTTACGATGGGGTCACTGACCTGCATTTCTGCGAACAAGGAGTCAAAACATCGGCCAAAGTTTACCAAGAAACCGTTTTGGAAGCTGTTGTGAAGCCTCTTAACAATTCTAAAACCAGCTATGGACTTTCCAGCAGGATTTTGCGCCGGCCCATAAGGCTAAAACGTCCCAGGCCTGGCTTCGAAACAATTTTCCAGCTTTCATTTCCTCAGAAGAATGGCTCTCAGGCAGTCCAGATTTGAACCCATTGGATTACAAATTTTGGATGGTTTTAGAGGACAAGGTTTGTCACAAAAGATACCCCAACATTGGATCTCTTAAAATTGCTTTGGCTCGAGCTGTGGCCAATTTTCCAATGGACGAGGTTCGTGCAGCTATTGACGATTGGCCAGTGCGACTTAAGGCGGGTGTAAAGGCAAAAGGCGAACATTTCGAATAAGTAGATTCTTTTTGGATACAATATACATCAATAAATATATTAAAAAATATTAGGTCCAAAAACATTCAGTACTTTTTATTGTACAGCATAAAACGTGTGTAACAGTATTTATGTCCCTACTAAGTATAATGATTTGGCTATTACTTGGACCATAAATTCGATTTTTTTTAATGGGGCATTGCACCGCCAGCTAGTCTCCCAATATGTGTTTCGGTCCATACCAACATGATATGTTCCAAATTTCAGCGTCATTACTCTGATAGATCATGAGATATTATTTTTTCAAGTTCAGAGTTGTCCTTGTAAAAGGAACATTTATACCTCTTGACCGCTCTGGACTATTTTTATTTGCATTTTTACTCCATCAACACAAGTTTTTACAAAATTTTCATCGTCTTTCTTCAAGAGCACAGCCTGTAGCTTGATATCCACAGACAGACAAACGGACATGGCTAGCTCATCTAGATTTTTACGACGATTCAGAATATATATAAAGGTTGGTCCAACTAAAACGCATGACGTCAATTGCAAATAAATAAAAATTATTTAGAGAATTATCTAAATATTTTTTTATTATTATAAAAGAACCAATGACAATTATATGTGAAATAAAATATCGGCCAAATGCTTGCAACGGCTTTGGTGCTTAACTTTATCCTATGGACCATATTTTCAATGACTGAAAAATAATGAAGGTTTTATGCCGTTAATGTGCCCAATTATCTAATCCTTTAGCTCCTGAATTAATCTTGGCTTACTGCATACCATTTTTCTTTAAAATATCCTAAAAAAGAAGTGTAACAGTGTCAAATCACAGGATCGTGGCGGCCAATTTACATCGACACGACAAGAGATAACACGGCCATTGAATTTCTAGCGCAAAAGTGTCATTGTTTCGTTGGCTGTGTGGCAAGTGGCACAAGCCTGTTGGAATGACATATGGTCCAGGTCCATATCTTAAATTTCTGGCCACAAAAAGACTGTTGTTATCTCGCGATAGCGACCACTATTTACAGTAACTGCTTTGCCGACCTCAGTTTCGAAAAGGTACGACAGGGTGATGCCGTTAGCCCATAAGCCGCACTAAATAGTCACACTTTGTGGATTTATCGGCTTTTTAATAATCACTCGTTGATTTCCATTAGCCCAAATGCGGCAATTTTGCTTGTTAACGAATCCACTGTGGGAACATGTGGTCGATTATGCTGACCAAAAAAAACATGAAGTATACAAAATGCACTATGATTTGAACGCCCATTTTCATAAAAGGCTTTAACAATCTGAACGCGCTGCTCAATTGTGCACTGAAACAAAAAAATGTCAAATTACGTAGGGCAAAAATCTTGCCGCTAACGTGTGACTTATAGTAAACATCGTGCATTATGATTGGCCCACCCTTTATTTATTTCACCGACCAGTATTTAGGGTTGTTGCAAATGGAATGACAGAGTTAATATACCCGCTATCCTAGGATGGAGGTAATAAAAATTGGACAAATTAAGTTCTGTCTGCCCAAAGCTTCGCCATGGTTTGTGCGTCAGTAAGGCAAAGGATAGTGTTTGACAGAACCACAGTTTCGGGGCCCATGGGTACTAGCCTTTAATTGTACCAAATCGTTAATTCAATGCCATATTCAGATTTGTGTTGACATTTTGTTGTTGTTTTAATACTTTGAGGGGTGATTTGTGGGTCCGTAGATCTTACAGATAGGGACGCGACATTGAAACAAGTCTTAAAAGTTAGTGCGTATGGAAATTATTAAGGAAATTTCAGTATTTTAGAGAATTCATAAGTTCATATTTTTAGGTGTATTAGCGATTATTCTCTTAGTTGTAAAATCTCCCGCAGTTTTCCTTGTTTAATAACTTTTTAAATTTTTTTATATTTTTTATTTTTACTTCAGAATTGGGGAATTTGAAATGGAACACTACACAATAGAACAGCGATTAGCAATTGTTAAATATTATTTTAAAAATCAAGTCAATTATTTTGACGCAGCGTGCTTATCGTCGCTTTTTTAAGGTGCGTACTGGAACTTCAGAACCAACAATAAACAACTTGGTTGAACATTTTCGGCAACATGGTGCAGTAAGACACCTTCCATGTACCGGGAGACCACGTATGGTCCAGACGGACGAAAATATCCAAAGCGTTGTGGATAGTGTGAAGGACAGTCCAGAAACATCAACATGAAGCCATTCCGCACAACTGGGGCTATCGCGGAAAAAGCATGAATGTGCGAAGCCGAAAATGGCCACCACATACGGGATATAATTTATCATACGTAAACCAAAAATATTCCCCATTAATATACGAGTACGCTATAACAAATAATAATAATAATTAACCAATAAGTAAAAAAGTTATTAAATATTTAACCTACAGCGGTAGTAGGTTATCTGAAAAATGTTTGTTTGGGTTTCGACCAGGCTTTAATTGTATAATAAAAGTGTAGACTACTCGTAACCATCTCACCACGGATATAAATGAAGAATCCTGTCCGACCTGTCTGAAGGATTGGTCAGACGTCAATTATCATTTCTAATGAAATCCATTGTATAGAATTTCTTTTAAAAGATATGAGCATATTTTAAGTAGATATTAGCGTTATGTCATAACTACGTAGTGCCAATATCGACCAATTTATCCAAGAAGGCATTTGCTCAAATTATGCTGATATATTCTTAAATAAATTCTATACGAAAATTTTTAAAATTTGCGAATTGCCCGTTTATGGGTTTCAATAGAGTTTCAACTGAGACCTTTTTAAGCTGGCATCATTGCATCGATGCTTTGACACACCACACGTTTGTTTGAGTTTTATTTGAAAGTTAGATCATCTAATTGATTTTGGAGTAATGTTAGCTGTAGTCTATCTGCTACTGTGCCATATGGTGGTATTGAATAAACTCCTTTTATCAAAAGGATTTAATTGAATAAAAATACAAAAATATATTTAATATGACATATTTAAATTAATTTCTGTACATGAATGTGAAATTGAAATGAAGTCAAGTTCCAGATTATGATATAAAAGTTGTTTAGAATTCGAACTTATTTTCTTTCAATTTCATGGAAATAAATGAAATATTCAAATGTACCAAATAAGTCCAAATACATAAATCGGTTGTTGTGAATGGTTTTAAAAATGGTATACATTTTTCCTTTAGTTTTAGAGCAATGCCAATGTGGAATTGAAATTGATTATTTAATCTGGGCAGGACATATTTTTTCGAGAATGGACATTTATTTTGTATTTGCTTATGGTATTATTTTTTTGATGTGCAATTAACACTCATTGTGCATACATGCATATGCGAGAGGATTTAAATATTTGTTTATGGTATTGAAATGAACGTTTTTTTTCGGCAGGAAAAATAAAATTATTTTGGTACAGAAATAATGAATTTCGCATATTTATGAATGGAGTATAAATACGTAGAAGGTAGAATGTGGTCTTCTAATGCTTTTGTAGCTATTCGAATATAAACGCTAGTTGAAAGGTGTGTCGCTGATTGATTACGACTCATTATTCAGATCAAAGCGGGTGCTTTAAGCGGATATGTTGCAAAATCGAACCTCTCAGGCAATACGTGTCGTATTGTAACGGTCTTAATAAAGTTTTTATAACACTTTTCCCAGAAGGCAAATGATGAATGGTCGTGGTTATACAACTTCAGGACGAATTGTTGTTGTTGTAACAATAAAATATTTTGTTTTGGAAATCCTGTTCGTCTACTGGGGATCAGCTTTGATATTCAGAAGAAAAAAACGACATTTGAACTGGAAGCGTTCAAAAAGACCTGGGCATCAGCAGAGTGGGCTTAGTCGGATAGACGTTGCCATTAATTCGAGCCCGACACGAACTGAGCCGACTGCACCCTCCAGACCTCAGCTGAACCAGAACAACGCGCGTCTGTCAAGGTAGCTTGTGTACCTCTCTCCGGGGATGTTCCTCTAATACTGAATCCACACTATAGCTGGATACTGCTGCTGCTGCGACTTCATCAGCGTAAATGCCGTGCAGACTTGCCTGATAGTTTCAAATATCTATAGGATCTTGTACCGCTGGACCTCTATCTCTCTAGATCATAAAGATTATACCTGGTCTGCCTCGGCGGAGGCATCCTGTCCATGAGATGATGGTTGGAATGACTACTGCGAAGACACCCACACAGACCCTGCTTAGACAACAAGAAATTTCGTCTGCGCACGCTAAGGAACTTCCACTCCGCACGTAGATGGTCCTTTGAAGACATAAGGAGAATTTTCTTTGACTGCGTTGATCTCAAGTTTAACGACCACACGGGCGCTCCGTAGTTCATTACAGACCGACCTTTCTATTTATAAGTGTCCAAAAAAGATTCTTTGTCGGCTCCCCAAGCACTGCCGACTAGTGACTTGAGGACCTTGCTCATACTTTTTAAGCTTTAGCAGATAGCAGCATCATGTGCAGAGGATCGAAAAAGTAGTCCGTCATCGATTTTTATAATGAGTGACAACAGCACCTCCGGTCCATGCAGAAAACAGTGTAGCTTAAGATTTGGAGGTGGAAATACTCATATAATGCTAATGTAATATAATGCTTTTGGATTCGTATTAGGGGTTCAATTCAATTCTATGCCTAACTGTTTACATATATGGGGGACGTTTGAAGGCTTTATTGATTGTAAAAATCTATGCCTAAAAGGTCGTGAGATATTCTTAGGTTAAGAAATTCTTAGTAAAACTAATCCAGGACCTGGTTTCATTCGGAACCATCAGTGATAATGAAGATTTCGACGTATGATATAATTTCTCCTCTCTGAGTCCAAATTTTCTCCACTAGGATAAAATTTACGTCCTGAACAAATTACTCTGCATCAAGGTGGACGACAGTCTGACTCTGGGCTGTGTCCTTACGCGCTGCGTTTCAACATACCAGTTTCCCTCAAAGAAAGGGAGACCCATTTTCCACATTTCATTATGTAAAGGGTGTTTTTTATTGGGGTATAGAACTTTAAGTTGGCATCACTTTTTTAACTGGCGGCCATTTTGTCAGCTGTCAAATGATTAATATTTAGTTTGGTTTGCCATTTCATCATGAACAGGTTGACAAAAGAACAACGCTTGCAAAATGGGCCGAAAATGAGATTCATCTCGATGCTGATTTTCATCACAAAATTTTGTTCAGTGATGAGGCTCATTTGGTTTGAATGGCTACGTCAACAAGCAAAATTGCCGCATTTGGAGTGAAGAGAATCCACATGAGACCCTTGAGACGCCATTACATCCACAAAAACTGACTGTTTGTTCCCGAATTGGATGGCATGAATGTGGATGAGTTGTGGTTCCAACAAGACGGCACTACATGCCACACAGCGCACGTCACAATCGAATTATTGAAGGAAACATTCGATGAGCGCATAATTTCGCGGAATGGACCTGTCAATTGGCCACCAAGATCGTGTGATTTGACACCATTGGATTATTTTCTTTGGGGAAATGTGAAGTCGCTCGTCTACGCCAACAAACCAGAAACGTTAGGGGACTTGGAAGCCAACATTCGTGGCGTTATTGCCAACATACGGCCCCATATGCTCGAAAAAGTGGTTGAAAATTGGACCTGTAGAATTGGCTTTATTCGAGCCAGCCGCGGCGGCCACATGCCCGAAATCATATTTAAACATTAATGGCATAAAATTATCCTTCCAATAAAGCCAAATTGATGGACATTAAAACGATTTTCTTGTGTTTTATTTCAATTCGAAGTTCTATACCTCAATAAAAAACACCCTTTATAAGTAGATGTCCATGAACTGAATGTTGAGTATGGCTTTCATCCCCGCCTGGGGTACGAATCGTACCACCCCCAGTAATGACTACACTTCTTAGTTTTTAGGACCTGGCTTGGTTTCCTTTCAACCGCAGTCCACCATTACTCCATTCGTAATGATTGGCCTAATGATTGCAGTTAACACCCAGTGTATCATCCGTGATGAAATACCTCATTTTCTTTCGAACATCTTTCTGCAAGAACTTTATTTACAAGAGAGCTTTATTTTCTCGTTTCTACATATGTTGCTTCCATAAGAGTTTAGAGTCGGAAATTACATCCAGAAATGTTACCTTTAAGTCGATAGTTTTAGCGTTTTTTCGTCTGGTATAGAAGTTCTTGACTTTGGGATCTTATATTTCCATGTCCATGTCAACTGTCTCTTTTTCTAGCTTCGATTTACGCCTATTCAGCTATCCTGGTGTTCATCACGTAACAAGGAGAGGGAGGTGAGTCTTTGCAAAGTTGGCAATTAAGGTATGAAAACTATCTAAAGGATAAAGGATCCACAAATAGCTCGAATACCCTAGTGGCTAAAACGAAGTCATGACAAAGTGAAGGACATGAAGAATTCATCGTATAGTCCGATAACCGTTTGAGGTGCACTAAATATACTTATGCGCGAGGAAGCGAGGAACACTTAGTATTCTGGCTGCCACGTTCTTAAAAATCAGAAATAATATTGAAGTTCCTCATACTCAAAAGAGTAGCGGCCAAAAACATAGTATGTCTAATGCCGAAGTCGTCGAAGCAATTGGGATATTTTAGTAAAACCTGTGGAAACCTGCGAACGTTGGTGATATTGCCCGGTTTGACTATTTTCCCACCACCATGTAGGAGCTTTATTCTCCAGGCTGTCAATATCATATCAGTATTATTGCCATTCAATTCTGAAAAAAGCATTGCCAGACTTTTTCTTTTTTTCAGATTTTTCTATACTAATTATGTTATATAAGTATTTATATGTATGTTCGGCTCAGTGAATAAAGGCCTAACGAACTAACGCCTAATTTTTCAAAATGAAAGAATGCCTAAACAAGAACGCCTAAGAAGAAAGTGAAGGAACGTCTAACTTTAAAAATGAAGGAAAGTCTAATTTTAAAAATGAAAGAAAGTCTAAATTGTTAGGGTTTCTTTCATTATGGATTAACACCTAATGAAAGAAAACCTAACAATTGGAATTAAAATACAACTGTTAGTTTTCAATGAATTCACGCATAATAGTAATAAAAATCACACTTTTAGCAAAATGAAAAATCGCCTAACATTAATGAAAGAAAGCCTAACAATCAAAAATGAATAAATATCTAATTAGGCGTTTTTTCATTTCTGATTGTTAGGCTTTCTTTCATTATGAAAAATCACCTAACAATTTTAATGAAGGAATGCCTAAAATATTAGACATTCTTTCATAATGAACAACCGCCTAATTCCTATATATTTTTTGATGCAATTTTTAGGCATTATTTCATTTTTTTTTAGGCGTTAGTTCGTTAGGCCTTTATTCACTGAGCCGTATGTTCCACATAAGATACTTTTCAACAGCCACAATATTTATATTTTTAAAAATTTCCTTAATTTTGACCCAGCACTTTGAGTCCTGAGTTTTCTCTACCTAGCAGTACCTGTCAGCGGTATAAAGGAATTCTTGTTTCTGGCATTGCTGTCTTGATTAATTGCTAGCCAAGGAATAGTTGTATAAAGGATCCAGCTTAAATTCAATTTGCTCGAAATTAATTGAAATTTTCCAATGACTTGGTCATTTATTATGGAAACTTCTAAGACAAGCGACTGTCACCAGTCTTCATTGTGTAGAATTTTCTATGTTGCTGCATTTTATGCATTTCAAATGATGTTAATGTGATAATTTTGCCTCTATCAACCAAGTGGCACAGTGGGCATGTTATGGTTAATTTGTTATTAAAAAAGCCTTCAAATGAAACAATATTTTGATTGGAAAATTTCGCAACACTGTAGCCTTGCAAATTGCAAATATTGGCATACGTACTGTGTGTGAGAGATATATCTCTAAGCCTATTCAAACTTCTTCATTAACATGATTCGAAGGCGGCTTTAAGCGGTAGGTCGGAACAGGCTTTAAACTGTAGTTATACGAGTACTTATATTCCTATATATGTGACAGCGCATAGAGAAAGGGACCTAGGGGTAAAAAAAAATCAATTTTCACTTTTTTTTTGATTTGGACAACGTCTGCGCATCGAATGAGACCGATCCCATGCCCCAAAAGTGTTCCCTCCTAGAGATATGCGCGTTTTATGAAAGTGATGGTACACCAAAGATACACGTATTTAAATCTTTAAAATGGTTCCCTTAGGCCCCTTTCTATTTTACGCGTCACATATAGAGAGATGTAGGTGGTTAAAACTTAAAATGGTGTGGCGTTTTTAAATGTACAGAAAACAATATTCGGTTCAATAAAAAAATCATATATTCAAACAAAAAATTAATAAGGAATCCTGTGATCAAATTCTTTGATATTTTGAATTAAATATTTGTACGTTGTTTATGGAAAATATTTCCGGTTTAAAACGCTCAACAAATTCACTTATTTACAAAATAAATTGTATGTTGTTTATTAAAAATATTGTCGTTATGTGATGATAAGAAACTCACATATTTACAAAAAAAAGTTGTAATAGTTTGTAGTCACCTACAAACTATTATAAGTAAATAGTACGAGTATGTAAGGAAATGTTAGTATTTCCCACAACATCCGCAGAATGAATTGGCGGGGAACTTCTCTTAATTCGCAATGAAATTTTAATGCATCACCAGGTCCACAAAGTCATTTGTAAATGTTATAATTCAAAGGAAGCCTTAGGTTGTCGCCACAATGACGGAGGACATTTTCATAAGGATAGTGCATTGCAAGCGAAGGTGATTGGCAAAGATCATTAAAATAGAAGATATATAAAGTTTGACCAGGCAGCAGTTTATTGACCCTTGCGATTCTAAAATGTGAATGCCACTTCAAATTACATTTATATTTCGATTTTTACAACAACTTGATTATCTTTAACCACCCGATTAGTGAGTCACATAAGATACAAGATTCAATTTCTATTTGAATAAAGTTTTGTATAAAAACCACACTTTTCAAAAAAAAATTTGTTTCGTTTTATTTTTGTCTACTAGTTAAAAATGTATAATGAATTTTTGGAAGTAATTTTTTCGAATTAATAATACCCGGGCTGCTATATTTCTGGCCTAATAATGAAAATGCGAATATTTATTATCATTTTTTTAAAGTATTCTCCAGCATGATTTATACACTTTTGCATTCGCTCAAATCGATTGTCGAAGAATTTTTTTCTACTTCGATTAAGGCACCTCCAAAACATGGTTTTTTGAACGCTTCAACAGCATCTTCTGGCGACGAAAATCGTTGACCACGCATTTTTTTCTTGTTGTGCGGGAAAAAAAAGAAGTTATTAGGTCAGAGCTGTATAAGGCGCTGGTTTGAGCCAACGTGCGAGAGCTCGCATTGTCATTGTGCAAAGTGACTCGTCTTCTCTTGTTCGTTTTTCGAATTTCTCCGAAGACTTCAGGCAAACAAATTGTGGTGTTCCACTCAGAATTGACCGTTCTATGTTGCTCAAGCGAAATAGTCGCCACATGAACAGTTTTGCCGAAGAAACAAGGCGACCATTTGCTTCGAAGTGCTTGTTCCACGAAAAATTTTTGTTGGATTTGGCTCGTCTTCGAAGACCCACGCAGTCGATTGCTGTTTTGTTTCGGGCTCATACACATAGATTCATGATTCGTCACCTTTGACGATCTAATAAACGTCGTTTAAAGCACCGCGGTCGTTTGTTTTCAAAATTTCTTTGCACCAATTGACACGAGTCTTTTTTTTGAGCGATTGTCAAATTGTGCTGGATCCAACGAGAACAAACCTTTTTTACGGCCAGGCGTTAATGCAATATCAAATGTACGCTGGTGAAAGAAGTGCCCAAGAAAGCCTCTATCTCACGGTATGCCATATGACTATCTTGCATTATCAGTTCACGCACGGCATCAATGTTCTCTGGCACAACGGCCGTTTATGGACGACCTTTGTCTTTGAGCGAGCGTCGGCCACGATTGAATTCATTAAACCGGTTTTTACAGTGCTATAGGATGGTGCTTTATTGCCATACCAAGATTTAAGTTCATCTATGCCGTGTGAAAAATGATCGCATGAAAATGTTCACGAGTTAATTCCATTTTTTTGCCAAATTGATTTTTGTGAGTTATACTCCATTTTTAAAACAACATTAGCATAAGAAAAGCGATGTCAGCCTTATTATATGCAATTTTTGTTGTTCACAATCATTAAATATCTGGCAAATACTTCTGCTTATTTTGGAAATATTTAATTGAGTGCTGATAATTTCCACATGCTATTTTAAGGTTGTCTTTCTTTTTGTGTAAGTTTATTAGTTAATATTTGTTATAGTCCTAGGGGACGTTTTGTATGCCGCTGGAGTCCATAGGTGCAAAAAGACACCTTCTCAATTTTGTACGGGTTAAGTGAATCTCTACGAATGATTATATGTTAAGCCCTGCTTCGTCTACATATAATGGAGATATACTGTGAAAACACTAAAAAAGAGTGCTGTTTCCAAAGGCAATTTTAATCCTTTAAAGGGAAACTAGATTTTGCGATTTTGCCACTTACAATCTCCAACTGCGACTAGAAGGCATCACGGTCCTAGCTTTTATCATTATTCATTTTTCTTCAAAGTTTAGCTTTTGAACTTCACAGACACTAGCGAACGGACGGACATGAATAGATCGTCTCCGATCCTTATTTCGAATTTCGCTTTAAAGTTTAGTTTTTGAGCTTCTACAGACACACGGATGGACATGTATAGATTGTCTCCGACCATTATTTTGAAATGTTGCAAACGGCATGACAAGTTTAATATACTCTTACGATCCATCCTATCGGGAAGGATTTTAAAAAAAAGCAAAATTAAATTTATCGCAAAGCATTTAGAACGCATGCCTGCCGGTATTCTACGAGTACGACCATTGTTTCATAATTCAAACGCTTTTGTGCCAAGCACTGTAGACAGAGACACCAGCAGTCATCGGCCTACATGGAAATGTACATTTTGACATACAAAGAATGTCTTTGCATGTGAGAGTTTGGTGGATTACATGTGACATAAAGACGCCACTTGTTGTCATTATCAGCGTCAGTCAGCACGTTGGCCAGCTTTGAATGTAGCCATAATGAGCAGATGCCAGTGTAGTGGTTGTCCCTGTCATTTAACGTACGAGAGCGTGTATGGGTGTGTGTTTCTCTGTATTTGAACATCACATATGATATCCTTAGACACACACATGGATGTGTGTGTGAAAAATGTCCTTTATTTCTATATGCATACAAATATAAACGTATCTAACAAACAATTTTGACTCATACAAACGCATATACAACAAGAGCGAGTGAACGAGTGCTTTAACTTGATTTATAGAACAACAGCACACTCAGACAAGCCCGGTCACCGAGTCCTTCTGCCCACCCTTTGAAAATCTCATTTGTCCATGGATGTGTGTTTGACTTGACGACAGTTTGTGTATTTAATGAAAATAGACACACACAAGCACACATACATGCCGAGAGAAAGGATTTGTGTGTGCGTAATGGAAATTATTGACTTTGGCGTGCCATGCATTGAAAGGATGTGAAAATCAATCTATTGCACCTCGTCTATTGAGTATTTTTTTCCTTTTATACAACGTCGGTTATTCCGTCAAAGCTTTTTATGATAATCAATAATTAAAGATAATCTAAATTAATCGAAATCGTTTTTTCATGTTCTTTACTTTAATTACGCCGACAGAGAAATTATGACAGCGAGTGTATTTTTATAGTGAATAACCAGGGTAGAATATTTATCGTATGAGTTAAAGAGGTTTTATTTTCATAAACTTGAGAAACGGCAAGGAGTTATATACTGAAATTTAAATTATTTAAAGTATTATATTGAAATATCAACGAAATATACCCACGGTTAATCGACTTGGGTTTAGAATTAAAAATATTTGAAGCTTCAAATATATTTCTTCAAATGCAATACGATGTTGATATGTATTTAGTAAGTGGTTATGATAAATTGCAGATTACAGACTTGGCAGAGCAATAGTCTTCTAAAGTTTAGCCAAAGCTAATACAAATCAGTTTATATTGACTAACTATTGTTAAATAATTTTACTGAAATCATTTACAAGTGTACATACAATTACAAATTGTAAGTACTTTATACGCATATATTTGCTGATCAAACAATTTCCTTATAAGTTAAAAGATAAACTCATGCTCGCATGTACATTAGGGTAATGAAAAATTATTGAAATAAAGTATGGTTAAAAAATACTTCATTTTCGATGAAATTCCTTTAGTTTCGAAAGCGATCTATAAAATGCCACCGGCTTGATTTTTACTCCCAGCTTTGGAGGGTACTAAATATTTTAAGGTGTGTCCTTTATTTGTGAAAAATTAGAATTTTAGACCCAACATATGTTACGACCATATGTGACAGCGCATAGAGAAAGGGTAAAAAAAAATTTTCATTTTTTTGATGTGGACAACATCTGAGCATCGAATGAGACCGATCCCATGACCCAAAAGTGTTCCCTCCCAGAGATATGCGCGTTTTACGAAAGTGAAGTCGACGATTCTAAGCGCGAATAGAAAGGGACCTAATCTTTAAAATGGCTCTCCTCAACAAAACTGATTTTTAACCTTAGGTCCCTTTCTATTTTGCTCGTCTCATATACGTTTTATATAGTTTTATGTAATTATACCCTACACCACACTGAGGTACAGGGTATTATGACATAATACTGTTGTTTGCCGCCTATTTAAAGAATAGAGGTAGACTCAATGCTAAGTATACCGACCCGGTCCTTCCGCACGTCTGTCCAGCTATCGATGTAATCAAAGTCGCAATTATAAACCGATTTTGTTGAAACTTCATTCTTTAAGTTAAGGCCATGGACGACCTCCCATTTAAATTGGTCCAAATCGGTCAATATTTTAATATCACACATAGGTTTTCCCGATTTCAGAGCCTACAGCTTTAAAGGACACATAAAACATTCGATTTTAACAACATTTCGCATAAAGAGTGACCAACACTAATCTGTGTTAAATTTGTCCAAAGGTCGCTCTCGATTTGATGTCCTACACCCGATCACGCCAAAATTTTGCACAGTACGTTACTAGAAACCATTAAATAACTGTGGTAAAAGTGAACTAAAGGGTGGTTATATTTCAAGGGCCGATGACATTTCTCGCCACTATTCTGACCATTGACGACGTTTGGAATGGTCAAGAGGCTTTAGATCTTGAGTTAGTTCCACCTTGTAACCTTGTAAATGCAAGTCTTTATGCATAATGTCCATCAACGACGAGCGTGAGAGGGGCAATTGTTGGACACGACGACAAGTTGAGGTGGACGTCTCTTCATCCACAGTATCGCGAACAGCAGCAATATTTTCTGCAGTACGAGTTGTACAAGAATGCACTGATGTTTTCACATCTCCTACAGACCCCAAGTGCACGATATGCATTTTCATAATAAGCCTTAATAACTTAAACGCTTTGTTTGCTTGTATATCTTTCCATGGTTCAAATTTATTTAGTCTGAAATTTAGAAATATCAAATGAAATGCAGAAAAAAACTTGACGTTAAAGTGTGGTTCACATTCAACATCGGCCCTTAAAATTGACCCACCCATTACATATGTCCATATTTTCGTATAGCCCCAATGCAAATGTTCTTCCCGATTTCAGAACCTTTGGCTCTAACAGCCACATATTAAACAGGTCTAACCTAAAGAGTTTTTCAACTTCATTTGAACGGCGAGAATATTGCTGCGCCGTATTTTTGGATGTTGCTCAAGCATTTGACAAAGTCTAGCTCTCTGGCTTGACCAGCAAAATTTGAATATACGCATCGAATTCTTATGTCTTACTTAGAAAACCGCATATTCAGAGTCAAATGTTGACAACACATCACCGATGACCGCAAAATACTAGCAGGGAATTGTCCTGGGGCCTGTCCTTTACCTTCTGTTTAAGGTAGATAGTCTAACCAGCTCAAACGTACTAACATTCACTTTTGCTGACGATATCGCTATAATGGCCTTAAAAAGTAGGATATTGCATCTATGAATATAAGTGTTCTTCTCAGACGAGTAGAATCTTGGCTATCAGACTGGAGACTAAAAGTCAATGAGACTAAATGCACTCAGGTTACGTTTACGCGGAATTTTAGCACTTGCTCAACATTGAAACTAAATAATATCCCTTTTCTTCAATCCGATAATGTTATATATCTTGGAATCCATCTGGATCGCCGACTCACCTGGAGAAGTCATATTGAGGCCAAGAAGACTCAACTGAAACATAAGGTCAATCAACTCACTTGCTCCTTAACGCGAACTCTTAACTAAGCTTCGAAATAAGTCTATCTGTTTATACGGTGCTGGGACAAAGCAAGCTCAAGCAATCTCGACAAAATCCAAAGAGTCCAATCGAAGACATTGCGGCTGACTACTGGTGCCTCTTGGTATCCATACACCGAACAACATCCACCGAAATCTGAAAATACCTCTCGTCAAAGATACAATTCAAGATATCAAGATGATGCACAAATAGAAGCCCGAACGACACCTGAATATATTAGCTTTTTGAGTCATTCATTCATTGAACTCCACGAACTTTCTCGATATATTTAAATATTGCAAGTTTTGTTGGTCTAAGCCGATGCCGCTTTAATTGTTAATAATGTAGCATTCCTAATGTGCGCATACATGACTTTTTGTGTAATTCTTAGTTTCTTTGTATAATTGCGTATATGTGACAGCGCATAGAGAAAGGGACCTAAGGGTAAAAAAAATAATTTTCACATTTTTTTATGTGGACAACATCTGAGCATTGAATGAGACCGATCCTATGCCCCAAAGTGTTCCCTCCCAGATATATGCGCGTTTTATGAAAGTGAAGTCGACGATTCTAAGCGCAAATAGAAAGGGACCTTATCTTTTAAATGGCTCTCCTAAACAAAACTTTTCATCAACTTTTCATTTTTTTGATGTGGACAACATCTGATCATCGAATGAGACCGATCCCATGCCCCAAAAGTGTTCCCTTCCAGAGATATGCGTCTTTATTACACGTGTAGTTACCATGGTTTATACCCACCCACACATCAATGGTGGATCTATAAAGGCCTTCGGATGCGTAGTCAAATAATTTTAATTTGACAGGGTAGCCTAATATCACTAGTCCGATGTTGATTTGCTACATCTTTTAAATAACTTTTTTTGTATGATGGTATTGTTTAAATATTTAATTGGACTTTTATGTTTTAGTAGGCTTTTTATTTTACTCCAACAGTAAAAAAAATCAGTTTAAAAAACGTAAGCGTTTTTATTAAAAAATTTATTTAAACAAAGCCAAAGCTGTTTGTTTGTAAAAGTATTTTTCCATATAAAAATTACTCCTCGTATTATTGCCTATATTATATAGGGTGATCCATCTAGAGGTATTTTTTCAGGACAAAAAAATATAAAAAATCCAAATCAAGTGTGTAATTGGTAATTTGAAAGGACATTTTATGGCATTTTTTCTTTGAATATAATTTCCTTCAAATGTTGGCCGCAACTACGCCTCAGGGTTTCCATTCTGAGGGTCCAATTTGGATGACTCGTTCGAACATTTCGACCGGTATAGCTTTAATGACACGCGTAATGCTGGCTTCCAAAACCTGATCCGTAGCTGGTTTGTCAGCATAGACTTTGGACTTTACGTTACCCCAAAGAAAAATATCGAAAGGTGTGATATCACTTGATCAAGGCGGCCAACTCACCTGTCCAAAACGTGAAATTAGCTGCTTTTCGAAATGATCTCTCAATAGATCCATTGTTTGAGCAGCTGTAAAGCTAGTGGCACCGTCCTGTTGAAATCAAGTGTCGTCAAGATTACGGGCTTCAATTTCAGGTAGCATAAAGATCGATATCATGGCGCGATAGCGAGCACCATTCACGGTAACGTTTCGGCCATCATCATTTTTGAAAAAATATGCTCCGATGATTCCACCAGCTTATAAACCGCCCCCAAACAGTGGTTTTCTCTGGGAATAATAACACCACTTGAACCTCTTCTTTTTGCTCTTCAGCCCAAATGCGGCAATTTTGTTTAATGATTTGACGTTGAGCCAGAAATGGGCCTCATCACTGAACAAAATTTTGGTCGAAAACAGCAGATCTTCCCGTTTCTCACCGAACGCTCAATTCCATAATAAACGTTATTATTATTTTAAAAAATTAATGATTAATAAAATGTCCTTTCAAATTACCAATAAAGATTCCACACTTGATTTGAATTTTTAAATTTTTTTTTGTTCTGAAAAAATACCTCTAGATGGGTTACCCCATATATTGATCCGTAACAATAAAATTGTTCCATTGTTCCAAATGAAGAAAAATTACAATCATACAGTGTGATTGCTTTCGCTTTATTTGTGACAAAACCAAAAAGACCAATACTTTTGACGCACCAACCATAATCATATGGTTGCTGCAACCATATTTTTATTTTTATATTTAGCAATAATACTTTTGTTACATTTCAACAATATTAATATTGCGGCAATCATAATTTTGTCAAAATTAAATTCAGAAAACAATACTATGGTTGCGACGAACATAGTTTTATTGCGGAGAACATATTATTATTATTAACGTGACCTAGTAGTAACCAAACTTTTTTTTCTGCGTGAAGCAAGATCTTTTCCATAAATCAGGAAAATATGCCAGTTTCAATGATGAATCAATTTATAAAGCAAAGATTAAGACAGGAGACTCAGAGCAGCCATCCAGTAACAAATTCGGAATACCACCTGGTTCAGAAAAGTATTGTTTTTGGGTTATACATTAACAGTTATATGATAACGTGAACCATACTGTATAACTATAGTTTTTCTTCATTTGAATATGCTTTTAAGCACAATGTTATTGTTACGGATCTAATGCAATAATAGTACTTTTTATATGCAAATTTAAATTTTTCAAACAACCTGCTTTGGCTTTGTTTAACCGAAATATTTTTAATAAAAACACTTGCATTTTTTAAACTTATTTGTTCTATTTTTAATAAATCACCCCTATTCTTTTGAATTTAATGCATTTTTAAATAATTTTCATAATTCAAGTCTATTGTTGACAACTTAATCCAATTCTAATAAAAAGATACGGCGATCATAGTATAAATGTGTGTGATCATACTGTGGTTGTAGGTATCATAACATGGTTGTGTGTGAATCATAATATGGCTGTGAGAATCATACTATGGTTGTATGTGAACCATACTATGGTTGTGGGGAGCTTAATATGGTTGTGGAGATCATAGTTTGGTTGAGTGTGAATCATACTAGGGTTGTGGGGATCATAGTATGGTTATGTGTGAATCATACTATTGTTGGAATGATCATTGTATGACTGTGGGGATCATAGTATGGTTGTATTTGAAACATACTATTGTTGTGAGGATCAAAATATTGTTGTACCACAACTACATTCCCAACAATAGTATGATGCTCTTCGAGTATTGTTGTCCCAACCATATTTTTTTCTACGTGTAGTTTCTTAAACAATGCAATTTGAATTTTGAAAGCTTTCTGAAATTCTCACACATACAGTTTTAATATCGTCCTTTAAAGGGCACTACTCTAGTATATAGTATTAGTGACGGAAAATGATAATGACAGTATTTATCTTGGAATGCAAATAAAGGCCTCTCGCTCCTACTTGTCGGCCCTTGAATTACGACATCCACACTCGCTTTATTACCTTGGCTTAATGTTGCTTCTAATTGGAAATTGTTCATACTGAACTTGCTATTAATTACACATGATTAAATAACTAATTGGTCTTTGTTGTAATGAAGATGGAAGGAGTCAATACACACGAGTATTTATATATATAGATTTATATACATATACATATATGTATGTATATGTGTGCACATTTCATCATGGTATCCATGGATGTCTGCATCTTGTAGTCTATTCCGGTTTTCAAGTTAAGCTCGTATTTATTATTCGGTATTGTTCTCGCATAAACTATAAAATGCAAAAGTACATTAAACATTTGTCTAAGTTGATTTAATTATGCCTTTCTGGGTACATTTATTTTCGATTTAAGAGGCTTAATTTCAAATCCACAGGTACAGGTACGCGAAGACCAACATTATTTACTGCAAATGTTATTATTGTACATATCCATTTAAAGGAGTATACACTTATATGTAAAGGAGTATATACTTGTACTTTGGTTAATGCCAGCTACCACTTAGTTGGGAAAACAAAAACTGCCATTGGTTAATTAATGAATTGTGACTGTCCCTACCCAAATGGGCTGTGGTTTAACTGCCTCACTGATCAGCATTTGTGAGTCACAAGTAAGTGAGGTTTTTCAGGTAGGTTAAGGTATTACGTATTTAAAATATATTTTAATTTGGTGGCAAAGTTTTTGAAGAGTATGATCTTGGCTAGGGTAATGATTTTATTTAACGTTAATCTGGATTAAACGTTGCTAAAAACAAGTTCAAATAAAAAAAGAAGATAAAATTAAAACAAATTATATTTCAAAACTGGTTTGAACCAAAAGTCAATACTCGTGGTCTTTTTATGGCTGTCTCATTTATGGCTGTTTTTGCTAATAGATTTTTGTACTGTCCACCATATGATAGGAGTATCAAAAAGTTTTTCATTACTATTAAAACATCTCCAAATACTTATCCGTGATCCGTGATTAAGACACCTTTGTAATTTTAATAAAAAAAAACTTTGTTTTTTAGGTATTGAAAGTATTTTTATTTCAGTTTATTATAAATAGCTTCCGGTTAAAAATAAAAAATTATCTCAGTCAAGTGACACTCCTACTGGCTCGGCAGGCTTCGAAGCTTTTACTAAAATTATCAATAACGGTCTTTAATAAACTGTTGTCAGTGGTTGATATCTGCTTTATAATGTTGGTTTTAAAATCTTAAATTTTTGTGGGATTACTGATGTACACATAAGATTCAAAAGAACCGCTTAAAAAAAATCTCAAGGTGTCAAACCGCACATTCAATTTACTCCTCCTCTTTAAGAAATAATGAGATTTCCGAACTTTTCTTTTAAAAGATACATTTTTTCTCTTACTGTGTGACAAGTGGCACCCCCCTGTTGATACCGCATAGTCTCTACGTATAAATCATCAATTTTCCGCCACAAAAAGCTTCGGAGCATCTCCATGTATCAATTTTCATTGACCTTGTCGCATTTCCATTTTCGTTTTAAAAAACATATGGTCCGATGATTCCTCCTGACCACAAACCTCACCAAACCGTAACTTTATTTTGGATGTTATAGTTGCTCTAAGATAACTCTTGGATTCTCTTCACCAAAAAGCGGAAATTCTGCTTGCTGAGCTGAAAATGGGCTTCGTCGGTGAAGATTGTTTTGTTAAAAAAATTCTGTTTTTCTTTTGCGATTTTCAAAAAATGTTTTAAAAAAAATGTGTAACGTTTCATATTAATTAACCTGAATGTATTTAGAGTCTGAAAATAAAAATTTCAAGTTGAAATAAACGGCAGCGAAATTAAAATGATACATTAATTTTGGACACCCTCTATTATTGATTGCCGTAAAATTCTAAGACGTTATAGCCATGTCCATCGGTCTGTGAATCAGTCTTACCAAAAAGAGCTAAAGCTTGTGAATAACCAGACCATTACCATATGTCTTATGGTTGCAGATCGGTTGGTATTGAAGATGGAACAATTCGAACGAAAGGAGAAAAAGTTTCCCTTTGAGAACTAAAAAAAATCCTGGAAAAAAAATATTTTTTTTGACAATTTTCACTATATAACTGTAAAAATTAAATAAAAAACGTTTTGCCTTGAAGTTGTAACTGCAGAGGCATTCAACGTCCCACTACATGGACATAGTGATTGGGGTGCTAAGGGCCCATAAAATGTTGCCTAATACTCAGGGACATATGGGTATCCAGAAACAGTAAAATTTTGTCACATTTTTAAATATATACATTTAATTTAGAATGGATTCAATTTCGGACCCGGGTTGGAACAAATAGATTCTAGGGGCGCCTTTGACTATGGACATATGGGTATAAGAACAGAATCGCCGAGTTTTACGTGATTTTCGCCACGATGGCCTGAACCACGGTGTGCCATCACACTGGGGCCGTAACAATGCGACGGCCAACGCCCCATTGGATTGATTCCGCCGGTACCAATTCGAAGCATAACAGTTATGGGTCATGGCTTCCCTCTTGGTTAGGGGTCGAGGACTATCTAAACCTCTGCTGTTCTATGGGTCACAGCACATATGGGTATAAGAACAGAATATGTCGGATTTAACGTGATTATCGCCGAAATGGCCTGAACCACGGTGTGCCATCACACTGGGGCCGTAACAATGCGACGGTCAACGCCCCATTGGATTGATTCCGCCGGTACCAATTCGAAGCATGACAGTTATGGGTCATAACTTCCCTCTTGGTTAGGGGTCGAGGACTATCTAAGCCTCTACTGTTCTATGGGTCACAGCACCCGGTCGCAATGCAACTCCACATCGAACCGAAGTTCTCCCCGCGATTTGGGTATAAACCACAGCCACCACGATACTCCCCGAGGGGCCGCACCATATAGTCAGGCCAGAATAAGTTCTGGGGGCTCCTGACTACCCGTGGTACCAGATTTAAGTCTCCGGTCAGACCTCGTAACCAAAAGGCTACTCCCAGTTTTTGTTCCATACAACATGGGACTGGTCACCCACAGGGTATAAGAACAATAAAGTTTTGCCAGAAATCTAAATATTATATTAATTCCGCGTCCTAGTTGAGGCCTTGACCTATTGATCTATAGTCCCCAGGGTGCCGAACAATGGGTACTAAGAAACAGTGAAGTTTTCTGAAAATCTGAATATGATATTAATTTTATGATTTTGCTGAATTTCAGTCGTTCACCAATGGGCGTGGTGTATGGTTCCTGGAGCTCCTAATGATGGGATCATATGATTATCCAGAAACGGCGACATTTTTTTACCAATCCAAATATGGATCTATATTTATGATTTGGGCCAATATTGGAGTTGGAACGGTCCATCGGTCACCTTGAACTATGGACATATGGGTATAAAAGAACAATAAAATTTTGTCACATTAATTTTTCGTATTTGAAGAATACCATGAGTATTATATCCCTAGGGTGCCAGAAAGAGGTCCTTTAAAACATGAACCAATGTGAACTTAGAAAGAGTGGAATTTTCTGAATAATTTGAATTTAATCATTTGGCGGAGTTGGAGGCCTTATCCCATGGGGCCCAGGGGCCTAAAATATATCCTGTAATATTCGAGGAGATATGATTATCCAGAAACCGAAACATTTCCTTACAAATACAACATAAACGCATGATGTTAATTGTAAGTAAAATCAAAAGATTTTAGAAATTATCTTAATACTTTTCTTTATGATAGAAGGATATATGGTAAACAAAATATCGGCCAAATTCTTGCCATGGCTTTGGTAGTATATAAGTAGCTATATTCGATGGTCTATATTTTCAATTACTCGCGGATATAATAGAGGTTCAATATCGTTAAGATGCCGAACTATCTCTTCTTTTAGCCTTTCCTTCTGATTGATTCTTGGCTTATTGAGGTATACTTTTTCTTTTATATATCCCGAATGAAAAACGTCAAACAGTGTCAGATCAGATGATCGTGGTGGCCAACCAACATCGCCACGACGTGAGATATCACGGCCTTTAAATTTCTAGCGTAAAAGAGATATTGTTAGTTGGTTGTGTGGCAAGTAGAACCACCCTGTTGGAACCACGTATCGTCCAGGCTCATATGTTCGATTACTGCCCATAAGAAGTCAGTTATCATTTCGCGATAGCGAACACCAGTCACGAGTTGAGGTAAGAAACATTGTTGTTTTTTCGCAGAACGAACTGGGCAAACATGTACTTTTAGAGGTGTTTTCACATTTTCTACAGACTTGGTTTGCTAAATTTGCGCTTTTTTCTCCAGATGATGGACATATTTGGTCGATTATACTGGCCAAAAAAATCACGAAGTGCACTAAATGCATTTTAATTTAAAAGTCCGTTTTTGTTAAGGGTTTCAACCTTCTTATCGCGTTGATAATTTGTGTACCTCTCCATGGTTGAATTTTTCGAATACTAAATCGAAGATATGCCTTATGAAGTTGGACAAAAAACTTTACGTTAACAATTAGCATCCTGTATTATGGTTGGACCACCCCTTACAATAATTTGTGGCTTGGGCCAATTTTGCACTGAGACCATTTTATAGAGACCCACAAAACCTGCCTCCTTCAACTATAGCCATATGGGTATTAAAAACAATCAAACGTAATGTAAAGGGTGATCCATCTAGAGGAATTTTTTCAGGCCATGATAACGATATTTATGCTACCAGAAATTGAAGCCCGTAATCTTGACGACACTTGGATTCAACAGGATAGGGCCACTTGTCATACAGCTGCTCAAACAATGGATCTATTGAGAGGTCATTTCGAAAAGCAGCTTATTTCACGTATTGACAGGTGAGTTGGCGCCTAGATCGAGAGATATCACACCTTTAGACATTTTTCTTTGGGGTGACGTAAAGTCCATGTGCTGACAAACCAAATACAATTCAGGTTTTGGAAGCCAACATTACGCGTGTCATTAAAGCCATACTGGTGGAAATGCTCGAACGAGTCATCCAAAATTGACTCCTCAGAATGGAAACCCTGAGACGTAGTTGCGGCCAACATTTGAAGGCAATTATATTCAAAAAATAAATGCCATAAAATATCCTTTCAAATTACAAATAAAGGTTTTACACTTGATTTGAATTTTTATATTTTTTTTGTTCTGGAAAAATCCCTCTAGTTGGATCACCCTATACAGAGATACTTTGATGACCTAGCCGAGTTAGCAGATGTGACTCTTAAATGACTACTACACTTTGTTAAACGGTTGCGCTTGTTCCGAATTTCTCGAACCAACTGATAACCATACCGAATAACAGTCAAAAAACCAGACAGACTGCTATACGAGATATATCTCTTTCTATTAATATATGTTTCCTTACTTTCTTCATTATTACTCTACAATATGCTCCCTTTTTAGCTCTCCTTTTCAATAGGGTTCCACGTTCGGCATATACTCGTAAGCCCCCAGTTTGAAGTTGACATTTCTCTTCTGGTGGGCTTCCATTTGTAACTAATTTATTACCAGGCTTCTGCAAAAGAATACACAGGGAACACCAGAACTCCGGGGGAGCGACCAAGTAGAGGAGTATGCGAGAATTCTTGGAGACATTAGATATCACCCCCAAGACCGCCATTTATTAGGCCAAGGCCAACAATGCTGAACAAGCTTGGACAAACAGTGGATTCTTAAGATCTTGAAATCATTTAATAAAGTCTTAAATCTTCCTTCATTTTTTTCTAGTAACATAATTTGCTGATTTCCGTCATGACTTTTATCGCAGGGCTTCTGAGCATGACGTAAATTCATTGTTTTGTTATTTTTTGGAAAAATTCGATCATTCTTTAATAAATATCTTATACGAATACACACGCACATATTAAGTAAATCGCTTTTGGGCGAAATAAAATATCATGTGAAATCATTTTTTTCCATTTGGAATTTACGACCAAGAAATTTGATGAGAAAAACGATTACATATGAGTCATAAAACAATAAACAACAACAACGAGAAGAACGGTAATAATATTTTCATTCAATTTTTCCCGAATTTATAAGTAGATAAAATATGCCAAAAGACGGCAAGATTTGAAATGAGACAAAGAAGATATGTTGATTTTAAATAAACAATAAAAAAATTGACGCCTTTGGTAGTTGAACCAGCAGGCATTTCATATTCTGCTTTATATTATTTTATGACTAGTCATCTGTCGGCTGGAATCATTAAAATCCAATTTATAATGGTTTCTTATTTTGCTGCATAATGTATCGATCGAATGAGGAAAGCTTTTTGCTTATTGCCATCATCGATAATAAGAGTCCGCGGGGGCTGAAAATGAAATGATTTCCTTCCTTTTACGTTTCAGGGTCATAAAAGCATTTCCGTTCCAGGAAAAAAACTAATTTATTGAAAATATATATGATTTCTATACTTATATATTATTATGGTTAGTGTGTTCGTCTCCTCCAGCAGCAAGATTTTATTCTGGTCATGCAATCACTGCTAGCAATAAATTAAGAGTTTTTATTGGCAAATACTCAAAGCAACTCTAGCCGTAAACAGTCGTTATTTGAGGCACGGACTTTTGGTTGTTATCTTACCTTAACTTATGCAGGCAGGCCATTCGTTGGCTGGCTGTTGTCGCCGATTGCTCAGGAAAAATAAATAAAACATTTTTAGCTTTCATTTTTTTTCTATGTGTGTGTGTTTTGGTGTTGGTTTTTTATATTTAAAACGAATTCACATATATTGCAAATAAATCCTTTAAAATTAAAGTAAACGTTTTATATCTATTTCATAGTTTTTACTTAAATACATACAAGAGACTAAACACTTACATATCATATATATTTTTGTATAAGTACTCGTAGTTGTAGATATAAGTGTAAAGTTTTTGTCTGTGTGTTTTGTGTGTGCATCCTTAAATGCTTAAAATTAATAATAATAAATTGATAATTTTAGGTATTTGTAATATATATTATATACATAAGTAATAAATATCGTACAAAGAATATTATATAAATGTACGGTATATAAAATTCGCTAGACTGTTTTAAAAATATTAAATTTTTTCAACTTTAAAACCTTTTTTTATTTTGATTTGGTGGTGTCCTTTTACATAATTTTTTGTTTGATTGAGTAACCACTTCTTGTTTTAAAATTATATCATTTTGTTTAAATACATATGTTAACTAATCATAGATATTTAATGAAACGGTAATGGAAGTGGTGCAATTAAACGATCAATCTGAATTATATTTTAAATAATTAACCTTCATTTGTAGGTAGTTACAAAGTGGGGTTTTTCTCCAGAAAATGCCCGTCCGGTCATTTTAATTTCAGGTTTCCCCTGAAATTAATCGGGGAATCCCGAAAAATTCATGACATTGGCCAACACTGGCCAAATAATAAAAATGTTTAAAAAAGGCAAATTAAAAATTGCATTTTTCAAAAATATGTTGTTGCAAATCACAATAAAAAATATATATTTCAAATTTGATATTGTTAGCAGGTGGAGTTTGATGGTGACATTGTTGGAAAAGTGTTTACGTTTCAAAAATTCTATAAAAAAAGTTCTCATCGATTTAGAACAAATCAAGCTTTGGATTGAAGACAATGTAAGCAACCCAACAGATATATTAAAAATATAAAAATCAATTAAATTAGCTGTGGAAGCGCATTAGAGACGAAATCTGAATTTATTAGCCGTGGATGCATATTAATACAGCTTTGGGTGATAAAATTTAGAAGCTTTAAAGAAGCGAAAAAAGAGACAAGCGTCTTTGTAATTTACTAAAGTATCTTAAAGATCCAACAATAGGCGTGTTCTTTTTGCACTCGCTTACTAAATAAGTAAGTGGTCACTAAAGCGAAAACTTTGAAAATTTTCTAGAATTTTACTTTAAATTTCTTTGTTTACAAGAACTGATTGGTCTTTATGTATCATAAAGCGTTTGATTTGAATATTTGAAATTGCAGAACAAAAGTTATTAAAAAATAATAGCCGTGTTCTTTTCAGGTAACTAGCTTAGTTACCTAGTTAGTAATATGGTATTCTGGCAACATTTAACAACATTTTGAATCAGATGGCAGCATAAGCCCAAAATAAGTTTTTTGCAAACAAAAAAAAAAGCAAAGTAAATTGTGAAAAGCCAATTTTTTTACGAAATTAAATTTGCCAAGAAAACGTTTACAAAACAAGAAACTATACGCTCAAGAAACTATACGTTCTTGTTTTGTAAACATTTTCTTGGCAAATTTAATTTCGTTCAGTACAGCATTTAACATGAACTTTAGACAAGGACAAGTAAGAACTATAATTATTGCTTAGGAAGTGACTCATAAACGAGCCATAGCCAACAAAAGTTGTTCGTGGAAGAAGTACATCGAAGCACATGATTGCGTTTTTTTTCAGTATAACCGGCCATGTTGCCACAAAGCCTTTAGTGGAACGTAGGAAGGTCATTTTTGAGTGGTATAAACCATCTGTTTGCCAACAGTGTTCGAAGAAATGAGGAAATATAATAAGAGAAGACGGATCATTTTGCACCACGGCAATGCGAGCTCTCACACATCAGCTGAAACGATGAGCTATTTGACCACCCAAGATGTCGAATTGATGGGCCATCCATCGTACATCCCTGATTTGACACCCAGTGACTTCTTCTTATTCCCTAGCATCAAGAAAAAAATGCGTGGTCAACGTTTTTCATCGCCCTTAGCAGCTGTTGAAGCGTTCAAAAATCATGTTTTAGAGGTTTCTCAATCGGAGTGGAAAAAGAGCTTCGAAAATAGGAGAATATTTTGAAAAACAATAAACAAAAAAATAAATATGTACATACTGTAAAGTTAACATAGTTCGTTTTATTTTTGTCTTATGTGAAAATTCTCGGACATCCCAGGAAATGCAAACATTTTTCCCGGTATTAGAAAAACTTGAATTATCCATAATATTCGACCTTTCTCGAAACTTTATTAGACTGACTTGAAGTAGTCATAATGTTCGACCTTCCTGCAAGAGTATAATTCTGAAATTTCTATCTTAAGCTGCGGATATTATTGACTATACTATGACGAGCTTGCTTCTATATAGGACGTATAAAACCTCATACAAGCCACGGGCGGTTGGAACTTTTAATCCTGGTAAGACGACGCATGTCGACACTCTTATACGTTTCGGAGTTGGAGCGCTAGGTAAATCGCTGTGCTTGATATTCAATGTTCCTCTATGTTTTACAGTGGGAGCGCTAAGTATATCGTTATGCTTGATACTCATTGTTCCTGGGTATATCTCATATACGAGTACATCGGAATACAAAATGTTTTACTCTTAGTTTGAAAAAGAGTCACAGTAGTAATATTTACCCACTGCTAAAATCTTTCGTCAATATCTCCACTCTCTCATCCAGAATATATACTTGGTACTTTTAAGGCATTTTTTTTTTAAAAATTTACGAAAGGTTTGCTATTTTTCCATGCAATTTTTCTTTTAACTTATTTTACGTTTTTATTAATATGGATTTCAGTGTTATCTTAAGTACTCTGCAAATATTTGCTGGTCGGAAAAATAATCGAAACACTGCCAGAAATGCAACAAATATAGAACATCTTCCAGAGGTCGAAAGTTCTAGATCTTAACCGAAAAGGGGGTAAATTTTAAGATTAAATTTACAAAAGTGTTAGCTGGCAAAGCTTTCATGACAATAGGTTCACTTTTTGACATTTATAATCACTATACTCTAGCAAATCATCAAGGATAGGTTTCCAACTTACTATGAAAATTGGTATCGATTCGCGCACCTTATGAAATACTTCGTGATTGGTATGGCTCACATATGGCCGAAATCATTTTAATGTTAATACCGTCTTTTAATCTTGCGAATACAATTTTTTATTAACGTTTTATAAATTTGGTTTTATTTTACAATTTCAGTAAATTTTGTTTTATTTTACAAGACCAAGTAGTAATTCAAGAGTAACAACCTTTCCAGCGGACATCTGTGCGTATGAGTAATTTTATGTAATTTTTCATTGCTGATACGCCACATATTGCCTCTGAGACATAGCTTTAAAAATGTGACACGCAGTTTGCTTTTTACAAACAGACAGACGGACATGACTAGAAAATCGTAGATTATTACGACGACACATGGGTCCGATCAATATTCACAGGATCTACGATCAGTATTTCGAGGTGTTTCAAACGGAGTGACATAGTCTAAAAAACCCATCCAATGGCGGAGGGTATAAAAAGATATACCTACAAAAGTTTTTCAATGAAAGTACATTTCCTCAAATCGATGTTAAAGTGACAGCAATAAATCCTACTTGTTGAATACTTAAGGTTGTTCATTCTAAAGGAACACTTTATAATGATTTTTAGCCTCTATCGATTATTGAAGAAAACGATGGTTGGTCAACCGACTAAAACGATTTAAAGCGGTTTAGGCTTTCGCAGTTGCATTTTGCATATTCGTATTTTTCTCTCTTGAAATTAATTTTAAGTGTCTATATTTTTGACTTCCTGTTGGGTCTACCAAATCTTGAATGTACTTTTTTTTTAAGTAAATATAGGGTGATCCATCCAGAGGTATCTTTTCAGAACAAAAAAAATATAAAAATTCAAATCAAGTGTAGAATCTTTATTGGTAATTTGAAAGGACATTTTATAGCATTTATTTTCTGAATATAATTTCCTTCAAATTTTATATATTTTTTTGTTCTGAAAAAACACCTTTAGATGGATCACCCTCTTTAGTCAATAAAAAATTCAGAGATAACCAATAATAAACTGCACTGATAAAAAGTTCGTATCTTGGTTATTATAAAGAAATTATATGTTGTCAGCAGCATTTATGGGTACAATTAAAAATGTTTTGATAATATATTTTTATAATTATGACTCGAACAGTTTTTTATTCTGGTTTTGGTTTCTTTTTCAAAATCAACGATTTTTTTTGGTTTCCATTGGTACAACAATTTATTGATTGTGTTTTCTATTTTCTTGCAATTGTTTTACTAAAACTTACTTATCTATCTACATCTTTAATAAATTTAGTCCGTATATCAATCAGTCTCCAGAAAGTGGATGTTTTGCTAAACCAAATTTTAAAAGACGAAGGATTCTTTCTGAAATTCAATAGTCATCAATTAGAATTTAAAATTGTTTATTTGGAATCCAAAAGAAGCCAGGGGATCTGTTTGAAAATTGCTTTCAATAAATATATCGAGCACGGGAAAAGCCAAACTCGTTTCCTATTGTACCACATCTGACACGATGTTTAACAAGCTCCTCCGTTTGTCAAAAGATTCTGTAACGTTTGCATATATTGGTAAGTGTCAGTTTTAAGTTAATATTTTGAACTAATATTCGTAAAACGCTTTACTCCTCAAGAACGTAGATTATTTATGATATTACTTTGCAAAACTGAAGACTGTTCCTGCGTTCCGGGTCACTTAACGATTTGTTTTGCCCCAGTTGTATCCTAAATACTTATAGACTGAAATGATAAGCTGAGGTACGTAGTGGCGATGAGTTTTTAATTTTTCAAAGATAAATTCTTATATGTCGCATATAAAAGTAATTTCGTACTCAGTAATGATGGCGATTTGAAGATATATGGATGAAATTGATGCTATTAACATTAAAACTTAGCTGGTAACGGTCTTGCATGAAAATTATCTTATATTAGAGCAAAGATTCATATTTTCCATAAATAACCTTTTTAGTAAGCGAAATCCGCACAATTATTTCTTTAAGTTTCTTAAATTTTAATCGATCGTTCAAATACACTACCTCTAGAAGAACATATGCCAGTATGAAGAAAACAATTACAATAATTTATGGATTCTTTAAGTGGAACAAATAATTTTTGTTAATTTTTGAGTTTTACATTCGATTTTCGGCCATTTCTTTACATATACGGGAATAAAAATAATAAAAAATTAACAAGAAAGCACTAAGAAAAGATGATATTTTTATTAAAGTATTAAATTTATGTTTTTACATTAAACTGAAAATCTCAGTAATGGTGTTGTATAAAATGAATTGGAAGTTTTTTCTTTGTGTTGATAATTTGTTTTGTGTTTTATAAAGTAATATCAAAGTATTAAGATATCGATGAAAATAAATATTTCAAAAATAATAATTAACTGAGTTTATATCGGCTCCTCAACGAAGAACCCTAGTTCATTTCAAAAACGAAGTGCCAATTCTGGATTATGGACAATTTTAATTAATCCAAGTAAGGCACATTATTTAATAATTATTTTTTTATGACACTCCTAAAATATTATATTTTTTAAAACCAATGGTACATTGAAGTATATCATTTGAAGAATATTGCGTATTTTTATGTAGAAATATGAATAACTATGGCAATGGCACCAGTTATTCGGAAACATCTCGGAAAAAAGTAAAATTGTGACGCTTTTCAGAAATCGGTGCTGATTTATCCGAAATCAAAAACTCAAAGATATTACTCTACATAAGCACTTTACCTAGGAACCTTCCTAGGCAGGAACTGAGAAACGCAGTTTTTGCAATAAATACTCGTAAGTGTGCTTTTGTAAAACAAGAAATATAAACAAATTCGAAAGAACCTTTTCAGTGTAACCTCGTAAACTTTCTACTATTGTGTTAAAAACCTCGACAGGATCGGTACAGTAGTGTCAAAGTTATAGGGGATAGTTCTGGGAAAAACGCTTTCAATTTTTGATTACTAGTGAGCGATGCTTAAACTGCTGTATAAACGCTAGTTTTGTTTATCTTAAATTTGCACACAATATTTTTAAATAATTCTCCATTCAAAAAACTAAATAAATAAAAGTGAAAAAACGTTTGCCTCCTTAAGTCTATCAACAGTTGGTAGCCTTAAAGAAAAACGATTTTATGGGGATAATCAAAAAAAATGAAACTTATGCTGGACAAACATGACAGATGTTGATCGGAATTTATAAATTTAAGACGCTTAGTCTTTGTTTATTTATTTGTTGCGCTAGCTGGGATATGTTTTTGATGAAAATGGTTGGCAAAAAATATTTTAAAAATAAGTCTCTCATTTCTGTTGTGCTTGGCGTAGATCCATAAAATTGTATACGACTGTAGGCAAGGTTTAATCGAGTAATAACCCAGTAAACCAAATTTGCCGACAATGTCTGATATCAGACAATATCTGAACTCTATCGAGAATTCTTACCGGAGTCGTTACGAATTCTGTTCGATTTATCTGAGGATTTTTTATTTATTATGTTCTGAAATATCTAAACGAATTCGGCCCAAATTCTGTTAGACTTGTCTGTGGGATTTTTATTAATTTGTTGATCAAACATCTCTTAATGAACTCGCAACTCGTTTTAAATTTTTGTTATTTGCTTCATATTTTACAGTAATTGGTATTGTGTTCAGACATGTCGGAACTAATTCTGAACGAATTCTTAACTGTTTGTCTGAGGTATTTTTGTATTTCAAATTCTTGTTTGTTTGCATCCAAAATTTACCAAGACATTAGCCCAGAATTCGTTCAGAAATCGGTTTGAAATGTTGGCAAAACATCAGAGTTCCCTCAGAGAAGTAGTTTAGAATTCATGTCAACCCTCCAATATCTTTGTCGTAACGAACTCAGTATAAATTCTAATCCGAAATCGAAAAATTTTTCCGATTGTCGTACAGAGTTCTGAACGTTTGGTTAGCTGGGCTGTACGAGGGATTTTTTTTGTGTTCGAACTCTACTGCCGGTAGTTCTCGTTAAATGCAAAACCCTTAAGTGTATAGTCACTGAACATAGTTACAGCACAATAACTGCTTGCGGTATTATTATAGTTAAGTGGGGTTCTCCGAAACTGCAGTGGGGTTCCCCGTTACTTGTAACTAAAAGTCTTTCCGAACGTTTTTTGAAAATGTTTTACAACTTTTTTTTGTAGAACAGAAATATTTTCTTCTATTTGATTGTTTACATTCAGAATTTACCATGACATACCATGAATTTTATAAGACTTAATGCCAGAATTCTGACCGAAGTCGTTCATAATTAGTTCAGAACTAGATACGACAAATCGAAATTTCCTTTTGAATTTCCCAAGACTACAGTTCAGAATTCGGTCAGAAATGTCGGCAAAAACGTCAGAATTCCCTCAGAGAAGTAGTTCAGAATTCGTGTCAACCCTCTCATATGTTTTTCGTTACGAACGCGCTAGGAATTCTGATTCGAAATCGGAAAATTTTGCCGATTGTCGTACAGAATTCTGACCGAACTCTCAAGGTTTGGTTTGCAGGTAAGTCATCGGAGTTAGAGCCACGAGTGTGATAACTCTTATAATGCTTGGCAAAACCACAGTTTTTATTTAAAAGAAAATGTATCTATATATTTTTTAATATCCCCTATGGCCTTTAAGTATTCCAATATTCATGTATTATCTTAGCAGGAAATTCCATAATATTCCAATCTATCTCAATTTGTATTTAGAAAACCTCTACATTACATGTTTAAATTTGAATCAAAAATATTATTTCTGATACAGTTTTTGGATCTTTGACAAACACAACAGAAATTAGAGACTTAATACATAAATATTTTTTCTCCAACCTTGCACGCAAAATGTTGCGACCAAGGCATAGCAATCAGGGCTGCCAAACAAAATCAATAAAATATAGTCGCTTTAAAAAAACGTTGTCAAAATCTTAATTTAAACAAATCCTCGTCACACAAGAAATAAACTATATTTACTAGTGACTACTTTTGCAATCGATAAGATCACCGTTCTTGTTGTTTCTCAAATGTCAGTCAGTATCATAATGGCGATAAATCGTCAAAATTGGCAGCCCTGCCAGCAAGACCTATGGAATCTTAATAACCTATTGTCTTATATCCTAGTGGAGGCCTCGCAAATAAAAGTGCGTTCAATTTGATTTTAATCGTAACTATATTTACTTTGACCTATTTACTTTGAGAACATCGATTTTATTAAAATGTTCATTTATTTATGCAATCATATTAATTTATTAATTAGTTTATTTTTTATAATTATTTTCTAAAATTTTTACTAATGCATTTATTTATGTAGTTATTAATAGTTTTATATTTATTTATTTGTTATTAAATTTATTTATTAATTTCATTTAAATATATATTATTTCATTAGATTTTATTTATTTATTATTTGGTTTGTATTTAATGATATATTTATTTATTATTATTCATTATTTACGTAAACTTATATATCATATTAATTAATTCGCAAGTTAACTTATTTTTTTACTAGTTTGTTTTGATTTAAATTATTTAGTTTATTTCTATATTTTTATATATTTATTTAGATATTTTTTTACCTTTTAATTTGTGTTTCTTTGTTTATTTTAAATTTTTTTATATTTAAATTTTATTTTTTTAATATAACGAGGCTAGACGGCTGATATATTGTCATTGGAAAATCTATCGGTATAGTAAAACTCGGTTCTGTTTCGGCCTAACGCACAGCCTCTTAAGTCGTGTTTGTTTTGTCTGTCGATGCTTAATCTCAACAATGTTTATCCACATCAAAAAAAATATGTTTAAAAACTTAAAAACATTGAGATATGCAAATTGTGTTTATGTTCTTATGTGTATGTCTGGATTTGCAAAATTCTTCAACAATATTTAATCTAAACTTAATTCACTACTGCTGATACCTATATAAACTTTTTAAATTGATTTTGTTTTTTAAAATTAAAAATGTTTGCTTAGATAATATAAAATAACAAAAAAATATAACAATCATTGCATCTAATAAAAGTTTTTTTTTGTAAAATAGGTTCGTCTTTATAAAATTGATTTCACAAATCGTTCAAAACTTAGTACCTAGTTATGAACTATATACATAAAAACACATACTAACAAATAAAATAATAAATATAACAGAATCACTTGCATTTTATATTAAAATCTATTTTTTGTGACTCAGAACTTTCCGGTTCTTCGCCATGTCGGAGTGGTTGTATTTGAAGAATGAAGTCGAATTTTCTGGTTACTCCACTGCATCAAATACCAAAAATTTTAAACCATATGCGATTTTCATTCATATTTTACAAAGGTTTTTAACTTTTTAATAATTTAATGGGTTTTAGAATTAGATAATTTTGTGATTTTTCAAATTGAGAGGTGCTTGTTTAAAAATAACAGAAAAAATAAACTGGTATTGTAGATATAACCCATGCAACACGTGCTAAACATTTTTGTTTCGCAATAAAGTGTAATTATATTATCCATTTCAAACCAAAAAAAAATGATTAACTAAAACACAGCAAAAATCATTAAAGCGAATTGCACGTAGGATCCAATTTTGATATGAACTCAAGTTGCGTAGCCCCCATAAAGATAATTTCCAGATTTTTAAGTACGTCAACATCGATGTCAAGAAAATTATTGATTGATTATACTTATATTACTCGATTTAAAAAAAAACAATTTTTGATATAAAATTCTGAAGAACTCAGTGGAGAATGCACATTAAACAAAGAATCTATTCGGCCCCTTATATTTTTGCTCTTAAGAAAAAATATTCCAAGTGTAACTTCGAGACGTTATATAATTTCTTGCCCCTACTATTACAATTGAATCATCCCAATCATATAAAATTCTACACAATAATAATATTATTTCAATTTTATTACATACTTTTTATATACTTTTATATAATTAGTATGATTTGGTTTAATACATTTACCCTACCATCAATCCCTAACATTGATACACATCAAAGACCCTGTATGTAAAAATGTTTTAGGCATAACTCTGCCAAATAACATTAAAAATTTGATGAATGAAGGGCACCACGTTGTGAGTCCATTGTTTCTCTAAACAAGACGTCTTGGTTTAGACTAATTTTATTCAAAGGCCCTGGAATATGTTCAAAAGATAACTCACGGATGAGACACTTTTTCATGTTTCCTTAGTAAGGGGGGGGGGTAACCAGGTAAAAAATATAGAAGAAGTCCCTTTACATACACACCTAGTTATAGGGATTAACTAGTTGGATAATCCCCCCTCCCCACTGAAAAACTTTATAGTCTTTGCCAGCTTTCAACCGGGGTTACTTGTGTGATAGAACCCCTGGTGTCCCACTGTTGGCTGTCGCCCGATAATACCCAAAACTCTTAATAATCGTCATCGTATTCGTTTCTAACAACTCCTAGACTTTAAAATGTATTATCTAAAGCCTTTGTTATCATTACAATGTGGTAAAGGTTATTATATGTGGGTCGCCGTGGTGTGATGGAAATGTGCAGGACCCTAGAGCAAGAAACCCAGAGTCAACCCCGGCTAAGAACATATAACAATTGTTTTGAACAGTAGGTCCTGGTCAGTGAGTAAAAGACTTATAACCAACAATTTATTACAACAATCAGAACATGAACAATTTAGTTCCAATAGTCATCTTAATTAGTTTGGGATTCCGATACTTTGTCTCTTCAATCGATGGTGTTAGTTCCCCCAATGAAAATTGCCGTGTACGCATTCAATATTCGGTTTTTATAACCACTAGTTTTGGCAACCAATAGTTTTACTGCTTTCGCCTTGTACAGGGTAGGCCAATGGGTTTAAAAATTTAATAACTTTTTCGTTTATATATTTTTTTATTTATTATTTTCAGATTATATAAAAAAAAAAACTTGGAGAATAAATAATGGAGAGATTCAAAACTAAACAAAATAAAAAGAATAATAGAATAGAATTTTATTATTTAAATCAGCGATCAATTATTTTACCGCAAACGTATGAGTGAAGAAGCTCAGCACAGTTTCATTTGAATGGCTTTGTGAATAAACCGAACTGTAGGGTTGGGGTTCTAAAAATCCAAGAGCTGGGGTTCTAAAACGCCAATTGCACCCCATTAGGTGTACAGTATGGTGTGAGATCACATCTACAAATATCATTTGGCCGTACTTTTTCGGGAATATAGATGGAAGTGCTGTAATCGAAAAAGGTGAGCGGTATAGTTTTATGATAGAAATTTTTTTACGTCCTGCTCTTGCAAACAGACCTGAAATGTAGATTCAGCAGGACGGAGCCACTGCCCACACTGCCCGAGACACAATGGAACTTTAAAGTCAAATATTTAGAGAGCGAATAATTTCCCGAAATTCGGAAATTATTTGCCAAGCGCGATCGTTAGATTTGTCAGCACTTTACTATTTTCTTCGGCATTATTTGTAGGATTATTTGAAGGAGCGAGTATATGTGAACGAGTCCGAGACAATCCTTCAACTTAAGGCCAACATTGTGGCAGAAATTCGAACGCTACAGCCACAAATTTTGAAAGATGTTATGGCAAATGCCCTAAACAGAGCCCATCATTGCGAAGTTGAATACGGGGATCATTTAAGTGACATTATTTTTCATACTTAATGTAGCATTTTGTATATTATACTTATAAAGTATAATCTGAGAAAAAAATAAAACAAAATTAAAACGAAATTAAACGTTAGACCATGCTCGAGTTTAGAATAGTATGTAAATAGCAAGTTTTTTATTATCGTAGAGATTGCAAATAGTCCCCAAAAAATGACCATCTAAAGCTTAGCCTCAGACGCTCTAGATCTCAAATTTGAGGTCCTGTCTTTACCAATTTGGTCCAAATCATTCCGGCACCTACTGTTTAATGCCGGCTTCTTACGCGCATTTAAACTTCATGCTAGCCGTGCACACTAAACATTACACTACGGCTGCCTATATTTTAGCAAGACTGTTTTTTATTCACAATTCAGAGAGATGAATGAACACAGTTTCATGTAGGGATAGACACCGCATCCGTGATTCACGCTGTGATAGCTTCTGTCATGGTGCAACATAGTAGCACTCTACTGTGCGATACTAAGCGAATGTTTACTTCATCCCAGCGCGAATTCCACCGGTACTTATTCGAAGTATGCTATAAGGACAAGCATTTTCCCGGTCTATATGTGCTAGAATTAGGTTAAGATGAACCTGCATATAAAGATGAAACTTTTTCTGCCATTTGCGTTTGAACTACAGGCACAACGATACCACCGACTGGTTATACCCAGTCACCTGCGGTACTGGAAAATCTCCAGTCTAGTTTCATAACAGCTACTTTTAGTTTTAGACCCATGTGACCAGGGGACTATAAGCTGACAGTAGGACCAGTAGTCATAGTCAATAGAGAACATACTATCGGTTAAAGTAACATTTGAAACAGCTCCATAAACTCTTACACCTCACCTAGAAAACGCCTGACAAGCAAAGTGTCTCCTACAAGCAAGACATGCCTTATCGTCCCACTGACTATCAGATACGCCCTGGACGTATACGTCCCAGAAAGTCGATACCTGCACATGCAATGTAGTCAGTCGTTTGGGAGCACCTAAACTACATGTCTGACTATCGCCATCTATGCAAAAAAGATTTCCAAAGTTTATGTCCGGTCTGCAGAAAACCCAAAACAAAGGCGAATCCCAAATCCGGATTACTTCCGAGAAATCCGTGTGTAAACCGATAATATATACAACACCTAAACCAAACAAGGACTGATTGACTTTAGTAGACACCGTGCACACTGTTGAGCGTAACAATAACACATGGCTCTGACAGGAAAGTGTATTACAATACCGCCACGCAACTAAGACCCCACTTCTATAATAGAATGCGATATATTTTTGTGATGTGTTCCACAGATGGACTTAATGCAATGTTTCGCTTTAATGCAAATTCCAAAGTTTGTTGAAAAATTTTGTTGTAAAAATTTAAAGAGGCTGGTTTACACCGTCGACTTTAGGGTATTTATCTTTAAGTCTTTTAACAGTAGGTCCCAGTGAGTGAGTATAAAAAGTATATTGTGCACAGCTCAATGATTTGAGGGAAGTTTCCCCATTTTCTTTAATGGGATGTTGTGGGAGGGAATTAAGTAGTAGTACTTGTAAAATTGGACAAGCTAATGTTGTCAACATATGATATGAAATTAATAGACTGTTGATAAAGTTCTTTCAAGCAGTGTCAGTTTTTAATCGCCAGAACATCAAAATGATTCGTGCTCTTTGGATTAGTCCAAATTAATAGGATAGAGTTCAAACGCTATATGCAGTGTTAATGTTGCTCAGTGTTATGGGCAGGGGTATGGGCTCGACTAAAGTTGAACGAAAGGTATAGAGGGAACAATTCTGTGTGTTTATGTCATGATTGTAAAAATTTCACGAATCTATGCTAATAAACAGAATACTAATAATTACGTATATGAGTTAGAGGATGTATTTCGGCATATAACTTTTAATCAAAATAATGAAGATAAACCAACAATCTTTTCTCACGCACTACGATTGTCTTAATTTGTTTGACTTTTAACAGAATTGATGTAGGCCGCCGTGATGTGATGAAAGTGTGCGCGATTATCATGCTTTTTACTCTACGGTCACGGCCAAAATAATATGTTCCCCGCAATAAAATTCTGTTCCTCGGAACATAAGTATAGTTAACTAAATTAAATTTTGACAGTAGTATGATTAACGCAATATTAATATTGTTGAAAAGTAACAATGGTATTTTTACCAAATTTAAAAATGAAAACAGGGTTGTAGCAACTCTATAAATATGGGACGCGACAAAAGAATTGCTTTTTTGGGTTTTATGTTGACAATAATATGATTACGGCAATGATACGGTATGTTATTTTCTTCACTTGAATACGAGTCTGCTTTTTAGAACAATGTTATTGTAACGGATAAAATGCAATAATAGTACTTTTTAAATGGAAATTAAAATTTTTCAAACAAACTGTTTTGGCTTTGTTCAACTGAAATATTTTTAAAAAAACGCTTACTTACTAAGTCACTCCTATTATTTTGAATCTAATGTATTTTTAAATAATTTTCATTATTCAAATCTATTGTTAACAACTTAACCCAATTCTAGTAAATAATATTTTGGATCATAGTATAGTTGTGTGTAATCATACTATGGTTGTAGCGATTATAACGTGGTTGTGTGCGAATCATAATATGGTTGTGAGGATTATACTGTGGTTGTACGTGAATGATACTGTAGTTGTGATATTCATAATATGGTTGCGGAGGTCATAGAATGGTTGAGTGGGAATTATACTACGGTTGTGGGGATCACAGTATGGCTATGTGTAAATCATACTATTGTTGCTAGGATCATATTATGGTTGTGAGGTTCATAGTATGGTTGTATTTGAACAATACTTTTGTTGTGAGGATCGTAATATTGTTGTACCACAACCACATACCCAACAATAGTATGGTGCTCTTCGGATATTGTTATCTCAACCATACTTTTTTTCTACGTGCATGGTGAAACACCGGAAAAAAAATCTAAATAATTTTCAGCGGCGGGATTTCCACCTCGTAAATGTCGGCGACTTTACGAGTTAAAGGTTCATCTCTATGCCATGTCAGCATGTGACTTATCAGCTCGTCCCCTCCGGTCTTATGCAGCTCTGCTGTCCTTCCATACCTATGGTTTCGCTGCTTTGGCGTTAACCAAATTAGGGATGGACATCCAAGTTCAACAACTATGATTTTTCGTGGGTTAAAGTAGCAGATACGAGAATATATAAGTAGCTCTCCTATGCATACCGGACTCTACGAGATTTTTATTTTCATCTCTAAACGAAGTTGATTCAAGAGGTGGGTCTTTTGATGTGTGATTTACTTATTGGTTGTTGATATTTTAGCGGCACAATTCCGTGGCAAAGGAATTTCAATTTTAGGTCCAATCCGGTACATAGAACTGGCTGTTGAGGTGTGGGTATTGTTTTTGAGGGTATTGTTTGAAGGAAAGCCTGATTCTCTTACGAATACTTCGGAATAGAAGATTTATCATTTTTTCTAAGCAGTCAGTGCCATCGCATAAGTTGATTTGTTTGTTACAGTGATAGTTTCAGTTCAGACGAGTTTCGGTATATGATTTGTTTTTCGTCATCAATATTTTTATACAATTTCACAAAGGTAAAATATCGATTACGGGCAAATGCCAAGCGCAATGTGTCAGCCGTAGTCACACCCAAAAATATAAACTGTATAGTGCGGTATTGTGGCCCCAAAAGTCATCGGCCCATATTTCTTTGAGAATATGGATGAAACGCAAGAAACATTCTCCGGAGCTTCATACAAATTATTTGTCATCGATTTTCTCTAACATCTGCACTAAGCACCGATATGCTGAAAACAGTTTTTGGACAGCCTTCTACAAGACATCCACATTATAGGTGGTACTCGCTTTTGATGTTGCTATTTCTAATCAGAAATATCTGCCGTAAATGTAGAAGCAAATCAAATTTTCGAGCAGATTTTTGAAGTACCACAACCATATCGAATATTAATCGACATATAAAGTCTTGCTAGCAACAAAATTGAACTGAACACTCTACCACAATAAAATCCGGTTGAATTTTAGGATACAACACCCAGCAGCAAACAGTCCCACTAAACTGGATCGCAGGTTCCGGGTGACAACGGTATAATAAAGTAGGAGCTGTTAGCACTATGTACCAGAGAGGACCAACAAAAATCTCACACATACAGCCTTAGTTAGTAGTATTTACAAATTTGTCAACGAGTGAACATTTTTGAAGAGAGTGAGTTTGGGAATTGATTCTTTTCAAAACTTTATGACTTTCTTCATTGGGTCAGCAATAAATTTAAAAAGACCCATGTTACTACTGTGTTTTGGGAACAGAAGACCAACTCATCACAGGGTACTTTGCGACAAACAGGTAAGCTGATATGCCACTGTCAATTGAGCAAGATCTTAAGAAAAAAGATAGATGATGGAGGACCGCAAATCAAAGGGAAATCGAATTATTCTGCTAGGTGTTGCTGAGTACAACAAGAATCGGTTTTTGTAATTTTCAAACCCCTCCAAAATCTATAAAAACCTGGTTTTGAGTCCTTTTGCCCAAATTTAAGCCTGTAACTAAGTCGATTATCAAGCGATTTTAAGTTTCACAACGGATTTAAAAAAAGAACCTACTCTTTTGAAAGATATATATTTTTATTTCAGAAAGTTTGTGTATTTTTCCGGCAAACACAAGTTTTTTACATTTATTATTCAATGATGCGTTTGTTAAAAAGCACATCGCAATTTGGGGTTTAAAAAAGAAATTTTTGCAAAAAACAAGTTTCGGTCATTCAACTCAAAAATAATTAGTTGAGCGTTTTCTTTAGTTTAGTACCATTAGTTTCCCTTAAAAGTGTCCAGCAACATTTTGAAATCATTTCCATTTTTTACCTTCAAAGTGCATTTTTATAACAGACATTACTTCGCTGAATTGACCCAGATTATGTGGGAATAGGAGCAATTTCGAACGCATCAGTGAATTTGTTCGCCTTATTTCACCGCCATGTTCGGCTTATTTCACCGTGCGCAATTAATTTTTTTTTTGACAACCGTAACATAGTCGTCACTTCTTTGTTTATCAAGAAAAGTTCCGCATAGCGTAATAAAACTCTTCCACACGGAGAAAAAAATAAACTCCCATGCAAACAAATATATGTTTGGAACATGCTTCAAACTTTTATATGCTTGGAACATGCTACAAACATGTAAATGTTTGGAATATGCCAAAATCATTTAAATATTTGTAAATATAATCTACACAAACATGTTATATGTTTGGGACAAAATTCTAGTATATTGAAATATATGTTTGTGGAATAACATAAATTTAGTGTTTAAATATGTTTCGACTTTGATGGACAAGTCCAAGTGCAAATTGGTCAAAATCTTAAACCTAAGTATATATTTTGATCACCAAACATTACGGGATGGTTTTCGGGTCCCAGAGCACAAAGACCCCGCCCATTGGTCAAGCCCTCTAATTTAGCGAAATCCCAAGATTAATGTTATATTCATATTCTTCATTGAATTCCACGTTTCTCAGTAACCATATAGCCATGTTTAAAAGGACAAATTTTTCGGCATCCTATATGGTCAGAGTCTCAAATTGACCCAAATCTTAAATATGGGTACATTAGGGTGGGCCGATTTGTAAGGACAAAAAATTGTCGATATTGTGCCTTCGATTTTTCGATATCTTATGGCTTATGAGGAAAAAAAGTTCCACTACGACATATCAAAAAAAATCATTTTGAGGCGTGCAAATTTAAATGTTTTACTTTTTCTTAAATTTATTTTTAAGGTTTTTTCTGAAGAGGGTTGTCTCGGACCCGAAAACATGACAAAATCAGTGTGCAGCTCTTTTTACAACACACACACGTTGTTGTAAAGAAATCTATTGATGGCTCTCGATGTGGAGTCTCTTTAGAGGTGGCAAGAGTGAGTTGTATTTTCGTGGGCAATTGTGTGAAGAAAACTTGAAAAGTAAGGTTTACACAGTAGTTCTCATTCGTTTGGGGAGAGCCTGGCCTTATAGAGTTCGGTTTTACTTTCAACAATTGCAGCAAAGCTTTCTGAAGAGGGTTGCCACGGACCCGAAATCATGATAAAAGCAGTGTGCAGCCACGAAAATCAATGTCACTTTGCCATTTTGTTAAAAACTTGTCTTCTATTTAAATATAGAAGCAAGAGGTCTTGAGCCGGTTAATCCCTGTTCAATGTTTTTTCCTAATGCCAAAAGCTATGCAAAAATCGATGGCACAATTTCGATTGATAAAACGACTCTCCCTTATTTCATATTTAAAATTGTGGAAAGATTTTAAGTTTCTGGATACCCATATGTCCCCGAACATTAAGCGACGGTTTTTGGGTTCTTGATCCCCAGGGCCCAATGACGACCCTCATTTATGGGAAGGTTAAGGAATCTAAGCTTTTTACAACAAGTTTCGGTCATTCAACTCAAAAATGATTACTTGAGCGTTTTCTTTAGTTTAGTACCATTAGTTTCACTTTAAAGTGTCCAGCAACATTCTGAAATCATTTCCATTTTTTACCTTCAAAGTGCATTTTTATAACAGACATTACTTCGCTGAATTGACCCAGATTATGTGGGAATAGGAGCAATTTCGAACGCATCAGTGAATTTGTTCGCCTTATTTCACCGCCATGTTCGGCTTATTTCACCGTGCGCAATTAATTTTTTTTTTGACAACCGTAACATAGTCGTCACTTCTTTGTTTATCAAGAAAAGTTCCGCATAGCGTAATAAAACTCTTCCACACGGAGAAAAAAATAAACTCCCATGCAAACAAATATATGTTTGGAACATGCTTCAAACTTTTATATGCTTGGAACATGCTACAAACATGTAAATGTTTGGAATATGCCAAAATCATTTAAATATTTGTAAATATAATCTACACAAACATGTTATATGTTTGGGACAAAATTCTAGTATATTGAAATATATGTTTGTGGAATAACATAAATTTAGTGTTTAAATATGTTTCGACTTTGATGGACAAGTCCAAGTGCAAATTGGTCAAAATCTTAAACCTAAGTATATATTTTGATCACCAAACATTACGGGATGGTTTTCGGGTCCCAGAGCACAAAGACCCCGCCCATTGGTCAAGCCCTCTAATTTAGCGAAATCCCAAGATTAATGTTATATTCATATTCTTCATTGAATTCCACGTTTCTCAGTAACCATATAGCCATGTTTAAAAGGACAAATTTTTCGGCATCCTATATGGTCAGAGTCTCAAATTGACCCAAATCTTAAATATGGGTACATTAGGGTGGGCCGATTTGTAAGGACAAAAAATTGTCGATATTGTGCCTTCGATTTTTCGATATCTTATGGCTTATGAGGAAAAAAAGTTCCACTACGACATATCAAAAAAAATCATTTTGAGGCGTGCAAATTTAAATGTTTTACTTTTTCTTAAATTTATTTTTAAGGTTTTTTCTGAAGAGGGTTGTCTCGGACCCGAAAACATGACAAAATCAGTGTGCAGCTCTTTTTACAACACACACACGTTGTTGTAAAGAAATCTATTGATGGCTCTCGATGTGGAGTCTCTTTAGAGGTGGCAAGAGTGAGTTGTATTTTCGTGGGCAATTGTGTGAAGAAAACTTGAAAAGTAAGGTTTACACAGTAGTTCTCATTCGTTTGGGGAGAGCCTGGCCTTATAGAGTTCGGTTTTACTTTCAACAATTGCAGCAAAGCTTTCTGAAGAGGGTTGCCACGGACCCGAAATCATGATAAAAGCAGTGTGCAGCCACGAAAATCAATGTCACTTTGCCATTTTGTTAAAAACTTGTCTTCTATTTAAATATAGAAGCAAGAGGTCTTGAGCCGGTTAATCCCTGTTCAATGTTTTTTCCTAATGCCAAAAGCTATGCAAAAATCGATGGCACAATTTCGATTGATAAAACGACTCTCCCTTATTTCATATTTAAAATTGTGGAAAGATTTTAAGTTTCTGGATACCCATATGTCCCCGAACATTAAGCGACGGTTTTTGGGTTCTTGATCCCCAGGGCCCAATGACGACCCTCATTTATGGGAAGGTTAAGGAATCTAAGCTTTTTACTTCAAAAAAAAAAATAATTTAATGCTTAGTAAAACTGTCAAACAAATTAAATTTTGGTCTGCACATTTTTAGTCCCTAAAAGACGAATTTATTCCCTTTTGCTCGACAGACACCTGCCAAAATTGCACTGAATCGTGCTTTCAACATACGGACAGGCGAAAGTGGCTATATCGTCTTAGCATTTTATGACGATATGTACTTTGTATGGTCGCAGATAAGTATTTTGATGTGTTCAAACGGAATGACAAACATATATATACTCCTATAGTGGAGAGTAAAAAATGGTATCCATTGCCAGGTACTTCGACGTCATTCGTTTTTGTAGCACTGAGTCTCACGTTACGTAGTACGCGATATTTAAGCATATTTACATTTAATTCGGTAGCGAGGGAGAGGGAATTTACCAATGTTTAATTTTACCAGGGTTTTAGGCACCATTGATCAGCGACACGGATATTATCAATGAAAGCGTAACACGTTGATCTCTGTCGATACCTGGAGTCTTATCGAACAACAAAATCAACTTCATGCCATAAATAGAGCAAAGACAGAACTTCCGCGTCACATCAACAAACTTAATACTTCTCTTTATAACACATGTTGAAATGCAGCATTCGATGAGACAGTATTCGCCGGATAGTTAGGAGGCTTTAGACGCTTAGACATCAGTAGATATGTAACGAATTCGAGTTATTTACAGGATCGCAAAGGAAATAATTCGAAACAAGCGATTCAATTGGTACGCACTAAAATATCCTGTAGTCCGTATTGAACAAGCCGGTTTCAGTGCTTTGATCACGTCAACAGCCACCTAAGTGTCGTCGAGCGGCCCATGGAATGGTGTGTGTTATTATGAATATTCATTAAAAACGGTTAATAGGTTAAATAATCGATCAACTAAAGGCCTTTTATCGAGGTTCAATATCTAAGGTTCTGGACGAAAGCTAGCAGGCTAGAAATTTAAGAGTGAATGCAGGAATATGACAAGGCTATATTCTATCCCCGCCACTGTTCTACTTAGAACTCGACGTGAAAACTTTCGAATGAACATCAGATAGGGAATGACTGGGTGTCTTTGCTCTACAATAATTTCTGTCCAATATATGGGCAAAACTGCACACACAAAGGATTGATCTACATATTAATATCGAAAAGACCAAGGTCCTGGGCCTCGCACCATTTACACCTAGAAACTCTAAATAAACAATGACCTTGTTCTATTTGCTAACGCGATAAATCCAAACCATTGTACAATTATATAAAAAGGATTTTGTTTACACAAAACTATAGAAAATTTGGGTTTAAACCCTTTTGTTTCACATAATTAACATTTTTGGGAAGAAAGTAATTCGTGAATAATATTTAGCTAGTTTAGGCGAGCTAGGTTTTTACTTGCTTATAGTATTTCTTAAATAACTTTTATTCTACAAACTGATAATATTCAAATCTAACGAGTTATGATGCATAAATACTATTAATTTTTTTATACAAAAAACTTCGAAAAATGTCTCGAAAAGTTTTAAAGTTTTCGCCCAAACGACCAATTACTCGTTAGATAAGCGAGTACCAATAGAACACGCCTAATACCATTCTTGAAGACATTAACTTATATTGGCAGAATCATGTCCTCTACAGGTGGCATATGAGTGGGCCAGGCATTCCACTTCGTTTTTCTCCTCAAATGTTTGTTTTTGTCTCTAAGTTAAGGAGTTGTGGAACACACCACGATCTACAATCATTTCAAGTATTCTTTCAGTCGCATTTCTATTTTCACGCTCTCCTATGATACAATAATATGTGGCAACCCAGCAAACCAAACCATCAGAATTCGATCAGAATTCTGTACGACAATCGGCTAAATGTTCCGATTTCGGATCAGAATTCTTAGCGAGTTCGTAACGAAAAACATATAAGAGGGTTGACACGAGTTCTGAACTACTTCTCTGAGGGAATTCTGATGTTTTTGCAGACATTTCGAACCGATTTCTGACTGAATTCTGAACTGTAGTCTTGGGAAATTCGAAAGGAAATTTCGATTTGTCTTGTCGAATTCTGAACGACTTCGGTCAGAATTCTGGCATTAAGTCTTATTAAATTCTGATGTCTTTACCGACATAACGAACCGAATTCTGAGCTTATGTCATGGTAAATTCTGAATGTAAACAATCAAAATATTGTTGTTCTTCAAAAAAAAAAGTTTAAAACATTTTCAAAAAGCGTTCGGAAAGACTTTTAGTTACAAGCAGCGGTGTCTGCAGTTTCGCAGGCAATAATTGTGCTGTAACTTTGTTTAGTGGCTATACACTTAAGGGCAACCAGTTTTGCATTTAATGAGAACTGCCGGCAGTAGTTTTCCTCCGAACACAATAAAAATCCCTCGCACAGCTAAGCTAACCAAACGTTTAGAATTTGAGTTTGAAATATAAAAATACCTCAGACAAACAGTTAAGAATTCGTTCAGAATTAGTTCCGACATGTTTGGACTCAAGAACAACAACTGTAAAATATAAAGCAAAGAACAAAAATTTTAAACCAATAGACTATAGACCTCAGATAAATAGTTCAGAATTCGTTGCGAGGTCGATAAGAGAAGTCTGAACAAAAACTTAATAAAAATCCCACAGACAAGTCTAACAGAATTCGGACCGAATTCGTTCAGATATTTCTTAACATAATAAATAAAAAATCCTCAGACAAATCGAACAGAATTTGTAACGATTTCGGTAAGAATTCTCGATAAGGTTCAGATATTGTTCAGAATTGTCTGATATCAGACATTGTTGGCAAATTTGGTTTACTGGGAATATATTTGTATGTATTAAATGTCACCTTGGAAAGGTAATATCTAAAAAAAATATTTTTTTTTAAATTTTGGAGCCTCGAAAATCCTTTTTTTTTGCTATGTCGTAGTGGCACTTTTTTTTCCTCATGCCAAAAAGCTAACGAAAAAACAATTGCATAATATCGACAAATTTTTGTTTTTACAAATCGGCTTACCCTAATATGTACATATTTAGATTGACAGAAGATTCTACCGTTTCTGGATATCCATATGTCCCCGAAAAAACTTCTTCGAATGGTGGCCAGAAATTGAAGATATAAACCTAAAGATATGTGTTTCCAGCAGGTTGGTGCCACTTGCCACGCAGCCAAAGAAACTGCTGCTATTTTGCGCTAGAAATTTAATGGGTGTGTTATCTCACCACGTGGCGATGTTAATTAGCCGCCATGATCATATGATTTGAAACCGTTGGGCATTTTTCTTCTTCAATATGCCAAGAATAACTCGGGAACTAAAGGATGAAATAATTGAAACTCAGTTATGGCTCAGAGTCATTTCAAAAAGGGTCCTATGAATGGAGGTATACCACCGAAGCCCTGGCGAGAATTTGGCGAATATTTTGTTTCGCACATAATTGTCATATATCCTTTTATCATAATAAAAATATTAAGATAATTCTTTGAAAATATTTTTTTATATACAATTAACATTTTGCGCTTTAGTTTGAACACCCTTTACAAATAGGCAAATAAACTATGTGAATTTTACAGCGGCAGCCACGATCTTCCACAACGATCTATGGCTGGTGACAGGGGCGAGAGAGGGGTATGTAATTCATCGACCATTATGATCCAAGCAAAATTTTAGTACGATTTGATGTAATTTTTGGCTTCTTGAGCAGCTGAACCTAAAATCGGAAGGAAACAATCTTTGTATTAAGTTAAGTTATTATATCCTCTTCGTTAGTAGGGTTTAATAATGGCGAACTTCACAAACTCCTTTACGATAGCGTATATATGTGACAGCGCATAGAGAAAGGGACCTTAGGGTAAAAAAATCGATTTTTCCTCCCAGAGATATGCGCGTTTTATGAAAGTGAAGCCGACGATTCTAAGCGCAAATAGAAAGGGACCTAATCATTAAAATTGCTCTCATGAACAAAACTTTTCATCAACTTTTCACTTTTTTTTTTTGATATGGACAACATCTGAGCATCGAATCAGACTGATCCCATGCCCCAAAAGTGTTCCCTCCCAGAGATATGCGCGTTTTATGAAAGTGAAGTCGACGATTCTAAGCGCAAATAGAAAGGGACCTAATCTTTAAAATGGCTCTCCTGAACAAAACTGTTTTTTAACCTTAGGTCCCTTTCTATTTTGCGCGTCACATATGGACTTATATATAAGGTTTTAGTGCAAGGTTATTGAGTTTTATCAAAAGTAGGAAGTTACGAGTATTGTTATATTTTAATGTTTGGCCTAGGTATGTTAAATGCTGTACTCGGCCTCGGCAATGGTGTGAAAAAATACTACGTTTATGCGATACCCTTGAACGATAACTTATTTTGCCTTATGTCAAAATGTAGGCATTAATTAAGGCATTTCAAGAAATTATGGTCAAATTCACAAAATGTTTCTTCATAACGTATAAGTGAAGTTGTGGATTTAGTTAGTCTGCAAATAAGCCATGTGCAAGCTAGGTGCAAACTGATTTTCAAGTGCAAAATTGTGGGAATATTTTGAGGTGTTTGTGCGAGCAGTGCTGGCTCCAATATCTTTTACTATGTCGACTTGAAAACAGCTCACAAATGAGTTGTTTTCAAAACAATTGAGGTGCGCCTGCTGTATGAATGAAATGTGTTATTTTATGTATGAAAAAAGTAGTTTTTATTTCAAAATTCTAATTGAACTACATACTGGCTTACTAGTTAAGCACAAGCGAGCATAGGAGCTTATACAACTTAAACAGGTTAATAAAATCACAAAATTATCCAAAAACAATCGTTGGCAACCCGTATACAAAAAAATTAACAACAATAGCTTAACACTTATAAAAAAATACATATTTACTACTTAAATGAATTTTGTCAAGTTGGTCTTAAACTAACATACAATACAAATTTATATATAAATAAATAATTTAAGTAAATATAGTTAAAATGTTTTTTTGTCATTCTTTCTTTCAAACATTTCATTTGTGTTAACAATTATTGGGCTTTTGGTTTTTCTTGTATGTCAAAAATTTTAAGGCATTTTGATTTTCTAAGTTGGTTTTTGGTATAGGAGGACATCATTGCATCACATCAATAAGTATATAATGTTGTAAAATATATATGTACGTATGTATGTATATATTATGTATATAAAGTAGTGTTTAGTATATAGGATTTTTTGGTTTTGGCTTTAGTTATATTTTCATAAATCTTCTTAGAAGTAGGCATGTAAATTTTGTATTTTCTAAAATTCTGCTAAAAAAAACTTGTGTGTTTGTCTCTTTGAGTTTTGGTAAAACTTTGTTAAAAATATATATTCCCTTCTTCTTCTACATTTTGGTACATTTATTTTTATTTTGGCACATTGTCGGCCTTAAAAAATGTTTGCAAATTTAATTTTTTGCATCTGTGTTTCGATTTTATTTTGCTGGCTTGTTAATATTAAATTGCAAACTTAAACAAAAAACGTTTGAAATACAGCAAATATTTTGTAGGATAAATGATAACTTCTGGAGAGGGGAGTGATGTTATTGTTTGTTTCAGGCCCAGAGCTAACCTGAAGCAATTAGCAATGATTGGTTTATTTCTAAGGGTATTAGAGGATTTCGAAGAGACGATTAAAAAAATGATGTTTTGTACGTTTGTAGTTTCTTGTACGTTTTTGATGTTTTCTATAAGGCGTTGTGGATGTACCTAACCCGTCCTAAGAGTGAAGGCCAAAATACCTAGAATATCTCGCTTGGCCTCATTTAAATACTCTGCTTCAAGGGCAAGTAGCGGGTGACACCAAATTAAGTGACCCCCTTAGATGGTAGGGGCAAGCCATCAGCTAAGGTGGTCATGTTTTGATAGCTTTGTGAACCCAGCATGAGACGGAATAGATTAATGAAACGAAACGAGACTCTCTATGTGTTTTGGCCTTAAGTGTCTTCGCCATTTCTTGGAAGACATAAAAACTATCGTGGGCAATAATATATTTTGTAGAATCTCAACCAAACCAAATCTTAGGATAAGTTTTAAGGATGCATATGTTATCGGAGCATAAGAAATATTTCTTTAATTTTTTAATCAAATAATCATTTCATAAGGAAAAGTAATTTGCATAAGGTATATTCAATCATTTTATAAGGAAAAGTAATTTTCATAAGGCATTTTCAATATTTTATATATATCTTCAAATGTTCTATAGCAATTATGAAATGCTATATAACAATTTGTTAAACGTTTCATTGAAACTGTGAACAACTTAAAAAAAACTATGAAATTTTTCATAGAAGCGATAAAATATATCGCAGAACTTATGAAACATTTGATGAAAATTGCCAAATAAACTAAAGCAACAGTGAATTTTTTTCAAAACTTATAAAAATTATGAAAACCTTTCTTGAATTTAAGAAATATTTTAACAACTAATCATTTTATTTTACTCAATAATTGTTTCATTAATGTTATTCAATTTTAACTTTATTAAGAAGATTTTTAAAACGTGTCAGGAAATTATGATCATTTTTTGTATTGTGAAACGTTTTAGAGAAAATGTAGCTTTTATGAAACTGTGATATTTATTGCAGGGTGGCCCAAAAGTTACCATGGGGTTTAAAAATTTAATAACTTTTTCGTTTATTTCAGTCCACATAAATAACACTTGGAGAATAAAATGACCAAAGAACCAGAATAAAAGAATTTTATTATTTAAGTGATGAGCGATGAATCTCATTTTCATTTGAATGGCTCTGTTAATAAGCAGAACTGTATTTTCTGGGGTTCTGATAATCTAAGAGTCATTCTTCAAAGCCAATTGAACCTCATTAGGAGTACAGTATGGAGTGGTTTCACATCTGCTTTTGTTCTTTGAGAATGAAGATGGAAGTGCTGTAACCGTAAATAAAGAGCGGTATCAGTTTATGATAGACAATTTTTTACGTCCTGCTCTTGAAAACAGATCTGAGATGTGGTTTCAGCAGGACGGAGCCACTGCCCGAGACACAATGGCACTTTTGAGTCAAATTTTTGAAGAGCGAATAATTTCCAGAAATTCGGAAATTATTTGGCCAGCGCGGTCGCCGGATTTGGCAGCACCCAACTATTTTCTTTGGCGTTATTCGAAAGAGCGAGTAAATGTCAACAAGCCCGAGACAATCCTTAAGGCCAAAATTGTTGCAGAAATTCGAACACAAATTTTGAAGGACGTTATAGAAAATGCTCTAAAACGAGCTCATCTTTGCGAAACTGAAAACGGGAGTGATTAAGGAGATATTTTTTTTTAATAAACTCAGTTTAAAATAATTTCATTTTGTAAATTAATATGAGAAAAAATTAATAAACGAAAAATTATTAAAGTTTTTAACCCAATGCTAACTTTTACCCTGTATTATTAAATCTATCGCTTAAGTTATGAAATGTTTCAAAGTTATTATGAAAAGTTTCTGAGAAATTATTAATCGTTTTGTAGAATTTATAAAGCGTTTTACATAAATTTTAAAATTTTAAGGAAATAATGAAACATTTCATGGAAATAATGAAATGTTAGGAACGTTTTAACAAGAAATATTTATTTTTACTAAATAATTATTAAAAATGGTTTATCAACAAATATAAAGGCCGAATACAAAAATTAAAATTACGTAAGAAATATTTATATTTTGAGAGTTTAATAAAAATTTTAAGTACTTTAACAAATGTGTGGCGCGTTTCAAAGCTACTGTGAAAAGTTTCAAGATATTATTACTGTCAGATACATCACGAAACGGTTAAGAGAAAACGTTAAACAAAAATTATAAACCTTTTAATACGAGTAGAATTAATAATTAATTCAATAGAGAATTTAAATTTGTCATAGAAACTATGTAACGTCTAAAGAACCTTTAAGATAAATCGTCAATCGTTTAAATATATTATGAAATGTTTTTGAAAAAATATGAATAATAAAAGATTTCAACAAAATAATAAACAATTTTATAGATATTTTGAAACCTTTCATAGTTATTATTTTTAGTAGTATTTTTTAGTAATTACCTTTAGTAGATAGTATGAATCATTTAATAGAGAATTTATTAAGTTATGACTTGAACAGTTTTTATTCTGGTTCGGGACAACAGTCTCTTTTTAAGAATTTTTTAAAATGGTCTCCGTGCCGATTATAGCCAAAATATTTCACAAATATTTTAATTGATTCTGAAAAAGAAACAACAAAAGGTCTCGAGCCAGAATAAAAACTGTTCAAGTCATAACTTTTCTAAATTCTCTGTTAAACGATTCATAATATCTACTAAAGGCTAAAATGAAAGGTTTCAAATTATCTATAAAATTGTTTATAAAAGACCGAATAAATGTAAACGAAACAAAACAAAAACGAATTTAAAAAAGTTTAATATATACTATAAAATTTTTTTTGATACTATTAAATAATTCGTTAATACTATGCAATGTTTCATTGATACTATGATATAATTCAGTGATACTATGAAAAGGTTCATAGATATTATGAAATGTTTATTGGAAGTTATGAAACGTTTCTAAGAAATCAGGACACATTTTACACGAGTATATATCTCTAAAGTATTTCTGAAAAATTGTAAATAATTTCACAGATACAGTAAAGCCGATCTTAAATTGCAAGAAAAATATAAATTATATTATAAAAAGTCTCATAGAAACACTGAGACGTTTCACTGATATTATGAAACCTTGCATATCAATATTGAAATTCACCAGCAAACTTGGTTTGGTTGAGTTTCCTTACAATTCTAGTCCGCATATTGTTGCTCTCTGTTTCTCCTCTAGTTTAATATAATTTTTATATATATATATGTTTATATACATCATGCTTAGGATAGATCTTTCGCTAGGTTCATCCTAAAACATTATTCGGGATTTCAGCACTATTGGTAGCATGCTAGTGTTGTTTGTTTAAAAGTTATCTAATCTATTGTTGTTGAAAGTTGAGAACTTGGGTCCGAAGTTAAGTCCCCTGACAAGTTTTAGCTTAGGTCACCTTAATAAAAATGTTTCTATATATACTTTAAACAAAAACTTTATGTTCTCATTCGATTTTTCAAATTGAATTTTTCTATGATCTTTAAATATAAGGCAAAGGCTCATAAAATATGAAGCTCAGAACCAAAACTCTTAACTTAACTGTGCATATATATTTAACCTTCTTTGAAAACATCTGTCCGTATATTATTAAACGCGAAGTATTTTTTTAAACATGCAAATTTTAAAAAAAATTCTGATTTTTGTAATATTTTTAAATTTTTCTTTAACAGTTTTCGCCGGCTAAGAATGGCTTAATATAACAAAGCACTGACTGAAGATATCTGTTCCTATTCATAGAAATGTCATTGTCCTTTATCAATCTATGCTCGTCTTTTTCTCGACATCCTTTTAAGAAGCTCAAGAAAAGTTCCTTTCTATCTTTTTTAAGATTCTGAGATAATTTAGTATCAACGATTTCCAATATTTTAGCCCTTAATAACCGTGGGTTTAATAAAATAGGTTTTGGAGTTGAACTTGGCTACCTTATATAGGTGCCGCTAAACATCGACATATAATTAAGGTGCTGGCGATACTGGGTCTTGATTAGATAGTAAATATCGCACTAATTTTTTTATAAGATCAACATTCTTTTTATATGGCTACGGCTTTACATGGGATTTGAACTAGCCTGTCGCATTGAAGAGGATCTGGATACAGTATCTAACCTACCAACGAGTTCGTTTAGCATAATTTGTACTACGCCTCAAATTGGCTCAGAGAAAATGGATTAGTTATTATATGCAAGAGCAGATCAACTTGGTACATAATTCAATACAGTAATTGTAGAGCCATTTATAGCAGGAGATCGAGATTGTACAGAATGTAGATCTTTACAGATTTGGAGCCATCCTGCCGAATTCAGGAAAAAATGAGCAACGTCATTTTAGACTCTTATCCTCAGCTCAGATAGCAACACATAGCCTTGTATTCAGTTTGATATGTGTGCTAGTTTTTTTCTCTGATTACGTCTAGAGCTTGCAGAGGGATCAAAGACAATACAAATTGAAAGATATTGCCACAGGCAATCAAGAGGACCTTATTTATTGGCTTTGGTCGCTAGATGGGAATACATCCCTAACAAATTGTGTTGGTCTTGGAAAGGAATTTTCTGGTTACTTGCTGATGCAACAACATAGCTGATTTTTTCTAGCCATAGTAAATTTATAGTGTTAAAGAAAACTTAGCTTTGAACAATTTCTTGGATGAAACACTTAAATTGTCGGCAATTATCAAAATATTTTTTGATTATAGCAATTGGGATTATATGCATACAACTGATTACCGAAATTCTTATCGTAGCGTAGGCAACGTTGGTACCAGCTATAAGGGCTGTGTCTGATTTTTTTCCCTAGGTTGTCAACAACAAATTTAAAAAAAACCCAAATATGATTTTGAAATGTCCTCCTATTTTCTGTGGTAATTTCATAAGAAATATAATTGGATGTGGTGGGCTTTTATATACATTGCCCAATTCTTCCTATTAAATTTCCACAAATGGTTATATTGCGCTTTATGCGACGTTACGGTCGCTTAAGAAAGTATAACATATCAATTTAATGAAAGGTGGGCAACAACATTCAAGAGAAACGGAGGATATTCGACAAGCCCTACCAGAAGGGACAGAAATGCCCAATATCAAAATCGATTTAAAAACTCGATTTCAAAGAATCTAAGTGAAATCTAGAATATGAAACATCATGTTTCAAAATGCATCTATATTGGATCCATCTGTGTTTATGACTTACGCTCTTATTCGAGTTAAGAGAATTACTATATTATCAGAATGGGAATCTCTCTAAATGTCAATGTGAATCTTCAAAGAGCAATAATGGGTTAAACACCTCTAATGCGTGAGTACTGAATTTGAGTTCTAAGAGGTAGTTCTTACTTCCAGTTAGAAGTAGCTAATCAGTCAGATATCACAGGTGGCCAAGGAATAGCTTCTGCAGGTGTTATTAGGGATACTTAAATAGTTTTACGTCTGTCTATATATATAATAAGGTAATAGGTAATCTCTTTGTGTGCTCTAGTGAAGTTATCGTTGTGAGACTTTCTCTGTCAGGGGAACCGAACATTTTAATTAAAAACAATTCAATTGGGTTTAAAAAATCAAAATGTACCTATCGTCCATATTTTCCAAAAAATATTTATCAGTTTCGACAAGGGAAAATTGATGTTGAACCTGCTCGTTATTTTCGCTCCACCTATGAATTGGAGTTCTACCATATTCTTTTGGTAAGCTCTAGGAGTTCTTGGGTAACCTAGCCAGGATTTCTAAAAAAGTTATAGAAAATGTGACATTGGTGTGGTACTACAAGATCCATCTGAATTGAGGGATACTTTTATTGAACTCTTGGAGAATTTAGGTAAGTTACGCAAGCTCTTCGCCAATTTCGTTGGACAAACGAAGCAATTATAGCTTTTGCAAACTGAACGACGGAGAGTTAGGGGTTTATCAGACATAAAGCTTGTCGTGGTGTCGTGGTTCCATGGATAGACAATGCCTTAAAACTTTTAAATTTCCCTTAAACTAATGCGTGTTTTTCTACAACGCTCCTATGGATGCCAGAAGATTAAAGTGTAGCTTTTGCAAACTGAACGACGTTAAGTTAGGCTTCAACAGTAAGAAAGCTCGTCATGGTTCCATGAATAAGCAATGATAATGCTCTCATAATACATAAAGTAATAATTGAATGCTAGAGAATTTAAATGCAATAGTAACTAAAGTCCGTTAAGTTATCCAAAAAAGGAGCAGAGGTGCAATGATTTCAAGTAGAATAATTGAAGTCATACAGAAACCTGTACACGGACCGGTCCGATTCCATGTGTGCCATGATTCTTAAAGGGCATGAGTCAAAAAGAAAGGAAAAACTTAATAAATACTAAAAGTGTCCAAGAATTTCGAAGGTATATAAGATGACAGGATCCAAAATGTTTGGATTTTAGAGGAGTTTTTGCGAAAAAAGCTAGCTCTCCTACATCCCAGAAAGCCAAAATATAAGATTGTATGTCAGTCGATAGATTGTGAGGTAAAGACGAAACTTATTGCAAACATGTTTTTACTTCTATTTCAGGCTACTTTTAAATTAAAGGTTACTTTTCGTAAACCTCCTACTAGACAACATTCAACAAATTCATTAACAATGGGCCCTCTGCAAAATGTTTAAAGGTCAATCACCTATAGTCACAAACTAACCATCAACATCTGTTGTTCCTCATCATCCTAGGCTTTTTTTGGTTTCCTAAAAAGTTCCGTTTAACTTTCTGATATTTTTCCTGTGCCCTTTCAAAACATCGCGTCTTGATTGTTTTTTTTCAATATCTTTTGAAATCCTCCAAACCAAATCCCGGAAAAAATATCTGTGCAGTTTAATCGTTTTTGTTTAGAAAATGTAAAACGTAATGCAAAACTAAGTCATAGCAGTATTTGTATTCCGTCATGTTCTCAACGAGATGTGGGCGATTGCGTCTCACCGTCTTGACAGCCTGAAAAACATCCACTTCACCATGTTGTATGACCTGTTCGATACAAGCATTAGCGGCACAATACACGCCGCAACGGCTTCGACCATCGGGTGATACAACACATACCGGGCCATAGTCCGCTTTGGCACGCCACAATTCGACCATATTCATCAGGTAGACCAATGAATTTGTCGAAGTGGGCACCTTATGACCCATGGGCCAACACGTCAGCTGGAAGAGTTGTACCGTGCGTGTTGGTGCCTTAACGCCGGCCATCATTTCGGTCAATGAGACGATCTTTTTATTGATCTTGAATTCCCACTGTTTGATGTTAGTGTAACTGCGTGCAGCGGCATAGTGTACGGAGAAGACAGGGCCGTACTTCTCCATTTTCGATTTGATGGGCCAAAATGAGGGGAAGGTTTGGGAATTAGCGGGGGGTTGACATAGCACTACCACGGCCGAGCATTCCGTGTCGTAAACCAAAGACCAAAACTCACCAAGTGTATGCTTCATGGGCCATTCGGTGACAATGTACTCCCGCGGCTTGGTATAGCCATCGACGAACACCGAATTGATGTAGTCTGTAAAGGCATTACCTTGAAACGACGTCAGGTAGGGACGGAAGTTATCGGGCGGCACGCAGAGCACATCGCGGTTCTTCTCGCGGTTGTCCGCACGATGGCCACCGGCACAGTCGCCGATGCTGAAGCGCGGAGTCTGCTTGCAGATCTTGTCGTATTCCATTTGATAGTCGTTCAGTTTGGTCTGCGAGTTGCGGCGAGCCTTGGCCTTAAGGCGATCGGACAGTTCGGAGACGGGAAACCAGGTTTTGCCGCAGACTAAATGCTCTTCCAGCGTATCGTAGATAAACTTGTACTGATCGACATTCTCCACCAGGCCTTTGCGCGACTGACGCAGCTTCTTTTGGTAGCCATAGACGTTGAAGGTCTCCTCCTCTTCGTGCAGCTCGAGATTGGCATCGATGGACAGATATACACCGGAACGGCCGCCACCATCGCCGCAATGCACCAGCATGGGACCACGGGTGTCTTCGTCCTTTATAATGCTGCCCACCACCAAACGCACACGGCGACGAAACTCCAGCAGGGCATTAGAGAAGGGACAGCAGTGCGAGTACCATTCGGTGTAGTGAAATTGCAATATCAAGCGTTCCTCGACAATCTCCGTGGGACGTTCCTCGCTGACCTTGTACAGGCGGAAGGTACGTATGTGAAAGTTGGCCAACTGTTCCTCCTTGACAATGTTGATGTTGATGTCGCCGTAGGTTTCGTGGACTTCTCGGTTGGGCGGCCAGTATTGGACACACATGACTTTGGCAAAGTCAAATGTCTTGGTCAGCATAATGATGGCACTCACATTCTCTTGCCACACCAGGCGCCAGAAGGCATTGACGGTGTCCTCCACCGGACCCTGAGTGACAATATAGGCATTGGGCTTAAGAAGGCTGTCCACATAGGAGGCATTCACATAGTCCGAATCAGCCAATTCGGGTATTTTCTTGAGAACCACACGATTGTAGTCGTAGGGAATGCAGCGGGGATTCTGATTCTTGCCGTGATTGCTCTTCTTCATGGCATGGCGGCAGGTGTTCATCTCGACCCGGGCGGCCGTTTGGAATTCCAGCTTGTAGAGCACGGAAAACTTGCGCCGCAAATCGCACAACTTGAGGAACTGTTGTGTGTCAATCGGATTGCTGGGCATGATTTTCGTGAGCGAGTTGTTCTCATCGCGAGCCTCCAATTTGATTTTCTCGAACGACAGCAGGCCACTGTTGAGCATACTCAGCTTGATGGTGTTCGGCAGCGACAGCATGGCTCTCTTGCGTTGCTTGGGCTCGACGGCGCCATGACGTGGCGATGACTTGGAACGGCGTTGCTTTTGCGGCGACTTGCCCACTGTCTCTGAGGGGTCGCCGCCCCCATTGCCGTTGGCACTGCCATTGCCATTCCCATTGCTGTTGCCATTGCCATTCATTGCCGCTGCATCTCTGGAAGTAGATGCTCGAGGACTCTCATCGGTCTGTGACATGACGTGTAGTGATGAGGTTCGACTGGCGGTTGGACTCTTTCGGGGTGTTGTATTGGCGGTTATTGTGGTTATCTGTGTGGTTGTTGTTGAATTGGTGGCGGTCGAATGGGAAGGGGAGAAGCGCTTCACTTTGCCATGGCGCAAGTGAAGGAATTTGGTAAATTTCTTATAAATTCTACGTTTGGTTTGATGTCTGACGGCCAGTTCACTTCAGTGGATGATTAACGTTGTTGCTGTGTGCGGCAATATATCTAGACGAGTACGTATGTACGTAGGTATAGATACATCTAAGAAGATATCTGCTATTTATCTACGAAAAGTATCTGTGACGTTTTTGTTGTAGGTTCACTTTGGTATGTTTCGTTGTGCGGTGGTTTTCTTTGCCTTGCCTTTTGTTTGAGGGTTCTGCTGTTTTTGCAAAAACAAGTTGTTGTTGTCCGTCTGTCTATCTGTCTGTCGGTCTAGCTTCTTCCACTCTCACTCACGCACTAGATTTTTTAAAAATTTAAAGCAATTTTCGATTTTTTCTATGTTTGTTTTTTCGGGTCTTCTTTAAGTTGCCAGCAGCCAACGCGGGAGAAAGAAAAACAACGACTGACTGGCACTCTGTTAACCAGAGCGTTGGTGAGTGACGGACGGCTGATGTTTTTATTTATTTTCGCTTGCTTCAGTTAACCCGAGTACGCGATTTCTTGTTGTTTTTTCGATTTTCGATTGCACTGTGCACAACGCTTCTCTCTTTCGCGCTGTTTTACACTCTCACGCAGTATTACAGCCACTTGTTCTCGGTTGGCATGAAGTCATCTGTTTGAGTTTGTTGTTGTTCTAATAGAATCCAGACAGTGGAACCTCCTTAGTCTGCCTTAAGTTACTGGGGGTTAGTAATGGTTTGTCGTTTTCGAATGGGTATTTTTGTTTTTTGTGTTCTGTAGTTGACAACTTTTTAGGAGAATTAAATTATTTTTGGTTAAACACTTGTGAGTTAATAAGTCTTTAATCGTTTTAAAGTTTCGAAGCAGTTTTTTACGTTTTGTTTAAAACTTAGTTTGCATTATAGTTGACATTTAATGATTAATCGGCTAGATCTCTTTAAATACATAGAAAACTTTTTGTAAAATATTTCAATGACAGATTTTTCAGCCACTTCATATGACAAATCTATGTGATAAATCATATAATGTGAACATAGCTTACAGCTTTTTATAACGAAAAGTTTTTAGATTTTTTCACTTTTTCATTAGATATAACCTTTTAAGATTTTGGTCTTTAGTTTAAAATTATATTTGTTTGTATAATTATATTATATATTTTGAGATTTTTATTCTTTAGTCTTTAGTTTTGAATTATATTTGTTTTTATTTCAGGATTGTTGTTCACTAAAGATTTGTTTTAGATTTTTTTACAAAGCCGTGTTTTGTTTCAATACCCTACACAGGTAATAAGGTAAGTTTGTATCCTTTCTCTTGTTGTATACTAAGTTTGTGTCCTTTTCTTTGTTGTATTTTGAAGCATTGCACTGGCCCCCTATCTGAAATGCAGTGTTCAGTCTACGATCGACTAAAACAAGAGAACCGCTTTAACGATAAACAATAAATTTGGAACATATCGAGCCATAAGCGCTAACCTATCGTAAGTGAAAAAATGCAAATTTTACAGGAGACGGTTTTTATTATTTATTTCAAACAACTTTATTAAAAATGCAAATGTTTTAATGCAAAAATTTAAGATTTCTACCTACTCATATAACTGTATCAAAAAACAAAAAAAAAAATCTGAACACATTTGCGATTGCTGCAGCAATTTGATGTGTGACTTACGATAAAATTGCTACACAATAAAATTTAAACAATCATTTACGATAAAATGCAAAAGCTTTTTTTTTGATGTTTTACTAACAATTTTGTCATTTTAAATATACAAAACGATGAGGCTTGTCCTAACGATTATTTTTCAGCAATAACATTTTTTTTTCCAAAAATTTGACTTACGATAGGTTAGCGCTTATAGCTCGATATGTTACTTAAGTCCGTCGGAAGGTTTTTCTTAAGTTGTGTTTTGATGGATGGAGAGGTATTCTAGATATTAAAATTTTTTGTATTTATGGTACGATTTGTTTCAAACATGCAAAGTGAACTTCTTTAATATATGTAGGTCAATTTTCAGATAAAATTTGGATCGCTCAATGGCATCTGACTTGAACTATTTACAACAAAAAACCCAGAAACCCTAATATCCTTTTTGTTTGTCTTCATACTCTATCACTCCTAATCGGCTTAACCAATATTTGGCATACAGGTATAGCAGAATGTTATAAACTGCATGCGTCGTTTGTCTGAGGGCGGAGCGACGTGTCTTAAGTGGACTTTTGAGCTAGAGAAACAAAATATTGATATTGATTCAGATGATTCGGGATAGATTAATTTAAAGCTCTACTTTTGATTTTGATTTTTTGAACCGCCATGATGTGATGGTAGTGTGCACGGCTATCAAGCCAGGAAACCCAGGTTCGACTCCGGAAAATAAATTCGGCGTTTACGAGGCGGGTTTCCACCTCGTAAACGCCGGCGACTTTACGAGTAAGAGATTTTTCTTTAAGCCATTTAGAAACTTTCCTATAAAATTCATTAGCCGTTCGAAGCCGGTATTAAACAGTATGTCGCGGTCAGTGAGTATTAGAAAATGATCGTGTAAGAAATTTTTCTCTGAGCCATGTAGAAACATCCCTATAAAATGCATTAGTCGGCATTAAACAGTAGGTCGAAGTCAGTGAGTATTAGACAATGATCGTGCTCACTGATTTGAGAGAATTTTCCCTTGTTCCTTGATGGGAGGTTGGGGGAATTACTTTTGATTTTCAGAATGTAAGCTCAGGATGCGTGATAAATGTTTACATACAAAGCCAAAAATTTGATATGATTGTTATAACGAAAAATATTCAAATTTGCAAAGTGGGCCTTAAAGCTACATTTGTAAAAAGCGGGAATAGAGCATAAACATCCACAGGATTGATCAACGCCCTAATTATTACGGAATTAATTATTACGGAATTAGAAAAAAGTAACATAAATTATGGAGACACACACCATTTATGATACTCGATATAGCGATTAAAGGTTTGCGCAATAATCAAGCCATAACCGATAATGTTTAAAGGCGTGAATGTTCTGATTGCAACCGCCTTTCTTTTCGAATTCAAGATGGTCCAGTTAAACAAAAATTCGCAATGACGATTACCAGCTAGTAAAGTATATTTTTATTTCTATACATTCCTCATCATTCCGTTTGCAACACCTTGAAATGTTAATTTACGATCCTACATTGTAATCGTCGTACAGTTTAAGATGATCTAGCCATTTCCATGCCTCTGTATGTTTATTGATAGCGGCCCAATAAAATGAGCTAGAATCCTAGAATTTAGTCGATGATGACTTATGGTCATAAGCTTTTTGAGATTGTAAATAAGTGAAACTGGGCCTGGGAAAATGTTTCCATTAAAGATTATTTCTGAAAAAAGTAATTCCTTGGAGTATTTGCTCAATATATCGAATTTTTTGAGAACGAAAAATAGCTTATATGGGAAATATTAGTAAAAACATCCATAATTTCTCGAAAAGTGGCATTGTACTAATAAACATGGACGTTTAGTCATTTAAAAATAACTTTATTTCAACGGAATAAAAATTGGTGACAGACTCATAGACCCAAGGTGCTCATAGCAAGCCAAATCTTCAGAAAAAACCTTATTTGGATTTGTATTTTTAACCTAAATACACCTTTGCCCATATGTAACGGCGATTCCTTTTTTTTGTACATCAGAGCCGCTGATTTGGACCCTTTGGCATTTTAGTCCAACCAAAATTTCAAAATAAATGCATACTTGGATTTACAGCAAAAGTTGCCTAAATTTCAGTGCCCAAATGTAAACTTTTTCATCTGATAGAGCGGTGTTGGATTTATAGGATCAACTACATTCTAACACAGTCTACAACAATGTGTCAAAGGTGGATGAAGGAACAGTAGATGATTATTATAGTATTTTTTTGGCTGAGATACCACCTATAGACAATTTCTTCAACAATATAAACTGCCCAATAAAAAGTTCTATGAGTATAATCGGACAGATTTGAAGGTTGTACAGTAATTCCTGATAAGGATTTGCAAAATGTCAGTAAGCTCCTTTACAAAGAGGACAGATAGACTCTGTGGGCAGATGAATCGGTATGTCGTGGCTTATCTTAGGATACTGACAACTCTGAAGAAGTCTTATTTATTGGAAACTTGGATTTATACCCACGTTAACCTAGCTTGAACAGGACTGATAAATGTATCGTTGATGGGCCTGCGTGTCCTAAACCAAACAAGTACCGAAACAAAACCCTGCTTTAAAATAGCAAATGTGATGCTAGAGTTCTCATGGGTGCCCTCACAGGACATTGTAATGTTATAGAGATGACGAGAAAATGAAAGTTGGCGGTGGTCTAATACTGCCCGTAATACGCAGAAAACAAGTATGGTTGTGGTGACAATATTTAAAGATCATCATACTATATTTTTGTGATATAAAAATATTTTTATCCCCACAACCATAATATGATCTTCACAATCATAATATTGTTGTACCACAAACATATACCCAATAATAGTATGCTGCTCTTAGAATATTGTCACTGCAATTATACATTATTCTTCGTGAATTGATGACGGGAAGCAGTTCAAGACAGTGAAGCTACTTATGTATAAATGCCTGTGCTTCAAGAAAAGCTGGCGAGGTTAAATGGGAAAGTAATTTCTTGAGTTTTATGAGCGATTTTTAGAAATTATAGCGCATTTTTACCATAGACAAAAAACAACCAGCCATGGGCCACATAGTATATGTACTTTTCAAGGAAACTTATTAAAATAAGACATCATTACAAGTTCTTTAACCTCAGCTAGCCTGAGTATCCTTATGCCAATATTGACAATTGAACAGAAACTATGACCTCTTTTGGAGTATTAAGTGCGTTCCTACTATGGTTTGTAAAGCAAATACTTAAAAAATGAGTTTTTACCAGAATGGGTAACCTCTGGTCCGACCTTGCTCCTTTGCAATCCATAAGGGCTAATGAACATATTTATTTATCATGCAATGTTTCTAAATTCTCGGTTAATTCGTAATACTGCTATCATGCTTTCAACAGACCGTGCTAGAATTTTACGATAATCAATAATATATATAGTACTTTAGAGGGTCTGCAACCAATATTTCGAGGTCTGGTAGACGAAATAACGAACTTAGTATAAACATACTTCATCCATTAGTAAAGGGTATCAAAAGCAACCAATTGTCAATGCAGACATATAAGTACTCAAATTAAAGAACATATTACTATTCGTATGCATGCAAATATAGACCAGATATAAGTAATATTTCCCTGACTCACTCACTCACACTACGCCGAACTGCAAATGCATATTGAAATTCAAGTTGCAAGTCGCCGGCAGGATTCACTTATCCTTAATTCCCACAATGTATTAACAATATTACAAGAATACCAAAAGTGGATGTAATGGTTCATTCGTGAAGGAGGTACCAGAAGAGGTCTGGAAATATGACACGTTTTCTACAGCATTGGCCGTTTTGTAAAAAAAATATGTAAAACTCAAAAAAAGATTGTTAGCTTTCTCGGGTTTTGTGCATAATAGCCGCCTTGACAGAAGTGGCTCAAATAACTAAAAAAGTCGAGAATGATTTTTTCTTTTAGGTCGTAACAAATCCGTTTCCAAATTGACAATTTAAACAACTGGTGACCGATTTAGTGGCATTTTTTTAATAGGGTTTTTTACAGATTACGCTTGATTTGTGGAAACTTTCTTTTCGATGCAGCATTGTTTGGCGTTCAATCATGGAATGGCTTTCACCGCAACAAAGTCTCCAAATTGTGTATTATGGCTCAATTGTGTATTATGGCTCAACGCCAATTAACAAAAATGCCGAATTTGGGCTGAAGAGCAACCGGAAGAGGTTCAAGAGGTGTCATTATAACCAGAGAAAACCACGGTTTGGTGCGGTTTATGGGCTGTTAAAATCACCGGTCCATATTTTATCCAAATGATGGTGGCCGGAACGTAACCGTGAATGGTGCTCGCTTTCGCGCCACAAAATCGTACTTTTGCTACCTGAAATTGACGAAATTTTGTTTCAACAGGACGATGCCACTTGTGATACAGATGCTCAAATAATGGATCTTTTAAGTGGTCTATGAAGAACTGCCAATTTCACGTGTCACACCTTTAGACATTTTTTTGGGGTTTCGTAAAGTCCAAAGTCTATGCTGACAAACCAGCAACGATACAGGTTTTGGAATCCAAAACTACGAGTGTCAATAACGCCATACCGGTCGAAATGTGAACATCCTGAGGCGTAGTTGCGGCCAACTTTAAAAATTATTAAAAAAAAAAAAATGGCATAAAATGAACAATAAAACTTCCACACTTTTTTTGTATTTTTTTAGTTTAAAAAAACATACTTCTAGATTGATTAGCCGGTATGTTGTGGGAAATTTTTCCGCCAGAAAGACTAATTAAAATGCTGGTGGGTTTTTCCACATTCTAATTTTAATGACATGAATATGTGACGCTCAAAATAGAAAGGGACCTAAGGGCAAAAACCAGTTTTGTTCAGGAGAGCCATTTTAAAGATTCAAATGCGTGTATCTTTGGTGTACCATCATTTTCATAAAATGCGCATGTTGTCCACATTACAAAAAAAAAGTATAAATTGATTTTTTACCCTTGGGTCCCTTTCTCTATGCGCTGTCACATTTGTTTTTCGTTTATTTTAGATTACTTTGCTTAAATTGAAAAACTTAGAGTATTTAGTTTTTTAGCCTAACTAAAAAATTTCAATCACTACGTTCACATGAATGTAAAATGTTTATTTTTATCCAAGACACCAAACATTTGGGATAGCCCAGTCGGGCCTTAACCCCCTCATCTGTATGCACCGCTTTTTTCCACTTTTTATCCATCCTTGGCTAAAGCACAAAAAATAATAATGTTTTATTGAAATCGGTTCTCAAGATGATCGGTATAACTTCTAATCTATCATACTTTTTTTTGAAGTTAAAATCATATTACAAAGTCAGAATGACCCTAAGCCAGTTAATCAATATTTGATTTCAAAAAGAATTGTCGTATTTTTTAATCCCATATTTGCATGATTGTGGGTCCAGTTTTCGGCCTTTTAATTGGGTACCCATATCTTAATATTTCGGGCTCTAGAGAATTTAAAAAAACAAGTGCATATTTGTAATGAATTTGTAAATCTCCTTGCTTTTGAGTAGCCACTATTTGAAGGGAACAGTTTTTTGGGCCTTAGGATTCAAAATGTAGCCAATCTTAAAAATGTTGGCAGTTTTTTACTCGCGTAAAGTTAGACAAAGCAATTTCATTATGTGCGGACTAACATCGTGTCCAAGATAAGTATAGGGTCCGAGAAAAATATTTCAAAACTTAGAATACACCTTATCCTGCGGAGTAGGGTACAAAACTTATTATGATATCCTATTAAACTTTAAACATAGCAATTTATGGTATTCATTTGTTTTGTAATTTTAAAGCCACAATTCAACACTGATAAACCAACAAATTTTGAAAAGAACTCGCAAAATAAAATAGATATATTTTTTATATACGAAAAAAAAAATTTTTGTTGGGATTAATTTTTTCTTATATTTTTAATCACTGTTTTCCTGTACAGATGTTGTTTTTTGTATAATTATTTAAATTTTTTTCTTTTTTTATTACACATATTTTCGCGCTGTTTTTCATATGCTTAACATTGTTGTTTTTCCCGGATTTTGTTTTTTGATTATTTTCCCCCACAAATTTTACGAATTGTTTTCCTTTTGTAGTTGTTGTGTTTTTTTGCAAATATTTTGTTAGTTTTCATTGTTTTCTTCGCCCGTTTTATGTTTATTTGAATAGCTTTTATTATTTTGCTCTTTCGCTCTCTCTTTCAATTTCTCTCTTTGTCGATTTTCCACTTTCACACACACTAGCTCTCACTGCGCCATCGCTGTGGCCCGTACATCTCATCTGGTCTATTTTTCATTCACCAGCCACGGACGGCAGGCTGGCAGCCTCGAGATGTGTAATCGAAAATTCCATGCATCACACGTCGTCATCGAAAAGAAAATTTATTGAATTTTTTTGTCTTGGTTTTTTTTTTCAATACCAAACTGGCCGAAATCAATCGATTGTTTGTTTACAAAATCATATTGAACTTTTACTTTATTTCCACTTGTCGTCTGGGCGACTTTTTCTTGCCTCACCAATTGACCTAATAGGCCTTATTTTTATATTTTGTTCTGCAAAGATTTTAGTGAATATAATTTTTTCCTTTTCGTTAACCATAAAATCTGGTCGTTTGGTTGGTTGGGTGAGTTCTTTGGCTATTTATGCACTAAATTTAAGTTTTCGAGCAGCTTTTCTCTCTTCTCTGTGTGTCGTTGTTTGTCTGGTGTCGTCGTTTTTCGCACTGCCACTTGCTCTGTCAGACAGCTTATGTTTGGGCTAGTGGGAATGAATGAATTCTTCACTTTTCGTTCCACTTTTCTATTGGGTCTTCCTTTGTCTTGACATTTGGTCTACGGACGTAAAATATTTTCTTATAATTTCTTTTTCGATCTTTTTGACAAACAACCGACCGAATACTTGGTCCGTTGTGGATATGTTTAGTTGGATCTTGAGGAAATCGGCCGTTTTTTTATTCGAAATTTGAATAAAAATATATTTTATACCTAATGGAAAATGCATCGTAAAGTATGATATCATGTTGTACAGTGGTTAAATACTGAAATTTCTAAAAATGCAATATGACGCCAACTTATTCTTCATATTAATAGGAGAGTAAGGAAAGTTTAAAGTCGGTCGAGAAGGACCATATAGGACTTATAATTCCAAAGTTATATCAAGGAATTGTTAACAAAATCATATGGGAACTATAAATATTATTATGTTTTCGGCTTGTGATGACCATATCTGAAATTGGGAGAAATCGATGACAAGACCAGTCATGGGGTTTATATAGTCTCCTTACCGGAAGACCGGAAAATTTTATCAGATTTGATGATGGGTATTCGGACGCACATAGGAAAAATGTGGAGTATAAAGCGAGCGGTGAGAATAACATATAGTCGGTCTTGCCTGACTTAAGGCTTTCCTTACTTGTTTGTTATATTATATTTCTTTTAGCCAAAGCCAGTAGTACTAAACTTAGGGAAACTTAGTTATGGAGCACTAAGCAATTGAACAACGCGCACGATTGATAGACCAAACATTTTACGAAAATTGTCCTTCTGCTAGAAGTGCATTTCTGGTATTGTGTGATTTTTTCGGTGATTACTTTATATGTGACGCGAAAAATAGAAAGGGATCTGAGGCTAAAGCCCAGTTTTGTTTAGGATAGCCATTTTAAAGATAAGGTCCCTTTCTATTTGCGCTTAGAATCGTCGACTTCACTTTCATAAAACGTGCATATCTCTGGGAGGGAACACTTTTGGGTCATGGGTTCGGTCTCATTCGATGATCAGATGTTGTACACATCAAAAAAAGAAAAAAAAAATGAAAATTGCGCTGTCACATATAAGTAAACGTTCACTTGAGTCAACAACCTTTTTGTGCAGGAATTCTATGAAACTGGGTCGGTGAAAGACCTTACAGCAGTTGTTTATCTTTTTACTCCTGTTTCGACAGAAAATATTGCTGCTGTGGAACAAAGTGTGGACCCGACTACGATAACCTTATTTCTTTGTGGTGTACAGCAATTGAACCAATAAATGATCACTCTGAACAAAGAACATGCTTTGATAATTTGCTATGATTCCTTTGGTTCCTATAAGGAATATATGCACACAGAGAAAAAGTCAAGTAGAAATCGGTCCGAACTACTCAAAAAAATGGATAGACAGTTACAGATTCTAGGGTTATTTAATTATTCCTTAATTAATTATTTTAAGATTGGAGCATTATTGCAATGCTTATCAAAACATCTATCCAAGGATGTATTTATTTTGCTCAGTTGACCGATTGCAAGGCGGTAAAATATAATTTTTTTCAAAAAATACTTATAAGCAAGAACCAATACATATACAGGTTCAGTTCCAATAATTATCTTAATCTGTTAGGATTACCGAAAGTGTCAGTTCCCTCGCCTGGAAATTGCTGTGAACCCAATCAACATTTGGTGATTACGATGGAATATATGGATAGTACGTGCAACAACCAACATTAGTCTGCAAAAAGTCGGTTATGGCAACAAATCTATTCTCTGTGTGTGGCCTCGACAAAAAATAAATTTGTCGTAATGTTTGCGACGATTTTTTTTTTATTAATTTTATTTTTATGTTTAGCTTTTTTGTTTATTTTGATCTTTTGCTTAACACATTGAACAGGGATTAACCGGCTCGAGACCTCTTGCATCTACATTTTAATAGAAAGCTTTGGAGCAATTTTTGAAAGAAAAACTGAACTTTTTAAGACCAGGTTCTCACTAAACGAATAAGAATTACTGTTGGTAATCTCACTTTTCAATTTATTTTTCAAACAATTGACCACGAAAATACAATTCACTTTTCCGCCTTTACAGAGAATCCACATTTAGGGCCATCTTTAAGGAATATATGGTCTCGACACAACATAAATTTGTCATGATAATTGCCACGAAATTGTTTAATTGTTGTTTATTTTACTTTTATTTATTTTTGTAGTAAGAGTAAATATAAGTCTAATATCTTTTTCATAGCCTTTGCGCTTTATATATATTATATAGCCTAAAATAGCAGGTAAAATAATTTTTACTATTTATATTTCTAAATACGACACCCTACAGGAATAAGAAAACTATATTGCTTCGTTACGTAAGATATATGATTTCAATGTTTTTCAAAAGAATATATAACATTTATATTCTTCAATTTAAGTGGTAAGCTATTTTATTCCCTTGGTCCAGCAAAACGAATACTCTGCTTTGTAACTTTGAGGCGATGTTTTAATATATGTAACTTTTTAAAATGTCATTGAACCCTGGCCTCATACAAACTTGTTTATGTAGGCCAAGGATGTACATGGTAATTATATAAAAAAACTAGCTACTTCGGGAGAGGAAAACTTTCATACCTTTTTATTTTTATTCCAAATTCTGTTTCTATGCGTTCTTTTTGATTTTATTGTTTCTTTTTGGTTTTATACCCATTTCTATATTTTTTGTTATCCTGTTGATTTGATTTTGTTTTTCTCACTTGCTCACATTTCTGCCATTTCGTCCCTTTTCTCATGTTTATCCTCATTTATATTTTTGTTATCCAGTTTGTTTAATATGGTTTATCTCGTTTTTAATATTATATTTGATATTTTATATGGCTTCCTGTTTCTCTTACATTTAATTTTGCTCCTTGTTGATACTGTTTTCCCACTTCTTGACGTTTCGACGGTATTGGTCCATTTGCACTTATACACCCATTATTTTTCCAATATGCTGATTTGATATTCATTTACTGATTTTTTTATATTTTCTCAGTTTGGCCCTTTTTATTGCCATTTATATTCTCTGTTCACTTTATATTGTTTATCTAAGTTTTTTTTTAAAATCATCGTTTTTGTCTCTTTCTTTTTGACCTCGATTCTACTTTCTATGTCATATTATAGGTTTAAAAATGTTATCCTTTCATTTTCAACTTAACCCGTTTTGTCTCATTTTTTTATCAAATTTCTATTTATTAATAATTTTCTCACTTCTTGCTGTTTTATCTGTTTTGGTATTTTTTAATTAGATTTTAGCCTCATATCCATTTTCAATGTAATAATCTTCATTAATATTTTTATTCTAACTTTTTAATTTTTTCTTTAATTAAGGTCTTTTTTATCGCATATTTCATGATTGCCTTTTTTTCTGTCTTCCTTTTGTTTTTATATTGTTTTTCTGATTTTCCGATATTTCGCCCTTTTTGACCCCCTTTTTGTCCCTATATATCCCCATTTTGTTTTCTTTGTCATCCTCTTGATTTCCTCACTTTTTAATTTTTACAGAGCTGAGTGTAGAGGGATACTGAACTTTTCAAGATATAAAGCGCTTTAATGAATTTAAGAATTGATAAATGTATTGGCAAAATTCTAGAGAAATTTCGAATATTCGTTACAAAAACTTACTTTGAGCTATATAAATTTTTTGGATTCTTTACCCATCTTGTATATTCATAATAGCTTTTTTATAGTATTATAAAATCCAACAAACTAATAAACTTTATAATCCGATTTAATTTGACTTAATACGCTATAAAGGAGTTTTTATGAAAATACAATACTGGCAAAGATTAAAAAAAAATTACGAGGTTGACCTGTGTTATTGTTTTATTTTTGCAATCTGTCTAACAACAGGTTTACAGAACTTAATTTTAACTAATATTCGGTGTTTGTGAAGCCTCAAGGGAATAAATAACACGAAAAATGATTAAGATCTATAAATGGAATTAACTTATGAAAATGATCTCGGGCATATGGACGAATGCGTGCGACATACAATTTTTGAAGTCTTCTTTATGTTGCGCTAATCGATGACTGATTTCCAAAGTAAATTTTGATTATTTAGTAGCATTTTTCGCATGAATTTATTATAAACGTAAAGAATAGAATTTTAATTTTTTTGTTTTTATTGTTCTTATTGTTTGTGATACATGTCTTAAAGTGTGACTATGGATACCAAATACTTAACCCATTAGTGCATAAGGTCCCTTTAAAGGGACGGTCAGCTTTTGCTCTCTTACTCTCCCATTTTGCAATACAGATCTCATGTAAGTTGATGGTATAGCTGTTGACATTACACCAAACCAGTTTATGATTGATTGCAGTGCAGTAAATTTTAAATTGTGTAATTTTTTTTGCGAAATATGGAACAACAACTAAAAAAAAATATCAGAACACGTGGGAGGTAAGTAAATGTGAATAACAAATAAATACAGGTGAAATTATTTAACAATTTTAAATGCAATTATCTTAAATTTATTGTAATAAACAAATTTAAGTTGTTGTGAGTGATAAAAATATTGTAATTTGTGAATAATACCGTTATTTATCCAACGTCCCTTATAAGGGACGCTATGCAGACAGGACAGTTAACAATAATATTTTATTACAGACTAACAGTAGCTGAAATACTGGAAGAGATCGAAGCTTTTGATGGTCAGTTGCAAGAACTTGACATTTTTGCAATCCCACCATTGGAGGAAAATGAGACCGACCAGGATTCGGACGGTAGTGATGACGAACACGATTCGAACTTGGATCATCTCGGCCCGAAATTATTGACTGCGGAAGGCGAGATCCAAGACGAATTCGATGACTGGAGTGACAGTGACGATGAGCCATTGGCTAAATACAGAAAACCCGTCAGTTCGAGTGTGCGTGCGGGAAATGCCTTGCGTTGGCGAAAAGTGGACCCGGTGTACGACATTCAAACGGAATGCGAAACAATACCGCCGAGTGCCGAAGCTCAAGCCACCAGTTCGCCTACTGATTTCTTTGAGCTATTTTTTTCTGAAGGCATTATAAATTTTTGTGTTGAGCAGACAAATTTATATGCTCTTCAGAAAAATGTTGACCTGAGAATGAGTATGGACGAGGCGAGAGTTGTTATTGGCGGTATTTTGATGTCGGGGTACGCAAAATACCTCAACAAACGTTTGTATTGGTCGGAGAAATCTGATTCGCCAAGATTGCTAGCGAACAGCATGAGGGTGAATCGATTTGAAAAAATTCTAAATAATTTCCATCTGAATGACAACACGCAAGCCCAGGGTACCGATCGGCTTTACAAAATTAGGCCACTAATTACTCACCTGAACGAGGCGTTTCTAAAGCATGGTGGAATGGACGAGAATCTCTCCATTGATGAGAGCATGATACCGTATTATGGTAGGCACTATGCTAAACAGTATATCCGTGGTAAGCCCATTCGATTTGGATTCAAAAACTGGGCTCTGAATTCCAGCGATGGATATATGCTTCAGTTCGATGTGTATATGGGCAAAAATGCAGAGAGCGTCCCACAAGGATATGGAGTAGGAGGTGACAAAGTGGTTGATCTCCTCACGAAAGCAAATGTACCACACCATAAGGGATTCAAGGTAAGAAATGAAATGTTCGTCATATGATATTACAATAATAATATAATTTACATTATAGCTTTTCATCGACAAATATTTTACGTCCGTGAAACTGTTGCGCAATTTGGCCAGTATGGGGATTTGTACATCTGGTACAATTAGAGACGGTCGCATAGAGAAGTGTCCTCTTCGTCCAATAGCCGCCATGAAAAAGGAGCAGCGAGGATCCAGCGATTTTCGTTTTACTGACGATGGCAAGATTCTCGTTGTAAGATGGAAAGATAATAATGTGGTGACCATTGGCTCCAACTTTGATACCAACGATATCGGGACATGCAAGCGCTACGCGAGAGGGCAAGGTGCGATACAGATACCACAGCCGAAACTTCTTCAGCGCTATAATCAAGGCATGGGAGGCGTTGATAAAATGGACCAGATGGTGGCTGTGTACCGGTCTAGAATTAGACAGCGTAAGTGGTGGTGGCCCATATTTGCATATTTGTTGGACGCATCGATCGTAAACGCATGGATCCTTATGCGGAAAGTTCATCCGAACGACCCAAATTGTGGCACTCTGCTAATTTTTCGCAGGTACATAGCCACTTCGTATCTAGAGAGATACGGAATGCCGTCCTCAAGAGGATCGAGTAGAACCAGCCTCAACCCTGATGCGCGCTACGATGGAAAAAAACATATGATTGAGTACTCGAATACGGATAAGAGATGTGCCTATTGCGGAAAGAAGTCTAACTTTTTATGTACTAAGTGCGAGAAAGGGCTTCATCCGAAAGAATGCTTCAAGCAATATCACACTTCAAATGCCCATACTGCATAGAGTCCCTTATAAGGGACGGTCCCCAAAACCCACAAAACACATTATTTTTATAAATCAAATTAAAACTACTTTATTAGACTTATTTCAATGCATAATGATTAAAAAAAAAGGTAAGTATAGCGCCAGGGAACTTCATGCACTAATGGGTTAATGTGAGTTATTCACAGTATGTTACCAGAGACTTCCATATAGTCTACAATAGGTAGCCATTTCATCTAGTAGCAGCCGTTACACTGTTCTTTACTCTGTCTACAACATATTCCCATTACCTTTTAATTAAATCGCTCTTCTCAAGAAAATTGAACACCAAATTCGTATGCCAAATATATTGTGGTAGCATCGAAAAATATCAAAAAACCCAGCATAATAGATTTATAACATCAACAAAGCAAGTAGCCAAAATCTCTCCTCGTATTTGTCTAAAAGTCTCTGGTTCAAATGTAGATGGCGACAGTGAAAAATAAATGGATTGTTTGTATTAAAAATAGATCTGTTAGGCAGCATGTGTGTTAAGCCCTAACTTGTGGATTCTGACACTTTGGTGTATCTATAAGGTACATTTTCAAACGTATGTACGTATCTACAAACAGTACATCTTAAAGAAAACAGAGGAAATAGTATCATAAAAAAAATAGTTTAAAGACATATTTTACAATAAAAACTAGTAGGGAGGTTCCTTATATACAGGGTGTCCGCCGGGAAGGTATACTACTTTGTTTTGCCGTCATTTTGGTAAACAATAGTCTTGACAGCTCATATTTGGCAGTCGTGAAGTAGAGAAGTGGCTAATTTATTATGGAAAAAAATCGATAAACCAACGTGTTTTAATCGTCAAAACATTTTATCAGAATCAATCATCGATTACTGTGACGATAAGAAAGTTACGTGAAATTGTTGGGAGATACAACGTGACAACAAAACACACTATTTATCGTGTAGTGAGCGATTTCGAATAAAGAGGGCCTGTTGCTGATAGGTCCAAGCATTAACCTCAACGTACTGCAAGACCGACTGAAAACATTACTGCTGCTCAAGAAAGTGTTCAAAACTATCTATCAACCTCAATTCGACGCAGTGCTCAGGTGCTTGGGCTTCAAAGAACAACTTTGGCCACAATTTTGCACAAGGATTTGCATTTGTTTCTATTTAAGATTCAGTTGACTTAAGAGCTTCTTCCAAAAGACCATTTACGCCGCCGTACATATGCCAATAGAATTTTACAGCTCGGCCATAACAACCCCGATTTTCATGAAAAATCATAATGAGTGACGAGGCACATTTTCATTTAAATGGATATGTGAATAAACAGATTAGTCGGTTCTGGGCAATTAAAAACCCACAAATTATTCACCCATTAAAAGTGAAAGTCTGGTGTGCTATTTGGTCGGGAGGAATCATTGGACCTTACTTCTATGAAAATGAAAACGGCGCAAAGGTGACTGTCAATGGGCAGCGATATCGTTATATGATTGAAAACTTTTTAAGCCAGAACTGCATGCTTTGAGCTTGATTAACTTGTGGTATCAAGAAGACGGTAACACATCACATACAGCCAGGATTACAATTACTGCGAGACCCCTCTCCACAACAAGTTATTTCAAGAAATGGTGATGTTTATTGGCCTCCACGGTTGCCTGATTTGAGGGGATATCAGAAAAGCAAGGTTTATGCAAAACACACTAGAAATGCCTGAGCAACTCAAAATATTCGTATTGAAATTAATGAAATACCGCGTGAAATGTGTGAGAATGTAATGAAAAATGTGCTCAAAAGGGCTAGCATTTGTGAGGCTAACAGAGGCGGACATTTATCTGATATTGTATTTCATACATAATTGCCGACATTAAATGAAACATTTATCAATATAAAATCCATTCTCTTCATTTAATTAAAAATTATAAACAAACAAAGTTATGTTCCTTCCCGACGGACACCCTGTATTATACCCTTCACTGTATTATACCCTTCAGAAAAGCCAACTTAAAGATAGGTTTAAGGATCTCGTAAGACGGACTTTAAATTTACCTAGATGTAATATTTTAATTTGTGAGAAAATTTCATTGTTTTTGGTTAATTCGGTTGAACATGCCTGTACGAGTATGTGGGAGCTATACTTTAATCTGAACTGATTTTCTACAATTTTAACAGTGAGCGTCCATGGAATAAGCAGCTAACTTGATACAAGTTTTATAAAGATTGGATGTAATAATGTAATTTTGGAGCTAAAAACATAAACTGTGTGAGGAAGCTAAATCTAAGTCTGAACAATTCTTTAAAGTAAAATATTCAGCAGTATCGCATGCATAGAATTGAAGATATTAAAGATATAAAGCCAGAAGTAATGGCGCATCTGTATTATAGGTACCAGAATGAGGTTTCATACCCGCTTACAAAGCCGTTAAACAAATAATAAGATGTTCACACTTTAGGCGAATTTAATGCACTAGCTGAAAAGTAATGTAGGGTCTAGTCAGCACTGGAAAAGCGTCAGTTGCGAAGTACCAGAAGGGGCATGGCTAGATATCCACCTTATCGTGCTATTCTTAAGTATTAATTTTTAATCAGATCGTATGAATATTAATAAACAATAAAATATTATTATTATTAAATTATTATAAATTATAATATCTTTGATTATTAAATAAATTAAAATTATTATGCAAATCTCGCATAAAAATTTTGTGTGTTTTACTAATAATGAAATTGTTATGTTGTTAATGGAAAACCCTGTACAAGTCGCAACAATGAACCGATTTTGATAAAACTTGGTACATTTTTCAAGTTTGGACCAAGAACAAACCCTATTGAAATAGGTCGAAATTAGTCTATATTTTAATTTCAGAACCTACAGCTCTTAAAACCATATATTGCATCCAATTTTAACCAAATTCCACACAGAGCATTTTGAGTAATCAACACCTATCTCTGGCGTAATTTGTCTATATCGTTTTCCAACATGTCCTTCACAAAGTTCTTTCCCGATTTAAGGTCCTGCTGCTCTAAAAACCAAAAATTACTCCTGATCACACCAAATTTGTGCATGGTACTTTGTAAGTGACCCTTGATGTACTGTGGTAAAACTGGACCACATAGGTCCATTTTTTTCGTATAACCCGACACAATTGTTCTTCCCGATTTCAGAATCTGCCACTTAAGAAGCCACATTTTACATCTGATTCCTACCAAATTTCGCATAGAAAATTACGAACAACCAACACCCATGCTTTTTACATTGGACTATATCGGTACATGTTTACGAACAGCCCCCACATAAAAGTTGCTCCTGATTGACTTTGCAGGTCTAGAAGCTACAAATTAAACCCGAACACGCTTAAATTTTGTATGCGCTTTAGTACGGCATTAGCGACAAAAAATTAACTCTGACATATTAAGTCCGACATTGCTCAAGCTCCAAACAGAGGTCTTAGGTCTAAGGTCTTTAAATGTTACAGTGATGTAGGCCACGCCCGACTCAAGGCTTTCCTTACTGGATATTGTGTTGAGTTTCTTTGGTAAAAAAAACTATAGTTCTTGATAAATTTGTTGCTTCCTGCTCTTAAGTGTATAGAAGCTGATCGTAGTTATAACATATTCAGTGCTTGGGATCTGTCGAATAGTAAATATCGTATATCGAAACTTGGCAGTTATCCTTGCTTGTAACTAAAAAACTTTATTACGCCGTTTAAATAATTTTCGGTTCTTTAAATGAAAGTTCAATAGAAACAAGATCTTAAATCAGACCACAACGAAAGCTTTACAAATCATATAATCCAATTTCCAATAATATCTGAAATAGTTTAGGGGATAAATTATGGTTGTATAAAAAAAACTATACTAGAGGACAACATACTATGTATTTTGGCAGTATTATGGTAACAGGTACCATAATCTGATAATAATATAAAGTATTTATATGATTGCCACAACAATAATATGATGCCTTTCGAATATTGCCCCCAATCATTGTATATTGCTTATTAACAAGTACATTAATAAGTAGCCTTTGTCTCCGAACAGAATACTCCAATAACAGTGATTTAGCTGTCAGTCGACTGTTCGACATTAATTCCTACACCAACTGGATATTATAAGATCTCTGGCGCTGTAAAATATACATTAAAATATATGTGAATAGAAAACGATACATAGTTATTCTAATAAGTCGCTCAGGTCGACGTAGCGCAGGGTAACGTTCCCAAGCTAAACTTAGATTTTCCAGTTTCCAAGCGTTGTTCTGGCTTATTGCCATCCTTGATGCACTGGCAAACCAAACTAAGCATTATTGGTAGCTGCGTTCAATCTTTATCGGGTAAGTGAACCTCAAAAAAGGCCATTTTAAACATCTTCAAATCCACCCTTTAACGTAGATACGAAAAGCTTTTCTAGGACGAGCTAAGATATTCCACGTATTTATTTTAAGAATGTGTGTTTTCTATGACTAACTACGAGTATACCTCTTAACTATATTCTCTGCAGTGACCAAAACCATTTAATCTACCCCATCACCACTTACGTTCGTTTTTCATTTCCACAAGCCATGTATGTAGGCTATGTTTGATTTCCAACTAGCCAATTTGGTTAATCTAAAATTCTATCATCTACTTAATTCCCTTTGCCGAAAATTAGTCGCATCCACTCCTCATTTCCTTGGGCCACCAAGCCAAACAAACTCAATTCAATTTGTGTAAATATTTCATACAAATCTGGCATTAGAGCGGAGGTGGAACCAACGATGTAATCAGCTTGGAAAGGTATCTTCCGAGCGGAAAGCTAATTAGTGCAGCTAGTATTGCATTTTGCTATGGTACACATTCCTTAGGACTGTTTGTGCCTGGTGCGTCCTCTACCTGCCCTCCCGTGTCCAATCGTCCATGGATGTGTACATACATTGCAAATGAAATGGAATACGAAATACGCAATTAAGTTCCTTCAATATACGCTTTACAAATTATGCACAGGTCTGCAGTTTGCTATGTTCCAGGCGAAAATAACTTAAAGTAAATACCTGTCAATTTGTCATTAACACATACCGTCCATATATTGTCGGTGTAGCACAGTGGCGATGGCTGGGAGCATAAGGCGGCCTTCGCCAAGTTGGTAAAAGGACAAAAACAAGGACTAAGATATCAACGAAGGCCTGACAAAGGACTTAACTATAAAGCAATAAAGCCAAATGTTGAACCTACGCATTGGGGCCCCACAGCGATAAAAGCTTTTGGTAAATCTACAAGTATTTTAAGAGAATTAGATTGGAAAAATTACAAAAGTTATGAAAATAAGTAAAACTTCGCCGACCTCCGACCATGAACTCCTGAAATTTAGTTTCTGGTGCAGAATACTATTCATACACTAGTCCATTAGTGGTAACAAACAAACAGAGTCGAATTTAATGTTCGAAAACGTTTTGCCGCCCTTTCCGAAGGGGTCAGCCCCAGAATATTTGAACATGCACCAAGTTGTGGACAAGCAAACTTAGTTTAAAAAACGCCAAGGCAATTGAAATTATATGTTTCGACCGAAACATTCCAGTTTTCCATACTTACTTCCTTCGGCTTTCTATTAAGGAACAAACAGGGTACCTGACGGTTATTGTTTGGCCGTATAATGGAGTGAGATGGGATAATTCGTTCTTTAATCGAGATGCCTGAAAGTGTAAGAGTTTCCTTACTCCATACCATCGGCTTATGACAAGTCGGTTAATAACAAAATTGGCCCTGTATTTAAGTGAGGCTTCAAACAGAAATTTATTTTAATAATATCAACTGTTGGAGTCCTGCTTTTTTTTTTCAAATTCTGGATTCGGTGTAAAAAATTATGGTCTGCCTCCACAGCTCTGGTTTAGGCATGTTGCTCTTAAAAATATTATAATATTAAAAATATAATATTATATGTCAGGAATTCACAAATTAACAGACGAACATTACGAATGAAGCCTTGGCAGATATTAAAAAACGTTTCAAGGCATGACATTATGCAAAACCTTCCGGAAGTCTTTTTGTATATTCTTCTTGAATATGTAAACATTTGAATAGTGTATATGACGCGCAAAATAGAAAGGGGCCTAAGGGTAAAAACCAGTTTTGTTTAGGAGAGCCATTTTAAAGATTTAAATACGTGTATCTTTGGTGTAAAATCGTCGACTTCACTTTCATAAAAAGCGCATATCTCTGGGAGGGAACACTTTTGGGGCATGGGATCGGTCTCCTTCGATGCTCTGATGTTGTCCACATCAAAAAAAGAAAAAAATTAAAGTTGATTTTTTTACCCTTAGGTCCCTTTCTCTATGCGCTGTCACATATAATGCTCATGTTCACAATTAGCTTACTAGAACGACCATTAAGCCAGGCTGAAGAGAAGACTTTTTAGCGAACAACAAATGGATGCTATTTTGGGCTCGGAAAGCAGCTTAAAGCGGAGCCCTCTCCCGAAAGACACAAATTACCATTAACAAAAAATTAACTATTTTAATAATTAAATTTTTTGTTTGGCTTTTACGTGAACTTTAGGCTACAGTGGCCCTCAGTCGACGATAGGAATGTGACGCGCCTGTGAGCACTCCTAGTCAAATTCTAGCACAGAAGGGTCTGTACCACAGGCAATACAACTCTGCAATTTCAAGAATTTGTGCCAGAGAATATTGAACATTTTAGAGGATAGAGGTGGTCCCGGCTTAAGACTAAGGAACAAAGCGGAAGCAGTACAATAAGTCAGTGACCTCAACGGTAATTCGACGAAACAAATGGTGACGTAAAATATCGGGTAATTAATCTAGTGGTAGTTTTTTTTTTAAATAAAAAAAAAATCAAATCAAGTGTGCAATCTTTATTGTTCATTTTAAAGGACTTTTTATGCCATTTATTTTTTGAATCTTTCCTTTAAATGTTGGTCAACTACGCCTCAAGGTGTCCATTCTGAAGGTCCATATTTCGATGACTCGCTCGAGCATTTCGACCGGTATGACGTTAATGACTAGTGTAATGTGAGCTTTCAAAACCTGAATCGTAGTTGGTTTTCAGCATAGACTTTAGACTTTACGTAGCCCCGAAAAAAGTCTAGGTGTGTGATATTACACGATCTAGGTGGCCAACTTACTGGTCAAAAAACTGAAATAAGCTCGAAATGACCTCTCAATAAATCCAATGTTTGAGCAGCTGTTTGACAAATATCATGGCGCGATAGCAAGCACCATTTACGGTAACGTTCCGGCCATCATTATTTTTGAAAAAATATAGTCCGATGACTTCACCAGCTTAAAAACCGCACCAAACCGTGTTTTTCTCTAGATATAATGGCACCTCCTGAACCTCTTATGGTAGATCTTCGGCCCAAATGCGGCCATATGGTTTATTGACGTTGCCGTTGAGCCAGGTTTTTATGTTGACCATAAAAAGGTCTAAGCGCACGAAAACCATCTCTCACCTCACGCTCATTTCGATAGTACAGTTGCACAATATGGAGACGTTGTTGTGATGTAAGTCTTTCCATGATAAAATGGCAAACATTACTTTTAAGAAAAAAAATAAAGTTTAACGAAACTCACGAGTTATCTGTGAAAAAACCTTTTGCAAAAAATGATAGGATGAGACTCGACGTCATTTCAATTGGTACAAAAACCGAATTCTCTTAAATGGCCTAGGTAAATTCTAAAACACAATGATGCAATTAAGGATGACATAAAAAGATTACCTACTATTTTATCCAATCGGAAGGGCGTTAGATGATATCTACCAAGGCCATCTTATACTGATCGGGTTTAATTTGGGGCTTCGAGACCTGATGACACTTTAAACTTTATGGACCTTTGTGCGTAAGCTTTTCTAAAATAAAGTCCGATATGGCATAATTCCACCAAATATTGGTGCACGAAGAAAAAAATTATATTTGGGGTGGCAATATTCGAAGAGCACCATATGCTTGGGTATATGGTTGTGGCACGACAATATTATGATCTTCACAACGATAGTATGATTCACAAGCAACCATGTTATGACCTCTACAATCGTAACATGAACCCACTCAACCATACTATGACGATTTTTTTTAAATAAATTATTTTAAAATACATTAAATTTAAAATAAAATGAGTGTTTTAAAAAAACTTAAGTGTTTTATTTGTTGAAAATATATCAAAAATACAAAACAATTTGTTTTAATAAATTTTAATTTACTTACAAAAAGGACTAATTTTGCTTAAGAATCGTAACAATAACATTATTCTAACTGCCTTATTCAAATTTTTAAAATTACAAACATTAGGTATGATTGCTGTAGTTATATATTTTTGAGTGTTTTTGTGGACATAAAACTCTAAAACAAATAGTTTTGTTGCACCAACCATATTTATATTGTTGCTACAACCATATTTTCATTTCTAAAGTTGGAAATAATTCTATTTTTACATTTCGGCAATTCTAATGTTGGCGATGTCATACTACCGTCAAAATAAAAAAAAAACAATATTATGGTTGAGACAAACATACTTTTATTGCGGAGAATATATTACGATATAGTAATCATTGATGATATAGTAACCATAACTTTTCTCTGCGTGTAGTCTGTACTACTGTAAACTGTATTGCGAATCAACCATAAGGCCTGTGTAAAAGGCCTCAAGTGAGAGGTAACTACCAGTTCCTTTCTATTGGACACATCATCATCAGTCCCTTGTGCTGACATGATATTATAGAATGAGTAAATATCCATTGTACCATATGTACATACATATGTAAAACCGCATTAATACACACACACATGTACAAACAAACACCATCATTTCCAGGCCGGCCACCAAGTGTATCTGTAGGTACACCAACCTATTCGATGTCATCGGCAACAACAGCAAACGCCAACAACAGTGACAAATGTCGCATCATCGTCATCATCATCATCGTTGTTGTTGTAGTCGTCGTTGTTGTCATCATCACCGACGCGCTATTGTCGTCAGCATTACGGCCGACCTAGCAGAGCGGCAGAGCGGCAGAGCGTGAACGGCCGAACGAAGAGTACGAAGCTGAAAAGTGTTCATTATGCAAACAAACAATCAAAATCTTCCGAATATATAATTTTCCTGTTTCACATATGCCACGTACACGTACTAAGAGGGGTGCTGGTGACGATGTCTCCGGGTATGTGATACCTTCCACGATAATGAGGTAGATCAGCTTGTATGGATCGATTTGTCTTTCAGCGAGTTGATAAAACTGATTAGTTGGGGTTTATTATTTAAGTTCCCATGTATAAGTAGATTCTAAGTAGCCGACAGAGGAGAATTTATCGAATGCGTTTCTATACTTAACAAAAAATTCGTTTGATATGGTTTCTTATAAAATTTCTTACAAAAACAAGTGCTAAAAATGTTTGTAGTGCGAATGTTTATTGATTGTATGCGAAGGAAAAACTACCCTCCCACCATAATGGGTAAGAGGGTATGGCGTTTCGGAAAGTTCTTAGCCTATCAATGAAAAAGAATAGTTAGTTTTTCAAAAATATTTTTATTATTCAATATAATCTCCTGAAACTTCAATACACTTATCTAGCAATTCTATCCCTTGAGTAAAATAGTTTTCCTCAAGGTCTTCAAAATAGTGGTTTACAACTGTAATTGCATCTTCATTTGAGGTAAAACGCTTGCCAGCAAGGATGTTTTTAGATTTGGGAACAGGTAAAAGTCACTGGGAGCTAAATCAGGAGAATAAGATGGGTGGTCAAGCAACTTGTACTTTAATTCGTTGATTTTAGCCATTGTTAAAAAACTCTTGTGCGCTGGTGCGTTGTCTTGATGAAAAATTATTTTTTTGTGTTGTAAGCCAGGACGTTTTTCTCGAATATGTACATTTAATTGATCTAAAAGGTTGCAATAGTACTCTGAATTTATTGTTTTACCCTTTTGCAGATAGTCAATCAATAAAATACCTTTGAAGTCCCAAAAAACCGTTGCCATAACCTTACCAGCCGATTGAATTGTTTTTGCCTTCTTTGGGGCACTTCCTCCAGCTTCAGTCCATTGTTTGGATTGTTCTTTTGTCTCTGGAGTATAGTGGTGGATCCATGTCTCATCAACAGTTATGAAACGACGCTTAAAATTTTATTTCGCTGAAAACGATCCAAACAAGCTTGAGAAGTGTTCATTCTTATGCGTTTTTGGTCGACTGTTAACAAATCCGGCACCCATTTTGCAGAAAGCTTTTTTATCTGTAGTTTTTCATGCAAAATTAAATGGACTCGATCATTTGAGATGCCCATGATATTAGCTATTTCACGCACTTTTATTCGTCGATCATTTAATACCATATCATGCACTTTGGCTACAATTTCTGTTGTTGTTGCTGTTTTTGGACGTCCACTACTAGGTTCATCTTCAATGCATGTACGACCACGTTTAAATTCAGCAACCCAATTTTTTACTGTTGCATATGAAGGAGCCCTTCCACCTAACACATTCACCATATCATTATGAATTTCTTGTCCCGATAAACCTTTCTTATGTAAATATTTAATGACACCACGCATTTCTAATTTTCCAATGTAAAAAAATCGCGGATGCGTCTTTTGTGAACTCCTGTTTCTATATGAAGGAGTTGCCAGATCGAAACAAAATTTAACATGTGTTCATAGCAGAGATGGAAGTTTCCAAAACACTTAACTTTTTTTTCTGTTTATACCGCGCTTTTTGTGCTAGGCTAAGAAGTTTCCGAACCGCCCTCGTATATCATTTAGAACGGACAGAAAGTTAAATGCATTGAAAAAGTCATTTAGACCATACACTTGTTATGACTAAATCCATTTGATGTTTTTTAAGTCGTTTGAGTCTTGTCCGTCTGTGCGTCAATCGGTTATAAATTTTACGTGTCATAATATTTTTCCAATACTGCCACCCCTCCTGGTACCTGCCACACAGTTGTACTATTACGCCAACTTTTGGTATTCTTGTAATATAGTTAAAACTATTTTCACGATCTAATTAAATATCAATACTATGAATAGAATGAAGTTAAAAGGCGAACTTGATGACAAAAACTCGACTCCTAGCCACGCCCTTTCTGGTATCTTCTACACGGTTTGACAGAATATTTAAAGTCCATATATGGGTGAGGATATATGTAAGTCGGATCAATCGACTGAAGATTTCTTACTTGTGTTATTTTGGGATAACTACAGGGTGGGCAAAAAGTTACCATGGGGTTTAAAATCTAGTAACATTTTCGTCTAAATAATTTTTTTTTAGATTATATAAAAAACACTTGGAGAATAAATAATGGAGAGATTTACAACTGAACAGAAAACTAGAATAATAGAATTTTATTATTTAAATCAGCGATCAATTATTTTAATGCATAGTGATGAGTGATGAACCTCATTTTCATTTGAATGGCTTGGTTACGAGGGTTGCTATATATATTTATGAAGCCATCTGACATTTCCATTGAAAAGTTTGACATTTTTTTAGCATAAACGTTGGCAAAAAATTTGAATTAACTCGTGAACATTTTCGTGTGATCATTTTTCACAACTTTCGAAGTGGATTATCACCACAAGAGTGCATCGATGAACTTAAATCTTTGTATGGCGATGAAGCACCATCCTATAGCACTGTGAAAAACTGGTTTGATGAATTCAATCATGGACGAATGATTTCAATTGGAAGGTCGTCCAATAACGGCTGTTGTGCCAGAGAACATTGATGCCATGCGTGAACTGCAAGATCGTCATGTGACATACCATGAGATAGAGGCATCCTTGGGCATTTCTTCCACCAACTTACATTCAATATTACATGAACACCTGTCCGTAAAAAAGGTTTGTTCTCGTTGGATCCCGCACAATTTGACAATCGTTAAAAAAAGGCCCAGCTGTGATAGTAGCCATGATGCTCATGTACTATCGATACTTTCGTATATATCAAATCGTATATCTCTATACTAATCTCTATATTAACCGAAAAAGTATTTAGTACATTTTTAGTCCCATATCTACGAGTATGTATCAATTTAGTTGTAGTCATCAATAATATTATTCACATTAGTAATAAGCATTTAATCACTTTAGAAGTCAGACGGAAATACTAGATTTCACTCTGAATATATAACCGCTAGAGTTAAGTATCATGTAATATTCAGAATAGTGGTGCAAAGAAATTTTGAAAAAATACGATCATGGTGCTACAAAAGACGTTTGTAATATCGTCACAGGTGACGAATCATGGATCTATGCGTATGAGCCTGAAACTAAACAGCAATCGACCGTGTGGGTCTTCGAAGACGAGCCAAATCCAACGAAAGTTGTTCGTGGAAGAAGCACTTCGAAGCAAATGGTCGCCTGTTTCTTCGACAAAACTGGTCATGTGGCAACTGTTTCGCATGAGCAACGTTGGACGGTCAATTCTGAGTGGTACACCACAATTTGTTTGCCTTAAGTCTTCGGAGAAAATCGAAAAACGAACAAGAGAAAACAAATTATTGTGCACGACCTTAAAGCAAGCTCTCACGCATCAGCTCAAACCAGCGCCGATTTGACCGGTCAAAACTTCGAATTGATGGGTTATCTGCCGTACAGCCCTGACTTGGCACCCAATGACTCCTTTTTATTCCCGCACATCAAGAAAAAATGCGTGGCCAACCAGAAGGTGCTGTTGAAGCGTTCAAAAACCATGTTTTAGAGGTGTCTCTATCGGAGTGGAAAAAGTGCTTCGACAATTGGTTTGAGCGCATGCAAAAGTGTTTAAATCATGCTGGAGAATACTTTGAAAAACAATAAAACCATTTTTGATGATAAATATTCGCATTTTCGTAATAAGCAGAACTGTAGGTTCTGGGGTTCTGAAGAGCCATTCATTAACTCTTTATTAACTTGCTCCCCATTAGGTGTACAGTATGGTGTGGGATAACATCTGCAAATATCATTGCGCCTTACTTCTTCGAGAATGAAGATAGAAGTGCTGTAGCCGTAAATGGTGAGCGGTATCGGTTTATGTTAGAACATATTTTACGTCCTGCTCTTGAAAGCAGATCTTAGATGTGGTTTCAGCAGGACGGAGCCACTGTCTTCACTGACCGAGACTTTTAAGTCAAATTTTTGGAGAGCGAATAATTTAATTTAATTTTTTTCGTGGGCAATTGTGTGAAGAAAACTTTAAAACTAAGGTTTACAACAGTAGTTCTCATTCGTTTGGGGAGAGCCTGGCCTTAGAGAGTTCGGTTTTACTTTCAACAATTGCAGCAAGGCTTTCTGAAGAGGGTTGTCAAGGACCAGAAATCATGATAAAAGTAGTGTGCAGCCACGAAAATCAATGTCACTTTGCCATTTTGTTCAAAACGTATCTTCTATTTAAGTATAGAAGCAAGAGGTCTTGAGCCGGTTTTATCCCTGTTCAATGTAAGCGAATAATTTTCAGAAATTCGAAAATTGTTTGGCCGGCGCAATCTCCAGATATGTCAGCACCCGACTATTTTCTTTGGGGTATTTGAATGAGCGAATATATGTGAACAAGCCCGAGACAATCCTTAAACTCAAGGCCAATATTGCTGCAGAAATTCGAACGCTACAGCCACAAATTTTGAAAGATTTTTTATGAAAAATGCTCTTAAACGAGAAGCTGAAAGCGGAGGTCATTTAAGTGCCTTTATTTCTCATACGTAATGTAAAAATTTCCATTTGGTACATTTTATAATCTAAGGAATACAAAATTTAAAAAATAAACGAAAAAGTTATTAAAGTTTTTAACCCCATGGTACCTTCACCCTATAGTAGTTTGCTTTGTGATGTGGCAACATTTATCCAAATTAAGCATAACGTGGCCGCATTGTTTCTCTTTGTTTACACCAAAGAGAATTGAAGAACAATAGGGTTGATCAGAGAATTCATTAAAAGCAGACAACAAACAAGTAGACAAAGCTTAAGTCGGGCTAGGCCAACTATGAAATACCCTATACATCTGCTTGGAGCTTGAGCAAGCAACGAACTTAATATGTAAGAGTTAGTCATTTGTCGCTCATAACTTATCATACAAAATTTGAGTGGTGCCAAAAACTTTTCACTCCTTCTAATCTTTTCGATAATTATACAACCTACAGCAGGCCAAAGATGGAATACAACACTTATATATGGGCAGGTGCTCCAAAATCATACTTGGAGCTACTTGATCATGTTCAGAGGAGGGCAATGGTGCTGATAGGTGACAGTAGGGTATCCAACAATATTGTCTCCCTGGAGCACCGTCGGAGTGTTTTTTTATGGTGTGTGTTCTTCAGACATTCGTGGTCTTATTCCTGACGTGCGGATGTTCAGCAGGAATACACGACTTTCCAGGAATTCACACCTATCTGTTATCGATTGGCCAGTTTACTACGAATCAAATTCGTTTTTCGCTCCAACAGTCCGTATGTGGAATCGACTTCCGGCAAATGTATTTCCCCCTAATTGCGACATCCAGAAATCTAAGACAAATGTCAACAAACATTACTCCCTCTTTCCCCTTACGCTCTCTTACTTTCCACCAACCAACGCAATGCATCGCATGTATAGGGGAAAACCACTGAGTGTTGGTCAATTAAAAAAAATACAATTTCAACAGAGGTATGTGCTGGTAATTTGTTATACTCTTTGCGAAATTTGGTCGGAATCGGTAGTAAAATGTGGCTTTAGAGCTGTAGCTTTTGAAATCGGGAAAAACCTATTGATTCAAAAGATATAAATCGATGTGGACCAAATTTAATAGGGTTTGTCCTTGGACCAAATTTGAAGATTATGTCAAGTTTTTTCGAAATCTGTTCATAATTGCAACCTTTATTTTGATTACAACGATAGATGGACAGACGGAGGGAATAACATCACTAAATGGAATCAGGTAGTGATTCTGAGTCAATCGGTATACTAAGAACAGGGTCTATCCTCATTCCTTTAAGGAATTGCAAACATCTGAACTAAGTTATAATATCCTATACCACAGTTTAGTGTAGGGTAAAAAAAATATAAATTGAAAATAAAATATTATAAAACAATTAATTGCTAAACTTTAGCTTTTTAAAAATGTGTTAAGTTTCTTTATGCATTCAACTTGAGTTGATTTACAGTTTCACTTATACCATCTCGTGCAGACTAAGTACGAATTTAACGATAAGATCTCCTGTTGTTTGATTATATTTGGTGATCTATAACAAAAAAATATGTATTTATTATAAAGCAGGGTCGTCAAGTTTGATTAGTTGTAAATAAAATTAGTATGGTGACTCGTAATAATTATCAAGGGACTTGAGGCCAACTCGCTTGCTAACCTAGTAACAAGTTAAATGCTAGTTTAGAAACCTGAAAAGAACACAGCTAATATATTTTATGTTGGTTGATTAATCCGACAAATTTAAAGAATTCCTTTGGGTACTTTTTATTTTCCGACACAATTGACAATAAATGATGGTTTCGCAACTCTGACACATTCAATACAAATCGTGTAAAGTGATAGCGCCCTTTAAAATAACAAAATAAATTGCTTACCCTCAACCACCACTTTCAGTGACCATTTATTCGGAGTTTTACCCCATCAATTGATATAAATAATTCCATAAATACCACAAGAGTAATCTTCCACTCCAATCACTCTACCCCCAATACTTTTAAATAAAAATGTATATGCATATCATAGTATTTATCAGAGTTCATATGGACACTGCAGTGTCAGTACTTACCTTGCCAAATATCGTTAAACCGCCGTGTTTAACGTTGAACGTCGGTGCATCCGCATAACTGGAGTCCGCCCATGGCGTGTGACACGTCGATGTCAGTGTCATATACCGGACACCGATGGCATATAGAGTCCTTAGCACAGCCAAAGAGCCGCCCAACGAGTGGCCACCTTCCACGCCCGTCAGGGAGCACAGCTGATGATTCTTGTGGGCCTCGATGATTTCTACGGGAGTGGCGAGAAAGGAAAACGAGAGACACAAAATAATGAAATGTTAAAAAAAAACGCCGGAAAATGCAGGAAATTGAGTTTTGTTGTTTTGTTCCGGGTGATGATGGTGGAATTGCTTCACATAAATAATAACAGCTAAAAGATTGTGATAAAAATGCTTGTATAACCATTTATCTTTTTCTGTTTGTTCTGTGTATTCCAGAATGCAGGGTGTTGTTCTTAATACGAAGTACAGCGAAGGGCAAATGTTTGTGGACATTTTGTTAGAGAACTTCCTTTAGATCGAAAGAAGCAATAAGACTTGAAGTTAAAAGTCACTCAAATAGTCCTTAACAGAAATATGTAAACTTATAAAAATGAAGAAAACTTTTGAAATATAAAATCCAAAATGCAAGATGTTAATCATAAGTCACAACTTAACGTCAAGTTTTTTGCCCAACTTAATTTGACATTTCTTTGTTTCAGTGTTTGACAAATTCAGCAATGAAGATGTACACAATTAAGCAGCGAGTCGAAATGCATTTCGTGCACATCTTGACTTTTGTGGTCGACGTATTCGACCAAATGTGTCTGGAGAATTGTGCCAATTTTCAGCAAACCGGGTCGGTAGGTAAACCCGTCAACATCGATTCGCCGTCGTGCTCAATTGTTGAACATTCCACGAATATCACTAATGCGAATTTTGAGTAAAGATTTGTATTTGCACGCTTACAATTGAATTAAAAACTGAAGCCAACTGACCAGTGAGAGCGTTAACAATACGTCGAATGGTTGGTTGAACAGACACAAGTGACTTTTCAAAGAAAATTATATTCAGCGACGTGGCACACTTTCAAAGCAGTTGATTCGATAACAAGCATGATTGCCGCATTTGGAAAAATGTGCCTCCATAAGTGATTGTGGAAAAGATAACGCATCTAAGTACAAAGAGTGACCTTTTAGTGGAGTTTCTTAGAAAACGAGTTTAGTCAAGCAGTTACCGTGAATGGTGTTCGCTATCGCGAAATGATAACGGACTTCTTGTGGTCAAAAAAATGAGGATATGGACCCTGATGATATGTGGTTCCAACAGGTTTGGGCCACTTGACAAATAGCTAGCGAAACAATGGCTCTTTTGCGCTAGAAGTGCAATTACCGTGTTAAGTCACGTCATGACGATGTTTATTGGACGCCACTATCATGAGATCTGACACCGTTGAAATTCTTTCTTTGGGGACATTTAAAATAACAAGTGTACGTCAGAAAGCCAAAGACAATTCAAGAGGTAATAGACGAGATAATTCGGCACACTAACGACATTGAACCCCCATTATGTCCTATATCGGAGCCGTGGCAAGCATTTGGAAAATATTTTATTTCACTCATAATTGTCGTAGATCCTTCTATTCTAATAACAAATATTAAGATAATTCTCTAAAAACTTATTGTTTTATTTACAGTTAATATCGTGCGTTTAAGTTGGAACGCCCTTTAGTTGATGGCCGACTATTGATTACCACTATCCTGGCCAAAACCACTAATCAGGCAGCATTACTTAGAAGTGTTATTTGCTATTCCGAGTATTGTGGTCTAAAAAAAGAATTCGCCATGAATCAGAAAACATAATTTAATATTGTCATAATTTACCACTGATTCCATACCCTCCCATTCTGGCATTGTAATGCGCATTTGCAAGAATATTTCTTGGTGTTTGCACAATAATAGTATGAAAAACATTGTTGTACTTTTTGTACAAAAATTAACTTTATGAATACCTACATGGGCACCCATTCTTGTCTTGTCTCCGTAGATGCATACAGATTATTATGCGAATATAAGAATTGAAGCCGGACGCCAAAAAAGGATGCCTTAAATTCGTTAATAAAGCGCCGGAAATGTTTTGTTACAAAAAAAATTCATTTGGACTCAACAAATTTTTGGATTGGTCCCATGACAACAGAAAACTTGCATTTATTGCAGCGTACACAGCCTACAAGGGTTCCATCAAGGATCGTCGCATCCATTAATTGACTATTGAGTGGGATTCATGACACTATTAATGTAATATTATGAACGAAGTAGTAATGTCCGTCTGTGCTTGCGTCTGTCAAAAGAATTAACCTTGGATCCTGAAAGTTTTCATGGTGATGGCTTATGATCATTATCTGTTTCGAATTGTAAATGGGCCAAAGGGAAAAAGAGTTTTCCCTTAAGGTACTTGGGGCACTTAGGAAAAGAGTACTCTGTTTTGAGTATTTTCTCAAGAAAACCATAATTTTTTATCTGACCAATGGATTTAATGGGGATTGTTTGTTGAGACACACTTATTACCTTAGAAAAAGGAATTGAAGGGTCATGAGGCCCGTATGGCAAAAAGAGCGACCTATGGCGAATATAAGCAATTCGGCACTAAAAGTACGTAGTAGTAAATCAAATATCACTGAGAATCCTAATATGGTTAACATGAGCGTATATGAGAATTTCTTTCAACTCTGTGTGGTTTCAGCAAGACGATGCCCACATAGCCCGGCCTGTTATGACAGAATTGCGAAGATAATTTCCCAATAAGCTGATATCTAGAAACTCCACATATCGTTGGCCCCCTGACGTTACTGTACCAGAATTTTTCTTGTGGGGTTATTGCAACAAAAAGTCTACAAAGCAAAAACAACAAATTAAAATGAACTAAAGCAGTCTATTCGAGAAACAATTGAGGCTATTCAAGTCTCAACTCTCCAAGCAGTAATTAACAACTTTTTGGTAAGATGCCGCACATGCATCAACGAGCAGGGAGGGCATTTCAATGCCATTATTTTTAAAATTATTAAGCTATATTTAATAAAATTGAATGAGCTTTGACATGAATAAAAGAAAGATGAGTTCCATACACTTAAAAAAAGTTATTTGAGTTTCTTAATGTAGCATTATTCATTCATCATATTCATATTACCCTAAAACGGCACTCTAAAATTTAAAATATAACTGACAATACCAAAAAAAGATTTGGACTTATAGAGGTATAAACATTTGTCGATTTAGTCGAAGAGAGCGAAGCCCATTTCATCGCCAGATTCCTCGGGTTCTTCCTCCTTCTTCATCTCTTCCTTCTTGGCTTCAGCGGCGAAAAAACTCTTACTCTCTTATTCATAAACACTTACAATAGGTGTAAAAATCAATTTAAATAGAAAAGTATAAATTAAAACCTTCCATCAATTTTTATGAATACTCGTATAAATAGCCCTGTGATATCTCAAGAGTAAAACAAATTATAGCATTATTGTAAAGCAAAGCCCATGTTCTATTCGGTCACTTATTTGACCAAAAGTATAGATGGAAAACCATTGATTTTCAATGGTGTTTTGAAAATGGTCCACCTTACGGATGCAACTGGCTTGAGCTGAAAAATTTTGCAAATCGTTCTCAAACATATCAACCCTTATTTGCAGAGGGCCAGTGATCCCATGCACCAACTTTAGTCCTGTCATACATGATTGTACCACCAACAACCATATTCCCCAATACTGTCAATGCCATACTGGGGAGCAATCCAAGGTGGAGAGTATAAAATAATAAATTAGGTAAGTATTATCGGGTTTGAATTAAAATATTTTTAATATTCACTTAAATTGCTGGGCTCGTACGGTTGTAATGCTAAAGTTTTCCCCGCCACTGTATATTGTCGTTGTAGGTGAATGGATGAATATCAGAATATTGGTTTGAGAGTTATATTCACTTTTTCTTATTTTCATTTCTCTCTTTTTGTCCCAGATTTGTTTGGGTTTTTTTCTCTTCCGTTTCAGCATTGTTGTAGTTGCCGTGAACGTTTGTTGGTTTTACTTGTCGCTGTTGTTGTTGTTGCTCTTTTTGCTGCATTTATTTATGTGTAATGGTGTGTTTCAATTTTGATTTATTTAATATTTGGCACATTTTATCATTGTATTTGGCTTCGTTTGTGAATTGGAAAACAATGCAAAGAACGAACGATGCAGACTAAAATTCGTTACCTTTTTTCTGCTTGCCAAAGAGGGATTTGTGCAGACAATTGAAAGAATAAAATCTTTTTTATGGACGAGACAACACATGCATTCAATGGACTTGTTTAGCCGGCACTATAGAATGTGAATAAATTCGTACTAATTTTTTTCATCAATGGTTTTCCATTTCGTTTGAACTATTTTGAAACAGTAGTATACGCATAAGTTGATAAGTAGCTTTAAGTCCCATTGCTCTTATATATAATTTTCCCTGACATTTCCAATATCAGAAGTAAGAGTCATTGACGATTGCATTTTCTTATAAAGGGTGTTTAAATTTTAAGGGCCGATGTTGAATGTAAACCACACCTAAACGTCAAGTTTTTTCTGCATTTCATTTGATATTTCTCAATTTCAGACTAATTTAATTTGAACCATGGAAAGATACACAAGCGAGCAACGCGTTAAAGTTAGGCAACAGTGGATGATCAATTTTCGAAGAAAATCATCTTTAGTGATGCTGCACGTTTTCACCTCAGTGGATTCGTTAATAAGCAGAATTGCCGCAGTTGGGCGTTAAAGTTAGGCAACAGTGGATGATCAATTTTCGAAGAAAATCTTCTTCAGTGATGATGCACTAATATAATAAGCAGAATTGCCGCATTTGGGCGTTAAAGTTAGACAACAGTGGATGATCAATTTTCGAAGAAAATCATCTTCAGTGGTAATGCACAGTTTCACCTCAGTGGATTCGTCAATAAGCATTTGGGCGAATAATAATCCAAGAGTGATTGTCGAAAAAACAATGCACCCACAAAGAGTAACTGTTAGGTGCGATTTATGGGCTGGCGGCATTTTCGGGCCGTATTTTTTTGCCAAAATGGAAATAATAACGAATATTTAAGATAATAACGATTTTTTTATGGCCCGAATCAGAAGATATGGATGTGGACGATATGTGGTTTCAACAGGACAGAGCCACTTGCCACAAAGCTAACGAAACAATGGCTCTTCTGCTCGACAAATTCAATGGCCGTTTTATCTTACTTCGTGGCGATGTTATTTGGCCGCTAAGATCATGCGATTAGAGACCGTTGGACTTCTTTCTTTGGGGTTATGTAAAAGAAGAGATGTACGTAGAAAAGCCAGTAACAATTCAAGAGCTAAACGATGAGATAATTCGGCACATTAACGGCATAGAACCTCAATTATGCCTCAGCGTCATCGAAAATTTGGACCACCGGATAGAGGTGTGCCGCCGAGGTTGCGGCGGCCATTTGGCTGATATTTTGTTCCATACATAATTGAACCAAACCAATATTATCATAATTAAAAACAATGACAATAATTTCCTAAATAAGTTGTGTTCTATTCAAAATCAACATTGGCGATTTAAAATTTAACCACCCTTTAAAAAACGCATAAATTTATTGAATTTTTTATAAATATTTCCCGACTACAGAATATGCATAGACAAAATGATTCCTTAAAATGCTGATTCCTCAACAAAACAACAAAGCCAACGAACTATCTGCAGTTCAGAGAAAATGGTTTTAGTTTTGTTTAAATAGGTCTGATATGCTGATATTAAACTGCTGATATTAAAGATGGAAAACCTCTCTATATTTTTTGGCATACACAATTATATACGAATGTATTTACATCCATATCTTAATATGAAAAAATAGAATGTTTGGAGTTCGAGCGCCTAAGACTCGAAAACCCCTTGACCGATAAACAACAAACTTGAACTAATGATATATAGGCCTATTAAAATTTTTCACTTACGTTTAGTGTGGATAAGTGGTGCTGTCGTCTTTAAATGAAAATTTTTCAAATGTATGGTATGATTTCATTTAAAATCAAAAAATAAATGTGTTTAGTAAAGATAAGCTCGCTGATGCAGTTTGGACCCCACAGCGAACATGGTTAGAGATATCGTATGATGGTTTCTACGATAATATCACGGTATTAACAGCCAATATCACACAAAAAATAAATGATATAAAATTTATTTCATTAAAAAGCGAGTGGCGCTAAAGTCTTTTTCGCCGTAAAGGCTTAATATAGTTGGTTAGTCCAATATCAGAACATAGTCCCTATAAAAATTTATCGGTTATAGTCAATACAAAATCTTTGTTCATGACGAAAGCAAATTTGGAAATCCCCATGTGTGTCAAAAGTGTGTTAAATCTGTCTTAATTTCTTCTTGGGTTTGACAGTTTAATTTTTTCGGTTAGATAGTAAATTATATTCAAAAAATATATGCTATAAAATGTCCTTTCAAATAACCAATAAAGATTCCACACTTGATTATAAGTTTTATATTTTTTTTTTGTTCTGAAAAAATACCTCTAGATGGATCACCCTATATTTTAAAATCCTTATGTATTCGTCCAGGTAACCAAATATATAAAATTTAACCATTCCATTTAATAAATGTTCTTAATAATGGCAATCGGATTCAAAACTAACCAACAATCAATAACAACAACCAATACACGTACAAATTAAGTTCCAACATCAATTTTACAGCTATGATAACCGATATTTTTTCTCTTTAACCAAAAGTGCTAGTTCCCTCTAATAAAAATTTAGCTGTACATAATCAACATTCGGTTGTAGGGATGGAAAGCTTTGTCAGTACGTGCAACCACCAACACACGTTTCGCAGATAATTCGGTTGTGGCAACAAAATTAGTTCTCAGTGCGCAATAAACCGCCGAATTACTGAGGAAGAAGAAATCTCATTATATTAAATAAATTTTCGATAATCAAAGTAAAGGGTGGCACCATAAAATGCAGTTTAAGTTGTTAATGCTGATTAAAGTGCCCCCTTTGTGATATTCGGATAGTAATTAGTGCAACGCAATGGCGAGAAAGATTCTTTATTTACTTTAAATATTTTATTTCGTTATCCTCTTTCTACTGTCAATTGTTAGAACATCTCTACGATACACAATCTATTCAAAATTCAAGTATTTATTCTAAGGAGTTTCCACAACACTCTCAATACTTCGTTTCTTTCAACATCCCAGGAAAATACAAAAAAAAACAGATACGGAATTTCGCCATTAACTTTTGTGTAGAATGGCGTGATACACGCATTTCAAGTAAGCATTTAGTGGCTTGGCATGCCATTTCTTGAAATGCTGCTCCCACACGACTGCTGGTGGGGCAGCTGCAGATGTGTCAGATGCATTTCTTCGTTTCGCCGAGTTGAAACAATGAAATTTCCACTCATTTACTTTTGTTCTGCTCTGTTTAATGCAACGAAAGAATTGAGTTTCAAAAACGATTTGATTCCATTTCAATTGAACTTCAAACGTTCAAAGATGCCGGAATTCGACGTGAGAAGATGCACTATAGGGGATGCACATAGCAATAAACCAGTGATGCCTGTAGGAGGAGTACGTACATATTTATTAAGAATTGTTTTGGGACCAGCAAGCTGCCTCTTGGAAACGAGAGGTCCAAGAGAAGTTAAAGGCAGTGGTGAGTTATTATTTATTGTTTTGTTTTGCATTTATAATAGCAATTTCAAAGTGGTCATCTGTGATTTCTAGAACAAAATCATATTATAGCGAAAAAATCTAATACTTAGTACGAGCATAAATACTGTTACAACATTGAACACACATATTTCAATAGTTAAACTGAGCATACCCCGTTAATGTCATATGGGTTTTGAAAGCTAACCTCAATCGCGTTAGTCTGTAACGGGATTTTAAAATTGTTTCAACTTTCATCATGGAGTGGTCAGATATTGAAAACCGTATCGCTGTAATAGCGCTTTTCAAGTGTGAAATGAAAAAAACGATATATATTCAAAACGCTCAGGCCACTAGGTTTAAGCCGCATGTTCGTCTACCGATAAATACAACTGTTTGAGGAGACTGGAGATGTAAAAGACCGCACACGCTCTGTTCGAACACCGCGAGTCATCAAAGCCGTTAAATCAAGAATTCACAGAAATCCGTTTCGAAAACAGAAAATCTTGGCCCATGAGATGAATATCACTCAAAAGTCCATGAGTCGAATCATTAAAAAAGACTTGGGGCTTGGGGCTTTCAAACAACGTACCGGATATTTATTGAGCTTTAAAAAAAAATTGGATTGAAAAATGCAAACGTCTTTTGGTGAAGCAGGCTGATAACTTGCAGAGAAAAATTTTGTTCACCGATGAAACAATTTTTACCGTTCAGGAAAAATTTAACAAGCAAAATGAGAGAGAGAGTATTCGCGGTCATCTAAGGAAGCATCTGAACTGATCCCAAGGATGGCAAAGAGTCATCACCCAGCTTCAGTCATGGTTTGGGAGGGTGTCTCTTACGATTAGATCACTGACCTCCATTTCCGCGAACAAGGAGTCAAAACATCGGCCAAAGTTTACCAAGAAACCCTTTTGGAAGCTGTTGTGAAGCCTCTTAACCATTCCCTGTTCCAAAACCAGCCATGGACTTTTCAGCAGGATTCTGCGCCGGCCCAAAAGGCTAAAACCTCCCAGGTCTGGCTTCGAAACAATTTGCCAGCGTTCATTTCCTCTGAAGAATGGCCCTTAGGCAGTCCAGAGTTGATTGATCCAGAGTTGAGTTGGATTACAAATTGTGGACGGTTTTGGAGGACAAGGTTTGTCACAAAAGATACCCCAACATTGGATCTCTTAAGACTGCTTTGGTTCGAGCTGTGGCCAATTTTCCAATGGACGAGGTTCGTGCAGCTATTGACGATTGGCCAGTGCGACTAAAAGCGTGTGTAAAGGCAAAAGGCGGACATTACGAATGAGTAGATTCTTTTTTGATACAATATACATCAATAAAAATATTAAAAAATATTTGGTCCAAAAACATTCAGTACTTTTTATTTTACGGCATAAAAAGTGTGTAACAGTATTTATGTCCCTTATAAGTATAAAATTGGTATGTCCTTAAATTAAAACCCAGTTGAGACAAAGTACTAAAATTGACACATCAAATTATTATTCTAATGATTTTGTTAAAGAGTGAAGTACTGCTGCAGTTTATTTAAACAAATTATTTAATTATTGCGGGTGGGCTTTCAAAAAAAATTAAATACTACTGTTTATTTCCCAGTGTTTCTATCGTCCCATTGGGTGTCTCTACAAAATATACTAGCATTATAGTTCTTTATGAAACTGTTTATGGTTGATAGTATTGTATGTCGGCTCAATGACTAGTACTTGCTCTCTTGTTTCTAATTTTATTGCTGAGTGCAGTGCTTTCCATTTTGAGAACCTTTCTCCCAACCCTACCATAAAAATGTAATCGAAATATTTCGTTCGTATTAAATCTTTAAAATTTTAGACCAAGAAATGTGATGCAACGTGCCACGTTGAGACCACAATCAATGTGCAGATGTTACTGTTCGTGTGTTCTTTCTTACTCACATGTTTGTGCATCCATCCACATATTGGTTTGTAGGTCCTGTTGAACCTTTCAAGTGTAGAATGTAAGGTTCGTTTCACTTTTTGAAGCTTTGAAACAAAAGCAAAGGAAAATGGCGTATGATATGCTGCTAAGCACTTTCAGTTACTTCTTATGACTGAATGCATTTGTGTAATTTAAGAACTCCATAGCAAAGGAGATCTTCTGAGCTTATCGTTTCGTTTGTAACACCATCATTGCAAATACACCACCACCATATTCATATTCGCTATTCAAATATGAAAAATTACAGTTATGTATTACAATAGTCATAAATATATAATTTTTGGAGGAAACGAGTCCATGAGACCGCAGCTAAATCTTTATCTCTATTTGTAAAACTTGCATCAGTGGATCGCTTGTTTTTACTATAATCATCTCAGTGAGATCTTAACAATATAAACTAGTAAACAAAAAGTTGACACTTCATAAGTTCGGCCAGGCCAAATCATTTATACTCTCCACCAGGGATGGCGGTGTAGTATGGCAGTACTGGGTTCTATGATTTTTGGTAAAGGGTTCATGTTTGCTAGAACCAAATTTTTGGGGTCCTATGACCCGTTGTCTTGTTCGTGCTGAAATTATATGTTGGTATTCAAAGGGACCCTAATTTCGGCACTCTAGAGACCTTTAACTAGTAGAATTGCAGTATTAATATAATCTTCGGATTAGTGACGAAAGTTTAAAATGTTTTTAAATTTAAAAATGTTGGGCCCCTTTGGACAAGTCCGAGTGCAATAAAGTTCCAAATTTAGGTACATATTAGGACTTTTAAAAATATTGCATACATATTTGGGCAGCCGACAAAAAAACTTTGTTGACCTCTTATAAAGCAATCTTTAGCGAACTAAGCAGCGCCGGTGTGGTCGGCAACTGTGAGTACGACATAGTGACAGAAAGTTCAGCCTTTCTAGATTGCCGCTCTGAGAACATTAACAGGGTGTCTCCTTATGTTTTATAACGACCATCCGCATGAAGAAACGAATGTCAGTACCGTGCGCAGACAGGGACCACATAACGTGCTGCACCTTTTCAATTCCCCGGCAAAGCCATTTAGCTAACCCCCAGGTCTCTTTAGACGCATCCAGCTCAAATGTCGCGTTTCCTTCACCAGTATATCAAAGCCAATCCCCTTTAGACAAACGGGACTATTAAAAAATATTGTATGCGACAGCGCATAGAGAAAGGGACCTAAGGGTAAAAAAATCATTTATTTTTTATTTTCTCTTTTTGATGTGGACAACATCTGAGCATCGAATGAGACCGATCCCATGCCCCAAAAGTGTTACCTCCCAGAGATATGCGCGTTTTATGAAAGTGAAGTCGACGATTCTAAGCGCAAATAGAAAGGGACCTAAGCTTTTAAATGGCTCTCCAGAATAAAACTGGTTTTAAGCCTTAGGCCCCTTTCTATTTTGCGCGTCACATATATTTTTGTTACAACAGTGTTGGTTCAAAAAGTACCATGTTTGGTAATTTGGTACCACCATGGTTTCAAGATAGACAGAACCTCAAATCGAGAGAGTCCTTTATGTGGGTGCTATTCGAAAAGCTGAATCGATATGGTCTAATTTCACCAGAGTTAAATTTTATTCTCTCATAAAGTACCATGCGAAACTTAAGCATGATCGGTTTTTATATGTGGCTTCTAGATCGATATGACCTTCTATCGGGTAGGACCTTTTTTGGGGGCTTTTTGAAACCACGTACCGATAAGTTTAAATTCTACCAAAATTGGATATTGGCCGCTCGTAACGCTTTATGAGAAATTTGATCAAAATCCGAGGAAATACTTAGTAAGGACATAAATACTGTTACACACGTTTTATGCTGTAAAACAAAAAGTACTGAATGTTTTTGGACCAAATATTTTTTAATATATTTATTGATGTGTATTGTATCCAAAGAGAATCTACTTATTCGAAGTGTCTGCCTTTTGCCTTTACACAAGCCTTAAGTCGCACTGGCCAACCGTCAATAGCTGCACGAAACTCGTCCATTGAAAAATTGGCCACAGCTCGAACCAAAGCAGTCTTAAGAGATCCAATGTTGGGGTATTTTTTGTGACAAACCTTGTTCTCTAAAACCGTCCACAATTTGTAAACCAGTGGGTTCAAATCTGGACTGCCTGAGGGCCATTTTTCAGAGGAAATGAACGGTGGCAAATTGTTTCGATGCCAGTCCTGGGACGTTTTAGCCTTATGGGCCGGCGCAGAAGCCTGCTGGAAAGTCCATGGCTGGATTTGTAACAGGGAATTGTTAAGAGGCTTCACAACAGCTTCCAAAACGGTTTATTGGTAAACTTTGGCCGATGTTTTGACTCCTTGTTCGCAGAAATGCAGGTCAGTGACCCCATCGAAAGAGACACCCCACCAAACCATGACTGAAGCTGGGTGATGTCCCTTTTCCACCCTTGGGATCAGTTCAGATGCTTCCTTAGATGACCGCGCATACACTCTATCATTTTGCTTGTTAAATTTTTCCTGAACGGTAAACATTTTTTCATCGGTGAACAAAATTTTTCTGTGCAAGTTATCAGCGTGCTTCACCAAAAGACGTTTGCATTTTTCAATCCTATTTTTTTTAAAGCTGGAGTCAATAAATGTCCAGTACGTCGTTTGAAAGCCCCAAGTCCCAAGTCTTTTTTAATGATTCGACTCATGGACTTTGGCGTGATATTCATCTCACGGGCCATGATTTTCTGTTTTCGGAGCAGATTTCTGTGAATTCTTGATTTAACGGCTTTGATGACATGCGGTGTTCGAACAGAGCGTGAGCGAACCGACCGGTGGCGGTCTTTTACATCTTCAGTCTCCTCAAACAGTTTAATGCATCGGTAGACGAACATGCGGCTAATCCCTAGTGGCCGGAGCGTTTTGAAAATATCGTATTTTTCATTTCACACTTGAAAAGCGCTATTACAGCGATACGGTTCTCGTTATCTGATCACTCCATGATGAAAGCTGAAACAATTTTAAAATCCCGTTACTGGCTAACGCTATTGAGGTTAACTTTCAAACCCCATATGACATTAAGGGGGTATGTTTAGTTCTACTATTGAAATGGGTGTGTTCAATGTTGTAACAGTATTTATGTCGCTACTAAGAATGTGGCTTCTAGACCTACAGGTTCTATAATTGGGAAGAACCTATGCATTAAATTAAAACATTGACCAATTTCAAGCAATTTCAAAAGGGGTTTTCTTTAGCCCAATCCAATAGTGTGCAAAAGTTTTCAATTAAGATCTCTCAGTGGAATCAGATAGCTATTCCTTAACGACCAGTATAATTAAGATGGGGCAAATCACCTTTCTTTAGGGTGTTACAAACAACAACGCTGATTTATAATGACCTGAACCCCAATGTAAAAGTACCCCAGAGGCTTAAAAGCGCTCTAATATCGGCTATAATGGGAAGAAACTTACGAGTATGGTTAAATTTGAAACAGTGCTTCAATGACATTGAAGGACGAATGGAATGGACAATTCTTTATGAATAAATTCGAATTATTGTAGGGTGCATATCTGAGTAACTCCTTTGCATAAAATTTTTTGTTCTAAACTAAACATTTTGCATTGCCGTTTGCTGAAGTCAGTCGGTTTCCACTACTACCTTCACTTGTCGCACCATGGCTAACTGCATCAATTGGTATTTTCAAGAATTTTCTTTTTTCCGATTTCCATGCTGGCAGTACTCAGAAACCAATCACTCCCTCCTCGTTGAGAAGGTGGTTGTGTACTTTCTCGAAACCTATTTGACTGCAGGAATTAGAATGTTTATGGGAAAGAAGAAATAAATGTTCACTTCGATCGCAATCGAAGGGTACGGAACAAACGAAAGAGGGGAAGCAAGAAAAAACAACCAATATTTTGAAAAAACAACAACAAAAGCTGTGAAAGGAAAAACTGAATTTAGCAGAAAATGAAATGAAATGAATTGTGAAACATTATGTACGAGTACGTGCAACATTTCCTTTTTCCCTCCCAGTTTGAGGTATCGCCTTGAAGGGGTGTAGCTAGGAATGTGTGCATGTTTTTTTAAAGCTGTTGCCGGTCTAGTTTTTGCTGAAGTGGTGCGCAACGGGGCGGGTTCAACAGAGGGCTTCATGTTGGCAGTTTACTCTAGTCGTTCTTACGTCCATGGCATCAACAGAAAACAAGAACATTTTCATTTCTCTCGCAGAAATATGTAATTTTCTGCATCGATACAACTGGAGCTTAGATGCATTTTCCGGATGTTTGTTGTTTGCTTTGTTGTTGCTTTTTTTGTACCACCCATTTCTCTTCTCTTATGGGTTTTCCACCTTTTAGCCAATATTTTACTTTTACTTATGCTGTGCAATCACTTGTAAGAAAGTAGAATAGAAGTAAGTCGAAACGGTGGGGCTGAAGGGGAGGGCAGGAGTAGCTGAATACATATTTGCACGCTGACTGTTTGTTGTGTTAGTCCAGTCAATATTTATTTTGTGTAAAATATTTATATTTGTACATTTCGAATTCGTTGGCATATATTTTTATTTAGAATTCCGCTGTGTTTTTCTTGAGATTTTGTAGGTAGTTCAATTTAGGATGTTTGATTTAGTTGTTCGAATTTTAATCGGAAAATGTACAGTTGATTCGAGTCTGTGATTTGTGAGAAAGGGTTGCCGCCTCAATATTCAGGCTGAAACTTGCCTGGTTATTTTTAAACATTCACAACCAATACTCATATGTATTCAAAGTAATTTGTGGATATGCCAGGACATGCTTAAGGATAACACATTTAAAGTACGGGTACGAGTACCTTGCCGAAAGATTGTGCTTAAAAATTCTATACTTTATAAAAGATAATAAAATGTCAATCTCAACTGCCGGCTCAAAAATGAAGACGGACACGGGGTCTCGATTATAATCCGTGTCCTTAAATCTGAGAATCTCTACTAGATTTTCAAATTTAAACTTTCTTTAAGGCAGAGATTTGTGCCACTAGCATTGCCGCAAAGCAGATTTTAAAACAGAACGGGCGTCAATCAAGTCCTAAAACAAGTGGGTATCAAGGCCTTAGACTCAAGGGCTATTAAGTCACTCTGGTCCATGGCCTCCAGTGCCAGGATAGGCCCCTATGTACAAGAAGAGTTATGCGGTTATCCGGTGCCAGGATAGGTCCCTATACAGAAGAAGAGTTATGCGGTCATGGATATGCGAAGACTATTAGTAGAACTTAAAAATTGCGTCGACGAAGTGGGAGCAGCAATGGCTGGAAAAAATTGGAAAACAATACCGAATTTCATGCAGCTCGCTGTATTTGGCCAGTCATTGATGTGACACCCACCATCGGCAAGAGAACAGTAAGTATTAGGGTGAGTCGATTTGTAGGTAGGCAAACAAATCGTTCAAGTGACAAAGAAAACCGTATTCTAGGGATGAAAATAAGAAACTTTGCCCGAGAAACCATACATCTAAAACGAATTTCAGGCTTTTGACCCGTACTTAAAAATATTTTTTTTATTTTTATTTCTATTTCATGTTTTCATTTCTTCATTTACATATGTTCTGACTAAATAAATTTCTAAAGAGAAAAATAAACTCCAGAGGGTTCAAGGGGGTGTGCCTTTGGCATGGCTGGATGGGTGGGAGTTAGTGGGAGTCGGTCATACATTAGGACTCGATTGAGGCACTCTAAATAAGTCAATGTGGGAATTTTTTAAAATTTTACCCTAAGGTCAATAGCCGGGACATCAGAATTAATTGTAGAGGCATGGTTCCTTGGAAAAATTTCATATTTTGATCCCTAGAATACGATTTTCCTTGCACTTGGGTGATTTTTAAATCGACACGCTCTACTAAGAGCATTTAAACCATGTTTGGTTTAAACCTCGCGAAGTAGAAGTGAAGATTCCACACAGTCTTTTGCTCGCGTGTGTTCGCGAAATTCTGTGGCGAGTTGCCTTAACTATTTTTAATAATTTCCCTACCGTAGGTATATCTACATCGTTTTTTTTACCTATTCTAGTGGAAATAACCTAAACAATTTATGTGCATTTGAAAACTTATGCCATTACTAGCTGGCAGTATGACCCGGAGACTAAAATACCTCGTTGGCATAACTTTTAAATCTTTAAGTCCTTCATGTCGGAGCGAACTATATTTCCCACAATTGCATAATATTTCATTTTACTTTTCTAAGAAACCCATACCGGCACGCACTCACTTAGTTTTTCCTTTGCACCTTTATGACTTGAAACAATTTTGTGGGCAACTTCCAACTATCAAAGAGCGTGGGAAAGAAAAAACGTTGCAGGCAAAAGTTTTCAAAAATATGCTTAAGGCTTAAATAGGAGGAATATGAAGAGCTTTGACCTAGGAACATAGAAATCCAAAACACACGAAAAATGCAACAAAAGCTAATGTTGGAAAGGAAAAGGATGGCTTTAGTGGCAGGTGTAACGTACTACACCTGCAAATATAAATATAAATCAGATCTCATTTTCAGCTAGAGGCATACTTACTAAACACTTTATCAAATTCGATGGCACAGCCGCTCAATACCTGCTACAGGGTCCGCTTGTAGTATCACTAGAAAACGCATAATATAGGGCGACCAGATATAGGGAAGTTAAACTTTAAGGGCCGATGTTGAATCTGAACCACACTTCAAAGTCAAGTTTTTTCTGCATTTCATTTAATATTTCTCAATTTCAGACTAACTCAATATTAACCATGGAAAGATACACAAACGAGCAACGCGTTAAAGTAATTCAGGCTAATTGTGAAAATGGGCGTTAAAATCAAAATGCATATCGTGCACTTCGTGATTTTTGCGGTCAATTAATTCGTCTAAATGTGCTTACAAATGCAACAATTTAAGCAAACCGGATCTGTAGTAGATGTGAAAAGACCAGTGCATGCTCCTACAGCACGTATTACAGAAAATATTTCTGCTCTTCGCGATAGTGTGGCTAAAGAGCCTTCTACCTCAACTCGTCGTCGACCTCAACTAAAGCCTCTTGACCATTCCAAATGTCATCAATGGTCAGAATGGTGGCAAGAAATGGCAACAGTGGGTGTTCAATTTTCGAAGAAAATCATCATCAATGATGAGGCACATTTTCACCTCAGTGGATTCGGCAATAAGCATAATTGCCGCATTTGGGCAAATGATAATTTAAGAGTGATTGTCGAAAAAACAATGCACCAACAAAGAGCAACTGTTTGGTGCGGTTTATGGGCATCATTGGGCCATATTTTTGCCAACATGAGGCCGATCAGGCAGTTACTGTGAATGCTGTTCGCTATCGGGAGATAATAACGAACTTTTAATCGCCCGATTTGAGAAATATTGATGTGGACGATATGTGGTTTCAACAGGAGGGTGCCACTTGCCACACAACTAACGAAACAATGGCTCTTTTGCGAGACAAATTCAATGGCCGCGTTATCTCATTTGCCGCCAAATCATGTGATTTGGCACCGTTGGACTTCTTTCTTTGAGGTAATTTGAAAGAAAAGGTTTACGTCGATAAGCCAGCAACAATTCAAGAGCTAATGGATGAGATAATTTGGCACATTACCGGCATAGAACCTTAATTATACCTCAGCGCCATCGATGTAGGTGGACCATCTGATGGAGGTGTGCCGCCGAGGTCGCGGCCACCATTTGGCCGATATTTTGTTCTATACATAATTAAACCATAACAATATTATATAAAAAAAGAAATGACAATAATTTCATAAATAATTTTTGTTTTATTCAAAATCAACATCGGTCCTTAAAATGTAAGCACCTTAGGTAAAGGCAGCATCATTGGACCATGGGTATACCTGTTTCGTTACTGAGCCTCGGCATAGCGCGTTATTATGCGACTTGCTATGATCAGAGCTCGACAATTGAAATATATTCTAGATGTGGTTCCATCAAGACGAAGATAAACTTGTTTCTGGCAACGTAAATGTTGTTAGAGAGAAATTTATCCTAGTCGTACCATGGCAGGTACGACTAGGTTAAATAGTTTATTTATCTTGTGCTTTGTGAAGTTCTTAGTTTTGGCTAACAAGCCGAAGTCTAATGTTCTAGATATTATACCAGAATAAAGCCATACAAATAGGGTGGCTGATGAAAGCCTCACCAAAATCAATTTTATAACTTCTTTTCTATTTAATGAATCTGTTTTTTTATTTTGCAGATTGATTTTTATATTTAACAAAAAGGTATAACTGCGACAATGAAACAAGAATTTCGTTTGTTTACCGCTATCACGCATCGTATTAAACTTAGCCCTCTAAAAGTAGACCAAACGCTTTAAGCACTGCCTGTAAGACCGAGTTAGTCATTTAAAGTCAGTCATTTAAAAAACATTTATAGCTTCAAATGAAGACATCGTATGAGAAGTCACTTTGCTGTTGCTTAATTAAAATTTTATTTGCTATCGTTTTGATCTACTCATATTGTATCTCACTTAAACCAGATTACAAAATCCCTACCCTAAAAATGATAACCCAATATTAAGTCTTTATCTAGTGAAAAAGTTATCTTTTTCTAATAAACTGCTTTTAGGCAGTACTAGCAGCCTCTTTAAAAGTCATAATAACTATTCCATTTGTAGAGTACATGACCACCGCATGCATAAGTCAGAGTAAACATAACCATCAAGAGTCAAAAGTTTTTATAAAGAAAATCTTAGGACTTTTTCATTTTTCTTTACTTCCTCCTACTTCCGTTCCGTTCGCAAAAGTAAAATAGCATAAAAGTACTTGTAAATATATTAGAAAAATCACAAACAGATGAAGTGGCGAAGGAAAAGGGAAGAAAAAAGAAACGTTGAGAATATTTGCACAAAACCTGGCAACTCTTAAGAGAAGTATTACAGTGATAGTTTTTGGAATTATTTTTGTAAGTGGTTCAATATGTAACTATATTTTCAGATTATTTTTGCCTTTAAGTAGTGAATAATGCAAAGCATTCTTAAAAGTTTATTGAAGTAAAGATAAATTCGATATGTATGTAGGGAAAATTTTCTTTCGTGTTGAAGGTTTTATTGCGGTAACAGAAATGCAAAAGGTTACAAATTTATTGCATTCATTCAGTGGCACAGAAATTTTTATTTGCTGACAGTATCCATTAACATTTATATTTAAGACCGAACGAAAATGGCATTAATATAATTCTAGACCAAATCATTTATAAAGGGTGGTTAAATTTTAAGGGCCGATGTTGATTTTGAAAAAAACACAAATTATTTAAAAATTAATGTCATTTCTTTTTTATTATGTTAATATTGGTATCTTTCAATTATGCATGGAACAAAATATCGGCCAAATGGCCGCCGCGACCTCGGCGGCACACCTCCATCACATGGTTCAAATTTTCAATGACGCTGAGGCATAATTGAGGTTATATGCCATAAATGTGCCGAATTATCTCATCCTTTTGCTCCTGAATTGTTGCTGGCTTATCGACGTAAACCTTTTCTTTCAAAAAACCCCAAAGGAAGAAGTCCAACGGTGCCAAATCACATGATCTTGGTGGCCAATTAACATCGCTACGACGTGAGATAACACTGCCATTGCATTTGTCGCGCAAAAGAGCCTTTGTTTCGTTAGCTGTGTGGCAAGTAGTACCGTCCTGTTGAAACCACATATCGTCCACATCCGTTTCTTTTAATTGGGGCCATAAAAAGTTCGCTATAATCTCACGATAGCAAACACCAATCACAGTAACTGCCTGACCGGCCTCATTTTGGAAAAAATACGGCTCGATGATGCCGCCAGCCTATAAACCGCACCAAACGGCCTCATTTTGAAAAAAATACGGCTCGATGATGCCGCCAGCCTATAAACCGCACCAAACAGTCACTCTTTGTGGGTGCATTGTTTTTTCGACAATCACTCTAGGATTATCATTTGCCTAAATGCGGCAATTCTGCTTATTGACGAATCCACTGAGGTGAAAATGTGCCTCATCACTAATGATGATTTTCTTCTAAAATTGATCATCCACTGTTTCTTTAGTATCTTAAGTATCTTTCCATAGTTCAAATGGAGTTAGTCTGAAATTGAAAAATATAAAATGAAATGCAGGAAAAAACTTGACGTTTAGGTGTGGTTCATATTCAACATCGGCCCTTAAACTTTATCCAGCCTTAACCATTTACCATAGAATTGCAATAGAAGTTGAAAAACTAACGTTCCAGTAACGTTAAAAGCAGTTTACTGTGCTCCTACGGATTTCTGTGATCGACCACAGCTTTAGTTAGATCGACAGTTTTGACTACATTGGCCTTTTTTTGGGTCTCAACCGTCCATGAGTCCGAATCCTAATCTTAGCAAAATTATAAAAATAAATTTATATTTGAAGTCGTAACGAAATTTGCTTTAATTTGAGTAAATATAACGGGTGATGGATTTAGAGGTGTTTTTTTCAGTAGGGGTTTTTTCACAGATTACACGTGAGGTGTGTTAAACTTCATTTTTTTCTTTTCGGTATTGCTTGCCTTTTCATCATGGAAAGACTTACACTGTGAAATCCTCGGTTAAGTACGCTTTATTAGCTGGTGAAATCATTAATCCATATTTTTTCAAAAATGATGATGGCCGAAATGGTGCTCACTATAGCGCCATAATATCGGACTTTTTTCTACCTGAATCTGGTTCAAACATGATATTAGTGTCACTTGCCGTACAGCTGCTCGAACAATGAATCTATTCAGAGATCAATTTGAAGAGCAGCTAATTTCACGCTTTAGGTCAGTGAGTTAGTTGGAAGATCGTGTGATATCACACCTTTAGACTTTCTTCTTTAGGGCTACGTAAAGTCCAAAGTCTATGCTGACAAACCAGCTACGATCCAGGTTTTTTTGTCAACATTACGCGTGTTATTTACGGCATACCGGTCGAAATGCTCGAACGAGTCATGCCAAATTGGACCCTCAGATTGGGCATAGTTGCGGCTAATATTTGAAGGAACTTATATTCAAAAAATAAATGGCATAAACTGTCCTTTCGAATCAACAATAAAGATTCCACACATGGTTTTCATTTTTGTATTTTTCTTAAATTTGAAAAAATACCTCTAGATTGATCACCCGATAGATAGTATTCTTTACTTTTTCTAATACAAATTGGTGCAACGTCAAACAATTTTCATATGCTATTTTTTCCGGCCGGCATCCCGGGAAATTTGAAATGTTTTTTCGCTTTCCCGGAAAAGAAAATACCGAGAAAAAAAATATAACTCTTAGCTAAGTTATAACTTCTTTTTAAAACGCATTGGCCGTTCTTAGTCGGCGTTATAAAGTACAGTAGGTCCCGGTCAGTGAGTTTACGAATTATGTCGTGCACAGCTAACTGACTTCAGAAAAGTTTCCCCTTCTGCGTTAATGGAATGTTGTGGGAATTAAGTAATTAATTTTAAGCTTAGAGGAAAACTATATTTTAATAAATGCTCCCTGTGCATGTTTCGATACATCTGCCATACAAAGATTATAGTCCTAAAAGCCACAATTTACTCAATCGTGCTCAAATTTTTCACGGTGTATCGCACCTGGTGACTGATACTGGAAACTTCGTAAATGGGACAGACCATCTTAAATAATCAATCCACAACTTCCAGACCTACTCTAATTAGAGCGCACATTAGACCGATATACTGTCATAGGTGAATGCCTTCATGACATGGAGCTATTAACCGCTTCCTCTACTGCATAAAAAATAATCAATAATTTACCGCATGTTACCTTTTTTAATTTCGGTCAATATGGCTCGATGATTTCCAGTCTTCTTTTTTTCCAGTCTTGCTCTTATTAAGCTTGTATATTTTGGGAGATTTAAAACCAATCCAGGTTAAAGTGGACCATTAAGGGCTAGTTAGCTCTAGAAGTCGCGTATTAATTCCATTTTGCACAGTCCGCTGAAAAAATCAATAACTAACTCTGCTAAAATTAGACGGTAACGGTTCACGGTTTTATATAAGCCACACAAGAAGCTCTCTTGATTTAAGGTCCTGTCGTCACAAATTATATTTGATTGGGGCCCGTGTCTCTGTAAGTCTAATTTTGTTTACGATATTTGCTAAATTCGGTACATATGCAAGAATTTCATATTGTTAAACTTTCCGACTTAGAACTTTTTACTTGTTTTCTCTTGAGTAATGTCAAGTACTCAGCCAACTCTAACAAGCCCTTCCACTTTAAGAATGATGAAAGCCTACATGTTAGATGATTTTGCCACGGCAAGACTAGCTGCCTTGCTCTAGCTTGTTCAAGAAGGCAATGTTTCCAGGTGTTTCTGACTGGATTTGAGTCTGTGTTTTGTACTCAGTTACATTTTCAGCTCACCACGACTGAATATTTCTAAGATAGTTTTTAGAGCATCTAACTTGAATTCCATGCTTAAAACTCTTCTTAACAACAAACTGTTTTATCGCTTAATTAAAGTTTTCTTAAAGTCGCCTGCAACCTTGTGTAAACATCCTTCGTGTTTTCTTAGCATTCTTTCTAAGTGAATTGTAAATAATTTTCCAGAATATTTTAACAGTTTATGTTTTCCTTTGTGTTGTTTCTTGATTCGCATTTGTTTTGTTTCAGTTTTACGGTAACAGTTTTCAGTAGATGTTGCATGCAACTTTCGGTTGCTGTTTTTCTTGGAAACAACTTTTCTTTTATACCAACTCGTGCTGTTGGTTTTTTTCGTCTTTGCTCTACCGTATTTGGCCGTTTACAATCTGACTTCCAAACTTCGACCGAAATATGAATTTCAACTGAATTCGTGGCACTGATGCTGAGGCAGCACAGAAGCTTTATTTGATATTTTGAGTATGTGCAAATGGATGCACTGAGGGGAGGCAATGCAAAGCAAAAGAAAATGCTGTCGTTGAAGCCATTTTTTTCGGCTCAAAGTTTGCCTACATTTTCCAACTCATATTTTATACACAAAACCAGGCGAAAAAAACCTATAAACAGTTTGTGGTGCTAGTTTTTTAATACTTGTTTTCTCACTAGCGTTGCAGCTCCGTTAAGTGTTTTCGGGGGAGTTGCTTTGCGATTTTTTTTTCTGACACAAAAAACTGCGTGAGAAAAAAGTGGGAAAAGCCAAGGAAAATCATAATGGAAATGCTATGGAAAGGGAATGCCAGAAGTGACATTATGGGATGAAGTGCTTCTTGAGCTGACACAGAAAAAGAAAAACGGACGGCATTGCATGCATTTTGTACTTAAACTTTTTTAAAATGTGAAAAAAATAAATTTTGTATAAAACGACGATACACAATTACGTTGCAATGAAGGAAAAGGATGTTACAAGGTTTGATTTATTGCTGCCATTTTTTTGCTTTACAGCAAATGTATTTTTTGGTAACAAAATATGTCGACACTTTGTGTACGTTTGGTAAATGTTATAAATATTGTAGAGTTTCAGTTTGTGTTCCTTCGCACTTTGCCATTTTTCGGCTGAAAGTGAGAAATATCGTTAAACGTCAGCATCATTACCATCACCACCTGCGGAAGTACAAATGGCGGAAGTACAAATGTGCGTAAACTCGCATGTCGTTGATGTGTGTATGTGTTAAGATATATAAGGAATCATTTTCATTTCCGATTGTTATTCTCTTCCGGTGCTTGGTCTTGACTTTAATCGTACTTACCTTGTGCAGAGGTGCATGTTGTCAGCTGCGGCGAATAACGATCCGTCAATCGCTTGATGACATCAATTTGTTCTAATGTTAATTGTACTGCATCGCGGTGTTGCGCCTCGCAGGGCACATAGGCAGCCCAAAACTGTTAATGAAAGGAAACAATAGTAGGGACATTTTATTAGCAAATACTAGTTCAACTTGAAGGGTCAATGTGGAGAGAATAAAGCAAAGTTGAGGAGCAGATTTTACAAAAGTACTTTGTATTGGAATAGAGCTTTCCAACTCTAATCAGAAATTAAATAAAAACTTAAAAAATCGAATTTAATGCAGAGTCCACGATCTGGTGCCGTTCAATGACACAGTATGACATAGAAAAAATACCTGCGAAATGATATTATTTTTCTTGTAAATATTGCTGAGTACAACGGTTTTGAAATTTCCCAAACACCTCCATAATCTGAAGTTACGGGTAAAAAACCGGGTTTTCGGATCTTACGCACTTATATGCCAGTAACTTGGTTGAATATGAACCGAATTTAAAGTTGGCTGATTTGGAATGGCGTATACACTTTTAAAATCAGTCTGAAAAAAAAACTGTGAACCTGATTTGGAATGGCGTATACACGTTTAAAATCACTCTGAAAAAAAAACTGTGAACTTTTCCTGTAAACTCGTTTTTAAATTTTTTGTAATTTTTTAACTTTGGATGCGTTCTTACACATAATTTTTTAAAAGGAAGCGAACATTTTTTAAACTGAATAATAAAGAAAGTGTTCTTACGAATACAATTCGGTGTCATTTTTAATAATCCGTTGGAAACTGATTGAGTTATTCAACTTTTATTAAAACAAATTTTTTTGAAAAAATAAAATTTTTGGTCAAACTACTCAGACCGTTTGACCGTTTTTTTTTATTGAATATCTCAGTATCCCGTTTGTCATGTAAACAAATTGTTTAAGTTTTTGTGCATTTGTTTTGTTTGATTTATCACTTATTATCACTTCAATCGTTCTTACAAATTCTGTCGCTGGTATGAGCCAAAATTTGTTTGTTACGGGTAAAACTTGGTTTTTCGGATCTTACGCACTTATATGCCAGTAACTTAATTGAATATCATCCGATTCGGCTGATTTAGAAAGAATAAACTGCGGCCTTTCGAATGGTGTATGTAAAATTACACAGAAAAAAATCTGTGTATTTTTCCTGTAAACTTATTTTTTAAAAATTTTTGTAATTTTTTCACTTTTGATGCGTTTTTACACAGAATTTTTTAAAAGGAAGAGAACAATTTTTGAACTGAAAAATAAAAAAGTGTTTTTACGAATACAATTCGGTGTCATTTTTAAAAATCCGTTAGAAACTAATTGAGTATTTCAACTTTTTTTATAACAAATTTTTTTGAAAAAATAAAATTTTCGGTCAAACTACTCAGACCGTTTGACCGTTTTTTTCATTGAATATCTCAGCATTCCGTTTGCCATGTTAACATATTGCCTTAGTTTTTGTTCATTTGTTTTGTTTGATTTATCACTTCTTATCACTTCAATCGTTCTAACAAATTCCGTTGCTGGTATGAGCGAGAATTTGTTTGTGAAAATTGCTGTGCAACATTAAAAAAATACAAAGTTCAACCTTAAATTTCTTTGCCCTTTTGTGCGCCTATGACTAGGCATCATCAGCTCTGGCAAAAGCCAAATGATTTCTACTTTTGTGAAACAAATTTTTTAGGGCACACTTTTAAAACCCGCAAAAATGTAAAGTACGCAAATATTGTAAGTGTTACAAAACCGATATCCGTAAAAGTTCCGACGACGAGCATATGTGGTTTTGAAGCTGAAAAATATTTGGTGGAAGAGGAGTACCTTCCATCCCAATCTACAACGGAGCGATATTTAGTTTCAAATGCAAATTTCTGCGATCTCTTTCGCGATTTAAGTTTGTCATTAACGACAGGCTTAAATCCTTGGGTCGCGATTAAGGCAGTGGAATTTGGTGGAAGAGGATTGTCGTGTAACTTTCTGTAGAAGAAGCGACCGGACTCGAAGAAAGTTTTAAGACTGGTGAAAATGACAGTAATCTTATATATTGCGCTGATGTATCCAAACTTTTTTCGGCATTAAGTCACAACTATTAGGAAGACAAATGGCGACTTTTCATTGACGGTTTATGTAAAAGTACGTATTCAACAAACATATTGATTTTTAATAGATTTAAAAAAAATTTTTAAATGCCCCATTAATTACAGCTGATAAGGTTGTTCTGCCACCAGTGCATCTAAAGTTAGGATACAAGAAACAATTTTTAAAAAAACTTGATGTAAACTAAGCTTTTTGCTATATTAGAGCGGTGTTCCCAAAATTAAGCGAAGCCAAAAATAAGGAAGGTATTACAAGTAATTTCTTCACAGATATAATATTTGCTTTCGCATTTATCAGTTCTAAAGAATTTTAGGTATATTCATTCTACCCTAAATTCGTAAAGTTATGAGAGATGATAATTTTTATCAACAAGCTCAGTTCCGTTGCAAAACGCACATGGAAGAGTTTTGTTGCACTATGTTATAACTTTCTTGGTTGTCACAGAAGCGACGATTGTTGATGATTTTTTGAGTGCGTATGGTGAAATGGTCAATTAAAATTTATTTCCTCCATTCTCATCTAGACTTCTACCCAGAAAACCTGAACCAGTGATGAACATGGCGAACACTTTCATCAAGAAATAATTACAATGGAAAAACGTTTTGAAGGAGAAGATGAAATAAAAATCATTTCCGAATATTGCTGGTCACTTAACCGAAATACTGATGATGTTCAATTAAAAAGCAAAATGTCAAACACAAATTTTAAGTAGTATTGCCCATAATTGTATTTTTTTCAAAAAGTTTTGTTTTAATAAATGTTGAATATCTCGATCAGTTTCTAAGGATTTTCAAAAATGACACCGAATTGTATCAGAATACTCTCTTTCTTATTCAGTTCAAAAATTTTTCAGTTACTTTTAACAAATTCTGTGTAAAAACGCATCCAAAGTTAAAAAATTACAAATTGTGTGAAGAAAACAAGAAAAGTAAGGTTTACAACAGTAGTCCTCATTCGTTTGGCGAGAGCCTGGCCTTATAGAGTTCGGTTTTATTTTCAACAATTGCAGCAAAGCAATTGTTGTCACGGACCCGAAATCATGATAAAAGCAGTGTGCAGCCACGAAAATCAATGTCACTTTGCCATTTTGTTAAAAATTTGTCTTCTATTTAAATATAGATGCAAGAGGTCTTGAGCCGGTTAATCCCTGTTCAAAGTGTAAAAGCAACAGTCAGAAATAAAACAAACGAGCTAAACTGCACGGTACGGCACACAAGTTGACATAGTCAACTAAACTCTTTTTACAACACACACACGCGCTGTATAAGAAATCTATTGATGGCTCTCGATGTGGAGTCTCAGTAGTGGTGACAAGAGTGAGTTGTATTTTCATTGGCAATTGTGTGAAGAAAACTTGAAAATTAAGGTTTACAACAGCAGTTCTCATTCGTTTGGGGAGAGCCTGGCCTTATAGAGTTCGGTTTTACTTTCAACAATTGCAGCAAAGCTTTCTGAAGAGGGTTGTCACGGACCCGAAATCATGATAAAAGCAGTGTGTAGCCACGAAAATCAATGTCACTTTGACATTTTGTTAAAAACTTGTCTTCTATTTAAATATAGATGCAAGAGGTCTTGAGCCGGTTAATCCCTGTTCAAAGTGTAAAAGCAACAGACCGAAAAAAACAAACGAGCTAAACAATTAAAATTTTTTTTTAAAAAAATTAGTTTACAAGAAAAATACACAGATTTGTTTTCTATATGATTTTAAAAGTGTTTACATCATTCTTCGTTTCTTCTTTTCAAATCAGCAGAAAAACTTAAAATCGGTTGATATTCAACCAAGTTACTGGCATATAAGTGCGTACGATCCGAAAACCCGTTTTTTACCCGAAACTCCAGGTTTTGAAGGTGTTTTGGGAATTTCGAACCCGGTTTCTTGTTGTACTCAGCAAGATCTACAAGAAAAAATATATCACTTTCCATGTATTTTGACTTCATTCTTTTTTGTAACACTGTGTAATATTTATACCCATGGTGGATGCCATCCCCTTTGCAACAGCACGAAATATTGATCAGGAACCCTATAATATGTGACGCGCAAAATAGAAAGGACCTAAGGGTAAAAACCAGTTTTGTTCAGGAGAGCCATTTTAAAAATTTAAATATGTGTATCTTTGGTGTACCATCACTTTCATAAAACGCGCATATCTCTGGGAGGGAACACTTTTGGGGGCATGGGATCGGTCTCATTCGATGCTCAGATGTTGTCCACATCAAAAAAAGAAAAAAAAATGAAAACTGTTTTTTTTACCCTAAGTTCCCTTTCACTATTCGCTGTCACATATATACAATCATATTTGTACGCAAATTATAATTAAAAATCGACAGTCGTTTTTTTTTAATCGGCTTTAGCTTTTTGCCTATGAATGGAAAATATTTCCCCAATTAAAAGCTATGAAATTGTCCCCATTTCTAGACTCCAAGAATGCAGTTAAATCATTTCCTGTGAGAAGAGGTTTGTTTTTTATTTAAAAATAAATAAAATCCTAAGTTACTCATGACTGAATACATTATACCCTTTACTTCAGAATGAGAAAAAAGTCAATGAAACAGCTTTTCGCAACCATTGAACGGGCTTTTAATTTACCCAGATTATAAAAAATAAGTTTATATTTGAATTGGTCGAAAAATTTCATTGTTTTTGGCGCTGCGTGTTAAAATGGCTTTTAGAACTATTGACAAAATATGCGTTGAACATATCGGGCCCTAAAACTAGAAAATTTTACAGTAGTAGGTTTTTTTGCAGTCAAGCATAATGGCGTATAGCGTTTGCAATACAATTAAATTTGCGATATCTTTGTAAATATTTTGGGAGCGTTGTACAAATTTCTATTGAATTTCCATAAAACGCGAGCTTCGAACAAAATGGCACTTACGTCATTTTTCGCGGTAAGGGAATGATATGTGAGGGACCTTATTTTAATTTTAACCGATTTTCTTAAAAGTTTAGATCGCACTAACTGGTGTTTCTGAGATGATCAGTACCCCTAAATTTGGGGATCTATCACAAACACTCTATGTAGTTAAGTCATGAACCACGACATTTACTAATGACACTGTCCTACAGAATGGATTGGGTATAACAACAAAACCAACTAGCTACTTGAAAGTTGTGCTTTAAAAATATGACCTGTAGTACTCAGCTACAGAAAAATGCAAGTAAATTTGTCCAAACCATTTTTTAAAAAACATTGTATCCTTAAATTGTTTTGAAGCTATTGGGCACTCAATTTTCGTTCTATCAATGGGTAATTCCAAATTTTTTTGACACAGTCGGTATTTGCAAATATTTGTATTTTGATGAAAATTGGCACATAAAGTCTCCTAGTTGCTGTCTGTAATATGATACATTAATTGTGTTTAGATACTGCTTGGTTCAAATCTCACAGCATCTCAAAGTTGGCCTGGAAAAGAATTTTTCGGAATCGATAGCTGTGTTAGCAGCAAAATATTTCAGCAACTCGACATCAGAAATAATGTAAAAAACTGCATGGCCTTGTATATCCATGATCATTTTCTACTTCGAAAATTATATTTTTTATTTCTAAATTTTTTTCAAAATATCGACTGTTTTTGTCTTTTAGCTGTGAAAATTGAATCAGAGTTGGTTCACCATTAGTTCAGAAGTTATAGAACTTTTATTAAACCACTTACTTAATTTTACATAGAAAACTTTTTTACAATTTATAATTTCCCATATTTAATGCGACATTTAAAAATTTCTGGATAGTGATAATAAAGTGGTGATTCGAAACTATAATAGTGATAATAAAGTGGTGTATAAAAACCGTAATATTGCATAAACTGTTTGTGTTTCCTTTGCTAGAAAGGCTAGTTATGGAGTTGTGCTCTCTTATATTTATTTTCAGTCAAAAAAAAAATTCAAAAGAAATATAGCTGCTGAATTAAAAAAAAATTCTTAGAATAACACAGCATTATTTATGTTATGTCTAATATGTACTTATGGCATCCATGCATATTCATGTAACTACCTCAGTTATTGTTTTTCAAACATCATCGCTAGAAGTGTTATTTCTAAATTATACTGAAATTTGCACTACGTTTATGGCGGTTTGCAGTATTTATATAAGAACCAGAACATCATCATAAAAAGATAAAATGTTAACAGGTGTACTTAATGAAAATGTGTTATTCAAAGCCTCTACCAGAATATGGTTGGTATGCTCAGTTTGACATAGGATTTTGAATCTAATCTTCATATTACTTTAAATTGATTTAGTAATTATATTGTCCTTTATTGCTATAAATAAGTCAGCATTAAACCAAATATATCTCGAATTTTTCGTCGGCTATTTTGAAACTTTTCTGTGGATTACCTATTTTTTGTACCCGCATAGGTGTGGGATTTTCTGACGAGAACTTAAAAATGATGCAAGAAAATTAGCTCGAAACTAATAATTAATGTACGAGTATGATATACTTATATTTTACAGAGAATTTCTCTTAAAAAAATGTTCACATGTAATTGATTAGTCTCTGTCGCTCGTACGATGTCTCTTTAGTCTATAAGTATAGTTCGGCTGGCTAAGCATATTTGACGTTTATGTGGACTTACCATGTGTAATATGGGACTGTTAGTTGGGACGCACATAATACCTCCAATAGCGGCATGCTTGCTGGACTTTTTCTTGTGGCCAAAACAATGGCCCCTATATATCTTAAAATATTACTAATAAGCGTGGACGTATGGTCATTCAGACTTATTTGAATTTTATTTCAATTCGATGTATGGAATTTTTTGCACAATCTGCCAACAACTTGGGTTTGGACGTGTGATTCGTGGGGCCTAAAAACGATCCGCATAGTCAAATCAGAGGGACCACCGGTAAATATGGATACTTAGGTGTCATATTTACGAGTGGTGTAATAATGGATTTATTTTAAAGACTTGGCTATGATTGGGACAAAGACTCATCGACCATAGGCACCCAAAAAAAACGAGACTAAATAAGGATATATGGGCTTTAAAATTTAAAGCAAATTCCCCTAAATGTTCAAATATGAATTTGCAAACTAGTGGTTGTAGCAACCAATATTTTTGTCAAAGATTTGTTGGTGTAACCGAATACTGCTGATGATATCTTAATTGTTCATTATAAGAAAAAGCGAAAATAGTCCTATTATTACTGCTTTTAGCAAATCATTTAATATTTTCGAAATATTCCGCCATCCTTTCCACTTTTTCCTCGACATGACAGCTTGTTGTCTCTAATGAAAATATTCAACTTTTTCGTTAAGCAAGTGCGCCATGTGGACTTTATGATCCAAAAATTCTTTTTGGAGGTTTGTATATTTCTTTTTTTACCGATACTTCAGTTACAATTACTGAAACTTACAGAGCACTAAGTAACATTCGATTGTACTGATGACATGCTCGAGCTGCATGCAACCTTTTGTGGCCACGAATCTATTATCTCTGTGTATTGGTACTCTACGAGTAACTACATGATTTTTTATAATAAAACCAAATATGGAATTTTTATTAAAATTATTTAGAAGCAACCTTGGTCATGGAGACCTAAAAATACAGTGCTTCAAATATGATGATTTTTTACGATTTTATTAACGAATTCCGTTGGAGGAATATATTATTAGGACGACTAGAAAGAGTGACGCAGCGAAAAAATAATTTTTGTGTGAACAAACCCGTTTCAAGATCTTTAAAGTCGTGTAAGCAATTTCATTTTAATGACTGGTTCGCTCGAGGTTTTCCCCCATAAATGACGGCAAGGTATTTATTTGTAAGCCATGTTAAAAGCCTCTTTCGTAGCTCTCAGTTATCATTAAAAGCTATCAGTAAGTTCCGCTTAGCAGAAACGTTATACTTAGTAGGGGCATGGATACTGTTACAACATTGAACACACCCATTTCAATAGTAGAACTGAACAAACCCCGTTAATGTCATATGGGTTTTGAAAGCTAACCTCAATAGCGTTAGTCTGTAACGGGATTTTAAAATTGTTTCAACTTTCATAATGGAGTGGTCAGATAATGAGAACCGTATCGCTGCAATAGCGCTATTCAAGTGTGAAATGAAAAAAGCGATATTTTCAAAACGATCCGGCCACTAGGGATTAGCCGCATGTTCATCTACCGATGCATAAAACTGTTTGAGGAGACTGGAGATGTAAAAGACCGCACACGCTCTGTTCGAACACCGGGTGTCATCAAAGCCGTTAAATCAAGAATTCACAGAAATCCGCTTCGAAAACAGAAAATCATGGCCCGTGAGATGAATATCACGCAAAAGTATATTAGTCGAATCATTAAAAAAGACTTCGGACTTGGGGTTTTCAAACGACGTACCGGGCATTTATTGACTGCAGCTTTAAAAAAAATTGGATTGAGAAATGCAAACGTCTTTTGGTAAAGCACGCTGAAAACTTGCACAGAAAAATTTTGTTCACCGATTAAAAAATGTTTACCGTAATAGAATGTATGCGCGGTCATCTAAGGAAGCATCTGAACTGATCCCAAGGGTGGAAAAGGGTCATCACCCAGCTTCAGTCATGGTTTGGTCGGGTGTCTCTAGAGATGGGGTCACTGACCTGCATTTCTGCGAACAAGGAGTCAACACATCGGCCAAAGTTTACCAAGAAACCATTTGGGCAGCTGTTATGAAGCCTCTCAACAATTCCCTGTTCCTAAACCAGCCATGCTCTTTCCAGCAGGATTCTGCGCAGGCCCATAAGGCTAAAACGTCCCAGGCCTGGCTTCGAAACAAGCGTTAATTTCCTCTGAAGAATGGCCCTCAGGCAGTATAGATTTGAACCCATTGGATTACAAATTGTGGACGGTTTTAGAGGACAAGGTTTGTCACAAAAGATACCCCAACATTGGATCTCTTAAGACTGCTTTGGTTCGAGCTGTCGCCAATTTTCCAATGGACGAGGTTCGTGGAGCTATTGACGATTGGCCAGTGCGACTTAAGGCGTGTGTAAAGGCAAAAGGCGGGCATTTCGAATAAGTAGATTCTTTTTGGATACAATATACATCAATAAATATATTAAAAATGTTTGGTCCAAAAACTCTCAGTACTTTTTATTTTACAGTATAAAACGTGTGTGTAAAAGTATTTATGTCCCTACTAAGTATATATCGTTCCCGATTTAAGAGAATTTCTCCGTTTATTCTTTAGATCTGGTGCCTTTGGAAACGTCCTCCCATCCATATTTATACAATACTAGCTGGCCCGGCCTTATATCGCCCACATTTCCAGCAGAACTTAGAATATGAACACCAGACCATCATACCTAATTTTGTTCAAATACCGTTTACTCGTACAGGAGCAGAAATAATGGATTTTTAATTTGTGATTTGTATGGGGGTACCACGCCCACTTGTGCGATTTCATGTAAACTACACATAAACCATCTATAGACCATCCCCAACGTACCCTAAAATTGTGTTCCAACTGTCAGCCTTCTAGCTCAAAAAACAGTTTTGTCATGCCTCCTCCGCCCACAGTCCAAAATTTTCTATTTTCCTAAACATTCTCGTAACAATTATAAACAAACCCGCAGAAGGAAGTTTCCAGTTTGACCCAGTCGTTTTCAAGTTTTAAGCGGTTAACAAACCACATTTTATTTTTATATACAAGTATATAAGATTTTTTATGATTTTATCCCATGGACGACGAAAAGAATATCTGTGTTGCATCCCTTTGCTTTCAAATCCATTGATATTTTATTTTGCGGCGCTGCATTTTTGTAAGTTTAATTGTATTCTCACATCAAAGAGCGAGTTGTGATACAAATTAAATAACAGTATGTGGTCAATTTTATTTTTCGTATTACCATAAGTTGATTCCCATGCGCGAATCTTGTGCCGCCTATACAAAGATGATTGCAGTCGCTTAATTCAGTCGGTTATCCTTCGCTTTTGAAGCTATCACTTGCTTGCTCAATACATTTCGTAGATATGTGTTTTATTACAAAATTTTACATTAAAATCGTCTAAAAACAATAGTTGGTCCTCTTTTGAAGATTTTGAAAGCGTGCCCTCAAGTCTCTTCATCAGCCGGCTCCGTTAGAACATATCACTTCATCGTGGTGTTATTTCAAAACCTCGTTCTGAATCTTGCTTTACTGATACTTTGCGAGATAGAATTAAACACTGTCGAAGCATTTTCCCTTTGAAAGATATAAGATATCCCATATCAATTCTTCTGAGATCTATGCTGCCACTATAGATGTAATAGAGCCCTGGTTGTGTTCACAGTTCGCCATTTCCCAAGCACTTTGTACACAGCATACCTCTCCATTTTTTTTTTGTATACTTGTTTCTCTTTCAACACATCCAATAGTGAATTAAAAGTTTTTAAACTAAAATATCGAAAAAAGTCTGTTACGAAATTTGTTCAGCAAATTGTACACACTGAGAACATTTTCGTTGCCACGACCAAATTTCTTTCCGAAGTTTTTTCCAACCGAATGTTGGTGGTTGCACGTACTATTCATGTATTCCAACGTTACAACCGACTGTTGATTGGGAAGACAGTAATTTTCAGTAGATCAAAACAATTATTGGCAATCCAAACAGACTAATATGATTATTGAAACTGAAAAAATAATATTTTACCTCCTTAGAATGGGTCATCTGATCAGTAAAATAAATACGCATTTGGATAAAAGTTTTGAAAAGCATTGCAGTGATACCCCAATTGGAAACGAATTAATGAAGGTATATAACAATGTTTATTGTCAAAAAAATTGGTTGTATCTATGGCAAAAATTCTGTTCCTATAAGTATATGTGACAGCGCATAGAGAAAGGGACCTAAGGGTAAAAAAAAACAATTTTCTCTTATTTTTTGATGTGGACAACATCTGAGCATCGAATGACTTCGATCCATGCCCCAAAAGTGTTCCCTACCAGAGATATGCGCGTTTTATGAAAGTAGTGGTACACCAAAGATACACGTATTTAAATCTTTAAAATGGCTCTCCTGAACAAAACTGGTTTTTACCCTTAGGTCCCTTTCTATTTTCCACGTCACATATTCTGAAAAATATTTTTTTTTTTATTTTTTTTTTATTTCTATGGCAGTATCGTTTAGAAACATTCACCGTCCAACCCAAGAAATTTAAACTGTCTGACCATTTTTTTTTGTTTTTATAAACTTTTTGGAGATTTTCAAATATGTTTTCGTCGTAAACAAAGTTTTTTGTTGTGACTGAAACCGATTAAATATTATAGGTTTTATATGCTGATGTTGGAAGAACTAATATTATGTAACAACAACCAACTAAAAAGTGTTTGGCCACTACATAGAACTAATCTGTTGTCACCACCAGTTATTGGTACCAAAGTAGCATTTCCATCACAAATGGTTGGTTGCCATAACCGCCAGTTGTCGCAACCAATAGTTAAAATGAATTCGATTTGTATAACTGTGTAAATACCGTGATATCTCGAACCATGTTACCATCAATACTAAGGAATATTGGTTATTGCAACAGAAATTCGGTTCATCCAACCGAGTTTTTGTAGTTCGGACTGATTTCCAACTGATATTTTCTCTGTGTGCAGGGAGGGCTATGACGAGGGAAAATTAGAAAAGGTGATGGATGATTTTTACTAGAAAAAAAATTGGTTAACCGTTTTGCAAAGAATCAGTAATAACCAAATTATTTTTTTTTTTAAATCCATTAAATAATATGTTAAAGCAACAAAATATTTGCAAAACTATAAGTTGGCACCAGAAACTATTAGTTGTGACAACTGAATACCTTTTTGGCGCTTCATTGGAATAACCGACTAATCAGTTGTGAGTAAAGTACGATTATCATATTTATCATCATGTGTTTTTACGAACCGAATGCCCATTACGATTTTAAACATTTGGCAACATTTAGCAACCGAAATTACCCTTTTGCAACCGAATCATTGTAGGTCCAACTAATTTCCAACTATTTTTTTCTTTGTGTGTAGTTTAAAGTATATAAACCAATATACTCCTCAGGTACGTTTGTCTTTAACTTAATTTTTATTTAAATATTGAAAATGTTTGGTAACTCCTTAAAACTCCAAAGTAATGTTTATCACCTGAAACACAATGTAAGTTTGAAATGCCTTTTCCATTAACACCTCTTCGAACGGTGCCTTCTATCTACATTTGTTTTTTGTGTGTTCTCTTTATTTGGTATTCCCGGCTACAACAATTCTGCTTAACAAGATAAATTTCAACAATGTTTTTAACAAGACGTTCACAATTCTATTTATTGCCATCACGTGATTTCCATGTAGACAACGAAAAAGAAAGAAATACTGGTACACTGACAATCTAACGAATAAGGCAAGAGTTACTGCAATTGCCACTTCTTGCCGCAGTTACTGTTGCAACAAGAGAAATTTGCAGACAATCCTCTTGAATGGTGGGACATGCAGCAGCGTAAATGTTGCAAGGGAACATAAGTCCTTATTCCACCACCATTCATAGAAATGCGATTTATTGCCTGATCACTCTTTTCTGTTTGTACGAGTATGTGTGTGTGTTCATTTGCTCTATTTTCCCGAAAATGGTGTTAACCAAAATTCCCCATTTCAACTTGTGAATGGAGATGTAGGATAAATACCAGCCGGCTTTTTGCTGGTTACTTTATCCTAACTAGCAGATAGCCACAAAAAAGAACACGAAAGGCGAAATCCAGTCATGTCCCAGTCTATGGGGAGGGCAACCTTTTGCGGCGACAACAACTATGTATGTATGCTGGTGTACGTGCTGCAAACTCACCAACACACATTAACATGCGCCAAGTCGTAAGTAAAACATGTCTGCCGCAAGTCCTTTGCCATGTTTGGTCAAAGTCTTTTAGATGGATTTTCGTAAATACATTGAATGCCGCAAAATGAAGTTAAATCTTTGGAAAATTACTTTAGATCACCACAATTTGCTCTAAACTTTTCGAAAATCTGGCATTCTTTGAACCCCTTTTAAGACCCAAATACGACATGTGTCATGTCTGCCTGAATTATTTCTTCTTCTTTGGTGTGTCTTCATTCTATGTGCATTTACTGTACGTTGTTGGCTTTCTATATACCTTCAGTTCGAATACTCTTATTGGTGGTGCTACATCTTATTCGGTGCAACAACAACAAAGTACCGACAATATAATTTTCTTTTGCAAAAAACTCCGGTCACGTTGCATGTTTACATGTTTTATGTTCTAGACAATAGCGTGTGAAAAAAAAATTCGACATTGTTGCAATTTCGTTTGTGAGTCATGAAGTACGACTTTAGAGGATTTTCCAAATCGAAACTAATAGAGATGCATAAAACATAAAAGTATAAAAGTGGGGTTTTGTACAGGGTGGACCGTGGGACTTTGCTTTTTTGCACTGCAGGCTGTGGTGGCACTGTTGGTCGAAGAGAGTGGAGAGTATGCGTGGCTTATAGTAGCTGACGGGAGATTTGTATTCGTCTGCAGTTGCCATCACGCATTGGATACGTGAGATCATTTTGAGTTGAAGCATATTTTTCAAATGCGCACTCGATCATTGCAGTGCAGCGTGGTTTTCGTTTACGATTCGCTGTTCCCCCACGCGGACGTGTTCGTGGACGGCAATCAATTGTAAATTGGGTTACTTCATTGAGAACAGCAAGGAATGTGTCATGTTTACGAAGAGGAGGGACCTGAGAGAAGGATTACAAAAAACACCACAAAACATCAAGAGAGTTAGAGCAGCAGTACTGCAATCTCCGAAACGCTCTGCTCGGAAGCAATCACTTGCTCTTGGCATTTCCAGACTTTTTTTCAGCCGGCTCTTGAGGCAATGCAATTAGAGGATACATGGTTCCAACAGGACGGTGCCACTGCACACAAAGTGGGGGTTACCATTAATTGCTTGACTCAAATGTGTGCTGGATGGCTTTTCTCTTAGAAGGGTGATGTAAAATGGCTGGCACACTCATCAGACTTAGCCCCATGCGATTTTTGCCCTTGGCAGAAAACCATCCGACATGCTTGTTAGAGTTCTTGAAAGCTTCAGAAAATGCAGCAGTGTGTGGATAGTGAAGGACGGAATTTGCCAAATACACTATTTAAAACCATGTAATTTAAAAATTCCCTCACTGTTCAATATAATTAAAATATAAAATAATAATTTTTTTATTTCATTTCCAAATAAACAAATTACCGCGTTCCTCCCTGTATTAGCTCGGTATCGTTCATTTGCCATTTCGGTCTACACAGAGAACAGATTTGTTGCCACAACCAAATGTAAATAAATGGATAGTACTATCGTACTATCCATGTATGCCACCTCTACACAACAATTATTGGTAGAGGGAACCGACACTTACGATTAAACAGAAAAGGTATCGATAACCATAACTAATTGGAATGATTATTGAAACTGAATTTATACATGTTTTGGTTGTTGTTTTAGATTATTGTTGAATTAAGTTGCCATTACCACAAGCATTTGTTAACTTGACCAACTGATAGTATCATTTTATGTGTTAGGTTATATGACCGAAATAAAATAAAAAAAGTTTTTATATAAATTTTACATATAATGATTGAATATATTAATTTTGTTATTTGAATTATCAGCAGGTTTTTTTAAAATTGGTTTTTAATTTCAAATCTAATAGAGTTTGTATAAGTAAGCACACAGAGCACGTCGCCACAAAAGAATTTTTTTGATAACCGAGTGATTGAGGTTGCAAGTACCTTGAGTATGCTATCAATACAACCGAATGTTAGTTGCTGCTCTGTACCTTTTAGTAAATTTAACTGAAGTATTGGTTGAAAATACGAGGAATCCGAACCTATGGAAAAGAATTTTTAGATCTAAAAGTCCACATGCCACAATTGTTAAACAAAAAATGTTAAATTTTCTGTTGAGACAAAAACTGTTTCCTTACATTCTTAAAGTACTCTTAGCATCGGGGTCATGTCGAGAAAAAGAAGAAAAGATGAAAAGATTTAGATTAAACGATTTGTTTAAGGCAGTAGTAATATGATGAAAATTTAAAGCATTTCATTGGCATGACAGATTAATTAATTGTGCCTACAATACGATGATCATATTTATCATCGTGTGGTATGTCGAAGCGAATATCCATAACTATTATAAACATTTGGTGATTGCACCCGAAAGACTTTTTTACTACTACTATTACAACTATTTTTTTCTCTGTGTGTGTTCATCGAATAAGTAAATTGGGTAAAAAAAAACAATTTTGGCTTCAAAGTTTCAAAAAATTTCTTAAAAAAGCTGGTTATGATATTTTTTAAATTTTATTTTAGTTTTTAATCGGCTGTAAAAAAAATTACTGATAATTTATTCTTATTTCTGGATATATTGCAAAGGTTCATCTTTAATAATAAAACACCATCCGATGCGTATTTGCTTTGCCCAATGAGCTGAAGGTTGCATAATTTTATTCCGGTGGCTATGTTCAAAGAACCCACACGTGACTACGTATTGAGAAGCAAATGCATCCACAATGAGCAAGGTGCCGCCGTTTCCGTCAATGGTGAGCGTTACCGCGCTAGGCTCAACGATTTTTTTTCCAAAAATTCAAAAGATTGGCATAGACGACGTTTGTTTTTAATAAGACGGGATCTCATGTAACACAGCCATCGAAACCATCGATATTTTCCGCACTGTTTTTGAAAATTAAATATTTAGCCGAAATTGCGTTTTCAATTGACCGAATCCGAGCTGTGATTTAAGCGCTTTGGATATTTTCTGTGGAGAGCCATTAAGGATAAATGTTACGCAAAGCATCCAGGGACAATTGAAGCATTAAAACATGAAATCGAAGTTGTTACTAAAGAGATTCGACCTGAAACAATCGAAAATGTATTGAAAAAATGGGTTGGCCGTCATATGAATGGTGTTCATATGAATGATATTGTGTTCCATTATTAAATAATCAACGGAAACATTTCCAAAAAAAAGACAGAAATTTAAAAAAAAAATCAGTATGTACATTTGTTTACAGCCGATTCAAATTTAAAATTAAAAATTGCCCTCCCTGCTTTATTTAGGTGAACTAAAGAATTTTTAATCTAAATATTTCCAGCTACTTAAGGGGTGCTGTGAGACAAAATACCAAAAAGGAATGTTTGAAGTCTTGGCTACAGATGTGATAAAAAAATAGATACTTCCATTACGGTCATATTTTGTAGTTTTTTTTAAAAAGTAGGTGATATTTTGGTTTCCATTCCGAACAAACCTTATTCTTTAAATTTAAAAATTATTTGCTTTTAAAGGCGAGAAGATACGTTTATTTGAAAATCATTCATTTAATTTGAGACTTAAATCAGGAGAGCGTGGTGGACAATCAGCATCATCTCATTGAAAGTTACCGTTACGCCGTTTTAATTTTTATAGAAGTAAGGTCCTATGATTCTTGCCGACCAAATTGTACACTAGACTGTCACTTTAAATGAATGCAGAGGCGGCCCTGAACCGACTATTCTGTTTATTCATTATATTATGATTTTTTTCATGAAAATCCGGGTTGTCATGGGCGAGCCGTAACATCCTATTGGCATATGTACGGCGGGGTAAATAGTCTTGAGGAAGAAGCTCTTGTGTCAACTGAATCTTAAATGGAAACAAATGCAAATTCTTGTGCAAAATTGTAGCCAAAGTTGTTCTTTGAAGATCAAGCTCCTAAGCACGGCGTCGAATTGGGGTTGATGGTTGTTTTGAACACTTTCTTGAGCAGCAATATTGTTTTCAGCCGATCTTGCAGTATGTTGTGCTCCATGCTTGAGCCTATCAGCTACAGACCCTCTTTCTTCGAAATCATTTCCATCACGATAAATAGTGCGTTTTGTTGGCACGTTGTTTCCCCCAGAAATTTCACGTAACTTTCTCATTGTCACAGTAATCGATGATTGATTTTGATAAAATGCTTTAACGATTACAACACGTTGGTTAATCGAATATTTTTCCATAATAAATTTGCCACGTCTCTACTTCACGACTGCCAAATATGAACTGTCAAGACTAATGGTTACCAAAATGGCGGCAAAACAAAGTAGGATCCATTCCCGGCGGACACCCTGTAGATAAATTTGTATCTATGTTATTCAAAGTCTTTCCGAAAAGTTAAATCCTATCTCTGTTCGATTTTACTTCAATTATCTTGTCTATACCCAGGACTGCAACCAAATGTTGTCCTTATTTTGATGTTTCCAGTGGCCCGAAAAGACAAACATTTCAAGTTTATTCTGCCTAAGTGCCGTATGATGATTGCAGTTTAAACACAACGTCTAGTTAGCAGAGTTTTCCTAGTAACATATATAGCAATTGGCCAACTTAAGTAGTTTATGGTAATTTTAAGCTTTGGCTATGCCATTTTCAAATAAGTGCTGCTGAAATGCTACCCTATCACTTCGTGTTGCATAAATCTTACTTTTGCGGTATCACATTGAATTTCCTAGATTTTCATTACGTTTTTAATAAGTATGCACTTATAAAGTATGAGTTACATATACAATATATTTTATATTATATATATAAGTATACATACTTTTAAATTATTATTAGTTATATACTCGTAAGTACCCACTACTCATAGCAGAGACTTCCATAACATAAGCTTATTTGTGTGTGACAATCAAACTTTGACCGCACCAGTAGAACGAGTCGATGACGACGACTACTACTTCCACTACGTCTTTACTAACACTACGACACTAATTAGCTGGAACTCAGACTCTTACAGTTTTATGTACACATTCACTGGAGCTCCTGGCTCCTGGCTGTTTATGAATGGCTGGCAATGATTGTACAAGCTGAGATGTTCGTGGTTATATATGAGGACCTAAGTACCCTGAACATAATAAATTTATAGAATTGCCATAGAGATAAGGTGTTCGTTCTTCAATGCTCGGTAATGACATAATGATTTTGTAGCCACCTCGACCGGCGTGCCGCACAGTCACCCAGACAGTCGGTGATTTGTTTCCGGTAGCAACCACCAACATGGAACTTGGTAGTAACGAGCAACGACGTTGCAAATGCTACATGAACTTAGATGGTGGTTTTGCGAAGCGTCGACAAGCTCTGCTATCTATATATGGATATTTGCTGTCAATGACTCTTAAATGCGTAAATTAGAGTTACCATATTTGTAATCAGATTATTTTGTCTGATCTGGATATTAAAATTATTTTATAGCGGTGGGAATACGTAATGCCAATTAATAGTCTGATATATTTTTTATTGTTGATCTGTACAATTTATCTTGTTAATCTCTTACTAATGTATAGTCTTCACCATAGAATGGGAGTATATCGTCGATGTTCCCTGCAGACGGCACTTGTGTTTTTTCGATACTTTACAGGAGAGCCAAAAAACTGTTGCATTTATTCATTTCGCGGAATTTCCGAAAATAAGTAATTACAGTCGATTCGTATATAGATTTGCCAGGTTTTTACTAATAAAAATTTGAGTTTAAAGCGTGATTTTGTGTGATACGACAACATATATAAAAATATTACATAGGCCCTTTTAGTAATCCCGTTTATTTATTAATACAAAAATGGATAATTTTCCGCATAGGCCTTTTTATATCCTCCACCATAGGATGGGGTTGCACCGAATTTGGTATTTCGTTTGGTACACTTCAAAATACTGATCTAAAATCCAAAAAATTATATATGCTTTGGATCAGCATACCATTTTAAGACGCTCTAGCGATGTCCGACCGCCCATGTATCTGTTGAAAGCACAATAGCGGTCACAATAATCAATCTTGATAGTCCAAAGTTTGCAGGAAAATAAATTGTTGTTTGGAATTTATCATGGTCCAAATCCATTCAAAGAAAAGAAGGTTCTCTATACAAGGACTCAAACAGCATCTGTAAAATTCACACTTTTTGGGGTTTTTTGTATAACGGCCGGTGAGCCATGAGATTGACCTAGACGGCTGCAACTAGGTATGAAACTTTTTTTTGGACAAGGTTTTTTTAGGATTGCATTTTGGCCAGATCGGTACACAAAGTAACTTCCCGAGTTCAGGTACCGGCGCTCCAGAAACTGCATTTATAGTCTGATCTCGACGAATTAGACACGAAGTAGTTTCATGGCAGGGAAATTAACTATTTATAATTTATACCATATCGGTCCATGATTTTATACAGCCCTCATAAATAGGTCCCTCCCGATTTTAGGTCCTGGTGCTCTGGTAGCCACATTTATTTTGTCTGGTCTGGATGATGTAAAGTACAAAGTAGTACTATGGAATGGCCATTTACTGTAAAAGATCTAGATCATATTGGCTCATGATTTTAATTAGCTCACATAAAAAAATATACGAAAGGCTAACTAGAATTATAGATTTGGAAATTGAAAAGGCCTATGTGAAAAAAACACATTGGCCTTCAATAATAATTTCTAAAAAGCTAGCTATTAGCTATTTTCTTAAACCTCAAGCAATAAAATATTGAAAAATGATTAGATGGGTACAAGTATATATAACCAATAGGACTACTCAAAGCGACAATAACAAAAATTCAAAAATTTACACATAGGCCTTCTGCTGGGAACTACGACGATGTATAAGTTCGTCACTTTGTTTGTAACCTCTCAAAATACTACATATAAAGTATATATGTAACAGACCTCTGTCTGTCTGTTAAAAGAACGATTCGGTACACAGGAAAGTGCTGTAGTCTTCAAATTTCGCAGAAAAATGTTGGAATTTACCATGCAGGACGACACACAGGGGGTATTGTACCCCTAAAATGGAGATTAATTAAGGGACGCTTTCCGGAAATGTAATGTTTATGTATATTTACTCATTCTGAGATTATTAGCCGAATCCAGTTGTTTTTTTTTCAAAATCGGTCTTAAAATTGCTTAGATATGTCTGAAATATTTGAAAAGATATGCCAAAAATATAATTTGTTAACGTATATTAGGTTATAACATCCGATGTATGCATTTACGTCGCACCTTCAAATACTAAAATTATAGCCCTTAACAATCTGCGTCCTTTGCACTTAGTTTAATCAAAATCGCAATTCTAATGGCCTATTGGCGATAACTATTGTCGATATTACGTCGAAAAGACACATTTACGGCAGATATTAGGCAATAACTCCCGATATGTTTATCCCACGTGGAGATTTCAGAGAACCATTTGATAGCGCTAACTGAGATCTGTCTATTGCAGTTAATTTCATTAAATTCGGTAATCAACTGGCGACAATGTGGATTATAGTATTTCAAAAATATATATTTACATCCGATATTGTGCTTTAACTTCCGATGTGTATATCCCACGCGGAACCTTAAAATATCTATATGATAGCCCTCAAAGATGTCCATCTTTTAACGTTAATTGCGCTAAAATCGGCGGAGAAAAATTCAAACCGACGGCCGAAAAATCTTTTCAACCGACATACGAGTAAGGCTATATCAATATAACTCTGTGAATGCAAACCCCTCAGATACCAAAGTAATGCATCTACCATGATATATAATATGGGCGCTGTAACATATACCGAGGTGCCTTAAATGCTTAAAGGGAAATGTGCAAAAAGTCCTGATCGAATTTTTATTTTTTTCGTCATTTAAGCTATGTAATTTAATGGACTTCTATAATCCCAAATCCAGAAAAGAGCATATATGCCCTAGGAGCTCGAAAACTGACCTTCTTGAAGTATGGTCATATGGGTATTTAAAAACAATAAAACTTCGCCACAAATAAGAATCACATTAATTTTACGAACTATGAGTCCTCGACCCTTGATCTAAAGGCTTTAAGGCGCTAAAACTATTTGCTTTAAACACGGAGTACTAAGAAATAGTGGACTGATTAGTGAGTAATGGTGAATTGTCGATTTGGCTAACATGGAGGTCTTGACCTATGGTCGTGGTCTATAAGCCCGGGTGCCCGAAAACCTTCCCGTTCTGGGTGTGCAAAAACAGTGAATTTTTCAAACAAATATAAATATACACCTATATAAGATTTTGAAAAATTTTCCAATCGTTTCGGCCCAAAAATCGGCGTTCTTCAACTATGGATATTTAAAACAAAACAAAAAATTGGTTCGAAGTCCGAAATTATATTAATATTACTATTTGACTATATGTAAGGTCTAGGCCCATAGGTCAGAGGTTCCGCATGAGCCGTAAATGAGGGCCCATCTAATATCGACGCCTAGTTACCCAGAAACAGTGTAATTTCCTCACTAATCTATAAGTAAATATGCTTTCACTTTTCAGATTTGTCCAGATTTTTGGGCATGAATTTAAGGGCTCCCTAGGGCCTCTTCGCCGCCCTAAACAATAAATTCTCGAATCTGAATAGGACGACGGTCATAGGGCTCCAAAAATGTAGTTCTTTCAAACCATATCGGCCAATATTGTCAATGCTATACTACAACGCAATCCATGCTGGAAAGTATAAAATCGTCGTCCCGCAAAGCTTTGCAGGCCGCCTTGGTGTAATTGTTAGTATGCGCTACTATCATACCTGTTTCCATGCTGGAAAGTATAAAATCGTCGTCCTGTTTCCATGCTGTATACCTGTTTCCATACTGGAAAGTATAAAATCGTCGTCCCGCAAAGCTTTGAAGGCCGTCTTGGTGTAATTGTTAGTGTGCGCTACTATCGTACCTGTTTGCCAAGCTTCTCCACCACACAAATGCAGGCGACTTTAAGAGTAATAAATCTCTGAGCCATTTAAAAAAAACTCTCTATAAAATGCTTTCGTCGTTCGGAGCTAGCATTAAACAACATGTTCCCGGTTAGTGAGTATACGAATTACGAGTATTAAGCGCAAAACTCACTAATTTGAGAGACGTTTTTCCGTGAGAACCTTAAAAGGGCATTCACATATTTTCGGGGACTATATTTAAATATGGATACGTAATAAAGGCCAAATTTTACCACGACATAGAATGATTTAACATGAAACTTTAAGAGCGACAGGGCCTCAAATGGGAAAGTACCTTTGTATGAAAACATTAAGCGATAAGGCCTAATTATACCAGGTTAAATCACAAACTACATTGTACTAAATTTGAGCGAGATTTCAAGTAAAATGTAGTTCGTGCGGTTTTGGGGTCAACACGTAGCCAGAAATGCTACAATTTCACAAGAGCTGGATATTCTTTATTTGAAATCGTTTTAGAATCGGAGGAAATAGATGGTTTCTTGAGCTCTAAATTCTAAAATTAGAGAATGGTCCATTATGGATTAAAGGTACTACCTTGGCCAAAATCACGTGAATGTTTTGTTAAGATGTGTTTGTATTTGTGACCAGGGCTTTGCATAAAATGAAAAGCAGGTTCACTGGCGGATGGATGAACTGCCGGTCTAACCGACGGCACTAAGTTATTGAACCATGTGCAACAGTGTGGTTCAGGGTACACAAAAATTAAAACATGGAATGGAAAATGGAAACAAAGCTTTTTGTAAGGCCTACCACCATTCCGTTATTAACTACCATGTAGACAACTTACCCTTTAGATATGTAAAGCGACAAGATGTTCCATCTGCCGTACAGATTTCTCCATGTAGCTTATTGTAGTAACATGTCCCTATACTATTCCATATACTAGGGAGGTAAGCATATATTCACCTTTTGCAGAAAAATAGCACATATTATAATTTTAATTTAAATCCGGGTTTCTTCTGACTTGTGGCAGTCGCATACACTACCTATCAAAATAATTGACCAGCCCAATTTTAATTGAGGCCAAACGACCTTAAAAATACATGATGTCCCCAAAAAACGCTTGTATATATCTGTGCAGAAAACTTTCCCAAATCTGGTCCCTCTGTAATTGAAACATACCTAATGCCTCCCACGAAAAAAAAAATCCAAACTAAACAGTGAGTACAATTTCAACAAGTACATATTTTCATCATGGCCCAGAGGGGGAAAGTCTAGAACTTCGAAATAAGCGCGTTGCTAGCAAGAGTCCTTTGGCAGAGCAATCTCACGTTATGCAGGTGTGTGTAAGTAACAGTCGTTACGGTAACCGTTTTTTCTGTCCTAAATGAGAGTGCGTGAGTGCGAAAAAAACTACTCTCAATTGTCATTGTAACCACCCACGTAACTGAGGGCACTGGCACTAGAACCGCCAACGTTACGGTGCCACGAGATTTACTTTCTACGGCCACAACTACGGCTGCTGCGGGTGGTGGTAGAGGAATGTTTTTGCTTTTGCTGCTAAACGTGTAAAACAGTGCCAAGAAGCAGTACTGAGAACAAAACTATGTAATTGCTACAACATTTAATTATTTTGTGGCAAATAATTAAGAATCCAAGAAAATGTTTTCATTTAGTTTTATTTTACATTTGTGTGTCTTCATCCCCCTGCCGTCACGCCCTCTAACATTCTCTTAGGAACTTTATGGTTCATTGCCACCGGTTTTTTTTTTTTGGCAAAACGTTAGTGTGTATGTGTACGTTGATGCCAACATGAATGGCTATTAGACGATGTTTGCTTAAATATTTGATGAAGAGAACTTGTGCATGCTGAGCGTTGAGGCGGGAGTCCCACTGTGCCGGTGGATAAGTTAATTTCCTTTGCGGAGCCAAAATCATTCTTATAGAATTTTAAAACTGAGAAGCAGTTGTGAGCACAATTTAAAATGCAAGAGCAATAATCTGAGAAAAAAAACTTCATGTGTTCCAATAATTGAAATGTGGAACAATTAAAAAGTATTATAAAGGGTGTCCAACTATAGTGCACGATGTTAGTTGTTAGTCGAACGTTGTTAGTTAACGTCAAGCCCATCTAAATTTCATGTTAATTTCTTTCAGTGTTTGTCATATACAACCATGGAAAGGTGCACAGTTTAGCTGTGCGTTAAGATTAATGAAGCTTTTTACGAAAATGGGAGTTGGAATCAAAATCGGGAGAATTGTGTGCAAATTTCAACAAACCAACAACTTTTCAACACACTGTAAACCAAACAATTCGCCCTCAAATGACAAAGCGTTCTGAGTGAAGTTATGCTCAAAAATGTCAACGTTTCCAATGGAATTTCCAGTTTGCATCTGGGAACAGTAATTTTTTCAGGGCCCGAAATATAAATAGCAACTCTCGTATAATTTCATATAGTATAGCATTGCAAGAATGTTTCCTTGGTTCATTAAAATATCTCACACCTACGAGGGTTGTCCTTTTAAGAAATTACTATAATCACCTAGCTCTTTCATTTATAGAATAAAATTGTTCACCGCCCGAGAAAGTTCGAACTTTTTTTGCATAGTGTAATATGTTACAACATCGAACTTGTACTTTACAATTGGTTGGTTGTGGAAACGTATAGTTTTACTGAATTCGGTTGGTATGACCGACATATTGGATGTAATAATTATAATATTATAGTAGCTACCACCTTATCGTAACTCGGACCATGTAACCAACAATGCCATGAAACGTTAGTGATTGCAATAGAAAGTATGTTTATCTGATCGAATATTTGTAAATATCCGATTTTCAACTGACTTTTCTCAGTCAGCGGATAAGCTTTGTAATGGTACCCATACTGACCCAATCTGAAAACAATTAATAAAGGTATATAACAATATTTATAGCCAAACTTTTGGTGGCCGGAACTCCGCAAAAAGGATTGGTTGTTGTTTTGAATAATAAGGAAGTCTATCTATGCCGAAAATGTGGATCAAGTTTGATTACTGTCGCTAAATTACACGTAAGCCTGTTTCTATAGAGTGATCCAACTAGAGGTATTTATTCAAAGCAAAAAAAATATAGAAATTAAAATCAAGTGTGGAATCTTTATCGGTAATTTTTGAATATAATTTCCTTCAAATGTACGCCTCAGGGTTTCCATTCTGAGGGTCCAATTTTGGATGACTCGTTTAAGCATTTCGACCGGTATGGCTTAAATGAAACGCATAATGTTGGCTTCCAAAACCTGAATCGTAGCTGGTTTGTCAGCATAGACTTTGGAATTTCCGTAGCTCCAAAGAAAAAAGTCTAAAGGTGTGATATCACTTGATCTAGGCGCCCAACTCACCTGTCCAAAACCTGAAATTAGCTGCTTTTCGAAATGACCTCTCAATAGATCCATTGTTTGAGCAGCTGTAAAGCTAGTGGCACCGTCCTGTTGAAATCAAGTGTCGTCAAGATTACGGGCTTCAATTTCAGGTAGCATAAAGATCGATATCATGGCGCGATAGCGAGCACCATTCACGGTAACGTTTCGGCCATCATCATTTTTGAAAAAATATGCTCCGATGATTCCACCAGCTTATAAACCGCCCCAAACCGTGGTTTTCTCTGGGAATAATAACACCACTTGAACCTCTTCTTTTTGCTCTTCAGCCCAAATGCGGCGATTTTGTTTAATGATTTGCCGTTGAGCCAGAAATGGGCCTCATCACTGAACAAAATTTTGGTCGAAAACAGCAGATCTTTCCGTTTCTCACCGAACGCTCACTTCAATAATACAGTTGCCAATATTTGAAAATAATTATTTTCAAAATCCTTTCAAATTACCAATAAAGATTCCGCACTTGATGTGAATTTTTATATTTTTTTTTTGTTCTGAAAAAATACCTCTAGATGGATCAGCCTATATAACGTTTTCGTTGAAGTGTGAAATGTGGGCTTTTAGACCCTTTTTTGGTGGTTCGGACATTTGGTATTTTCTACCGATACTTCAGTTACAATTACTGAACGTTACAGAGCACCAACTAACATTCGGATGTACTGATGGAATTATCGAGGATTCGGTTGTGGCAACGAATCTGTTCTCTGTGTGCGGATTTAGTCAGGCTACCTAAGGTATGGATCCGAGTACTCCTTCATACGTATTGATAGCGGTTGGACCCTTTACTAAGAGCCCTCGGGAAACAATTGGGCTCCTGCTGAAAACTCGTTTCCCAGTAGTAAAGTCTAAAAAGAAATCGTTGGAAGCTAGGCCAAATAACTTTAACAAGCCAAATCACGCCTGCATTAAAAATAGGTCAGTGAAAACCACTTCACATAGATTAATAAGCTTTATCAAAGAAACCCACACATTAGAAGAATTCATCATAGGTTCCTTCCCAGAAGTGGAAGCGCCTTTTTTTAACGTAAGCTAAGAAGAAAAGTCTACAGTACAATCTACAGTCAATTACGCACGTAATTTACGAAAATCTGATTTTCGAGGTACATTTATAATATTTCAGAGGCACATATAGAATATTTCAGAGGCACAAATCAAAACATATAAAATATGACAGGATCACAAATCAAACGTCTAAGTTCAACTTGGTCTAAGTTTAGTTGATAACTTGACCTAAATTAAAACCGACTAAGCAAATAACTATCAATCTGTGTTTATTATTAAATGCATTCAATGTTGAACTCAGACATTCGTATATTACTGATTTCTTGTTCGCTGTTAGCGAGCAGATCTGTGGCAATCTAGATAGGACTTGATCAGAACCTGACCTGGATTTGCACACTTCAGCGATTATTTCGCTTGCACCAAACTTATTTTTTCTGAAGTTCGTCAGCTTTAGCATTTCGTTCTTCTCTCTGCTCCGTCCTCGATTCATATGCCAATGCATTTCTGTCGCCTCAGTGATTTGTCCGATTTCGGATTCCTCAAACCGATGCTTGACACGAGACCTTGATGATATTTGGTATTACTTCTCAGAAATCTTTTAATGTCGCATAGTGTAACCTTAAAAATATGACATTATTTTGGATTTCAATCAATTTTTGCCACCACTGTAACGGACAACATTGCAATGGGACTTACACTATATACATCATTATATCTCCTGTGTAAGCAAAAGTCGGTTTATTTTTCTTGATAATTTAATTTAGTACATTTTTCAAATTTATTTTGTGTTTTAACCAGCTTCATTTGCTGGTGTCTTGCTATGTCTGCACATCTTTGGCCTGAACAACGTAAAGGAATCCCTGGACCTGCTCTGTATTACTTGCCGTGGCCCTTCGTGGGCTAGTTTAGTGCTTCAAGCGTTTAGTGTTGTTGGAATTGGAAGGCTTACATTGTTAGCAATCGTGTTGCATTGGTGATGCTACCGCAATGTTGGTGGTTGGTTGCCACTGCTGTCAGTGAGACTAAGTGTGAGACGCAGAGATAAAGAGAAGTGCACTTAAATTTATGGCCCTAACTGTTCTGACGCATTTTATAGCGCCTTTTTTACTCTTCTCTTCCTTCTCTCGGCCTCACCATAGAGTGAAAGGTGTTTACGGAGTTATTTTCTTAGGTACATCCACTTGCCGCTTACCTGTGCTTTTGTGGTCCTGTGCAAAGAATATGATCCTGTTGGAATGTCCCTCTGCCCTCTGCGTCTGTATGTGTGTCCGTCGAAATACTAATTACGTGGGACAGGTTTTGCTAATGAGCATAGCGTTTACAGAGGCTGCGAAAGGACTTCGATGAGTTTTCTGCGAACCTTGTCTTTCTTTCTGTCCAACAAGCCATGGCTGGGCAACAAAATATTTTTATTTGTTTTTGCGTAAATGGCTCTGTTCCTTGTGGATTGAGGTTTTAGTGGCGAGACCGGTAGGGGTGGCAAATATTATATTTTTATTGTAACATTATCCAAAGTCTTTTATGGCTCTGCACCAGTAATAATTACTTTTGGGGTTATCAGGGTTTGGCAACAGCACGGAACTGTCGGGGAGGTTCATTGACCGACACTGTGTTAACGGGCTGATTGAAGTAAGTGAAGATTTTAATTAGAGCATAGAGAAATAAGGCCAATTTAAATTTTTCCAACTTTTTGATTTGAAATTTTATTGATTTGATATTTTGAAAGCTGGAATAGATTTACGAAGTTTGAGTTTTAAATTGTTAAATTATACCGTAAAGCGAGTAGGTTACCAACGAGTACGAGCTTTTGAACAAAATAGACTTAACATTTGTTTGTCCATTAAACAAAGGTGCACTACTACTGGAGAGAATATATTTTTTAATGGTTTCACATTAAATATCTCTCAAGTAGGTACAAAGGAACGTGCTGTGTAGGGTTCTATTGGGTCATTGCCTGCAGCGCTTTATGAATCGTGGTACTGCGTAGAGTGCTCTGGGCCAAATTTAAAGTGGTAAAAATAGATTCTTTAAGATTATCTGTCTTATTTATGATGTTCTGTCTACTTAAGGTCCACCCTCAGGTGCCAGTCAAAATAACTAAGTCCGGGAGAAAGTTCCTCTGTATGTGTGTCAGACCCGTTCTAAGAAACACTATGCAGTGAGATAGTTAATGTTTCAGGATCTAAGTTTCCCCTGGGAAGTGTTGACCCCTGGGAAGTGGCCTCTATAATGATCTGAGACTTCTCTAACTTCTTCAGCCCAATAAGCTTCCTAGTATATCCTTAGTCGAAATCTCCCTATAACGTTTATGTCGCGTAGCCCATGATATCCATATTTTGGTATATTGCTGGCTAAGGCCACAGTGCCAATTTGGCTCTGATAGTCATAAATTTCGAGTCCTCCTATTTCGCCAGCATTTTCGTGGCTCCTTTTGTAAATGTGTCCCGGACCCATGATGTCCACGATTCGCTAAATAGGATAACTAAAGTACAAGATGTCCCTAAAGACTAATCCGGGATGCCGAGGCTTAGCCGCGGATAAGATCAAAATACCACATAGGGACATATTCATCATATCAGAATAAGAATTTACCAAATCAACAAAACCTTTACCAAGCCGCCAAATTTTATAAATGACCAATAAGATAGACATTAATATATATTACGTGAAATAACTTTTTCTATTCCGATGCTGCTGCAAACTAAATCTGCTTATGAGATTTCTTTGAAAACTCGAGCTATAGCCGTAAATATTTTAACAATTAAGAATAAGTCTGGACAAGACTATAAGCTCGATACTGCTAAACAATAGTCTGATCTAAAAAAGGAGATATAGTTCAGGTGGACTGTTGAAACGTTGACGTGTGGACTTATTCCTTAACCTTGGGTTCGTCATTAGCAGAATAATTTACTCGCCGAATTATAAAGGTCGATTGTGCTGACAACTGATCAAAGAGCTTGGAATATACATCTAATGCTGATTGAAATTAAACACATTGGTGGGAGTCAAAATAGGAATACATTAGAAAGTCTTTCTTATACCCTCCACCGAAGGGTGGATATTGCAAATGAACGATATCGGCCCAGGGGGAAAAAGTACCTTTAATGGACTAAAGGTATCACGGTAAAGAGTACACTTTTTTGACTGTTGGCTAAACAAATCACAATTTTTGTGAACAGGCAATAAATACCTCAAAATAGAGTATAATTGCTAAACGTTTTGCATCATGTGACACAAAACAACGTCTCGCATGGTTATATTAGGCGATTAATAGTCAATAAAGACAAATGGATACTCAAATTAAAGTGGATTTTGCTACCAATCCAAAAAAAGAGTAATACTCGTATTGAAGTTCTGATTGAGATTAAGGATGAACGCATTGGCAGAAAGGGGCCCGAAAAATGGACCGCTGTGTTTTGTTTCTGCGCTCTGGGAGGTGGAGGGTAAATATGATTCGGACTGGCCGAATTTCACAAAATTTTTACTGGTTTTTCTTCAGAGCTCCTGCAAATCCACAAGCCATATTTAACGTTGATTAAACTTAGCTCAGTGCGTTATGATATATGTAGAATCCATCATTGTAATCAGCTCCCACACAAAAGATCATTCCCGATTAAAAGTTTCGCCGCTTTAGAAGCGAAATTTAAAATCAGATCTTGGTCGACCATGTGGGTCTACGAGTATATTTTAAGAAAGCTCCTAAGCAAATGCCCCTCTGGAATTGCGTTCTATTAGATGCCACAAAGTTAATTCGGTTTGGCTTAAATGATGTTAATTCACTATTGGGTTATTTTTCTTGGGAATTGTCGTCCCGGAATTTCCTGGAAATTTTTGTTTTTTATTTGATTCACCATTTCTCTATGATTATCGGGAAACGCCGGTCCGGGAATTTTAGTTATTTACGTTCCATATTTCCTGGTAGTTTTTAAAAAACCTATGCTTTAAAAATCCTTGGTGAAGGAACTTAAATTTAAATTATGTGAATTTAATATAATATATTGAAGCTCGTTGTAATTGCTGTTTCGGCTTTTAAGGAAAAGAATAAAATGGTTTTATTCCATTATGGAAATAAAAAAAAATATCTTGAATTATATGTATAGAAGAAAAACTTTTGAAGAAGTTGAAATAAATAATAAATAAATCAATTATTATCGTCAATAATGATACTGTCAATTTAAGTCCGACTCTACTCTTACTACTCTTTGTACTTCATAAAGTAGTAATCGGAATATGTATAAGAATGAGACATTTAATTAAATTAATAAATTTAATAATTATAAATTCAATTTTTTTAAATGATTTCTTGATTAACCGAACTCAATAGAATTTCTTAAAAAAAAGTATAATGAAAAAAATAAAAATAACACTAGCAACAAAATCTGTTTCAGAATCTGTTTCGCAAATCAGACCATATATCCAATTTTTTTTTAAAATAGATAGAAAAAGCACTGTGGAAAATATTGCTTAAAAACATCATAGTTCTACGTATGTCAGCTAAGCGGATATAATTTCGAAGAATTGTTTTTTTTTTTTGAGATCACTGTTATTATTTAAAATAGAACTTCTAGCAATGTTTCTGCAGCGGGTTTCCGCCTCATAAATACAGGTGACTTAACGAGAAAAATATTTATCTCTAAGTCATGTTAAAACTTATCTATAAAATACACTAGCCATTCGGAGCCGGCGTTAAACAGTAAATAGTATTGTTAGCAAATTTAAAAAGGAAGATATGGTTGTAGCAACAATATCAATATGGTTGGTGCGACAAAAGTATTGTTTTTGGGTTTTATGTTAACAATAATATGATTACGGCAATCATACTGTATGATTGTAGTTTTTCCTCATTTAAAAATGATTTTAAGAACAATGTTATTGTTACGGATGTAATGCAATAATAGTACTTTTATATGGAAATTAAACATTTTCAAACAAACTGCTTTGGCTTTGTTTAACTGAAATAGTTTTAATAAAAGTGCTTACCGTTTTTTAAACTGTTTTTTTCTACTGTTAAATAAATCACTTCTATTATTTTGAATTTTATGTATTTTTAAATAATTTTAATAATTTAAATCTATTGTTGACAACTTAACCAATTCTAATAACTAATATTGGGGATCATAGTATATTTGTTTGTGATCATACTATGGTTGTAGGGATCATAACATGGGTACGAGGGTATCATACTATGGTTGTGAGGATCATACTAAGGTTGTATGTGAAACATACTATGGTTGTGAGAATCATAATATGGTTATGTATGAATCATACTATGTTTGTGGGGATCATAGTATGGTTATGTGCGAACCATACTTTTGTTGTGACGATGAAAATATGGTTGTGAGGATCATAGTATGGTTCTATTTGAATCATACTATTATTGTAAGGATCATAATATTGCTGTACCACAACCATACAGCCAACAATAGTATTATCCTCTTTAAATATTGTCACCACAACCATACTTTTTTTTCTGCGTGTAGGTCTCGGTCAGTGAGCTTAAGAATTATATCGTGCACAACTCACTGATTTCAGAGAAGTTTTCCCTTGTTCCTTAATGGGATGTTGTGGGATCTAAGTAAGTAGTAACGGGTGATCAATCTAGAGGTATTGTTTTAAAAAGGGTTTTTTCATAAATTTCACAAATTTGCAACAATCTCTCCAAATTGTGCAACTTTGCTCTTTAAAAGCTCGAAGAATATCCGAATTTTGTCCAGTGATGAGGCTCATTCCTGACGCAACGGCAACGTCAACGTTAATAAAAAAATTTGCCGCATTTGTGATAAAGAGCAACCAGATGAGGTTCAAGAGGTACCATTATAACCAGAGAAAGCACAGATTGGTGCGGTTTATCAGCTGCTGGAATCATCAAAAAACAGCTAATTTCACGTTTTGGACCGGTGAGTTGGCGCCTAGATCGTGTGATATCACACCTTTGTTCGGGGCTACATAAGGTCCAAAGTCTATGCTGACAAACCAACTACGATTCAGGTTTTGGAAGACAACATTAGGCGTGTCATTAACGCCAAACCGATCGAAAGGCTTGAACGAGTCAACCAAAATTGGACCTTAAGAATGGACAGTCCGAAGGGTAGTTGCGGCCACATTTAAAGGTGATTATATTAAAAAAAAGGACATAAAATGTGCTTTCGAATGAACCATAAATGTTCCACACTTAATTTAAAAGTTTTGCATTTTTGCTTATTAAAAATAAAATGCCTCACCCGATACATGAGTTTATTGCCTTGTAAGAATCGTCAAACATTCTTATTCTCCAACGACAAACTGAACGAAAATGAAAGCAGTTATAAGAGTTATTTTTTGCGAAATATTTTCTTTTGACGTTTTAGGCAAACGGTGAAACTTACAGGCTAACTTTATTTAGACGGAATCTCTCTTAAGTCGCCAACATCAATAAAAGATAGCCTTGATACTTTCACAATTTTTCGAAGGGTCGCAAAATCCCGAAGATGTTTAGGTTGCTTAAAAGTGTGATCCATGTTTCTGTTTTAGCAATGATTAATTTATACTTAGTAGGGACATAAATACCGTTACAACATTGAACACACCCATTTCAATAGTAGAACCGAACATACCTCGTTAATGTCATATGGGTTTTGAAAGCTAACCTCAATAGCGTTAGTCTGTAAAGGGATTTTAAAATTGTTTGAACTTTCATCATGGAGTGGTCAGATAATGAGAACCGTATCGCTGTAATAGCGCCTTTCAAGTGTGAAATGAAAACAAAAACGATATTTTCAAAACGCTCCGGCCACTAGGGATTAGCCGCATGTTCGTCTACCGATGCATAAAACTGTTTGGGGAGACTGGAGATGTAAAAGACAGCCACCGGTCGGGCCGCCAACGCTCTGTTCGAACACCGCATGTCAGCAAAGCCGTTAAATCAAAGATTCACAGAAATTCGATCCGCAAACCGAAATTCATGGCCCGTGAGATGAATATCACGCAAAAGTCCGAATCATTAAAAAAGACTTGGTACTCGGGGCTTTCAAGCGACGTTCCGGACATTTATTGACTGCAGCTTTAAAAAATATAGGATTGAAAAATGCAAACGTCTTTTGGTGAAGCACGCTGATAACTGGCGCAGAAAAATTTTGTTCACCGATGAACAAATTTTTACCGTTCAGGAAAAATTTAACAAGCAAAATGATATGCGCGGTTATCTAAGGAAGCATCTGAATTGATCCCAAGGGTGGAAAAGGGTCAGCACCCAGCTTCAGTCATGGTTTTTTGGGGTGTCTCTTACGATGGGGTCACTGACCTTTATTTCTGGGAACAAGGAGTCAAAACATCGGCCAAAGTTTACCAAGAAACCGTTTTGGAAGCTGTTGTGAAGCCTCTTAACAATTCCCTGTTCCAAAACCAGCCATGGACTTTCCAGCAGGATTCTGCGCCGGTCCATAAGGCTAAAACGTCCCAGGCCTGGCTTCGAAACAATTTGCCAGCGTTCATTTACTCTGAAGAATGGCCCTCAGGCAGTCCAGATTTGAACCCATTGGATTACAAATTGTGGACGGTTTTAGAGAACAAGGTTTGTCACAAAAGATATTCCAACATTGGATCTCTTAATACTGCTTTGGTTCGAGCTGGGGCCAATTTTCCAATGGACGAGGTTCGTGCAGCTTTTGACGATTGGCCAGTGGGACTTAAGGCGTGTGTAGAGGCAAAATGCGGACATTTCGAATAAGTAGATTCTTTTTGGATACAATATACTACATCAATAAATATATTTAAAAATATTTGGTCCAAAAACCTTCAGTAATTTTTATTTTGCAGCATAAAAAGTGTGTAACAGTATTTATGTCCCTACTAAGTATACAGTATCGGCAGTATTGTTTACTTTTTTTTAGCTATTAGCGGTTTAACGTCAAGCTAATTGAAATATAATTGTTCGCGGCAGGATCCCGGAAAATTCTGAAATTTTTTCTGCTTTTCCGGTATATAAAAACGACCCGGAAAAAACCTCTTGTACTATTACTATACCCAGCGTGTAAAGGACAATCGGGAGTTAAAGTCCTCCTGCCGCTGTTTTGGAAAGCACATTTGAAATCAAATTATTTTAAATTTCCGTGCAAAAAGGCGAGTGTTTTGAACCCTTTATAGTTGACTCCGTTTGACTAACAACTTCTATACTGTTTTATTTTTTACAAAATGTATAAAAAGAAAGAAAGATTTGAGACCATCTCTTATTTTGAATATTTGTGACTGCAGTTTTGCGTGAATTTTACTTTAGTATCCTCAGACCCCAAGCAACGCATATGTTCTTACAATGATCAAAGGCTATACACTTAAGTGCAGGCAGATTTCAATTCAATATTAGAATTCCGAATAAAACAAAGGAGTTTGAATATATTTTTGGTTTCTCTTTGCAGAAAAGTTTAAAAGAAATATGGTTTCAAATCTGACCATGAACAAAGCATAACAGTTTTAAAAGACCTAAAAACAAAATGTATAAATTTAAAAATTAAATTAAAATTTTGCACCGCATACCTCAATAATGCAACAAAACCTAACAATCTTAGAAAAATGCGACAACAATTTAAAAGAAATAACACGATTTTGAAAAGACACGAATCGTTTCCTGCCTAAAGTATTTTTTCTTTTTAACAAACTAACAAACTTCAATACGAAACCCTTGAATTGTATTCAATTTATAGGAAAAATTTATTTCATTCTGTACGAGTTCTTACCAAACTCTAAACACTGGCAGCATTTCAAAACAATTAAACTTTCGCACTCCAACACTAGCCCAAATGCTCACATCCAGGAAAAGGAGTGGCGAAAAGTTTTCCTTAAAAATAATTTGCGAATGCCGAGAACAATGAAAGGCCAACTTTTGGTAACTTTATTTGCATAGTTTTAGGATAACACCAAGGAGACCGGGGCGGACGGAGGGACGCACCGAGAGATGGATGATACACACCTCCACAAGAGCAACTATACAGGCGGGAGGACAGCAAAGGAAATGTCATATACCAAAAAATAAAAATAGAAATACGAATTTGAATAAAAGCAAAACTAACAACCCCACCACAATAACAGCCAACGATCTGAAGTCAGATGGCAAACCTCGAACACGGGAATTGCATTTGGTACGGAAGAATTTCGCACTGTTCTGTTCTATGCAGCTTAACTCGATTCCATATTCAATATTAGAATAAACGAGTATTTGTGTTCTGTGTGTAGGAATAAGAGTGTGGATATGGCAGGAAGGAAGAGCATTTGTGGCGACGATACTGAATGTTGGCGCTGGATTTACTAAGGCAAAGAACCACGACAGAGCCACATCTACATCTGTAGCAAATTCAAAGTTATGCATGTTCTTCTGCTCGCAGTTGCATATATTGGAGGTCAGGTCAGCACTACAACGTACGGGCTTCCCGACTCTCGATGCTCGAGAATTGGCGCGGAAAAAGGGGTTCCTACTGTCAAAGAAATGCAAATATCGAACACGACACATACAGCATCCGAATGCAAATGTGGCTATACAGCGAATGGTAACTTTGTTGTGAAGTTAAGTTGTTTAGCAGTTGACAAAATAGAAAGTTCAACATATGTATGTGGGAAAGCAGCGCAGCAATGGGAGGGTATTGCAAAAGAGATGTCCTTTGGGTCGTAGGCATGACAGAAATTAAAATGTTATTCCCACTTAAAGCATTTAAAAAATAAATGTTCCCGACTTTCTAGCTTGGAAGGTTTTACCAAGTTAGAACCCATTTTTAAAGATTGGAGTATTTTTACTTTGTCGTAAAAATCTAAGACGATCGAGCCATCCCCTTTATATAGCGTGATCAATCTAGAGGTATTTTTTCAGAACAAAAAAAATATAAAAATTGAAATCATGTATGGAATCTTTATTGGTAACTTGAAAGGACATTTTATGGCAGTTATTTTTTGAATATAATTTTCTTCAAATGTAAGCCGCAAGAACGCCTCAGGGTTTCCATTCTGAGGGTCCAATTTTGAATGACTCGTTCGAGCATTTCGACCGGTATGGCTTAAATGACACTCGTAATATTGAGTTCAAAAACCTGAATTGTATCTGATTAGTCAGCATGGACTTTGGACTTTACGTAACTCCAAAGAAAAATGTCTAAAGGTGTGATATCACTCAATCTAACGGCCAACTCACCTGTCCAAAACGTGAAATTAGCTGCTTTTCGAAATGACCTCTCAATAGATCCGTTGTTTGAGCAGCTGTATGGCAAGTGGCACCGTCATGTTGAAACCAAGTGTCGTCAAGATTACGGGTTTTAATTTCAGGTAGCATAAAGATCGATATCATGGCGCAATAGCGAGCAACATTCACGGTTACGTTCCGGCCATCATCATTTTTGAAAAAAATATGCACCGATAATTCCACCAGCTTATAAACTGCACCACACTTTTAGATACAATGGCACCTCTTGAAACTGCTCTGGTTGCTCTTCATCCCTAATGCCGCAGTTTTGTTTATTAAAATGTCGTTGAGCTTGAAATGGGCCTCATCCCTAAACAAAATTTTGGTCGAAAGCAGCGGATCTTCTTCGAGCTTTTAGAGAGCCCAAACACTGAAATGGCGGCGCACAGTAAGATCGTTACGGTTCAATTCGTGCACGACCTGTTGTTTACGAGTATACGCTAAGATCCTTCCGTAAAATGCTCCAAGTTGTTCCATACGACAAGCCAAGTTGTTGAGAACGGTGCCGAATAGATTTCTAGGGTTTGTCACGTAGACTCTCAGCTACTGTCGCTTTGTTTTCAATACTTTGTGCTGGATGTGGTCTTTTAGGTCGAGTATTAACCAATAGTGAAAATTGGGATTTCATGTTTGCGATGGTTATCTAAATAGTGCGTTCGGTAGGCCGATTATGTCGACCATAAATAGGTCTAAGCGCACGAAAACGTTTTCACCGAACGCTCATTTTCATAATACAGTTGCACAATTTTGAGACGTTGTTGCGGTGGAGGTCTTTTTATGAGGAAATGGCAAACAATAGGGACAAGAAAAAAAATAAATTTTATTACTCTTATGCCATAGCTACTCAACCTCTGGGTTATGACCCCTATTCTGCTTATTGGAAATTTTCGTTTGCAGGCGCAGAGTATGACATTTTGAAAGATATTAAAAAACCGAAAATTGGAATGCCTATAAACATTAGTTATTTGATTACTAAAACAATTTTCCGTAACTTAACTTCTGTTAATACCTCACATATAGCCATTGAAGCTTCTTTGTGGGATGTGCGGTTTGAAATTATGAGGATAAAATTATAAAGAGTTCCAGAAAGTGAAGCACCTATGACATATGTCCGAAAAATATGTAGGGAAGGAAGGACTTTATACAACGTATTCAAGCAAAAAATCTTTCCAATGATTATTTTTCTAATTTCCTGTGCATAGATAACAGATTTGTTGCCACAGCCAAATTTTTTTGCCAACCGAATGTTTGTGGTTGGACGTACTATCCATGCATTACATCGTTACAACCGAATGTTGATTGAACACACTGCAATTTTCAGTAGAGGGCACTGACACAAAACAAGAATCGGTAATCCTAATAGATTAAGATGATTCTTGGAACTGAATTTGTAGCCGCATTGGTTGTTGTTTTATATTATTGGTTATAAGTACTTTTTGAAAAAATTTCATATTTTACCGACTTGCAAAGGGTCAACTGATCACTAAAATAAAAACTTCTTTGAATAGATGTTTTGATAAGCATTGCAATGATACCCCAATTTGAAAAGAATTAAGTAATTAAGATATACAACATAATTTATTGACAAGCTTTGGGGGGTCGTAACTAGGGAAAAAATGGTTCGCCACGAGAAAATTGGTTGTTGTTCTGAAAAATAAGGTGGTCTAGCAATGGCGAAATTTTTGATCAAGTCTAAGTAACTTCGCTAAATTACAGTTAAGCTTATTTCCATTTTTGTCTTCTTTTTATGCATTTTTCGGGGTTTTCAAAATATGTTTTCGTTGTGAACAATGATTTTGCTGTGACAAAAACCGAAAAAATTTTAAAGGGTTTATATTTTGATGTTGGAATTACCAATAATATGTTTTAACAGCCAACTAAAGAGGGTTTGGTCACTACAAAGAACTAATCTGTTGTCACCACCATTTATTGGTACCAACTTACCATGTGCATAACAATTGGTTGTTCAGCACAACCGCCAGCTATCGTAAACAATAGTTAAACTAAATTCGGTTGGTGTAAATGTGTAATTGGCTTTGAATACCGTGATATGGCTGCACCAACCATCATATGATATCTCAAACCATGTTGCTATCAATAATATGGAATGTAAGTAATTGAACAGAAAATCGGTTTATTCAACCGAATTGTTGTAGTTTGGACCGATTTCCAACTCACTTTCTTTCTCTGTGTACGAGCCGATTGTCGGTTCAAGAGGCCCATATCATTTTCTTCAAATCTTGCTCTTAAACAAGTAATTCAATTTCACTTTGTTTGAATAATTGTATAGCGTGGTATAGACTAAAGGCAAATTTGAAAGATGTGGGTATAAACTTATACTTGTATTTACACTATTTAGGTCCTAGAAAAAAAACCGAACGAAACCCGCTTGGAAAACTCAAATTTGGTTCTTAAGCGTGCCCCTATTTTTTTTTAAAATTTTCCTCCGATCTTATGCCCATAGGCCCAATTGTAATCATGTATATTCCAGTTTTTTTTATTAGTCGCCTTAGGCAATTACCTAGCTTGCCTATAATGTAAAGACGGTTATGTAGAGCAGTACTTCCTTAACCTTTTTTCTTTGCAGAGCTTACAGTACTTTTTAAAATATGACAGAAAGGAAATAACAATGTACCCTCTGAGTGTCATCGGATGGATGTACGGCATTTCTCACATTTTTCTTATTACGACAGCAAGTCCCTGTCGCCCAGGAGGATGTTCTCGTAAAAATTGTAAAAATTCTGTCACTCCACCGAGTCACCCTGTGCACTTTTGTACCGTTTGACACTTTTAATTGTTGTTTTGTTGCTGCAACAATAATAACGACCCGAACAACAACAGGAAACAAATAAAAAAAACTTTTTTCTGTTCATCCACAAAGAAGGCAAAGGAAACTGTTGCACGTCAGGAGGACGAAAGCAGCTACGACAGACCGTTTTACCTCGTCTGCCATGGAAGCGACAGAAGTAGTGGCAGTGGCCACCATAACAAACAAAACTGATGATGTCAATGCATGAGGGTGCAAGTCTGTGAATGTGTGCGTGAGTGAGAGTGTCGTTAAATCCTTTCGACTTCCTTCTTTTAGTTTAGAAATGCTTTCTGATTTTCTGGGATTGGGTTGTTACGGGCCGTACAACGTTACACCAACATCCCGCACCACATCACACCACTGAGTGAGTGCAAGTGACGGTATGCCCCAGATCCTGCTGCGGGTCTGTTAGCGTATGTGTCTGCGTATGTACAAGTGTGTGAGTGCGAGTAATTAAAAGTAATGAACAACACTTTGTTAATGTTTTTTGAAATACACACGCACACACACATACAGAGCTTTCCACTACTCGTGTATGAGGTAACATTTAATACGAGATTTCTATCTGAGAAAGGATACAGCAAGCACTCTTCCCCTCTGCCACTGTGCGCTGGCAATTCAGACAATAGCTCGGGGTTGGCCCGGCCATTGTGTTGCGTTGCGTTGTCTACTGTTGGTGACCCTGATTAGAGAGAACTTGTAAAGTGTTGGGCGAATTTATTTGCAGCCATTGTTAAGGGCTGTGGCTTTTGCTGTAACCCTGACAGGCCGGCCATACGTTTCGACATCAGATAGCACCCAGAGTCAATTGTGTTTTCCCGACCAGATGCAGTAAAAACACATTGGAAAGAACATTCACAGTTATATGAGTGCTCATGACCATTAAATTTTGCTGAGATTACAAACTTGGTTTTGTATTGTTTCAAATTTGAATTTATGCTTAATTAGAATTTTGTGGAATGACCGAAAGGCAATGGATATGGATATGGGGTTAGTCGTATATGGAAGAACGATAGTTAATCGAATGCATTTCATGATGCGTCCAGAGAGAGAGAGAGAGAGAGAGAGAGAGAGAGAAGTTGGAATTGGTAGCCAGAGAAGTTGAAATTGGTAACGATTTAGGGCTCCATGATGAGCCATTTTACAAAATTTAATTTCAATACTGGTTGCAAAATTTCCAGAAACGTGTTAGTAAATGCAGTATCGATTTGGTTTTTTAATCATTTGCATAGCTATAACCTAAGCTCTTTTATCCTATGGGTAAGGTTCAGATGAATGGGTTGTGCGCCCCTAACTCTGAGTTCACTTGGAAGCCATTAATAGTCCAACTGTGGCATACTTGAAAGAAAATGAAAGAAGAAATTGTCTGCTTTTTCTTTAATTAAAAGGCAAACGGACAAGAGTGTAATAAAGGGGGATGAGTTCAAAGATAAATGAGATTCTTTCGGTGCTCTCGATTAATTTAGGAAGGCAACAATTTTTCTTCGAACAAGAGATCTGCAAAACTACTGAAAAAATGCACTAGCAAAGTAAAAGGAGTCAAGGATAGAGAAGCAGCTGATCTATGAAAATTTAATAAGTGGTCTACGTTTAAAAACACTGGGTGAGTTAAAAGTTGCCACACTTGGCCAATTCTATAGTTAGAAATAAATTAATTCAGTATGGCAAATAATAACCGATTTTAATAAAAGCAGGTTTTTCGGATTTTTGTGGAGTAACTAATAAAAATGAATAGTCCTCAGCTAAAGAAATTTAATATTGAACAGGGATTAACCGGTTCAAGACCTTTGCTTCTATATTTAAATAGAAGACAAGTTTTTAACAAAATGGCAAGGTGACATTGATTTTCGTAGTTGCACACTGCTTTTATCCTGATTTCGGTTCCGTGACAACCCTCTTCAGAAAGCTTTGCTGCAATTGTTGAAAGTAAAACCGAACTCTATAAGGCCAGGCTCTCCCCAAACGAATGAGAACTACTCGTGCTGTTGTAAACTTTACTTTTCTTCATACAATTGCCCCCGAAAATACTTAAGAATTTTTTTTAATATCAGAAATTTAAATTTTAATTTGTTCTTTTACAAAGTTGTATTTAAAACCAACGCTTTTATTTAAATTTTAATAAAGAAAATAGCAAGATTGTAAACAAAAAAGCCGTTACAGTCGTTCAAGTCTACAGTCGTTCAGGGCAAACACTAAACGAGTATAACAAACTACACACCTCTAGTATACAAAAGACTACTAACATCTTTCCGGCATTCGGAAAGGTCAAACTTGATTAGTTGACATCTAGAGTGGAGGGGATATAGCGTGGTAGGTACCGTTTTCATGGTGGCTATTTGATAACACGGCCCGGTATGGTACAGTTACTCTAAGGCTGGTTATAGGGTTCTCATTATGTATGTACTATTTTAAATCTTAGCAACATCTTGTGTTAAATTGTGACATTTAGAGCAACTGGACCTCAAATTGTTAGGGGCTTGTGTATGAGGGCTATGTGACAACGGGGCTAATATGCTATGGACTAGGTCGTTTAAGTGGGAGGTACTAGAAGGGGCGTGGCAAGGAATCCAAGTTTTTGCCACCGAGTTCAGTTTGTACTAAGTATTATTCTTAATAATTAATTCTTAGTCAACTCGTGTGGATAGTGTTAATGATATTACACCAACACCAGAAGTGGGCAGAGTGGTACATTTGTGTGGAAGTACCAGAATGGGTGGGGCAATTTATCCCATTTTCAATCCAATTAGCAGTTTTGGAAAAATATTATAAAATTTAAAGACGATAGACAACACCAAACGGATAGATGGATATGGCTCAAATGACTTAAAAAGGCATGAAACGGGTTTGATCAAAACACTTTTTTTGTATCAAATAATATAAACGAGGGCACTGTTTTTTTGCGTTGTTTTTTTGTTTTTTTTTGATTATTTTTCAACAACTCAACTCGTGTGAATAGGCCTTTTGCAATGTTTCAAAATTTTTTCTATCCCTTTCAAAAAATTATATTTTTCGAGGTCCATAAAAAAGGCATTTGTTTGATCAATAATTGCATCGTTGGAGCTAAATCTCTTTCCACTGCGCCGTTTCCTTAGGTTAGGAAATAGGAAATAGTCCTTGGGGTCTAAATCCAGAAAATATGGCGGATGAGGTACTAGAAGGGCATTGGCAAGGAGTCCAATTTTTTGTCACCGAGCTCAGTTTATACTACGAGTATTATTCTTAATAATTAATTTTTAGTCAACTCGTGTGAATAGTATTAATGATATTACACCAACGCCAGAAATGGGCAGAATGGTACATTTGTGTGGAAGTACCAGAATAGGTGGGGCAATTTATCCCATTTTCAATCCAATTAGCAGTTTTGGAAAAATATTATAAAATTTAAAGACGATGGCCAACACCAAACGGATAGATGGACATGGCTCAAATGACTTAAAAAGGCATGAAACGGATTTGGTCAGAACATTTTTCCGTAGCAAATGATATATAAGTATACGATTAAAGATTAATAATTCCGTGACTTTTCAAATAAAACACAATTTTTTTTTTAATTATTTTTCAACATAATCTCCTTTTGCTCAATACACTTAGTGCAACGTTTAACTAAGTTTTCTATGCCTTCCAAAAAATAATATTTTTCGAGGTCTATAAAATAGGTATTTGTTTGATCAATAATTTCATCGTGGGAGCTGAATCTCTTTTCACTGCGCCATTTCTTTAGGTTGGGAAATAGAAAATAGTCACTGGGGGCTAAATCTGAAGAATATGGCGGATGAGGTACCAATTCCTTACCCAATTCATGCAATTTTGTCTTTGAGACTGCACACGTGCATTATCTTGATGAAAAAGAACTTATTTCTATGCCAGATTGGGTCGTTTTTTAAATCCTCGTTAAATCTAATAAGTTGGCATAAAATTCTCCGTTTACTGTTTTTCCCTTTGGAGGTAATTGATGTGGATTACTCCGCGCGCATCCCAAAAAACTGTTGCCATCACCTTATTGGACCACAAAGTCACCTTGGCCTTCTTCGGAGCCGGTTAACCCGGAGAAACCCATTGTTTAGACTGATGCTTGGTCTCCGGGGTGTTGTAATGGATCCATGTTTCATCCATAGCCACAAAACCTCGCAAAAACTCATTCGCATTTCGTTTAAACTACCGCTAAAAATCCTTGGAAATTATCAGACGATTAAGTTTATGGTCAATTGAGGGGCAAATGCGGGAGACATCTTGCAGACAGCTTTTTTAAACCCAACTGATCATGTAAAAGCGAAACCACACTGCCGTATGAAGAGCATGTGGCTCCAGCAATATCACGCAGTTTTACTCTTCAATGGTGGATTTTTCGACATTTTCTAGTCTATTGAGCTCAATGGGCCGTCTAGAACTAGTGCTACCACAGCGAAAGTCATTAAACCACTTTTTTACCATTGAAATCGATGGTGTCCTTATGGTATTTATCAAGCTTTTCCTTGGGTCGATTGAAGGCGTTTTTCCGCCAAGAATTATGTTTAATGGGCACTCGAAATTTACTTTTTTTCCATTTATAACAAAATCCACGAAGTTGTATTATTTGAAGAGCTGTTAAACAGAAACTAAATGACGGAGCTCTCTTAAAATTTGACAGTAGTCTATTAATAGATGGTACTTAATGGGAGCAGTGTTGCATTTCATTAAACTACAAGGTAAGTTGGAAAAGTCACGGAAGTATTTATCTGCCCTCGTACCATCTTACCCAGTAGGGTGAGGGTATAATAAGCAAATCTGTAGCTGCCGTTGACTGCAGATATCGTACGACTGATTACTAGTTCTAGTTAAAGTAAATCATATCGTTCCATGTATCAACCAGAGTGTCCAAAAAACCGGAGTTTTCAGAAACCCGGCATATCGGGTTTTTCAAAACCGCGTCCTAAAAGACCGAAAAAGTTAAAAACCGGCATTAAACCTTGTTCCGGTTTAAGCTTTTTGCTAATGAATAGAAATAATTTCTCCAAACAGAAGTGTATTAACAAAACTAGATCAATAGAACCTACTTTTATGATTATTTTATCTGATTACTAATTAAAAAACTTTGACAGATTTCATCATGATGGATGTTAAATGTGGCTTTAAGTGCTAAAGACATAAAATCGATTGAATATATGTGTGGAAGCTATATCTGAATCTAAAACAGTTTCAATAGCATCTGTCTTTGGCTCAAACAACTGACTTGTACCAAATTTTATATAGAACAGGCTTTAATTGCGACTTTTAGTTTAATAACTAGCTATAGATAGACAGCAGACGGAGAGGCAGATAGACAGATATCGCAAAATTGTATCTACCTCAAAAACTAGCGGCGTGTTCCGGACGTGGAGCTATGAATTTTCTTTGATTTCACATTCAAAACCAAAACAAATGAAAAACGGATAAACAGACAGCAAAAAACCGGTAAAGCGACATTTCGGGTTTTGGCAATTTTCGAGAAACCGTTGCGACTGCGGAGTTTAGGCAAAAAACCGTAATGCCGGTTTTTGGTTTCGATTTTGAATAATATAATTTCAAGTGGCCCTACACAAAGGTCACTCTTGATTGAACGAACTGTCTTTGTAAATAGGACATATGAACTCCGATCGTGCTAATATTTGCATGACAACTTAAAGTAAAACTGAAGGTCGGCTTATGTTTTCCAAATTTGACGTTAACGGTTCACTTTATTAAGTACAGCGCGTTGTGTAACCCTGATAAGATCGGACCATATCGGCACTTGTCTTCGAGTAGCTCCTTTATCGTGAAGACCACCGTTCTAGAAGTCAAATACTACGTAAATACGATTGAGATCAAATTTAACATTACGCGTTACGAGAGACTCCCATTCTCCCTATATTGTTTTATCTTTTAAGATAACCTAGTAAAAATGTCCTCTTATTTTAATTCGATCTAGCTGAAATGAATCATCTTAAGTGCGACTGAAAACTATTTCAGGGGAAATTGGTCCATATCAGTAGGATCTGCTGCATGTGTTACAGATAGGGTGGCTGATAAAAGCAGATATATTAAATGAATCCGGTTTTCTTTTTTTTATTTTGCAGATTGATTTTTAGATTTAACAAAAATGGATAACTGGAACACTGAAATAAGCATTTGGATTGTGACCATAATGAGAATTGTTCGCAATTTTGCCGAGAATGGGACAGTCAACAGAAAACCTTACCATCCCCTTCAATTCGGACGCAAAAAACAATCGCTGCTTTAGATGCCGTCATACAAAACAAACCAAGAGTTTTGACAAGAAGCTTATCTGCACAAATGGGTATAAGCAGACAGTCAATTAAGCACAAAGACTTGGACTTATTCCCATGTACAATTTAAATGGCCAACAAACTGAACGCAGCAGACTTCCCGAATGGCTTGGAATTTTGCCGAAGATGCTTTAAATGGTGCAAGAGGACGGAAACATGTTGAACTGTGTTTTCACGCAGAAAAAAAAGTATGGTTGGAGTAACAATATTCCAAGAGGATCATACTATTGTTGGGTATATGGTTGTTGCACAACAATATTATGATCCTCACAACAATAGTCTGATTCACACATAACCATACTATGATCCCCACAACCATAGTATGAATCACACTCAACCATACTATGATCCTCACAACAATAGTATGATTCACACTCAACCATACTATTATATCCACAACCATTTTATGATCCCCACAACCATAGCATGTTTCTCATACAACTATAGTATGATCCTTACAAATATAGTATGATTCACACGCAACCATACTATGATCCTCACAACCAAAGTATGATTCACACTCCACCATTCTATTATCCCTACAATTATAGTATGATTCACTCAAACATACAATGATCCCCAAAATTATTTATCAGGATCAGGGTAATGTTGTTATTCAAGAATAGAGTTTTTTTATCAAGCAAGTTATTTTAAATCTCATTAAACTTAGTTCATAGCCAGATTTGAGGCCACCCTTTTATTGAACACTTCATTCAAAAAACAAAAATATATATTCCAGCTGCAGTCGAAAATACTTTCAGTTGCCAGGACAGGTGAATGCTACTTCACCATCCGTAGATCCCAAGTAGCGAATGTGATTAAACCACGATCAATGGCTATATACTTAAGTGCAGGCAGATCTTAAATAAACGTGAACCAGTCGGAAGTAGAGTATTTCACCGAACAGAGTAAACACAATAAAAATCCCTCGAAAAACCTTCGGATTGTTGTTGTTTTTTATAATGGACAACAACCATGCATTGTATCGTGTGTATGCGTTTTTTTGGTATGTCAGAAAAAACATACGCACACACATACTTGTATGCTCTATAAAACCTGTTTTGTTATGTTGATAGTCGCACTCATACCTTATGATTGCCGTAATCATATTATTGTTAACGTAAATTCTAAACAACAATACTTTTGTTGCACCAACCATGTATATATGTTTGCTACAACCATAGTTTTATTTCTAAATTTGGCAATAATACTATTGTTACATTTCAACAATATTAATGTTGCCGCAATCATACTGTTGTTAAAATGAAATACAAAAAATAATACTATGGTTGCGGCGAACATGCTTTTATTGTAGAGAACATACTATTGTTGCCTTGGCCATATGTGACAGCGCATAGAGAGAGGGACCTAAGGGTAAAAAAAATCAATTTTCACTTTTTTTTTGATGTGGGCAACATCTGAGCATGGAATGAGACCGATCCCATGCCCCAAAAGTATTCCCTCCCAGAAATATGCTCATTTTATGAAAGTGATGGTACACCAAAGATACACATATTTAAATCTTTAAAATGGCTCTCCGGAACAAAAATGGTTTTTACCCTTAGGTCCCTTTCTATTTTGCGCGTCACATATAGTATTCATTTCTTTTCCCTGCGTGTTCATGTCTGTCGAGGCCCATTTCTATTTGAATGGCAACATAAACAAACGAAATTATCGAATATGGTGTGCTTCCAACCCACAGATACTCCATGAGACGGAAATGTAACCACTGGGTGTCGCAGTGTGGTGTGCAGTTTGATCACTCTGCACAGTCGGGCCCTATTTCTTCAAAGAAAACGGTCACACCGTTACGGTTACTGAAGATCGTTACTTCAGCATGTTAGGAGAGTTTTTCTATCCAGAACTGCGCCGAATGAGAGTTTCTCTCAACTCTGTGTGGTTTCAGCAAGATGGTGCAACTCCTCACATAGCCCGGTTTGTCTTAATAGAATTGCGAAGAAAATTTCCCGATAAGCTGATACGAGTATCCAGAAACTTAACATTTCGTTGGCGCCCCTGGTCGCCTGACCTTACTGCACCTGACTTTTTCTTGTAAGGTTATGGCAAATAGGAGGTAAAATTAACAAATTTGAATAAAGTAAAGCAATCCATTCCAGATACAATTGCGGCTATTCCTGTCTCAACTTTCCAAGCAGTAAAAAACAACTTTTTGGTAAGATGCCGCACATGCATCAAAGAGCAGGGGAGGCATTTAATTTGCATTATTTTTAGAAATTTGAACAAGATTTAACATGAATAAAAGAAGAATTAATTGCATACACTGAAAAAAAGTTATTTGAGTTTCTTAATGTAGCAATATTCATCAGCCACCCTGTACGTGAGGAAATGTTGCACCTTCTGCACTTAGACCTGCATCTTCTGCACTTAGCCCTGCCTAGCTGTCAGTGTTATTAGTTCCAACATACCTATCAGAAATTAAACAGGTTTACATGTGAGGACAAACTACGTCTCGATTATCCAGGTTAAGTTTACAAATAGCAAATGTTTCACACGGCGAATACAAAGGCATTTTGACAGGGTGTAGGCAACATTTTTAAAATGGTAACACTTTTTTCCCTTTGCTTACAGTTAGCTTGAATGTCGATCATGACCAAAAATTAAATCTCACCCAATTATCTGAACTATCCCTGATTAAGTCATGGAAACTTTTACAATGGGTCTGCTGTGCATTTTATTTACACCTACTGCTTAAATAAACTCTGCTGTTAAGTAAAAATCAATTGAACAGGTATTTGGCTCGATATTAATTTCCAACAACTTCTTTGGCCAACCCGCTCGTAAGGCTTCATGATAAATATCGCTGTTCTGCTTTGCATTACATCAGCCCTCGTTCGTAGTTATTCGAAGTACTTTGTAAAATCTGTCCTTAATTTGGACTCATTATTGATGGGTATTCATTACAGAACAACATAAGATGTTCGGCGAAAACAAAGGAGTTGCGCAAACTTACCTGTGCCGATACTCTGCCCTTTTTCAGTCGTGTCAAGTCGGTATGGCTCCAATGGCTGCGCTTCCAAGGCATAACGTCTCTGAGATCTTCATTAAAGCTATAAAGGAAAGTTGAGATTAACAGCAGAAGGAGCAACCAACGAAAAGTTTCTTATTAAAAACTTTGTCTGGCTGCCAAGGATGGCGTGGTGGCAAGGAAGTTAGGAGGATTGAGGAAAGGCACCAGCCAGGAAAACAAAACAATTTGTAAACTGAAGAACCGAAATGGAATTAAGAAGAAAAAAAAGAACCAAAAACAAAAACAGAAAAGAAATTGGTGGGAAACTAAAAACAACAATCAATCAATGCTATTGAATGTGCTGGGTTGGTTTAAGCAGGAGGAGGCGGCCGTTGCGGCAGTTGGCTGGGAAGGAGCACTTACTTAAAGTCAGTGAGTTTATTGTGCAGGAACTTTCGTATATTCCAGGGTAAGTCGTTATGCCCATCAATTAAAGGCACTTGATCTAATAGTTGTAGGGCAACACGTAGACGTTCATCGAATGGAGCACCTATTTAAAGCAAACGGAAGAAAGACACAAGTGGCATAAGTACAGATAAAGTGTAAATAAACAAGCAAGCAACAAGAATAAGAATAACAAGCACAACAACAATAGCAATTGTAAGCAAGTATCGCCAATAGTGTTGGAGAAGTACTTGAAGTATTTCCGTTTAATTACAAAACTGCCACAGACAGTGGCTTAAAGATTGACAGGCGCTTAGGAATACAAACAAAGACAAAAATATGTGCTACTCGTATATGTAAGAGGTTCGTTTTGGTCAGCCTGCAAAGAATTATCTATTGCAGAAAGAGTTTCAAATGTGGGTCAAAAGCTTCTTTAAGCAGAATAGGGTCTTATAAAACATTGGTTTAGGTTATCTTTTTAGTTCTTGATATATTGAGTTTAATTAAAAGATTTTAACTGCATTGTGTCGAGCTAAACTTACCTCATTTCTCTTTCAATTTGTTGATAAAATTTAAACTACCCTTAAATTTTGAAATACAATAAAAAAATAAACTTCTAACCCGAAACTTTAGGTCATTAAGTCGATAAGATAATTGCGAAGTTTGAAATCCATTTACTAAGAAAAACAACGCTTCAACCTTTTGTTCTTTCCAAAATATGTTCTATAGCAATGGGGAATCGAACAAAGAAAATACGCAGGAATACTGCTATCATTAGACCAATTCACAATATGTGACAGCGCATAGAGAAAGGGACCTAAGGGGAAAAAAAATAAATTTAAATTTTTTTTCTTTTTTTGATGTGGGCAACATCTGAGCATCTAATGAGAACGATCCCATGCCCCAAAAGTGTTCCCTCCCAGAGATATGCGCGTTTTATAAAAGTGAAGTCGACAATTCTAAGCGCAAATAGAAAGGGACCTAATCTTTAAAATGGCTCTCCTGAACAAAACTGTTCTTTAACCTTAGGTCCCTTTCTATTTTGCGCGTCACATGTATTTTTATAATAATGCAAGCTTAGCCATTTGGGTGTTCTTTGCTTTTTTTTGGACTAAAATAAGCTAATTAGTTTTAGTTTTATTAATTTTTTTTAATTTTGTTTAACCGGCAGTCTATAAAATTTTTGTTGATGACATTGTGTATTGATTATGGGTTTAAAGTAGAATTGAACACCTCACTTGACTAGGGTTGTATAAATCGATTTTCGACTAATCGACTTTTAGGTATAAAAAAGTCAAAATCGTAAGTCGACATGAAAAAGTCGACTTATCGTCTTTATTATTTTAACTTCAAATATTTGTAATTGTCATCCAAATAATGCGTATTGCTTGAATTTATTATGCGCTATCATTTATTTTCGCCGATTGAGATATACTTAAGTTGTATTTAAAACAATAATCTAATACTTATAAGGAGAAAAATGGAAAACGAGTACCCAATTATTGCAAAAATAGCGAAAAATAATTTGTCAATCGTTGCCACTTCAGTCATGCGTGAGAGACTATTTTCGCGTAAAGTTTTCTCCAAACAATATAAATATCATTATCTTTTTGATATCAAAAAATCCGGACATGTGATTTCATTTGTATTACTCGACTGCTTGAAAAAATCAACTTTGTTTTAATTTTAAAACTTGAATATTACAAATGTAAAAACTATTTGAAATTCTTGATGCTTATTAGTTTATAATCACTCTTACTTTCTTAAATAATAGTTTTTTATACAAAGAAGACTTGTTTTTTATTTTAAAATATTGCTTTTTGATTTACCTAAAGAAAAAGTCGACTCTAATCGATTTTTTTTATAATTAAAATTGGAAAAGACTGAAAGTCGACGTTTGATTTTTTTGTAATAGACGAAAAGTCGGCTTTTAGTCTTAAGTACAGAGTGTCCGCCGGGAAGGTATACTACTTTGTTTTGCCGTAATTTTGGTAAACATTAGTCTTGACAGTTCATATTTTATTATGGAAAAATATTCGATAAACCAACGTGATTTAATCGTTAAAACATTTTATCAAAATCAATAATCGATTACTGTGACGATTAGAACGTTACGTGAAATTTTTGGGAGAAACATCGTGCCAACAAAACGCACTATTTATCGTGTAGTGAATGATTTCGCAAAAAGAGGGCCTGTAGCTGATAGGCCCAAGCATGGGCTACAATGTAATGCAAGATCGGCTAAAAACATTACTGCTGCTCAAGAAAGTGTTCAAAACAATCCATCAACCTCAATTCGACTGTAATGAATGTAATGAAAAATTGGCTGAAAAGGTCTTACATTTGTGAGGCTAACAGAGGCGGACATTTATCTAATATTGCATTCCATACATAATTGCCGACATTAAAAGATCAATACAAGAGCCATTCGCATTTATTTAATCACAAATGATAAACAAACAAAGTTGTATACCTTCCCGACACGGACACCCTGTATATAACCTTACACGTAGCGCAGAGCGACTTTCTGTCAAGATTTAGAGCGGGAAACTGCTAAAAATAAACATGTCTCTGGCCCATCCGTTATATTTAAATCTCAGACAGGCACATACATATACGTCATGAACAGCGCCAAGGGCATGCTGTCAAAAATAGTTCCAAATTGATTTACTTACTTGCAGCCACTCTTAAAGCCAGTGGCACGGCAACACTTGCAGCACCGATTATCAAAAGTATCGAACTAACAGCCAACCAATGTTTTGCAGCATCGAATCCTTTACGTTGCAACAAAGAAAGCCATTAACGCCGACACATGACACCGACCAGTGTGGGTTGTTTGGACAAGCGTGGTAGTGCAAAGATGAACGGCAAAGCCATGGCGATTCGGCGGGGGTGAATTCCAGTGTCACAGCATCAGGTCCCGGCAATTATCGTCAGTCCAGTGAAAATGTTGTTTAACGTTGTTTTGATAAAGATGATATAGATGAGGATGAGGACGTGGGTATCCATGGTGTCCAGATTGCCATTTTGTTTATGCAGCATGTAACAAACAACAGCAAAGAAGTGACCGAGAAGAAAAAGAAAGAGACACAATAATTAAACACTTTGCTAGCTAAATGTATAATCAAAAATGGGCAGTAGTGGTGGAGCCTTGAAGGAGTGGTGAATGGCAAAATATTGTTTTCGTTTTGGTTACAGCCCTAATGGTGAATGACTTAAAAGAATGACTCAGCCAGCCCCTGCATATGTTGCAATTTCCAGCACTAGATTAAAGAGTTGATCACTGGGCATATTGCAATTTGTATTCATACAGTATCTGTTGTTTGGATGGATATACTTACAACGAACGTTGTCCCGTGTGTTGCCCACTGCCGAGTGTCTATAATTTTCATCTTCGCTTTCATGTTGGACACAGGCATGCTTGTGTACTTTTTGGGTGGATACCATTCTTGGTCTGTATATGGTCCACATTTGTGCCTAAAGACATGTTGCCTGGATACTATGAAGTGATTTTAATAACCCTTGGCATAATATAGCTTGTAATAAAAGTAGGAGTAGGACGAAAATTCCGAAATTATAACAAAGTATGGCAAACTTAAGTTATGATTTTACTCTAAATACTTTAATATCCTTACGTTAGTGTTCTATTAAAAATAGGTCTTTTTGCTAACTTTATTTTAGATTTTGTTTCGAAGTGGTACGTTACGGTTTAAATCGAATAGGACAATCAAGTATATACGAGGGCGCTTCGGAAACTTTTTAGCCTAGAACAAAAATCGCGGTATAATTTCGATCTGGCAACTCCTTCATACAGAAACAGGTGTTCACAAAAGACGCATCCGAGATTTTTTTTTACAATGGAAAAATTAGAAATGCGTGGTGTCATTAAATATTTACATAAAAAAGGTTTATCTGGGCAAGAAATTCATAATGATATGTGAATGTGTTAGGTGAAAGTGCTCCTTCATATGAAACAGTAAAAAATTGGGTTGCTGAATTTAAACGTGGTGGACAGCAACAACAACAGAAATTGTAGCCAAAGTGCATGATATGGTATTAAATGATCGACGAATAAAAGTGCGTGAAATAGTTAATATCATGGGCATCTCAAATGATCGAGTCCATTTAATTTTGCATGAAGAACTACAGATGAAAAAGCTTTCTGCAAAATGGGTGCCGCACTTTTTAACAGTCGACCAAAAACGCATAAGAATGAACATTTCTCAAGCTTGTTTGGATCATTTTCAGCGAAATAAATTTTAATTTTTAAATTTTAAGCGTCGTTTCATAACTGTTGATGAGACATGGATCCACCACTATACTCCAGAGACAAAATAACAATCCAAACAATGGACTGAAGCTGGAGGAAGTGCCCCAAAGAAGGCAAAAACAATTCAATCGGCTGGTAAGGTTATGGCAACGGTTTTTTGGGACTTCAAAGGTATTTTATTGATTAACTATCTGCAAAAGGGTAAAACAATAATTTCAGAGTACTATTGCAACCTTTTAGATCAATTAAATGTACAAATTCGAAAAAAGCGTCCTGGCTTACAACACAAAAAAATATTTTTTCATCAAGACAACGCACCAGCGCACAAGAGTGTTTTAACAATGGCTAAAATCAACGAATTAAAGTACGAGTTGCTTGACCATCCATCTTATTCTTCTGATTTAGCTCCCAGTGACTCCCAAATCTAAAAAAATTCCTTGCTGGCAAGCGTTTTACCTCAAATGAAGATGCAATTACAGTTGTAAACCACTATTTTGAAGACCTTGAGGAAAACCATTTTAATCAAGGGATAGAATTGCTAGATAAGCGTTGGACTAAGTGTATTGAAGTTTCAGGAGATCATATTGAAAAAAAAAATTATTTTTGAAAAACTAACTATTCTCTTTCATTGATAGACTTTCCGAACCGCCCTCGTACAAGGTTATTTGTAATTTCGAATATTGCACCCCGTTTCCCATATAAATAGATAGAGTTAACGCTTGTGAGAAAAAACTTATCTTTTCATTCTAAGTTTTAGAGGATTTGAAAAAATTGCCACTTTTTAAAGAAAATAGTAAATAGTAAAAAAAACTGAAGCTAGGCGTGATCAACTATATCATTTCCTGCGCTTATGGATGTGCGGAAAATGAAACTGAGAAAATATGTTATTTAGTACCTCTATGGCCATGTACTCGTATACTGGAAGTAGCATTAAGAAACTGGATGCCAACTATTTTTAGATTTCATCAAAAAACTTAATGATAATTATTTTCAAAAAGCATCTACCTCTCACTATTGTAAAATACGCGAAAGCATCGGGTTATTATAATATCTTATTTATAACAATGCAATTTATTTAAACCAGAAAATGTTGCGTTATAACTGACTGTCTCGAACAATAAGTTTATAAACAACATTTTTATATTTTTCCATTTAATAAAACTAATCAAATATAGGTTTTTTGTCCTATTTGCCTATATTCAGATCATATAAAATTTATTTATTTATGTACCATTATCACGATCTCACTTGCTATAATATCTTCGATAAATCCCATTCTTGTAAGCAATTATCAATATACGATAACATATTAAATTGGATAATAAATTGAAATTAAAAATTAAAAATCTTATACTGGAAGCCGTTTTTTTGCCTTTCAGACCATTTGTCATCATCATCATCATACACTATACCAAATTTAATCGAAATCGGATTTAATATTGGTGTTCTAGAGTGTTTTTTTTAAATAATATAAAGAACTGATGTAATTCATTTTCATCTTTGCTAGTTACTGATAGATCGTAATGAACTCTGCTAAGTTTTGTTTGTAAGTATCAATAAAGATGGTTCAACTAAGAAGCCCAATGTTAATTTTAAATAAAACAAAAATTTTTTTAGAAAATTATTTTAATATTATTTTTTTAATTTATTTTTTTTTTGCTATATATATTTTTGGCCTAGGCAACACTAAGTGTTGCCTGGCGCCATCTGACATCTCCATTGGAATGTTTTTTAGCATAAATGTACTCAGAACATTTTGACGTATGACCTTCATTTTTGTTGTTTACAGCGACTTGAAAAAATCAATTTGGCAAAAAATGGAATTTACTCGTAAACATTTATGTGCGATGATTTTCCACAACTTTCGATGTGGATTATCACGACAAGAGTGCATCGATGAACATAAATCTTTGTATAGCGATGCAGCACTATCCTATTTAACTGTGAAAAACTGGTTGAATAAATTCAATCGTGGTCGACGCTCGCTCAAAGACGAAAGTCGGGAAGGTCGCCCAAAAATGGCTGTTGTGCTAGAGAACATTGATGCCGAGCGTGAGCTAAAATGCAAGATCGTCATGTGACATACCGTGAGATAGAGGCATCCTTGATCATTTCTTCAACCAGCATACATTCGATTTTTATATAACACCTGGCTGTAATAAAGGTTTGTCTCGTTGGATCCCGCACAATTTGACAATCGCTCAAAAAAGGCTCGTGTCGATTGGTGCAAAGAAATATTGAAAAAATACGATCGCGGTGCTTCAAAAGACGTTTATGAGATCATCACAGGTGACGAATCATGGATCTAAGCGTATGAGCCCGAAATAAAACAGCAAGTTAACGAGTGGGTCTTCGAAGGCGAGCCAAATCCAATGAAAGTTGTTCTTGGAAGAAGCACTTCGAAGCAAATAGTCGCCTGTTTCTTCGGCAAAACGCGTCATGTGGCGACTGTTCTGCTTGAGCAACGTAGAAAGGTCAATTCTGAGTGGTACACCACACTTTGTGTGCCTGAGGTCTTTGCAGAAATTCGAAAAATAAACAAGAGAAGAGGAATCATTGTGCACCACGACAATGCGAGCTCTCACACATCGGCTCAAACCAGCGCCTTTTTGATCGGCCAAAACGTCGAATTGACGCGTCATCCGACGTACAGCCCAGACTTGGCACCTAATGACTTCTTTTTATTACCGCACATCAGGAAAAAAATGCGTGGTCAAAGATTTTCGTCGCCAGAAGATGCTGTTGAAGCGTTCAAAACCCATGTTTTGGAGGTGTCTCAATCGGAGTGGAAAAATGCTTCGACAATTGGTTTAGGCATATATAGCAGCCCTCGTAGAAAAAGGAAGAAGGATCTATGATAATTATGTGTGAAATAAAATACACAAGTTTACAACCATTTTGTTCCAGAGTTCTAAATATTTATTTCCTATAGATTAGGGCCTCCTTAACGCGAAAATGAATTTTAAAACATTTTCCTCTGATTAGTTTTTAAGATAGAATTTGTGGAATTTTTTACGATTTTTTATGAAATGTGTCAGGTTTTTGGACCATAACTCGCAATTGTGTACTTTTCCATCGCTGAGTTTGTCATACGCTTAAACAAAGAAATGTCAAACTAAGTTGGGCAAAAACTTGACGTTATGGTTTGACTCTAAATTAACATTGTTCATTAAGGTTGCACCTTTACATTCCTATTTAAAATTCTATAATTTCTAAATACATTCTCTTTATAGCACGTACGGCAAAACATTTTGTAGCAAATCATTATGCTAGGCACACACAGAGAAAAAATATGGTTACTATATGGTCACGGCAACAATAGTATGTTTACTGCAATAAAAGTATGGTCGTGGCAACCATATTATTGTTTTTTGAGTTTCATTTTGACAATAGTGTGATCGCGGTAATATTAATATTGTTGAAATGTAACAATAGTATTATTGCCAAATTTAGAAATGAAAACTTGGTTGGAGCAACAATATAAATATGGTTGGTGGGACAAAAGTATTGTTTTCATGGGTTTTACGTTAACAATAATATAATTACGGCAATCATACCGGCAAAATGGTATTTTTTTTAATTTGACAATGTTATTTTTACGAATCTTACGCAATAATAGTACTTTTTTATGTAAATTAATTTTTTTCAAAACAAACTACGGGTTAGTATAACTGAAATATTTTTAGTAAATATTTTTTTTACTGTTAAATAAATCACTCCTATTATTAAGAGTTTAATGTATTTTTACAAAACTTAATAAAAATCTCTATTGTTGAATAACAACGTCACAAAAAAATTTGGGGATTATAGTATGGTTGTGTGTAAGTCATACTATTGTTGTGAGGATCATACTACGGTTGAGTGTGAATAATAATATGGTTGTGGGTATCATAGTATGGTTGAGTGTCAATAATAATATGGTTGTGGGGATCATAGTATGGTTGTATGTGAATAAATCTATTGTTGCGAGAACCATAATATTGTTGTGGGGATCATAGTATGTTTATGTGTGAACCATACTATTGTTGTGATGATCATAATATTGTTGTGCCACAACCATAAAACCAACAATAGTATGATGCTCTTCGAATATTGTTACCACAACCATACTTTTTGTCTGCGTGCAGTAGCAGTATGAGTACTAAGTTTCGTGACGCTAGTTTGTCAGGATTTTTTTTGCCGCAATTCTGCATTTTTCAGAGACCACCCCCACATTTGTCGTCTCGTGTCTCGACAAGACACGTTCTATTCCGGCTTTGCCCAAATAAGGCTCAGTGCATTATGGGAGATCTATATCCAAGCCCAATATAATTAGGAAATACGTTCTTTTCTTTTTCGATTTAAGGTCCTGCCCCCCATGAAGCAATAAATTGAGCCCGGTTTTTTTCCCCTACTGCTTTGCGAAAGAACGAATGATTGCCAACCCAAGCAAAATTTACCCATACCGGGTTGCCCATATTCGACGGACCCATCTGGCAACGCCATAACTTTTGACAGAGATGTCTGATCGCTTAATGACATACCGCGTTTGAAGCGTCAGTCCAAGCAGATTTTTACCATGCAACAATACACGCCACGCGAGCGCTCTGAAATAGTTGAAATTTACATTCAACATAACAAGTCAATTGTGAAAACTCAACGTGCTTTTAAAATATTAAAAAATGTGAGAAGTGCGCCTTCTAAGAACACCATTAAGCGTTTATACGAAAAATTTTCGACTGGTGAGGCTCTTTCTAATCCGAAGAGGCCAAATAAAAGTCGACCAAGGCGATCGGCCGAGAATATCGCTGCCGTACGAGCCAGTGTTGAGAGGTCCCCAAGAACATCCCAAAAACGCCGTTCTCAGCAGTTGGGCATGGCTCGGTCCACTTTACAACGGATTATTCGCGTTGATTTGGATTTGTTCCCGTACAAAATTCAATTGACGCAAAGATTGTTGCCTGTGGACAAGCCTCGTCGATTGGAATGGGCCCAAAGAGTCATCGAAATGGCCGAAGATGACGAGCAATTTTGGAACAAAATTATCATGTCCGATGAAGCCCATTTCACATTGAATGGGACCGTAAATAAGCAAAATTGCCGTATTTACGCCACTGAAAATCCTAAGGAGATTCAAGAAGTGCCTCTTCATGACGAAAAAGTCACAGTTTGGTGCGGCGTTAGTGCGAAAACGGTCATTGGGCCGTTTTTCTTCCAAAATGAAAATGGCCATGCTGTTACCATCAACCGGGAGCGTTATCGCGACATGATGACCAATTTTGTGATGCCAATTATTCGTCGAAAGCGTATGAGGCAGTTCTGGTTTCAACAAGACGGCGCTCCACCGCACACAAGTCGCATAACAATCGATTTTCTGAAGAATTTGTTTCCGGGCCGTTTGATGTCGAAAAGTGGTGATTTGGACTGGCCACCGCGTTCGCCCGATTTGACGCCGCCTGACTTCTTCTTGTGGGGATATTTGAAGTCAAAGGTTTACGTTAACAAGCCAAGGACCGTAGAAGAGCTCAAGGACAACATTCGTGAAGAAATAGCCGCTATTCCGGCCGAAATGTTGGCGAAAACGATGGAAAATGCTGCAAAAAGGGCACAATACGCCATCAACGCCAGAGGCGGCCATTTGAGAGATATCATATTCAAAAATTGATGTAAACAAATCTACTTGGAACAAATTAAATGATTAAGATTGCCAACCGCCAAATTTTTATTTATTTCTTTGATTTTTTTAAAAAAAAACATGGGTCCGTCGAATATGGGCAACCCGTATTTGCGCATGTTTTCATATAGCTTTATACAAAGGTTCTTTCCGATCTAATGCAATGCCGGTTTTGAAACCTCAAAGAATATTAGATATTTTTCAGTGATTAACCGGCTCGAGACCTCTTGCATCTTTAGATTTTAATATGATTCAAGTTTTTACAAAATGTGAAAGTAGCATTAATTTTCGTAGCTGCATACAGCTTTTTCGCGATTTCAGGTCCGTGACGACCATCCTGAGAAAGTTTCGCCGCAATTGTTAAAGAAATCTGAACTCTTTAAGATCACTTTTTGTTTTAATTGCACATAGTAAGTTAGGAGCGAACAGTAACCAATTGTGGATAAATAATTATCTGTCTGTGGTTTAATAGGGCGATTTCGATTTCAGATCCTGTCACTGAAAAAATTTCATTTTACATCCTATCTTGCTCAAATTTTTGACAGAACGTTATAATGTTTCTATAATAAACCCTGGAAGAACGGAATTGTATCGGTTCATTATATTGGTCCAGCGAAGAAAACGATAGAGTTTATCATCAAAATCCGGTAGGTCTTTGTGAATGATATAGCACATTCTTCAGTTCATACATGCGACCTGCACTTTTATTAAAAGAATAAATAGAAATACGGACAGACGTACAGATAAGTATGTCTTCCCTGATTTATCAAGTGATTCTAAAGCGGTGTATCGTTCCGAGTATTTCTTTTGGGTCATTCACACTTACTTTTGAGTATTTGAAACAGTTGTCTGATCTACACTCCGCATTCATGTCTTTTGGGTCATGGTTATATGGCGTTAAACATTTTTATAGCCCTTTGAAGAGTATTAATATGGCTGTGATTTATAAATTGTTGCAATAACCTTTACAGTAAAAAATCCTATTTCACGCCGATAAATTAGGACCAGCATGGTCCCTGCTAGTTACGCCATCACTAACTTAAGTACACTATCGTTCTCCAAAGTGCCTGCAAAGATCCCTAAAATGTTTGTTTTGTCAACGTTGTCAGGGTTTCGGGATCGGAAATAGAAAATAGTCGCAGTGGGCTAAATACAGATGACATCTCGATTGAAACGGAAAATAATGACATAGCTTAGATAATTTTTGTCTGCCCTTTGTTTTTTTCAGAAGTGCAGTGCTGATTTATTAAGAGCAAATAATTGTCATATTGAACTGATTATGTATGTAATATCGCATCCACTGTACTTTGAACGGGGCCTATTCGAAGAAGTACAGGAACCAATAAAGTCCAACTTTTTCACGGTTGGTTAAATGTCACTCTTGCTCTTTATGATAAATCTTAGCTTGTAGGATCCGACATCGGAAACCACATTTGTATGAAATCCATTTTAAAAGATCTAGCGGTAGGGTTAGTTATAACTAAAGGAACGGAATTTTATTCACTAAAATATCGCAAATAGGCTCTCAAAAAATAGGCTCTCGAAATAAAAAGAGATGGAGAAATATGCAGAACAGAAAAAAATAAGCACAAAATCCTTAAAACATCAACTAAAAATAAAAAAATTAGCAAAAAACTCTTTATACTTATATTTTTATTCATATTTTTTGATACGTATTTATTTTTCAGAAACTCTAATCTTTTATGTGCATAAGTATACATTACAAAATCAAAAAATATGCTATCAAAAACAAAGGTGGAGAAATATGCAGTATATGAAATAAACCCAAAACGCTCAAAACATAACTAAAAATAAAAAAAAAAATTATATTTTTATTAATAATTTTTTATACGTTATCTTTTTTCAGAAACTCTAATCTTTTTTAAATTTCTTTAGTTATTTAATTGTATTTATGAATCGTAGAAGATTTCTGTTTCAAATTTTATAAAACGTTATAGGAATATACTCGTACTGCAGTCCTACGAAAGAAAGTCACAAGCGCCAAGATTCCAAAATTGGGATAAGGCAGATATGGAACCTTGAATAAGTTTCAGCTTTTTGTGTTAAACAAAAAAACGATAAGCAAAATTCTCACATTTAGCACTTCTAGCGTGTTTCGTAGTCAAAAAAGATATATATCTCAAATACTAAAATGGAGATGTGACTTTCTATTTTAGGACTGCAGTATAGGCATCGGAAGAGAACTTCCCAACATACCATAAATCGAAAATCAAATAATAATATATGATTTGTTTTAAATTTCAATAAACTTCCTAAAAAACTAATAATTTTTCGAGAATAACTCATATTTTAGTTTTATATTAATGTAGAATCGTCTAAAGACTGAAACAATTGTAGTATATTTGTGCATTAATTTATTTTTAGTGTTATTGAAGAAATTTTCGATTTTTAGCCTATTAATACTACTAGGTAGAGCCAAAATATTAGGGAATCGCCTTAAAATAATATAAATTTGTAGGAAGTTACAATACGAGGGTTGCTATATATATTTCTGGCCTAGGCAGCACTAAGTGTTGAATTACAAGGGCGGTTTGGAAAGTTCTTAGCCTATCAATGAAAGAGAATAGTTAGTTTTTTTTATATTTCAATATAATCTCCTGAAACTTCAATACACTTAGTCCAACGCTTATCTAGCAATTCTATCCCTAGATTAAAATAGTTTTCCTCAAGGTCTTCAAAATAGTGGTTTACAACTGTAATTGCATCTTCATTTGAGGTAAAACGCTTGCCAGCAAGGAATTTTTTTAGATTTGGGAACAGGTAAAAGTCACTGGGAGCTAAATCAGGAGAATAAGGTGGGCGGTCTAGCAACTCGTACTTTAATTCGTTGATTTTAGCCATTGTTAAAACACTCTTGTGCGCTGGTGCGTTGTCTTGATGAAAAATTATTTTTTTGTGTTGTAAGACAAGACGTTTTTCTCGAATTTGTACATTTAATTGATCTAAAAGGTTGCAATAGTACTCTGAATTTTTTGTTTTACCCTTTTGCAGATAGTCAATCAATAAATTATCTTTGAAGTCTCAAAAAACCGTTGCCATAATCTTACCAGCCGATTGAATTGTTTTTGCCTTCTTTGGGGCACTTCCTCCAGCTTCAGTCTATTGTTTGGATTGTTCTTTTGTCTCTGCAGTATAGTGGTGGATCCATGTCTCATCAACAGTTATGAAACGACGCTTAAAATCCATTTTATTGCGCTGAAAACGATCCAAACAAGCTTGAGAAATGTTCATTCTTATGTGTTTTTGGTCGACTGTTAACAAGTCCGGCACCCATTTTGCAGAAAGCTTTTTCATCTGTAGTTCTTCATGCAAAATTAAATGGACTCGATTATTTGAGATGCCCATGATATTAGTTATTTCACGCACTTTTATTCGTCGATCATTTAATACCATATCATGCACTTTGGCTACAATTTCTGTTGTTGTTGCTGTTTTTGGACGTCCACTACGTGGTTCATCTTCAATGCTTGTAAGACCACGTTTAAATTCAGCAACCCAATTTTTTACTGTTGCATATGAAGGAGCTCTTTCACCTAACACATTAACCATATAATTATGAATTTCTTGTCCCGATAAACCTTTTTTATGTAAATATTTAATGACACCACGCATTTCTAATTTTTCCATTGTAAATAAATCGCGGATGCGTCTTTTGTGAACACCTGTTTCTATATGAATTAGTTGCCAGATCGAAACAAAATTTAACATGTGTTCATAGCAGAGATGGAAGTTTCCAAAACACTTAACTTTTTTCAGTTTATACCGCGCTTTTTGTGCTAGACTAAGAAGTTTACAAACCGCCCTCGTAAGTTGGCTTTAAAACAGAGTGTTAATAAAAAAGTATATATTTACGTCTTTTAAATGTAAGATAAACAATTAGGTTTTACAAAAATATGCTTCATAAAGATGATATTTAAAGTATTTAAAAAATAATGTTTAAAAATATGAGTTTAATATCAAAATTATATATATTCGGTAAAGTATCCAAAAATATCCATTAACAAATCGTTGATTCGCGATGATATTCAGTTGAAGTTTCTTTCAGACTAAGCATAACAAATATGCATTTGCCAAGAATTTCAATCCCTAGTTAGATCTGTATATACTCGTATAAGTATAATGCGCCTTAATTTGTTCATTTATTAAATCCTAAGACAATAAGGTATTATTTTTGACAGTGCTAAGTACTCGTGATTAAAATCCTGCGGTTTCTAAAAGGTCTTCTATATTTTATGAAAATATGGACGTATGCTTACAACGATATATTATAGGACGGTCATCGCTTAATGGAATCGGATAGGGATTCTGAATCATTTAATGTTTATCTCGTTCAGATTTAAGTGTTATAATCATCATACTTATCCGTACCAGAATGTGGTTTAAAATATAAATGCCTTACACTCTCCATGCTATTAGGGTGGTTTATGAAATGTGATGTGTAAAATCAAACAGTTTTTTTACATTTGTTAGTTTTATTTTTAACATTTTAGAACTTATATTTGGGGTTATTCAAAGTTATTCAAATTTCAGTTCGTTATATGTCTGTATTTCTAAAATTTGCATTAAATTTGCGATTAGGTGTGCATTTGGAGATTGGACAGAGGCATATGTGACGCGCAAAATAGAAAGGGACCCAAGGGTAAAAACCAGTTTTGTTCAGGAGAGCCATTTTAAAGATTTAAATACGTGTATCTTTGGTGTACCATCACTTTCATAAAACGCGCATATCTCTGGGAGGGATTTTACCCTTAGGTCCCTTTTTGTATGCGCTGCCACATATGCAACTTAGGGGCCAAACGAACCGTATAGACAGAATTAGCTATCAATAGTAAATACGTGTATCTTTGGTGTACCATCACTTTCATAAAACGCGCATATCTCTGGGAGGGATTTTACCCTTAGGTCCCTTTTTGTATGCGCTGTCACATATGCAACTTAGGGGCCAAATCAATCAATAGTAAAAGGAAAAGATCCAAATATGCAATAATTCCTTAGATTTATCAGAAAGAATACATATTATAGCAAATCCATGATGGAGGTTATATAAAATTCGACCTGACCGAACTTAACGAAGTTTAATCTCGCTTCTTTATAGTATAATGGGGAAAGAAAGTAATGCTGCTGCTGAAAATACGAAGCATAACATGAACCAGTAAGTCTAGGCAGAAAAAGTTCTGTTTAGCTCGTTTCTTTTATTTCGGTCAGTTGCTTTTACACATTGAACAGGGATTGACCGGCTCAAGACCTGTTGCTTCTATATTTAAATATAAAGCAAGTTTTTAATGAGATGGCAAAGTGACATTGATTTTCGTGGCTGCACACTACTTTTATCATGATTTCGGGTCCGTAACAACCCTCTTCAGAAAGCCTTGCTGCAATTGTTGAAAGTAAAACCGAACTCTATAAGTCCAGGCTCTCCCCAAACGAATGAGAACTACTGTTGTAAACCTTACTTTTCAAGTTTTCTTCACGCAATTGCCCACGAAGTTCTTATGGTAACTCGATTAGGAGGTCACTAACTGGAAAACTATACAGAAATTTTTTTGGAAATAATCTTATTCAAGAATAACCTCTAGGCAGTTTAAGCGAACTCAGTAATTACTCGCTTATAACATTTATTAAATACCTTTTTTCCACAATTTTTTAAATTAACCGGTTTATGATGCATAAAACCAATCAATTCCTGTGTAGAAAAAAAATTTAGATTATACTCGTAAATTTTTGAAGTTATCGCCTAAGCGACCACTTACTCGTTTAATAAGCGAGTACCAATAAAAGACTCCTGTTGAGAGGAGAGCTACAATTTTTTAAAAAAAAACCTTAAAGATGTTCCATAACATTTCCTGCTTATGTGTAGGCTTTCCTATTTACCAAAACTAATTATTCTCCTCCGCCGAGCTAAGTGGCGAGACAAATTTATATCATATAATAAATTGTACTTTATCCTCTTCTTGGCATTGCTTCTCCCGCTCAATAACACAATTTTGTTAATATCATTTCTCATTCTGCCACATTCAACTAATCTGCAGGAAATATTCCGCATCCACATACAATCCTGCTGAACTCCTTCGACAAATTAAATATCAGTGGCAACGGCAACAGCACCGGCCTCAGCCGCCACAGCAAACCAACACCACAAAATGCTAATTAAAAACATTTGCAGACAGACTTTGAAGACAAACAGACATAGGGAGCAGACGCCCCATGGAAGTTAGAGATGAAGGACAGCAATGACAAAAAAATAAGAAGAACGACAAACTAAACGAACGAACGATGAATAAAGCAAAAATAAGGGCTAGAGGAATATGGAAATGGATGACATACTCTTAGACCAAGAAGCTGAACAGAAATTGTATTACAAAATAATACAATTTAATGTATGGGCAAACTTTAAGCTTCGTCTGTCTGACTCACACATACATAGATTCATATGTATGTGTGATGCTAGTTAATGTAGATGTATGTCCTGCATACACACATTAAGACAAGCTTTGGCAAAAGTTAAATGACAAAAACAACAAAAAAATTGGTTTAACTAAAACAAACACAGCAAATCCATTGATATTGTTAGGGGAATTGAACTTTACTTATGCATACATTGGAATTTACACAACTACTAATGCATTTACATACAGTGCAGACATCCTTATATCTCGTTTGTGTTTGTATGTGTGTGTGTACATACAGTGCAGACATCGTCATATCTCATTTGTGTATATGTGTGTGTGGGTGGATGTGTTGGTTTGTTTGATTTCTGTTGGGTGTCTGGCGTGCCACTCGCCAGAATATCAGATCCCAGTGGGTGATATGTGCACAAACGAGACGAGTATGATAATGACTTTGACCTAGGGTCTAGTTTGAGCCTAAACCTACTAGTTAGGAGGTTATACTTATATGTTGCTTGGAATGGTTAGATGGAGTAAAGCACAACGTCTTTCTAAGTCATTTCAGACATGTCTCTTAAGCCTTATAGTTTCTTAAATTGTCTCTGCAATATCTTTACAGCTACCTTCCATTAAACTGAGACACTAAAGGGATTTCATGAAAACCAGCGTAGGAACATCTTTAGTGGCTGAACTCGACTACATAGAAAAGATAACTTAGACACTCCCCTTATGGTACTTGACCGGCCCAGGTTTTATTTACTACGTTTTATAACTCGAGCAACCGTATGAACATGCATTGAAAATCTGCACTCTATACGAGTAGTTAAGGGTATATATACGGTGATCCATCTAGAGATATTTTTTCAGAACAAGAAACATATAAAAAATTAAAATCAAGTGTGGAATATTTAGTGGTAATTTGAAAGGACATTTTATGGCATTTATTTTTTGAATATAACTTCCTTCAAATGTTAGCTGCAACTACGCCTTAGGGTTTCCATTCTGAGGGTCCAATTTCGGATGACTCGTTCGAGCATTTCGACATGGCTTTAATGACACGTGTAATGTTGGCTTCCAAAACCTGAATCGAAGCTGGTTTGTCTGCATAGACTTTGGACTTTACGTAACCCCAAAGAAAAGTGCCTAAAGGTGTAATAGCACTCGATCTAGGCGGCCAACTCACCTGTCCAAAACGTGAAATTAGCAGCTTTTGGAAATTACCTCTATAGATAGATCCATTGTTTGTATGGCAAGTGGCCATACAAACAATGGATCTGCTGTATGGCAAGTGGCACTGTCCTGTTGAATCCAAGGGTCATCAAGATTACGAGCTTCAATTGCAGGAAGCAAAAAGATCGATATCATGGCGCGATAGCGACCACCATTCATGGTTACGTTCCGGCCATCATCATTTTTGAAAAAAAATGCACCGATTATTCCACAGCCCATAAACCGCACCAAACCGTGGTTTTCTTTGGGTATAAAGGCACCACTTGGACCTTTTCTTGTTGCTCTTCAGCCCAAATGCGGCAATTTTGTTTATTGACTTTACTGTTGAGCCAGAAATGGGCCTCATCACTGAACAAAAACTTGGACGAAAACAGCTGATCTTCCCTTTCTCATCAAACGCTCATTTCCATAGTACAGTTGCCAACATTTGATATAAATTATTATTTAAAATAAATGCCATAAAATGTCCTTTCAAATTACCAATAAAGATTCCACACTTGATTTGAATTTTTTTACATTTTTTTTTGAAAAAAAAAACCTCTAGATGGTTCACCCTATATAAGATAGCTAAACCGATATATTTTTTTTCCTTTTCGTCAGCATGTGCAAATATGCTTGTAGTTTTATGACACTTGTCGATTCTAAGATTTTACCCATGCTATACATTTTAACCCCAGAAAAAATATTAAGGATAATCACCGCGTTATTGCATATATGAGGAGGGTAAAGGGTGGTGCAAATACAGAACACGATATTTACTATAAATAAAACAAAAAGATTCAGGAAAAATATCTTAATATTTTTTTATTTTGGTAGAACGATCTATGACAAAAATGTGTGAAACAAAATATCGACCAAGTCCTCGACATGGCTTCGGTGGCACACCTCTTTCCAATGGTCCATATATTCAATGACTCTCAGACATAATGGAGGTTCAATGTCGTTAATGTGCCGAATTACCTCATCCTATAGCTTTTTAAATATTCTTGGATTATTGCCGTACGCTGTTTTCTTTTTAATATCCCCTAACAACGGAATCCAACGGTGTCAAATCACATGAGATACATATATAAGTATTTATAAAGGGTGTTTTTTTCAGTCGTGTGGTTTTCAAGAAGAAATGAAACGCATACAATTCAATGAGTTTGGCTTTTCTTATAAAGATAAGGGTTTGCTATTATGTTTTAAAAATGATTTCGGGCAAAATGATTTCCCGGCTGGCGCAAACAAATTCCAGACGAGAGACCCAATTATCGACCACTTTTTGCAACATTTGGGGCCTTACGTCAGCAATAAAGGGCCTTATATTCTCTTTCAAGGCTTCAATCGTGTCGGGCGTAGACATGCAACTTCACATACGAGTAACACCACAAAAAATAGTCCAGCGGTGTTAAATCACACGATATTGGAGGCCATGCCACGGGCCAACAAAGCAAGATAATGCGCTCACCAAAAGTTTCTTTCAATAAATCGATTGTTTCGTTGGCTGTATGAAATGTAGCGCCGTCTGGTTCGAGCCAAAGGTCGTCAACATTACCATCCATCCCATCCTCTATTGCGTTCCCCATTGACTGTAACATTGTAGCAGGCTTAATTTTTAAAGAAATATGGACCAATGATTCCCTCTAACCATAGATCACACCAAACAGTGAATTTTTGAGGATGAAACGGCGTCTCAATAATGGCTTCTGGATTTTTATTATTCCAAATGCGACAATTTTGGTTATTAACGTACCTATTCAACCAAAAGTGAGCAACATCGCTAAACAAAATTTTCTTGTAAAAATCAGGACCGGTTTCCGGCCACACATTTCTTTTGACCACCTGCGTTCTTCCAATAGACACACGTAGGAACGAAAGGACATGAACATAATAAAGAGTGATTTTTTTGAGGTTAGGATTTTCATGCATTAGTATTTGACAGATCACGTGGGATTTCAGACATGGTGTCAAAGAGAAAGATGCTCAGTATGCTTTGACATTTCATCATGAATAGACTTACTAACGAGCAACGCTTGCAAATCATTGAATTTTATTACCAAAATCAGTGTTCGGTTCGAAATGTGTTTATCGACAAATTTTGTTCAGCGATGAGGCTCATTTCTGGTTGAATGGCTACGTAAATAAACAAAATTGCCGCATTTGGAGTGAAGAGCAACCAGAAGCCGTTCAAGAACTGCCCATGCATCCCGAAAAATGCACTGTTTGGTGTGGTTTGTACGCTGGTGGAATCATTGGACCGTATTTTTTCAAAGATGCTGTTGGACGCAACGTTACGGTGAATGGCGATCGCTATCGTTCGATGCTAACAAACTTTTTGTTGCCAAAAATGGAAGAACTGAACTTGGTTGACATGTGGTTTCAACAAGATGGCGCTACATGCCACACAGCTCGCGATTCTATGGCCATTTTGAGGGAAAACTTCGGAGAACAATTCATCTCAAGAAATGGACCGGTAAGTTGGCCACCAAGATCATGCGATTTGACGCCTTTAGACTATTTTTTGTGGGGCTACGTCAAGTCTAAAGTCTACAGAAATAAGCCAGCAACTATTCCAGCTTTGGAAGACAACATTTCCGAAGAAATTCGGGCTATTCCGGCCGAAATGCTCGAAAAAGTTGCCCAAAATTGGACTTTCCGAGTGGACCACCTAAGACGCAGCCGCGGTCAACATTTAAATGAAATTATCTTCAAAAAGTAAATGTCATGGACCAATCTAACGTTTCAAATAAAGAACCGATGAGATTTTGCAAATTTTATGCGTTTTTTTTAAAAAAAAAGTTATCAAGCTCTTAAAAAATCACCCGATACATGGTTTTTTTTTATTTTTAGAAATTATGAATGTTGGTAGCAATGAAAATACGAGATTTGTTGCGAGCATTGATCTAACAAATTTTCAGGCTGTTTGGCTGGTGCCAACCTGTGCCACAATGAGGTCAAAATTTATAAAAACCACCAAAATACTCTTTTTTTTTTTTGGATTTTTTTCAATTTGTATTGACGGCACTGGGTGTTATATGTTAGTACTGTGAAACAGGGTGTTATATGTTAGTTTTATCCCAAACCAACTACCAAAAATATTTGAGCTAGACCCACTTTAAAGTATTCCGATCGAGTCAGAATTACCTCCTGATTCGATTTCACAATGCCGGAATTGACCAATCGACTTAAAATGTTGTACTGGGTAGTAATATTTTTGAGGGACAACCTATTGGATTGAAAATGGGTCATGTTGCCTCACCCACTTTTGATGCTGAGTAATATCTTACTTCCGCACACACGATCTCTCTGAAATTCGGTAGTTACAGGTATAAATAGTATCCATAGATAAATGGGATAAAATTAAATTAAATAATATTAGAACCTTAGCCACATTATTTCTAGTACTGCCCATATTGGTGTGACCAGACAAAACTTTAGAACTTATGGGCGAGGGTATAAATAAGTTGGTTCACCCCACTGGTCGGTTCACCATTTGTTTTTTTGTGCACATAATTTCATGTACAGACTTGACTATAGATCATGTATTTTAGAGTAATGAATTGAGAGATAATGTGCAGGCGATAGATATAAAACAAACTGATAACATGCTTGAAAACGGGGAAAAAAGCATTTTATAGACACCGGAACTCTAGCTTGTATGGATGCTGGCAATATGTCGTCTCCATTCGCTATACACTTCATCAGTGTAACTGTCAAAGTGTTGGATCACGATTTTGAGGAGGACCTTGTTCTAAATTGTACAAGTTTGAGTGAACAACGTAAAAATATCGTCGGCGTCATGGCAAAGAAACTAAGGTAATTCTTTTTATTTTGTCCAACTTATACGTTTTTGCTTTGAGTTTAAATTTTTTAGATACCTAAAACATTTGTTTCGCATTCGTACGAAAAGGTACTCCCCGCAGTTGCTGGGAAAAATAAAGCTGATCGCATGGCTATTGTACTCACGTCGCAGAACGTCAAAAAAAAGTCATAGCTAATCCCATCATTGAAGATAAAACTGGCGCTGCTTTTGCTCAATTAGTTTAAAATAAATATGCTGAATTTATTAGAAATGATATGTTTTGATACAACTAATGCAAATACTGGCCAACATATTGATTCTCTTAAGAGATGTTTTCGAGAATAATTTCGGGAAATCAAGTGGCCCTGAGGCGGCGATTTTTGAACGGGACTGTAGCACACTAAATTCAAAGGGATATATCACTTTTATGCATGATGATTATGTTTTGTCGAGAAACGCGAAACAAGCAATACGTTTTCTTGATGGAAGCATTCCTAATATAGCATTTCGTAAACCTGGAGCGATGTCATATGCAAGACTTATGTCCAAGCACACTTTAAAATTTCTGCGAATCAGTTAAATGGAGTTCATAATATGTGCATTTTCTTAGCTATTCTCTATATGCTATACTGGTTTACAACCGCAAATGAAGTTAAAGCGCCAAATCGAGACATGCAATTTATAAAGAGAGTTGTTGACTGCGAGTATTTTGATAAAAAAAGATATCTACAGCTCTATTGGAAAAAATTCGGAACCATTATATACAAATTATAGAAAAAACATTGTATTTATATTATATCATTTTAGAACAAAAAAATATGAAATTTATATCAAGTGTGAAATCTTTATTGGTAATTTGGACATTTTATGGCATTTATTTTTTGAAAATAATTCCCTTCAATTGTTGGCAACGGTATTATGGAAAAGAGCGTTTGGTGAGAAACGGGAAGATCCGCTGTTTTCGACCAAAATGTTGTTCAGTGATAAGGCCCATTCCTGGTTCAACGGCAAAGTCAATAAATAAAATTGCCGCATTTGGGCTGAATAGCAACAAGAAAAGGTTGAAGAGGTGCTATTATACCCAGAGAAAACCACTATGTTGTGTGGTTTATAAGATGGTGGAATCATCGCTGCATATTTGCATATCAAAAATGATGATGGCCGGAACGTAACCGTGAATGGTACTCGCTTTCGCGCCATGATATCGATCTTTATGCTACCTGAAATTGAAGCCCGTAATCTTGGTTTCAACAGGATCTATGGATCTATTGAAAGGTCATTTCAAAAAGCAGCTAATTTAACTATTTGGACAGGTGAGTTGACCGCCTAGATCGAGTGATATCACAACTTTAGACATTTTTCTTTGGAATTACGTAAAGTCCAAAGTCTATGCTGACAAACCAGCTACGATTCAGGTTTTGGAAGCCATTATTATGCGTGTCATTAAAGCCATACCGGTCGAGAAGCTCGAATGAGTCATCCTAAAGTGGACCCTCAGAATGGAAAACCTTTGGCGTAGTTGCGGCCAACATTTGAAGGAAGTTATATCCAAAAAATAAATGCCATAAAATATCCTTTCAAATTACCAATAAAGATTCCACACTTGATTTTAATTTTTATTTTGTTCTGAATAAATACCTCTAGACGGATCCCACTATATTTCTAATTAAAAAAAATTATTGAATGCAAGAGAAAGAGTATTTTGGTGGTTTTTCTAAATTTTGACCTCATTGTGGCACAGGTTGGCACCACCCGCTCTTTCTGAAAATTTACTGCATCAATTTTGGCATCAAACCGCTTGTTTTAATTGCTACTCACATTCAAGATTCAAATAAAAGTTTTAAACGCCAGGTATAATGGACATAATATACGAGTATATACCTTTTAGGGTTACCGAACAATATTTGCTTTAGTGTTACTTTGGCGGAGGGTATTAACTAGTTTTTAAAGTTAAGAGACACCATTTTCACTAAAATACCCAAAAACAGTGTTGGGGTGGATCCAAAAATTAATCCTTATTAAACTACACAAGCTGATATTCTCCGCTGGATCTAATCATACCCACTCCCTCACTGCTTATATAGCGCATCGTATCTGGTCGCTTACAGAGCCACATGATATCAGCACTACTAAGACAATTACAAACTCGGGAGCCAACTGAAAATGGGCGACCAGAAAGCGTTGCGCCCGTAAATGCAATTAAAAGCGTTCTTTATTCCACAAAACATATTGCAACAAACACACCTACACATACATATTTAAATGTATTCGTGGGGAGGTTTAATGTGGAACTTCTAGTATCTAAGCATGTGAGTGTGCGTGTGTGAGTGGAGGCAATAAGCCAGACAGCGGACAATGGGAAAAGCCTCTTTCGGGCGATTTGCATAAAATTACCAACGTTTTTGGCACAAATAGCCAATCTTTAGTTAAATCGTATTGTAGGAGTTCCAAAAACGGAGACAGACGGAAGGACACATTAACACTCAAACAGACACACATACACAACTACGAGAACATTACACATGTATAGAGCAAAACACATACACGAGCAAAGCAGAAGAGTGTTGAAGCATGGTAGTGTTGGTGAGGCGTATTTGAGTTAGTCGGAGTTCGATTTAGTTGGGACATGCTGCAAAGCGACACATACACACACATAGAGACTTTAAATGTATGTAAATGTTTTTATGTACTTGTATATGTGTGTCTGTGGATAAACATTGAATCGTACTTAATAGCAAACATTAAAATGCTTAAACAAAGGCTTAGTCTCTAACTAATTGTTGTACGCTGAATGCATGTTGTCCCTAGGACTAGGTCTATGTATGCATGTGTGTGTGTGAGAGAGTGTGGTGTAGTCAATGTTGATAATGTGGGCCGTGGTTGTTGTCATCGTTGTTGCCGATAATGGTGACTACTAATCTAACGAGCCCGACTACGTTGTTGAAGATGATGATGATGATGATGTCATTACTGTCGTTGTTGCCGTTGTCATACTGTTGGTGGCCACATGGGCACTGCTTCATGACTCCTCTATGTCCATTAATGAGATTTTAAGCCAAAGCAAACCGCCAACAAACATTTGCCAACTTAACTGCAAAACTCATTCACTAACACACACAAAGTCGTGTTGAAAACAGAGCGAGAAAGAGACAGAGAAAACCAAATTTAGTGTCTCGTCCTAGGGTGCAAACTAAAATGCAGTGATATGGATTCGTAATGAAGTTCCGTCACATGTATGAGTCCATATATGCCAAAGAAGTCACAATGGAGTCTCCAGAAGAGAGAGGGAGTAGCATGCGAGGAAAAAAAGAAGGCGACCACAAACCCCATCATACACTCATTACTTTTAAATGAATTGTGAGCCAAGTTTGGTGGCATTCGTTTGCAGTCATAATGTCAGCCACTACGGCAAACGGATATTCAAATTTCTTTCCCAAAAAACTAGAGGAGAATACAATGACTTTTCGTTCTGCATTAAAATACAGCTTGAAGCAAAGAATAATTTAAGTATTTTTTGGGGTATTTTATATTTAAAAGACTTGAAAGCCTTAACGATTGCGTTCTTATCTCGTTGATCTGCTGTTATGGTCTTTATCTCGTTCCATGCTTTGTTATTTTATAGTGATTTAATATCAAGTTGTCGGCGCCAGGTATGTCTAGGACGCAGTTTCCTACGGATAGTTTGGGGCTAACTGTTTATGACGTTCCTGGGTATGTTGTTTTGGGGTCTTCGTTAAACATGCCCAATCCACCGCCATTTCAGGATTGCACATATAAGTCTTCTAGATAGTGGTTTAGACACCTTGGCATTGAAGTGGCTTTGATCATTATTAAGTTTTCAAGGACAACATTGGATTGTAAAGGGGATGGGGGGACTACCTTACGAGCACCTACTTTGATATTGATTGGGCTGCTTATTGTGTGTTTATAAATCATGCGGCATTTTTCATTGTCATACGAGGGTTGCTATATATATTTTTGACATAGGCAGCACAAAGTGTTGCCTAGCGCCATCCGACATTTCCATTGGAAAGTTCGACATTTTTTTTAGCATGAAAATACTCAAAAGGTTTGCCGTGCGACCATCATTTGTGTTGTTTACAGTGACTTGAAAAAATTAATTTGGCAAAAAAATGGAATTAACTCGTCAACATTTTCGTGCGATCATTTTTTACAACTTTCGACGTGGATTATTACGACAAGAGTGCATCGATGAACTTAAATTTTTGTATGGCGATGAAGCATCCTATAGCACTGTGAAAACCTGGTTTAATGAACTCAATCGTGGCCGAGGCTCGCTCAAAAACGAAAGTCGTCCAAAAACGGCCGTTATGCCAGAGAACATTGATGCCTTGCGAGAACTGATAATACCTTGGCATACCGTGAGATAGAGGCATCCTTAGGCATTTCTTCCACCAGCAAACATTAGATATTGCATGAACACCAGGCCGTAAAAAAGGTTTGTTCTCGTTGGATCCCGCACAATTTGACAATCGCTCAAAAACGGCTCGTGTCGATTGGCGCAAAGAAATTTTGGAATAATACGATCGTGTGCTTCAAAAGACGTTTATAAGATCGTCACGGGTGACAAATCATGGATGCATATAAGCCCGAAACAAAGCACCAATCGACTGTGTGGGTCTTCGAAGACGAGCCAAATCCAACGAAAGTTGTTCGTGGAAGAAGCACTTCGAATCAAATGGTCGCCTGTTGCTTCAGCACAACTGGTCATGTGGCGACTGTTCCGCTTTTGCACGTTTGGCTGAAGTCTTCGTAGTAATTCGAAAAACGAACAAGAGAAGACGAATGATTGTGCACCATGACAATGTGAGCTCTCACACATCGTCTCAAACCATCCGCCATACAGCCCTGACTTGGCCCCCAATGACTTCTTTTATGCGTGGTCAACGATTTTTATTTCTAAAAGATGCTGTTGAAGCGTTCTAAAACCATGGTTTGGTGGTGTCTCAATCGGAATGCAAAAGTGTATAAATCATGCTGGAGAATACTTTGAAAAACAATAAAACCATTTTTGATGATAAATATTCGCATTTTTACTATAAGGTCAGAAATATATATAGCAGCCCTCTTATAGGGTCTTGATAAGAGATATGAGCATATCCAGTATTCCTTTAGAGCGAAGAAGGCGAAAGGGTATCGATTGCCTTTTTAAAGTCGATAAAATCAAGGTTAGGTGGCGAGCGCCATTTGACGTTATTATTCTGAGGCTGTTGGCGTGATCAATGCCATGTTTTATGCGAAGAAAACCTGTTAATTATATTCACTATTGCCTTGTTCACCATGATAAAGAGCCCCGTCCAGTTCATGTTTTGAATCATATCCCCTTTCTTTAGAAGTTTAAAGATCATATGCTGTAGATCGTCGCTGAGAATGTTAGAAATCTAGAAGTCATTTATGATTTGCTGTGTGAGCTAGGCGTTTGCGTTGGAGTTCGAAAACAAAGACAGTTGTGGATCAATCAATTGTACCAGAAATAGGTGTTGGCTGCTCGTAACATCCTTTGCAAAATTAAATTGGAATCGGTTGTGATTAAAGTGCTGTATGTTCTGAAATCGTGAATAAGGAACTATATAATCCAGTTTCGCACGTTTTTTTTTAATTAGTCGGGTTTACTTTGTGGCATTTCGCCGGACCAGAAATTGGAAGGATCTTTTATGAGCAACTATTTGAAAATGTGGCTGTAAGAATTCAATTTCAGCAGAGATGGGTGTTGCTTGCTCTATATGCTCTGTGCAATACTTGATCGGATGTTAAACGTGCCTTTCAGAAATAAGGCGAATCCTATGAATGATATTAGAAGGTGTGCCAATTTCAATGGGGTTTGTCTCTAGCCCAAAAGCGAACAATGTTGCAAGTTAAATTGAATTCGTACATAACTATACTTTGACTCCAACGGTAGATAGACAGACGAATAAAAGGTAGAACGAACATCACTCAATGGACTTGGATAGTGCTTCCGAATCGGGCGGTGTCTACCTCCATTCATTAACAGTGTTACAAAAATCAGCTATAAGTTACAAATGTCAGTGCCATGGTGTGGTGTAGGATTTAAAATCATGTGAAAATCTGTCAAATTCGTAAAATCCAGTTTTCCTCTCCAACCTTAATAGTTTTTAACAAAAACTTATATGAAAATGAAGCTGGCTTTTAATATATTTATTTGGATTTTGTGGGCTATCTCGGTTGCATAGGTGTTGTCCTATGTAGAGGCCAGATGAACTTTCACCTGTGAGCATAGCAAACTTTATTGAATTCACTCATACGCCACCGTGTTACCGAAATAACTAATATCACTCATACGCCGTGTTTATAAAGGGCTCTCCAACCATAATGCACGCTGTTAATTGTTTGTCACACCTAAACGTCATACTTTTTTTGCTGTGAGGTGCCACACAGCTAACGAAACAATGTCTTTTTGCGCGATAAATTCAGCTGCTGTGTTATCTCACGTCGTGGCGGTGTTCATTCGCTGCCACGAATATGTGATTTGACACTGTTGGACTTCTTTCTTTGGGGGTATTTAAAAGAAAAAATGTACGCCAATAAGCCAAGAACATTTCAAGGGCTTAGAGGATAAGAGAATTTTGCAAACCGACATTGAACATCCATTATGTGGCAGAGTCATTGAAAATATGGACCATAAAATAGAGGTATGCCACCAAAGCCGTGGCGAGCGTTTGGCCAATATTTAATTTCACACATTAATGTCATAGATTGATCATAATAAAAGATATTAAGACAGGCCTCTGAAACCGTTTTGTTTTATTTATAATTAACATTGTTTTAAATTTGCTCACTTACTTTTTCCTTTCCTGTATGAAGAATTTGCTTGTGGATTAATTCTTCTTTCAACAAGTAATAACAACAAATGATCACAACAAATGAAAAAACTCATAGAATAGTGCGTTTTAGTAGGACCACCCTTAAGTTGCCTTTAACGATTTGTATGTGGACCTTGTGGAACTTCTAGGTTGCTTAGATGACGTACAACGAGTAAATAGTCCTGCGAACGTTCACCTGTGAGCAAGACAAACGTTATTGTAATCACTCATACGTCACCGAGTTAACAAAAATAATTAATATCACTCATACGTCCTGGGTATATTAGCACCCTTTTCAATTAAATATTTCTTGTGTATACAAGTTTTATAAATTATGAAGCTTGAGTTCTTTTTCAGCTCGATATTTTTTAAAACTTTAACTGATTTTAAACAAAGGTCGAACAAACAAATTTCGATTATATTCCTTGTCTGCACGTTTTAAAACTCAATTTTCTACTGTAAGATATTGTTGCTTTGTCTCTTCCACATTTCTATTCAATATTCATAAGCACAACCACACATTTTTGATTGTAATCTCAATCTTTCCTACATTGCTTCCATAAATGCTAGAGAAACGCATTAAAGATCCATTCAGCTCCAGTCACAAATGTCAATGGTGGTTATTATCCCTATGTGTGTTTGTGTGTCGAGATGTCAATTCGAATGTTAATTAATAACGAAATCATACAAATTATACGGAAAAGTAGGAAAACTTTTCACATATCCATAACATGTTGGTGCGATGCTCCTTACATCGTCGACATGCTGTTGTATTGCCATTGTGCTGCGAAATGTTGTAGTGTAAAACTTTTGACATTTGACATTTGTCAAGTACGTTTATGTTCGGATATGTGTATTATATCCGTATATCTCAGTGGAAACTTCAGTCTTAGAAATAATAGTAAACTGAAAAGTATGACAACACACAGTGGATTATTTTCAGAGAAGGTGGAGAGAAATATAATTTACCAACATCTAATGCCATAAGAATGTTAATATTTTACTAGCTCATTATATATCGGTTGATTGAGAACAAGCTTGCCTTCTGAGACTTATTGTGTTTTAGGCGAAATGTCCGTTTATTCCAAAATAGCTTTTCCTTTGAATCTTTTAAAAGATCACGAAAGTCAGAGTTATTTGGTAAAAGTGTGAATCATCTTGGTCGATAATGGTCCACTGTGCGCTGCTCTTATAGATCCGCCGCTAATGAAGTAACAATGACATGGAAACAAAATTAGTGTGAACGACATAACTAAATACTTTAAGCATGTTATTTCTAATTGAATATCCGCGCAATCGCAACACCCAATGTATACATATTGGTTTATCCAAATTAAGTTTAACCCTAACTTCTGGTAAATGCTTCCTGCTACTAGATCTAGTTTAATTCTATTATTTATTAAATTATTTTCAATAAAAAAAATTATATTTCCCATTGAAAACTTGTACTTACGAAATGAATTGGTGCCCGAACTGGAAGAACCACGACTAGGACTTTGTCTATGCTTCCAGGGCATGATGCTGGTCAAGCTCGAATGATGTGGCGGATGATGATTACTGCTGTTGTGAAACTTCTCCGACGATGTCTTGAGCATGTGCCCACTACCGCTCAATGCATGATGATGGTGCTGATGGCCATCCGCCACATGATCGTCGCAATGAAATTCTTTGTGCTGGGAAAAGTGTTGATGAAGATGCTGATGACCGTGCAAGAGTTTGTCTTTAAGGCCACTACTGTTCGATATGATGGTGGCGCTGCCATTGCACAGCTGTGAATTGGTCGCATGCAATTTATGATGATTATGCAAAGATGATGACGTCATCGTGTCATAATTAAAATTGTCAATGTCCACTAGATTATTGAAACTACGACTGTTGTAGGAGGAGGACCGCAACAGCGGTTGTTGCTGATGCTGCATGTTGTTGGGGTCGGTCCTACCTTTGCCCGAGGCCGGGGTGGTGGTATGGAAGATCTGCTGTTGATGTGGCAACATATGATTGTCGTGATTGCTGCAGAGCGATGCTTGCATCAAATCTCGCGAGAAATTCGACCAAGATTTCGAGAAACAGCGACAACGTTCGCCCGCACCCAGGGGACGCATGGTCGAGTATTGCGTCTGCTGCAACGGATACTGCGACTGCAGTTGTTGGTGTTGCAGCTGCTGCTGCTCTTGTTGCTGTTGCGTGTACATGGCCAATTGGCGGGCATAATCACTGCTCGGTCCGATGGTGTTGTACTTGCTAAGGCTTAGCCGGCTACTGTTCTTGTACTGCTGTAACTTTTGCTGTAAATCACGCTGCGAGAGATGAAAGTCCGTGCTGTTGTAGCCGCCCATCATCAGCGGTGGCCCCACATTTATTGCTCCCGACGAGCTCTTGTGCAGGAAGCAGAGTGATGGGTCCGATTTTTGGCTGCGGGGCACAATGATGTCATCGTGCACGGGATAGGGCGGGGGATAATTACCAAATGAGGTGTTAACGGCAGCGGCGGAAGAGGCGGAGGCTTTGGCGGATGCAGAGGTATTGCTAACATGGCAGACATCGGGCTTGCCGTGTGACGAGGCCATGTTGGTCAAAGTGGCGGCGCTGGCCAGATGAGGCTTATAGCTGCCATTTGTCGTTGTACTTGTCGTGGACATTATGTCGGAACTCACGGCATTGGCACATTTCAATATGGAAGTGGTGCAGTCGTCAATCACAGTTCGTACATCGTGAACACTTTTGGCACAGTCGTTCAATAAATCACCACTGCACAGTGTGGCTATGGACCCGCTGCTATGGTTGTTGTTGCTGTTGCCGTTACTGTTGTTGTGGGTGTTGCTATTGGTGTTGCCCTGAGAGGCCGCCGTCTTGCCATTGCACATAATGCCCGACGATCTCTGGGTCGATTGATGTTGCTGCTGCTGCTGTTGTTGCAGATGTTGCAACAAACGCAGGCTGCGTAAGCTGCCATTACGCTTCATGGCCGGCGGTGGGGGTACAGGTGGAATAGTTTCGGCATCCGATGAACTTAAAGCATCGCTCTGCAATGAAAAGATAGAAAGAGACTGGAATGAATTCAAAGTGTCATTTGTTAATGGATTTTTATCGTTAAAATGTTTATGTTGCTGTTGTTTCTTTGTCGGTGCGCAATTTCCCTTTGAAAGGCGCTAGGAGATAAACTAAAAATCATTTGACAAAAGCCGGAATCCCTATCAATCATACACTCTCCTCGATTGTGAAAGCATTAATCAAAAATGTCTGTTATGAAAACAGAAACCGTCGAAAACCGTGAAGGAACGCTTACAATGCAGAGAATCGTACAAATATTTTTGTGAATCTACGCAATTGCTATCAAGTGATGCTTAAACAGTTTCACTCCGATAAGTCAATCAAAGCGGCGGGCAAACAGAAAATCATTTTTATTTCATTTCGTATCTGCTTTTCCTTTCATTTCGCTTGCTTTTTTTTTTGCAATGAGCAAAAAATCAGCAAATTGAAAGCTTTTATGATATTGGCAGGCAGCTGTTGTGGGGGGAGGGTGCGGCATATGCGTGAACGTGGGTACGTCTTCCCGAAGCGGAAATATGCTTCGATAACATTGAAGGCACAAACAAATGCTGAAACGAAATCATTTCATATTTCACACATACATTAAGACTTTTCTCCAGAAGAGAATGCCATTGAAAGAACCCCGTTTTTATTTCCACTGCTTATCAGTGATACAGTGTCAGGCAAATAGCAAGTCGCAAAATAAATGAGAAACCTTTTTCTGCCAGAAGTTACTTGTATATTCGGCGTGAGGACTTGTGGTGGCAGGTGATGGGTGCTGATTTTTTTGATAATGTGAAATTCAATTTAGAACTTTATTTAATTTAAAACTGAAGTTAATGTACGGGCAACGTTAGCATTTGCTGAATATATTATCACCAAAAGGGGTGATGTTATGACCTTGGATATTTCCAGTCACGATATATGCAATATATAGAGTTTACAATGTGCTCAACTTTTGATCTATTTTACCATAAAAAGGTTGAGTTATCTCGCTTTAAAAACAATTGATGAAGCCACTATTTTTCACAATTTCTTCCACCAGCTGAAGCCTACTAACCATTTTAAGCGTCGCCAATACGCAGAATTGTTGGTTGAGTAGACAGAAGTGAATACAAAAAAAAAATATCTTCAGCGACGAGGCACACACAGCTATAGTGACAGAAAAACCGACAACCTCGACTTGCCGTCGTGCCTAATAATTGACCAGGAACATATCTAATGCGAATTTTGAATATAGATTTAAATTTTCAAGCTTACAAGGTTCAATTGGCTCAAGAGCTGAATCGTACTGACCATTTCAAGCGTTGCCATATCCCGGAATGGTTGGATGAACAGACAGAAGAAAATGGTCACTTCACAAAGAAAATCATCTTCAGCGACAAGGCACACTTTCATCTCAGTGGATTTGTTATAAATCAGAATTGCCGCATTTGGGCAAACAAAAATCTAAGAGTTATTGTTAAAAAGTTGATGCATCCACAAATAGTTAATGGACTGGAGGTCGAAAATGAAGTCGATCCAGCAGTTACCGTGAGTTGCGTTCGCTATTGCGAGACTATAACGGACATCATGTGGCCACAAATTGAGGATATTGGCCTAGACGAAATGTAGTTCCAACAAAATGGTAATACTTGCCACACAGCCAACTACAATGGCTCTTTTGTCTGAGAAATTCAGAAGCCGTGTTATATAGGGTGTCCCAAGAAGAACGCAATTTTTAAATCTGGCAACATTCGAAGTGTCATTGTTTGACATTTGAACAATTTTTATTGTTTGTGAAATTGTTTTACCAAAATGGTGAAAGTTTTGCGGCTACAGTTCGCAAATTGCGATCAATTTGGGGTCACAATAATGCTCCAAAAGAGTCAACTGTAAAGAGATTAATGGATAAATTTGCCGAAACTGGGTCTGTTAGTGATGTAAAGACAACAACGCGCCATCGACCAGGTCGATCGACCGAAAATGTCGCAGCTGTACGTGATGATGTCGCTCAAACTCCATCCACCTCAATTCGACACCGAGCTCAGCAAATTGGTGTCTCCAAATCCACTTTGCAGCGAATTTTGACGAAAGATTTGCATCTTCATGCATACAAAATTCAAATGACTCAGGAACTGAAGCCAGCTGACCATGGACAGCGTAGGGAGTTAATTGGGTATTGGAGAGACAACATGAAAATGCTGATTTTGCCGATAAAATCATCTTCAGTGACGAGGCCCATTTTCATCTTGATGGCTTCGTCAATAGGCAGAATTGTCGCATTTGGGGTGCGGAAAATCCTCGAGAGATTCACGAGAAGCAAATGCATCCTCAACGTGTCACTGTGTGGTGTGGTTTTTGGGCTGGAGGAATCATTGAATTGAAAAAATGAATGTGGAGGGCATGTGGTTCCAACAAGACGGCGCCACATGTCATACAGCCAGAGAAACAATTCAATTGCTGCATCAGTCATTTAAAAATTGCGCTCTTCTTGGTACACCCATTATAAGGTCGTGTCGATGTTAATACGCCGTCACGTTCATGAGATTTGATATATGCGATTTGGGGATATTTACATGAAAGAGTGTACGTCAATAAGATAAGAACAAGTCAAGAGTTAAAGGTTGACATAATTCAATTCATTAACGAAATTGAACCTCCATTACGTCTCAGAGCATATCACCGAAACCTAGGCGAGCATTTGACCAATATTTTGTTTCATACAAAATTGTCATAGATCCTTCGTTCATAATAAAAGATAATAAAAAATATTAATCAGATGAAAAAAGATTGTAAAGGAAGACGGAACTCACAAATAGTAAATCTTTATATTCCCTGAAGATGATTAATGACGTGGACCGAAATATTGGAAAATATTTTTTTTTATATAATATTGTTAGGTTAAAAAATATTAATCAGATGACAAAAAGATAAAGCATATTATGCTTTATTTGAATTATTGAATCTGCTCCAAAGGAGCCTAACTATAAGTGTAAGAATCTTAAGTATAATTCAATAATAAATCCTAGTATGGATTACTTGTTATGTGGATCTCTGCTAATTGGCAGGATTTTAATTTATTTGGTCAAAATAGTATATAACTGGTATGGATCACATGTCTGAGAATTTTAAGCCTGGTTTGGCTTAAACCTCTTGAAAATGGGCCAGAGAACCCTTACAGTCATTTACAGAGTGTTCGCGATATTATGTAGAGTGAAGAACTCTAATTATGTATGTATAACGGATAACTTTAGAATAGCAGAGAAATTAAGGTATTGTAGGTTTTTCGTGTTGACTGTTTTAAGGATCACGTATGAGAGCATTTAAGCCACGTGACGTAGAATAAAGGATTCTACACAGTCTTTTTTGAGTGTTCGTATAAAATCAACAATTATAAAAAAGAAAGCAATTTAGTTTTTTCTTGTTTTCGCAGAAAGACCTAACACAGACAGGCGAGCTTAATATAAAATATTGATTCTATCATAGTAAAAAAATTACGTTTTAGTTGGACAACCCTTTTCTTACTAAGCAGTTTTACATGTCGTTGATTTTGACACACATTGCACAGTGTTTGGACTTAAATTAGAAGTTTTTAGATCTATTTCAATCTCGTATTCCTTTTAATTTATTTGAAATGGTTTTTTATATTTTTATTTTGTCCAATATTTCTCCCCACTGTGTCACTGATTAGTTTGTGTTAGTTTTCTTGTCCCTGTTATCATTTTTCTGTATGGTGAGTTTTCGTCATTTTTGGCCCTTTCAAGTTAATTGCGACCTTTCTATCGCACTCCTTTCAGTTTCTACTGATGTTGGCAATGGTTGTCCTGGAACAATTTCAAAATACTTTTCCCATCATTTGCATTTCGGCTAAATTTTACATTGTGTTAATGTATTGTACCTGTTTTGGACCTTTAATGCGCCGTTTGCCTTTATTTTTTATATATATTACAAATTTGTTCTCCACCCTTTCTTTAATTTACTTCGTGTTGTAATTTACTTTGTGTCGTATGCTTAATTTTATAGTGTGTTAATATATTCTGCCCTTTTCGGTCCTTCACTGGCCATTACAAATTTTGTATTTCACCCTTTCTTTAATTCACTTCGTGTTTGTTGCCTTTTCAACCCATTTTTACCACTTGTTTCAAAACGTAAGCATTTTAAAAATCTTAGATAATTTTTCGTTTAAAAATAAATTTTAGTATTTTGATACTCGTAAAAAAAGCAATAATCCCATACAATAATAATCTTTAGCAGATATACAGAAGCAAACAAATGAGGTATGGCCAGTGTAAGCCCTTTGAATTTGTATTTCCATTTTTATTTTTATGACATTCTGTTGATTTATACAGTTTCCCTAGATTTTTTATTTCATCAGTGTTGGCCAATATTCTGAATATTCGTATTATTTCTTTCGTCACGTCTGTTTTGGTATTTTTAACCGAGTCTCTTTTTTGTGGCTGCTAATTTAATATTCGTTCTTCTTTTTTCTTTTGATCCATTTTAAATAATATTCGGTTGATCTAATATTGTTTTTCTTACGTTTTGCAATTTCGCCTTATTTGGCCTTTTTTAATCAATTTTTCCAATTTCTATTTTCTTAACCATTTCGTTAGTTAAAAAAACTATTTTCACCACTTTTTAATATTTTGCCTTTTGTCACCCTTTTTTTTATCCCAATTTCTATTTTCTATGCCATCATGTTGATTTAATTCTGTTTTATTAAGATCCTAATATTTCGTCCGTTTTGTCCCATTTACATGCCTTTTTATACCCATTCATATTCCATGACACCCTGTTTATTTTCTATTGTTTTCTTATTTATCAATATTTCTCCCTTTTCAGACCTTTGTTATGCATTTTGCCGCCATTTTTTGCACATTTTTTTATTTCGCCTTATTTTATTATTTTTTTTATCCCCTTTTCAATTTTTTATGTAGCCCAAATGACTAAACAATGACCGTGGTTGATTTTGGTTACAGAAAACTTTAGACAATTTGCGTTTAACCCGTTTGTTTTAAAAGTGTCTGGGAAACATTATTTGCCCCATTTTAGCATTTTTTTATTCCCTATTTAATTTTTTATGTCGCCCAGTTGACTAAACGATGATCGTGGTTGATTTTGGTAACAGCAAACTATTGACAATTTGCGTTTAACCCATTTGTTTCTAACATTAAAGGTGTTTGGGAAAAAAAATTTAAGAATATTTTTTATCGAGCTCTGTTATTTGTTGCCTTTATTACTTCTTGAATAACTGTTTCCACAAATTCCAAATTTTTAAATCAAAGAATTTATGATGCAAAAGGCAATAAGTTCTTCTATACAAAAAATATTAAAAATTTCTTTTAACGTTTCGAAATAATCGCCCCATCGACACTTAGTCTTTGAATAACCGAGTATCAATCAAACACGCCAATTGTTTTTCTCTCTTTATAATATTTCGCTAGGTTTAGCACCGTATTTATTCTTGTAATTTCCATTTGTTTTTTTTATGGCATCTTAATGACTTGATATACGAGGGCGACCGCAAAAGTAACTGGCCTAACATAAAAAGAACCTTTTTTTGGAATTATTATTATTTATTTTTCAACATAATTTCTTTCCAACTCAATACACTTCATCAAACGTTTTTCAAGTCTTTTAATTCCATCCGAAAAATAAGATTTTTTAAGACCTTCAAAATATGCCTCAGTTTCAGCAATAACCTCCCTATTGGACGAAAATTTTTTGCCACCGAGAATTTTTTTAAATTTGGAAACAATAAATAATCAGAAAGAGCTAAATCTGGACTATATGGTGGACGCGGAGCAGTTTCAAATCGGTATTTGGCCAGTTTTTGTTGAGTTAAAAATGCAGTGTGTGAAGGAGCAATATCTTGATGAAAAAGAACTTTTTTTTTAAATGCGGTCGTTTTATCTTGATTTCTTCACTCAACCGATCCAATAATGCACAATAATATTCACTATTTATAGTTTTTTCTTTCTCAAGATAATCAATAAATTGTATACCCCTTGCATCCCAAAATACTGCGGCCATTACTTTTCCTGCTGACTTAACAGTTTTCGCCTTCTTGGGACCACTTTTACCAGCTTCTATCCATTGCTTTGACTGTTCTTTGCATTCTGGCATGTAGTGATGGATCCATGTTTCATCAACAGTTATGAATCGGCGCAAGAACTCTATTGGATTACGCTGATAAATCGCTAAAAGCTCCTCGGAATTGGTCCAACGGACGATTTTTTATGGCAAAGTCAACAAACGCGGCACATATCTTGCGGATAGCTTTTTTATGTGGAGTTCATCATGTAAAATACTCCAAACTTGTTTTTCGTGTATTTTAACAATATCAGCAAGTTCTCTGAGCTTTATTCGTCTATCTTTAGTCACTTCATTAAATATTTTTCTAATGTTTTCAATAGTAGTAGCAGTTTTCGGTCTTCCAGAGCGTTGTTCATCTTCCGTACTTGGACGACCCATTTTAAATTGTTGAACCCAGGATTTCACGGTGGGGTATGATGGTGCGTTATCACCATAAACAGAATCCAATTCATCTTTGATTAATTGTGGCGTATAACCGTTCATATAAAAGTGTTTAATTACCGCACGAAACTCTTTATTTTCCATTTTTCAAAAATTATAAAACTTGTTTACTTCAATCACCAGTAACAAAGAAAATAATCATTAAATATTTCGGAAATTTTGACAGAACAGTGTTTGAAAACTGGCCCAAAACGAGATGGCTACCGATCCTGATTTTTACTAGAAAATTTTGTTCAGCGATGAAGCTGACTTTTTGTTGAATGGGTACGTTAATAACCAAAATTGTCGGAGTTATAAAAATCCACAAGCCATTGTTGAAATGCCGTTACATCCTCAAAAAGTCACTGTTTGGTGTGCTTTACGGGCAGAGGGAATCCATATTTCTACGATTCCATATTTCTTCAATGGGGAACGCTATAGAAACATGAGTAATGACTTTTTCGTGCCTGAATTGGAGGATGTTGATGTGGACGACCCTTGGTTCCAACAAGAAGGCGCTACATGCCATGCAGCCAATGAAACAACCCATATATTGAAGGAAACTTTTGGTGAGCGCAATATCTCGCGTCATGGGCCTGTAGCGTGGCCTTTAAGATCGTGTGATTTTGCACCGCTGGACTATTTTTTTGGGGTTACGTGAAGTTGCTTGCCTATGCAGATAAGCCCGACACAATTGAAGAGAATATTCGGCTCCAAATGCTGTAAAAAATGATCGAAAATTGGTCCTCTCTACTGGAATTCATTCGAGCCTGCCGCGATGGGCACTTGCCCGAAATCATTTTTTTAACATCATGGCAAACCCTTATCTTTATAAAAAAAAGCTAAATTCTTGTTCAAAACATAAAATTATATGTGTTTTATTCCTTCTTGAAAATCACACGTCTGAAAATACACCCTTCATAGTAGGATTTATGACAATTATGTGAGAAACCAAATATTGGCCAAATGCTCGCCACGACTTCTGTGGCAAACCTCTATCCGGTAGTCCATATTTCAATGACTCTCAGGCATAATGGAGGTTCATGTCATTGATGTGCCGAATTATCTCATCATTTTGCTCTTGAATTGTTCTTGGCTTTTTGACGTATATTTATTTATTAAATATCTCCAAGTAGAAGTCCAACGTTGTATAGTCAAATGATCGTGGTGGCAAATTATCATCGCCACGACGTGCGATAACACGGCCATTGGACTTTTAGCGCGCATTGTTTTATTGGCTGTGTGGCAAGTAGCACTATCCTGTTGGATCCACATACTGCCTAGGTCCATCTGCCCACAAGAAGTCCGTTATCAGCTCGTGACTGCGAACACCATTCACAGTAACTGCTTGGCCGACCTTATTTTCGAAGAAGTGCAGCAATCACATGCGGATTCTCATTTGCCCAAATGCGACAGTTGTGATTGTTAACGAATTCACTGTGGTTACATTTGATCGAATACGCTGACCAAAATAATCACGAATTGCACGAAATGTATTTTGAACTGAGCGCCCATTTTTGTAAAAGGCGTAAACAAGTTTAACGCGCATTGAACAGGGATTAAACCGGCTCAAGACCTCTTGCTTCTATATTTAAATAGAAGACAAGTTTTTAACAAAATGGCAAAGTGACATTAATTGTGTACCGCTCAATAGTTAAATTTGTCAACCACTAAAGCAAAGAAATGTCAAACTAACTTTAACGTTAAAATGTGACTTACAATTAACTTCGTGCATTTTGGTCGGGCCACCTTTTATGTATTCCGTTTTTAATTGTCTACAATTTGTGATAATTTGCAAGATATGTTGACTTTTGGCATTACCGAGAACCCTTAAAACATCTTGCAAACGAATGGGAATGTTGTTTTCCGTTCTACCTTTAAATGTGTGTCCTTAAAATAACCCTACGTTTCTGTTTTACGGCCCTTAACGAAAACATAATTCAAAAAGTTCACCATTCTACCCGTATATACTCGTACATACTATTTCAGTTCCAAATTTGTACCTTTCATAACGGATTTGTCCAAATCCCATCGATTTCACTTTGAACTTGTTACAACGAAAATACATACTTGACGAATTCCACGCTTTAGGTGCAGTTGGTTAGTAGGTATAAAATGTTTCCGTTTTATCCCATTAAGTTTTAAGTGGCCAAAAAATCCTTTTTACGTAGAATTCTGGTTGCTGGTTCCTAGTAGGTGCTCTGGATAAGAAGGTATAAAACTTTCCCTTTTTAGTCTATTAAGTTTTAGTTTTCAAAAATTCCCCTTTAATTATAATCCTAGTGAAGGTTCCTAGTTGGTGATTATTACTCGAGGCGTATAGTCCTAGCGTGGATTTAGCTGATAACTAAACTCTCAGAAGTCAAACCAAACATCGAAACTCAAACTAACATTTCGCTCTAAAGACGACCATAGGCTTCTTTTACTTACAAACATTTCAAAGATGTTTCCAAAAAAAAGCATTTCTTTAGAATGAGATAAAAAAATTGGACATCAGTTATCTAATAAGTATGTTTTTTTACCATCTAAGATATTTTAGAACTTAAACATTTAAACGGTCTATGGAGTATCACCTTGGTTAAAATATGTAGACTCCTCTTTTCTCATTTATTTCCTTATCATAAATGTACCACATTTAGAAGCCCTAAATCAATTAACAACACTGTACATTTAAAATTGCAAGTATACGGACCAAATACAAAACCTGCCTTCCTTTTATCTGTCCTTTCCCCACACACCCACTCCTGTATATTTACATACGAGTACAGCCCTACCTTGCATTGTACGAGAAGAAGAATACAAAAAGTACAACAATAATCAATTGTAACGAATTTGACCGAAGAAAATTCAATTAGGTAGTCATGGTTGAATTTACCCAAACCTCTGCTGGCGTTGCCATGAATGGTACAGCAAAAAGGGATGGAACCCATTAAAAAGTGGCGCGTGTATTGAGTGGTCCTTTGGGATGATAAGAATATTTCAATCAATTCTTCTTCAGTTTACGTTTTTTTATATTTCTGAGAATTTCTTTTTTCTTTGTTTGCATATATAGAAGTGGCATTCATGGCTAAAGGGTGGTGCAAATACTGGAGTCTTTTTTTACATCTTTTGTTACGCTGGGCGCCTTTTCACTGCTTGTATCATACCTTTGCAGAAGTATGTCGCCTTAAGTCCGAACAACGTGGAAAATATTGCAAAAATCTAGTATCCTATGAAGAGTGTTGTGTGGTTAAAACGGTTATTTTATAGAAAGAAAGTGTTGGACGATATGAAGCTCTAACACTATGAAGCTCTAAATGTAAACTGTACACAGGACAAATATGAGAGGATACAGCTGAGAAAATATTCGCTGCCACTTAACAGAACTCTGCCTGTCAACGGACCTTTACAACTCGAACAGATCTTTTTATTTTCCATTCCTTCTATAATTAAATATAAAGGGTGTTTTTCAGACATGTGATTTTAAAGAAGAAATAAAGGGCATATAATTTGATGTTGTATTAAGCTTTATTATAAATACAGGGTGCAACGCGGTAATTTGCTTATTTGGGAGTGAAACAAAAAAATTATGAACCTTAGAAAAATTTATTTTGTTTCCTCATTATATTGTACAGTTGGGTAATTTTTAAATTGCATGGTTTTAAATAGTGTATCTGGCAAATGCCACCCTTCGCTATCCACACAATGCTGCATACGTTTACTGAAGTTTTCATGAACTCTAACAAGCATGTCGAATTGGTATTCTGCCAATTTCAGCTAAATATTGTTAATTAGGTCTTCCAAGGTGCTGGGACGCTTGATATACGATTTCAGGTAACCCCAAAGGATAAAATCGCTTGGCGCGCTTGATGGTTAGTTCCCATCACTCCTCAAAGAAATAAGCCGCGCAGGAAACATTTGCCTCAAACAATTCATGATAACCTTAGCTGTGTTTGCAGTGGCTCACAATTGTTGGACCACGCACATTTTATACATGTGAAAATTCAGTTTATCAAGAAGAATCCGGTGGAGAGAACGTCTGGAAATGCCAAGAGCAAGTGATTGCTTCCGCGCAGAGTATTGCGGAGATTGTAGTACTGCTGCTATAACTTTCTTGACGTTTTGTGGTGTTGCAATCTTTCTCTCAGGTCCCCTTCGTACACATGACACATTCCCTGCTGTCAATGAAGTTACCCAATTTACAATTGATTGCCGTCCAGGAATACGTACGCGTGTGGGAACAGCGAATCGCCGCCACAGCCTGTCGTGCAACAAAGCAACTTACAACCTGTAGAAGGTCGTGCCATTTATTTCGGTCAAGTCGCCGAAGCGGCTGGCTCGAATAAATTCAAGTCGAAAGGCCAAATTTTTGACCACATTTTGCAACATTTGGGGCCGTATGTCAGCAATAATACAAATCTCCCGTCAGCCACTACAAGCCACGAACACACTCCACTCTCTTCGACCAACAGCGCCGCCACAGCCTGCAGTGCAACAAAGCAACTTACACCCTGTATAAGGTCGTGCCATTTATTTCGGGCAAGTCGCCGAAGCGGCTGGCTCGAATAAATTCAAGTCGAAAGGCCTAATTTTTGACCACTTTTTGCAGCATTGGGGCCGTATGTCAGCAATAACGCAACGAATATTATCTTCCAAGTCGTCAATCGTGTTGGGCATATCTGCGTAGACAAGCGACTTACATAACCCCACCAAAACTAATCCAGCGGTGTAAAATCTTACAATCTTGAAGGCCAAGCCACATGCCCACGACAGGAGATAATGTGCTCACCAAATCAATTCCTTCAATAAATTGATTTTCTTGTTGGCTGTATGGCATGTAGCGCCGTCTTGTTGGAACCAAAGGTCGTCCATATCAACATTTATCAATTCAGGCACGAAAATTTCATTAATCCTGGCTCTATAGCGTTCCTCATTGGCTGTAATATTATGGCCGGCTTCATTTTTGAAGAAATATGGACCACTGATTACCTTTACCCATAGAGCACACGAAACAGTGAATTTTTGAGGATGAAACGGCGTCTCGATAATGGCTTGTGGATTTTCATTACAATCCAATTTCGGTTATTAACGTACCCATTCATCCAAAAGTGAGCCTCATTGCTGAACAAAATTTTCATGTAAAAGTCAGGATCGGTGGCCATCTCGTTTTATACCCATTCACCACGATTTTCTAACGCTGTGCCGGAGTATGTCTATTCACTATGAAATGGCAAACCCAAATGAGCATAAGTCGAGTGACAGCAGTCTAAAAGACCAACTTCGAAACAAGTGTGGACAGATTGAAAGCCACACATCTAAACAAAACACCCTTTATATGTTTCAACTTGAAGCTTTAGAAACTGGGACTATCCTTATTTGGATTTAGGTGGATAAATATGAAAGAGTTGTCTCCAAGATGATTAACGCTTTTGTTGACACTCCATTAAAGGTACAATCGTGTTCTCATTTTTAAGCTGGGTTAAGTTGTGGCAACCGGATAAAACCAGCTAACATCAGCCAAATATGAAACTATGTTTTACCACGGACATAGGCGCCCCTAATAGACCCCTGCCTGTCTGATACCCAAAATTATTAATAGTTTTAAAATTGGTACCGGCAAGATTTGTCAGTCCTCCTAGCATAGGCGAATGCAGTATAAGTATATCTAGATGTCGTTTACTTAAAGCAGTCACTCAACGCTCTTAACTTTTCCTCATTACCACAGCCTCTTAAAGACTTGATGCTCAGTCTCCAAGCGTATTCGATGAATAGGGGGTGCCCCGTCAGAACCGACACTAACGAAGGCAGTCTTTACCTTATCAGTGAGAGAAGATATTTTAGCCTCTTTAGGTTGCATCTTGGCCATATTTGCCTAGTAACCCTACAGATAACTAATTTGACTGTCTCTTCGGCTCTGACTTAATCCAAAGCCCACATGAGGAAGGAGGCTCAGTAACACTGGCAAATTCTTGGCAAATTTTCGTTTTATTCTTTACAAGTTTTTTGGCTTGGAGTTTCCTGGTATATCGCTATGACCCGAGACCCATATGAGGCCTACTCAGCCATCTTATTTGGGAATCTTCGGCTGATGATAAATCTAGGGATGAAGCTTTCAGAGATCTAATGGCTGCATGACTGTTCGAGTAAATAGCAGCGCTAGTGTTGGTCAATATGTTAAGATCCAGCCACTAAGTATGTAGTCCACCTGGTCAATTATCATTGCATTAAATCATAATATCCTCATGTGAACCACCAGATCATAATATACAAAAGTACAATTCCTTCTTTTTAAGGATCTGGCTGCACCCTCTTTAGCCACAATATCAATCGGCAATAGATAGAGTACGACATGCGAAGTCTCGATCGCTGAAGTCCAAGAAATGTCCTTTACTTTGACGTAGTTCATTTGCTTTGTCTTAAATATAACTCACACATTTGGATCACCCTTTACACTTGTATCTTTCATAAATAACTAAAAATAGCAAATATGATGAATGTCTACCCCAAGATACCTTCACACTAAATGAAATTTCAGAAACAAAATTTACAAACTGTCGTTCTGTCATAAAAAGAATCCAAGGTTTTATGAACTATCGTTCTTGAGATGTTGGCCATGAATAAAATCAAGTCCTCTTCTGAAACTTTCCGCCTCAAGTGGCCTAGACAAAATTTGTTTGCAAAATCTAAAATTCTTATTTCAAGCAGATCTTTATGAAAAAATACATTTTTACTATTTTGCTAGCAGCTCCTTGAGCCAAAAGCATAAGTAAATGGCATGTGAATCAAACACAAAATCTTAAAAATAAAACGAGTTTTATTTGACAAGAGCACACAATTACATAGCTAAGAAAATCGCTAAGGCAATTAGTTCAAATCGTCAAATAAAGAACCTTAAATTTTTTTTATTAATTGGAAATATCTAATAAAATTATGAAAATATCTGTTTCTATAAAAAATTATGATTTAAGGAAATTAGATTTAATGATAGTTACTAAAGAATTGTTAGGCAGTATTCCTTGAAATTAATCAAACTCAAATGAACTGCTTATTGTTTTTATTGATAAATTTTCTAAGTTTTCTCCATCAAATGGAAAATATTCAAAAAATACTATTTTAAACGCGGATATCCAACACATTTTTTAGTAAAAAATCAAAACTTTTAAGATATTTTGATAACATTTTGAAATTATTGCCTAAGCGGCGTTTACAGCGGATTTTTAAAATAAAACACTACTATTATATATTCTTATACGCTTCCGTTAAGACTTGGCTTATGTTAGTATTGAAACTAAGTGGCGCGCAGACATTGAGATGAGCATTGCATGGCATACATGATACAACCAATCCAAAAATAAACACTAAAAGAACGTGGTAAGATAAGTCGTAAGTTAGGCATGGCCGACTAAGAGAAACCCTACACCACAGTGATATTGAGAGTATTAGGCAACTCTATATGCAGCTTGAGCAAGTTCGGACAAAATTTGTTAGAGTTCATTATTTGTCTCTCGTTACGTACCATTCTAAATTTGAGAGTGATTGGGTATAACTTAGGGCTTCTAAAGCTGCGGGAGCTGAAATCGGGCGGGGCCTTTGTGTGGGAGCTATTCAAAAAAGTGGACCGATATGTTCCCAATTCACTAAATGTATTACGTCGTAATGCTGAGTGCTTAATATTTTAATCAGACTCGGCTGTATTATGTGGCTTTTAAAGCTTTCGGTTTAGAAATTGGAAAGGACCTATGTATGGAAGCTATATGAAAATAAAAACCTATGTCGTCCAGTTTTCCAACAATCGCCACAGTTAAGTAAAGGTCAGTGATAACGTACCAGGCAAAATTAGAACGTGATGTGGTGTCATTTGTTGCTTCTACAGCTACTGTAGCTCGGGAGGGACCTTTGGTGTTGGATCTATTCAAAAAACTTTGAATAATATGGACAAATTTCACCACGGATGGGTGTAGGTCACTCAAAATTCACTATGCGAAATTTCATTGCAGTTGGATATAATATGCGGATTTTAGAACTGTAAGTTTTTTTGAAATTAGGAAATAAACCTATGTATGATACTGGATATACTGAATATGGACAGATTTGGTTAGTCCTTGACTTAATAAGGTTTGTCCTTGGCCCAAAGTTAAAAAATGTACCAAATTTCATCGAAATCGGGTTATTATTGCGACCTGTACTTTGATTATGTCGATATCGATATCAGCACTAAATCATGAAACCCTGTACCACAGCGTGGTGTAGGGTACACAAATCAAGAATATTATCATAAAAAGGAATAATGTTAAGCCTCATAATAAATGTTAAGCCCTTCATCGAAATTGGTTTATAATTGCGAACTTTGACATTATGTCGATAGATAGGAGAGAGGGATCGGCAGATTGACGGACGATCGGCGAACGGACTACTGGAGGGACGGAGTGGCAGAGAGATGAAAGGGCGGAGGGACAGACATCGCTCAATGTTATCAGATAGAGATTCTGAGTCTATAGGTGTACTTAAACTAGCATCTATCTTCATTCCTTTAAGGTGTTGCAAATATCAGTACTAAATCATTAAAAACCCTTTACCACATTGTGGTGTAGGGTATACAAATTGAGATTATTATCATAAAAAGGAATAATGTTAAGTATTATAAATCCAAAAAGATTTAAATTGGCAAAAGGGGGAAAAAGGCAACAATTGCTGACTCCAAGATGAGTAGAGATTGAGAAAAAGAGACAAATGACAACGATTTGTTTAACACGTGAATGCGTGACATTCACAACATTAACGACAGTAAGAAGTGTCATGAAATGGGGAAAAAATAAAAGAAATATATAAAGGCTGAATTCGGGTGTGGTCGACATTATTTAAGCGTACACTAGTTTTATTGCCCCTAGAACGGAGTTGTATAACGTTGCCGCTGCAGAACACTAGTTGAAAATCTATGTATTTAGGAAATAATTTTAGAAAACCTGATCTGCTATGGCTAAATAGTTCAGTGAAATTTTGAACCGCTAAAGCCGATTGCTCACAAATTACAATGTGAACAAATATATTTGTGTCAACACATAATACAATTTCTAGAGTTCTTCATAAAACAATGTACCAGAAACTTCGTCTTACAAGATTTCCTTCTCCTCGCAATTTTTCTTTAATAGATTTCACAGTAGGGTAGGAAGCTTTAAGGACTACCGCTGTCAAGTCTCTGAAAGTCCTACTCCATTTGATGCTGCTTGACATTGGTGGTGTACAAATTTTGATATAAACATGGCTGTACTCGAATGTGGACAAAAATTGTAGAAAAATAATTTGTTGTAGCCGTATGAGTACTTAGCCTAAAATATGATCTGCTATGCCTAAATAGTTTAATGAAATTTCGTACCGCTAAAGCCAATAACTCACAAATATTAATATTAAGATGTGTATTTATGTCAACACACGAGAAAACATCCAAAGTCCGACACAAGATAATGGACCAGAAACTCAGTCTTAAAAGGTATTCTTTACCTTATATTTTTTCTTTAAGATGTAGGAAGCTTTCTTTAAGATGTGAGAAGCCGTGACCGAATCTCTGAAAGCCCTACTCCATTTCATACTGATTGATAAAGGTGGTGTTTTTGGCTAAGCCTCGATAAAATAGCGAAACCGCAAAAGCTAAATCGTTTCTATTTACGGAAAATGTAAATTTTGACACAGAAAAAGCACAGCTGTAGTTTTTTTTTTATAGAAATCAGAGTTGTATTCGACTGTGAATTTTTTTTTGAAAAATAATTTAATGTAGCCGTTTTAGTACTAAGCCTGAAAAGAGGCTTAAACTTGAAGTTATCCTAACTAAGTTTTAAAATGGCTGCAAAGAACTAACTAATTATGCCACTTTTTGTTTTCTTCAAGACTAGAACTTTTGGCAACTTCCTTTATACGAGGGCTGCTATATATATTTCTGGCCTAATAATGAAAATGCAAATATTTATCATCAAAAATAGTTTTATTGTTTTTCAAAGTATTCTCCAGCATGATTTATACACTTTTGCATGCACTCAAACCAATTGTCGAAGCACTTTTTCCACCCCGATTGAGACACCTCCAAAACATGGTTTTTGAACGCTTCATCTTCTGGCGACGAGAATCGTTGACCACGCATTTTTTTCTTGATATGCGGGAATGAAAAGAAGTGATTGGGTGCCAAGTCAGGGCTGTACGGCGGATGACCCATCAATTCGACGTTTTGGCAGGTCAAATAGGCGCTGGTTGAGCCGATGCATGAGAGCTCGGCATTGTCATGGTGCACAATGATTAGTTTTCTCTTGTTTGTTTTTCGAATTTCTCCGATGACTTCAGACAAACAAATAGTGGTTTACCACTCAGAATTGGCCTCCTACGTTGCTCAATCGGCCGAAGAAATATGAGACCATTTGCTTCGAAGTGCTTCTTCTATGAACAACTTTGACGTATTTTTTTATTCAAACCAAATTTTCTTAGTGGGCCACCGTGGCAGATTTACCTCCGGTGAGTACACCTAAAACTTTATCACAGGCGGTATTCCACCTCGTATTTACCGGCTACTTTTTAAGTCAGGCTTTTAACACTAAATACTACGCCACGGTCAGCCGTACTTATTAAGGGTTTTTGAAATTCGAGCACATAAAAGGCTATCAAAGTTGTTAGTAATTATGAACTGAATAAATTATCCATAACAACTTATATCTTAAATGGTTCTACATTGGCTGCTGAGTTCAGACATTCTAGTTTATATAACTGCAGCCTATATGCTCTTCTATTTCTGTCAAGTCAAGCATAAAGCCTCCCGACGGACTATATAACATCTTAGATAATTCTGTTGATTATCTTTGGCTAGCTGGTGATAAAGCGAATATTCGGAGCTCCCATTATACAACAGTTTGTCTTATAGCGTAATGTATTAAATCGAGTTATTAAGAGCCCATAACGCACTTTTTCTAGCCTGGTAAGGTGGGTACGGCTTTCTGTAGAGTTTCGCTGTGGCTGTTATTTATAAGTATATAGAAGTGAAGTGGCGACCCATTTGGGTGTTACGGTTCTTAGAGGAGCAAAGGAAGAAATGCGGCTATACAACACGAATCGGCAACCACCTGTTGAAACCCTAGGCGCACTGTTCACCATATTGCTTATCATCACTCAGAATCAAGTCAATTTTTCAGCCCTTAATTATCCAGCCTCTGAAGAGAACATCTTACCAGTTTACCAGCCTCTGAAGAGAACATCTTACCAGTTTACCCCGATAGTCGCGCTGCATAGACATATCAAAAACGCATAGAGGAGATGAGCTAGTGGGCAGGCATACATTTTTCTAATAACGGTTACTTCAGAGTACTTATATATTCCTTCTGAAACTTTTTTTTAGAAATTGCCGTTTATCTAAACAAATAGGGTAAGGCGCGAGCAGAATTTAAGATAATAGGTCTTGTGTTTTTACTATATGTTTATGCCATTTTAATCAACTTTCTCATACACACAAAGAACAGATCTGTCGCCAAAGTGAAGTTTAAATACGCTCCACCCTACATTCCGTTTGCAACCCCAAGAAAAATTGATCGGAGGTCCTATATATAGTACATACATATATTACTGATCGTCGTAAAATTCTAAGACGATCAAGCCATGTCCATCCGTCTGTGTGTCTTTTTAAATAACCTAGAATACTGAAATTTGGCTTAGTCATGAGCTGTTTGGCATTGTAAAAGGGGGAAAACCGACCGAGGGTAAAAAAGTATTTTCTCACAAAGTCCAGTTGACGCAGTAATTGAAGGTCTAGGACCGTCCGCTTCGCTCTCGCTGCTCACTGTGGTCATTAGAACACACCGCAAAATAGAAAACGATTTTGTACAAAAAAAGAACATGTTTTCTGAAAAAGTACAATTTCATCTCGATATTTATGTTAAAAGTCAAAACTGACGCATCGGTGGATTGGAGTGACCATCAAGTAGACAATATATTTTTAGATGGAGAGTTTGTTCTGGTATTACTGAGCGTTGTTATCATTGGCAAACGTTTCTTTGAATAAGCTGCTGAAAATGACATTTCAGCAAACAGCGAGGATTACGGAAGCATAATAAATGGGTTTATTATGCTTCCGTAATCCTCGCTCGCGGCCGAAGATTGAAAAGATGGACTTGGACTTGTGGTCTCAGCAGGGTGTCTCGTCATGCCACACGATCCTCGTTTCAATCTAAACTTACAAACGTACGATGCAAGTCAAAATGACTTGCATCACAGCATGACGGTGTAGGGTGTCCGATTAAATGAACACAAAAAGAAGAAAAAGAGAAATTCAGACGCAAATGAATGCTTGCACATAAAGCAGCCGAAACGGCAGAGCATGGGAGCCAGCGAAGTGTTCAAGTACAATTTGGATGCATATGAACAAATTTGTCACATTAACATTTAATCTCTTGGGGCATGAAGGACATAAATTTCGTTTAATGTTTGAATGTCTGCGTGAGCCCCTCCTCCCCATATATGAGTGTATGCGAGCAAGAGTGTGTACACGCTCAAAGATGCATGATTATTCCACCTTTGACACACATAAAAGCGCTTACACATATTCCGAAAATACGAAAAAAAAATAAAACACCAAAGGAAGAAAAACGGAAAAATATGAAATTTCTCATATGAAAAATAACGTGTTTATGCACATGATAGCAATTACAGTAATGACGCCGATGTTGATGTCGATGCTGATACTGATACTGATTCCGTTGGCAATGCTGATGTTAGCCAAGCTGATGATAATGTTGTTGGTGATAACGTTGTTGACACTGATGTTGCTGACGAGATACATGCGGGCCACATGTGCACTGACGTGGAATGGGATTTGTGTATGGCATCTTTACGGTATTTAACACTAGCCTCGAGCGATATGTCACGTGGGGCAGGGTGATAAAATTAATGAGATAACTACAAGTAAAACTGGCATTAAATTGGACTTGGTCCGAATCGTATGTACTCGGACGATGTACTGTATTGAAGTCGGTATGCCGAGAAACCAAAAAAAAACACTTTCGCATTCTGTTGCATGTTTTGTGTTTACTTTATACGTTTGCCCATCTTTATACGTTTGCCCATCTACGCCATCTTGACCTAATATAATATATGTCAATACTGCTAAATGGTATGGCAACCAGTCCATTATTTTAGACGAAATACAAAGTTTAATCCCAAAAGTTCTTGTCATGAGCCACCTTGGCGTATTAGCAGTGGTTAGTGCACTAAAATGATCTCGACAGACTTCAAAGGATATGGTGATTGAAATCTAAGAGTTTTATGGTCGCTACTATGACTTATTGTCCTACCATGACCAACTGACTCCTACGAAGATTTTTTGTGTGGACGTCACATGCTGTGAAATTTCAGGAAAACATGTGTTTATTGTAATGACTGATTAATAGACAACTTTTAAATAAAACACTTAAAACAAGGGGACACACGAAGAAAAAAATTATGGTTGAAGTGACAATATTCAATGAACATCATACAATTGTTGGTTATATGGTTGTGTCACAATAGTATTATGATCCTCATAACAATAGTATGATTTACACACAACCATACCACGATCTCCACAACCATGTTATGATTTACACTCAACCATACTTTTTTTCCCACAAACACATTATGATTAACACTTAACCATAATATTATCCTCAAAACCATATTATGATCCCGTAAACCATAGTACAATCATAGTATGACCCTCTAAACCATAGTATGTTTTACCTGCAATCATATTTGATACTCACAACCATGCTATGTTCACCAAACTGCCATAGTATGATCCTCACAACCATAGTACGTTTCACATACAACTATAGTTAGATACTCACAACCATAGTCTGATTCACACGCAACCATGTTATGATCCCTAGAACCATAGTTTGATCCCAATCAACTATACTATGATTTCTAAAATTATGTATAAGGATTGAGATATGTTGATTTTCAACAACAGAAATTTCTCATTAGTAAACTATTTAAAAAAAAAACATTTTAAATTTCAAAATAATAGCTGTACAACCATACTATGATCCCCCTAACCATATTATTATTATAACTCAATCATACTATGATCCCCACAACCATAATATTATCCTCATAACCATAGTTTGTTTAAAATACTGACATAGTATGATTCTCACAACCATATTATGACTCACACACAACCATACTATGATCCCCAAAATTATTTGTAAGGATTTGCTTTAGTTGTTATTCAAAAATAGCGATTATTATAAAGTTAGTTTTACATAACTTTATAATAATCGCATTAAACACTTAACCATATTATTAAAAATATTTCAGTTATATTTATCCAAAGAAGTTTTTTTAAAAAAAAATAATTTGCATATAAAAAGTACTATTATTGCGTAAGACTCGTAACAATAACATTGTCATATTTAAAAAATACGATTTTGCCGGTATGATTGTCATAATCATATTATTGTTAACATTAAAACAAAAACAAAATATTTTGGCACACCAACCATATTTATATTGTTGCTACAACCATATTTCCCTTTTTAAATTTGTCATCAATACTATTGTAGCATTTCAACAATATTAATATTGCCGCAATCATACTACTGTTGAAATGAAATTCAAAAAACAATACTATGGTTGCGACGACCATACTTTTATTGCAGAGAACATACATTGCCGTGACCATATAGTAACCATATATTTTCTCAGCGTGAATTATGAGACAGCTAATGAAGTATTTGCCAAATTCTTCCAGGAAGCTCTTTTTTAAAAGTTATTGTTGCCTAACATTAGGGGACGTTGTCTAAGCCTGCACGGTCCCAGGACCCAAAGACCCCTCTCATTTATCAGACATTTGATTCGTATTTTCCAAAGTTATTGTTGCCGTGAACTTTGAAGAATTTTTCTTTTTATAATTTTTAAAAAGAAACATGGATTTGGACCTCCCTGTAAATTTATGTACATTGGTACTAAAAACAGCACTCGAATTTTGATTGTTAAAGCATAATTGCATTAAAGTGACAAGTGAGGGTATCATAAAGTCGGTCTCCAGGTCCAATAGTCAGTTCTCGTTTATAAATAGTAGATATCTTTCTATACATGACAAAGCTGAGTAATATCCTTTTGAGTTATTGTATTCTTCATCAAATTAAATTAAATATTCATTTCTAAAAGTAACAGACCCAAATTACGTACTTCCTTAGCTCGTCTTATTATAAAGTTATAAACAATCATCTTTAACTAAAATTTGGTGTACCAATGCAAGGAATGAAGATATAAATTTTTGCCTAAGACTGGGTGTCTTAAGCTTGCCGTTTTGAAAGTAAAGCTTTAAAGTGTTATTGATAGGTGGAACGCTTTTCATGATGAAGCTTAACTTTATTTTATTTTGCCGAAATATACTTCAGGACATTTTGAAACAAAGAGTACAAACTCATTTCTAAGTGTTCTCATCAAGCGAGGACCTTAGAAAAAATCTAAATAAAGTTTCAACTAAAACTTTAACCGAATTTTTATGACCGCACTTTTACTTTCCGCTTTTCATGATGAAGCTTAACTTTATTTTATTTTGCCGAAATATACTTCAGGACATTTTGAAACAAAGAGTACTAACTCATTTCTAAGTGTTCTCATCAAGCGAGGACCTTAGAAAAAATCTAAATAAAGTTTCAACTAAAACTTTAACCGAATTTTTATGACCGCACTTTTACTTTCCGCTTTTCATGATGAAGCTTAACTTTATTTTATTTTGCCGAAATATACTTCAGGACATTTTGAAACAAAGAGTACTAACTCATTTCTAAGTGTTCTCATCAAGCGAGGACCTTAGAAAAAATCTAAATAAAGTTTCAACTAAAACTTTAACCGAATTTTTATGACCGCACTTTTACTTTCATCGTTAATTATATGCACTCCTTCCCTCTATCAGCACCAGAAAGGACATGACTGAAAAATTATCACAAGCTGCCTCATTTGCAAAATTCATACTTATTTTACTTATAAAATCTATTCATTATGCGGAAAGGCATGTACTCGCATGTATGTGATGCAGGTGTCATGGGCTATTCACCTTTCTCTGCCTTTTTATTATAGATGTCCTCATGAATTCGTTATTTTACTTTATTTTTGTTTATTATTAAAATAAATATAGTATTTTCCTTTCGGGCTGATTGTATTCCATTAATTTCTGTGGCTGATGATATTCGCGCCATTCGTTGGTTCATTCACTCATGCATTTGGGTTTATTTCCTTTTCGGTTCACACGCTCTGTAATTCGTATATTTGTACACACATACGTACAAGCGTTCATTCAGATACACAGACATATTTGAATGTAACTGTGTGGAAAAAAAAGAAGCACTTCTTTTATTTTACAATTTAATTAACGGAAGAACTCAAGTTTTGGCATGAGTGCGGTCGATGTGCTGAATAGTGCGAGGAGGCACAGTGTCTTAGCGAAGGACGAAAAGTGAATTTTTGTGTAGAATGAGAGACCTTTGTTGGTTCATTTTTTAGAAAACAGTTTGTAAGGATAGACATCGTAAAAGCCCTTAATATGTCTATTATCAAAATTTAGCGACATGCTATGAGGTTTGCTCCGGCTGAGTTTTTATCTACGAACTCTTGTAGATTTATAGATCGACAGGAATAATTTACCATTTTTATAGTAAGCATACTATTGATGAGATGAAGGATATAAAAGGTGATCCGAGTAGAGATACTTTTTTCAATACCCTTTTTTGCTGTCATGTTATTTTTGTTAAGTATTGTTTAGCATTTCATCATGGAAAGACTTACGCCTGAACAACGTTTACAAATCTTTCAACTTTAATACGAAAATTCACGTTCTGTGAGGAATATGTTTCGTACACTTCGTTCAACTTATGGTCAACATAATCGGCCAACATTTCTGGCTCAATGGGTATGTAAACAAGCAAAATTACCGCATTTGGGACGAAGAGCAACCAGAAGAGGTTCAAGAACTGCCACTTCATCCACAAAAAACAACGGTTTGGTGTGGTTTGTGCGCCGGTGGAATCATCGGTCCACATTTCTTCAAAAATGATGCCAGTGAGAACGTAACCGTCCATTGCGACCATTATCGTGCCATGACTATTTGATGACTATTTGATGCCTGAAATGGAAGCTCGTGATGTCGGCGACATTTGGTTCTAACAAGACGGCGCCTCTTCCCACACATCGCATTAATGAATAGATTTATTGAGAGAACACTTCGGTGAGCAGATAATTTCACGTTTTGAGCCGGTCGATTGGCCACCAAGATCATGTGATATCACACCGTTAGACTTTTTCCTGTGGGTATATGTAAAGTCTAAAGTTTATGCGGACAAACCCGCTTCGATTCAGGCCTAGGAGCAAAACATCACGCGTGCATTACTCCAAACTAAAATCTAGGCATTTCCATATTGAACGAGTCCTTTTGGTCCTGGACTACTATATCACCCACTAGGGTTGCTCCCAATACGACGCCCTGATAATTAATTCTAGCGAAATTATATCCCACGGTCAATGTTTTCCTTTCTAAAGCCCCAAGCAAAGGTCTTAATTTTAAGCTGCGCGGTTTCATATATCCCTCGCAGTAAGCTCCAGATGTAAACCATTTTCGTTCTTTGCGCTTCCATTCGCTCAAATGTCGCATGGTCTGTACCGTGCCACCAGTAGCCATTCGCGGTGAGAGGGACCCTTACTGGTCCTTGCTTTCCAATAGCCCTAATGCAAGGACACTCCGGAAGTAAGGGTTGCCACAATTTACATTCGATTTGGCACAAATTCAGTGCAGCAAGTTAGAACCATCTAAACCTTTTACGAGTATGAAGGTTGCTATATATATTTCTGGACTAGGCAACCCCAAATGTTGCCTGGCGCCATCTGACATTTGCATTGGAAAGTTTGATATTTTTAGCATAAACGTACTCAAAACGTTTTGACGTACGACCATCATTTGTGTTGTTTACAGTGAATTGAAAAAATAAATTTGGCAAAAAATGGATTTAACTCGTGAACATTTTTGTGCGATCATTTTTCACACATTTCGACGTGGATTAATACGACAAGAGTGCATCGATGAACTTAAATCTTTGAATGGCGATGAAGCACCACCCTATAGCACTGTGAATAACTGATTTAATGGATTCAATCGTGGCCGACGCTCGCTCAAAGACGAAGGTCGTGAAGGTCGTCCAGAAATGGGCGTTGTGCCAGAGACCATTGATGTCGTGCGTGAGCTGATAATGCAAGGTCGTCATATGACATACTGTAAGATAGAGACATCCTTGGGCATTTCTTCCATACATTCGATATTGCATGAACACCTGGCCGTAAAAAAGGTTTGTTCTCGTTGGATGACGCACAATTTGTCAATCACCTAAAAAAAGGCTTGAAAAAATACGATCGCGGTGCTACAAAAGAAGTTTATAAGATCGTCACAGGTAACGAATCATGGATCTATGCGTATGAGCTCGAAACAAAACAGCAATCGACCGTGTGGGTCTTGGAAGACGAGCCAAATCCAAACAAAGTGTTTTGTGGAAGAAGCACTTCGAAGCAAATGGTCACCTGTTTCTTCGGCAAAACAGGTCATACGGCGACTGTTTCGCTTGAGCAATGTAGGACTGTCAATTCTGAGTGGTACACCACAATTTGTTTGCCTAAAGTCTTCGGGGAAATTCGAAAAACGAACAAGAGAAGACGACAATTGGTTTGAGCGCATGCAAGAGTGTATAAATCATGCTGGAGAATACTTTAAAAAACAAAACAAAAAAACAATTTTTGATGATAAATTTTCGCATTTTCATTATTAGGCCAGAAATATAAATAGCCCTCGTATTCCTAGAATAATCTTTTAAAAAATGCAACAATTTGGGTTTGGAATACAGATGTTTACTAAATATACAGATCACAACTTTTGGATTGCATTTGTATTATAGCAACATTAACTCAGGTGAGGAAATCTTGCCCTGGCTGGTGAGAAAGTTATTATTCTGAAGCAACGGGTATTAAGGAGCCCTCAAAACTCATTTTCGTTTCGGGGTGTAGATGCATTGCAACCGGATGCTGAGATACATATATCAGGAAAGGTGTTAAATAAAACTTGACCTTCTATAATTTTAAAAGTAAAAGTATAATTTATGTTTTCATATATCCACTATACAAACACTTTTCAAGTCTGATATTTTGCAAATTATGCTTCGCGTGTGATGTACTGCCTATACCCAACCACGATGAAATAGGACCATATCGGTTAATGTTTTCTTGTAGCTCATATTAAAAAGATCCTTCTAGTCATTGCCGCTGAAGAAATCAATTTTGAACATCTTCGTTAAATTCCTAGCAAAATTTAATGTTAACCTTGGTTTGGGGTATCATTGGCCTTGTCTGACTTTAGATTTTTTACGGGTTTTAAGAAAATCGTTTTTTATGCAACTAATAGAGGTTTTAGTTCTCATAGAGAGTAATTGATGGCACCTGATTACGTGTCGGCAGTATTTTCTTATACTCGTATCTTATACAATTTCTAATGTATGAGTTCCCAACAAATTTGGTTTAAGTGGGGCCACATTCTGATGATGTCCTTGGTAATATGCCAATAATCCTGATATTCAATTTTAAGTCGACCTACGTCTGACGCCAAGCTTTTGAGCCTCATCTATAAATTTAACTTTTAACAGATGGATTGAAACTCGCCATGGAAATATCATTTTCTAAAGCAGCCCAGGCCAACAGAACCCAATGGGCCATTCGAATTCATCGCGAATCACTGTCCACAACAGCGACGACCCCGTGTAGTGGTTTTTGTTGTTGGTGGCACTTACTCTTGAGCATAATGGATTATAAGTTTCCTTCTTCACTTTATTACACCTCCGGCACATCCTTCGGCCCCACCATCGACAGCAACACATTTGTGGGCTTAAATAAAAAATACACTGGAGCGTTTGTTTTCCCGCACAGACACACAAACACTAACGTAGAGATGGATGGATGTGGCGACTTTAGGTGTATCGCATGGTTGCAACATAAATGTATTTAATTGTTGGTAAAAACGAGGTCTAACCTAAGTACACACTTGAAACATTTATTTATTTTCCTTGTTGCTGTTGCAAGCGCCACCAACATCATCACCACTAGCACCAGCATTACTGCTGTGGCTTCAGCAGTTGCCGTTGTTGCCGCTTAAGTGTCCTTAAAGTATGCATTTGAGTTCTGCTGTGAGTGTGTGCTTGTGTGAGCCTGTGTTTGCCCCTGTGTGAATGCGATTTACACCGCTGCTACGGCACTCGTGGATATCACACGCACACTGATGCAATCGCATTTTCCCACCCTCATAGTCGGCATGTGTGTATCTTTTAATGTTTTAAATCATAATTTGCGGGTGAATGAATGCAAGCAACACACTTTAATGTGAAATTTAACCTCGACGCCAAGCCTCAACACACGTTGTCGTTTGAATGTCAGCATTTTTAGCATCGTGTTTGCCTTTGCTGCCACAGCGATGAGCACCTATCTCACATTCTGCTGATATTGTAGCCTGATACAATTGCATTGTACAGAATCAGTGCAAATACTCGAAATTAACACTAGTTTACAAATATTTTTAAAGACTGAATAGTATATGTATTGCAAGCTTGTTAAGGAACCAATTTGGGAACTTCTCTGATATCATTTTTTTTTATTTATTTATTTGCAATCTGTCCAAGAACATTAAGCAAATTTGATAAGTTTAAGTTTATCTCTGAAGTCAGTAACTCGGCTAATGACGAAGGTGGTATACACTGACACATCAGGTCACCTCGAATGCTCACCTAGTAATGGTGAACCAGGAAACACTACACTGGATGTTAAGGAGCTTTAAACCTTTCAAACTTCCAGTCCCGATAACATGTTGCCCCCCAGGCTGTAAAATTATACTAGCAGCATTAAGCTAACGAACAACCCGTCAAAAGGTGGCTATCAAATGTAGTTTTTACCCACAAAGCAGGAAAATCATATCCTCCTTCTTCTAAAAACCATAGAGAAGACAACTATATCTGCAAGTTGGTATGGTTATATAAGTAGTAACGAGAAATCTTAGAGGGGCCTTTAACAACGTCCAAGTAGGGTCAATTAAAGCTGCTCTTTCAACACTTGATGTTGACCTCTGACTCATGGAACATATACATAAATGTATATGGAAGCAAAGTGTACAGGGGAAAGCCCCAAAAGGTAACCAGTTCTTTGGAATTTAGCACTTAACAATAAAGTATTCATCTGGAGCTAGCATCAACAGACTGGGAAATTGCAGCATACGCAGCTGACCTTGCCATTGATGTGCAGGGAAAATACCATTTAATCTGTAGAGATGTCTTCCAAATCTTCATGCGGTGGAAGTTTATATGACCATCAGAAGAGCTGGAGCCGAACCTAGATAAACCGAACTTAAAACCATTGTGTTGCCTAAACTAAGCCAGTGATGTCTGGCAACAAGAAAAATTCTTCCAAAGGATAGGAAATGTTGCGATCATATCATTATAATAAAAAAATATACAAAATGATAAAGTCGGATGGGGCCCGACTGATTCCGCGCCTCTGTCTAGCGGACCTTTGTGTGGGGGCTATTTCAAATCACCAATGTGTCCAAACTTTATCAGATATCGGTGCTAATCTTTTGTAATGCTCTGTACGAAATTTCGTTAAATCCTTGGCCCAGCTTGAAGAATATTCCGTGTTATTTCGAAATAAATTAATAACTGCGACATGTACTAATCAACGATAGGTGGACAGGCGAACGACATCGCTGAATGAAATAAGAAAGTGGTACTAAACCGTTCGGTATACTTTACATAGGGTCTATCTTGATTCTTTTAAGGTGCTGCAAACATCAGCACTAAGTCATAACGCCCGTACCACAGTGTGGTGTAGGGTGTAAATTATACTCGTATACTAGATATACACAGAGGTAGTTCGTCGGTTATATGGCAACATTCTTTGGTCATAGGAGTCTGTATGGCAAAGTCCGGATAACAGCAACGGTATAAATTACAGGGGCTTTACGTCCCAGCCCTACTTGAGATACTTGGCAGAATATTTTTGCGCTAGTTTAATTGCTTCATTAACAACAGCAAGTTTTAACAAGTTTTAACAGACAAAAAAGTCGTTCGTGGCCGACTATACTATACCCTGAACTTTCGGATGTTTAGAAAGAACTAACTGAAAATAGGATTTTAGACCCACTTGGACGGGCTCTTTAAAAGGTAATGTCATATCGAATTCGTGAGAAATTATCATTGTCAATGGTAAAATCGGTTAAACAGATAGATGGGAGCTTTACCTTAGTCTGAACCGATTTTCTCCAATTTCAACAGCGACCACCCTTGGCACAAGTAACTTACCTGTGGCTTCTAGAGCTTTAAACCAACAATCGGATGAACTTATGAGTGGCAGCAATATCTAAATTAGAGTCTGTTTTCTTAAATTCCAGTAGTGCCTCCCTTTGCCAAAAAACTTACTTGTTCAATATGTGGCTACTAGCAATAAAAAAAAAAATCGGAAGAACGTATGTATGTGGAATAATATATAAATCTGAACTGATTTTATTTAATTTTAACAGCGTCCGTCCTTGGCCAAATATCGGGCAACGATTGGGAACTGTACTCGTAGTTTGATTACAAGCTTTAGGCGGAGGGATGAAGGAACGGAAAGTAAGGCATTGTTAAATGGAATCTGGAATATATGTCGATCGGTATACCTAAAGGTTGGTCTAGTTCAAATATTTATAGATGTTTTTGCCATGAATCAAACTTATTATATCCTGTTCCACAGAGGGGTGCAGGTTATAAAAAGACCTCTGTCTCAACAATATTCAAGCGTTTTTAGGCAGAGTTTAAAATATTAGATAAGTTGTTGGGTTCCTGCTACAAAACATCATAAGCGCTAATAGTGCCATTGTATACTTTTATAGCTTAGCTTCGTCCAAATCTCTGTATTTAAGAGATAGCCAAGCAGCTCGACATCCATCTTAGTACCGGGTTAAAATAATATTCCCAGGAAAGGATGATCTGGCCGGATATAAGCAACATTACACTCTATCTTGCCTATACTTGTGCCCTTTGTAGAAGCTAAAACTCATATAAAAACCCTTAGACAAGCAACCGAAAAATGGGCTAAGGCCAGCACATGTCAGATCACCAGTCAAACCTGGTCTAGGTAAAATCCTACTTGCTCTACCCTTTTCTTCAAGAAGTGCGATATATTCTGCTTAAGTTATTTTTGTAACTCAGTGTTTTTTCCACTTACTGTGTGCCCAGATGCATTCGCTGGAAAATTGTTGGGCGCTTTTGTTGCATCTATTCCGCATGTGTACTTCTATTGTCTTTTTTTGGTGCCAAGGCCGTTGATTGTTAGATTTGTTTCATTATGAACACAAAAGTTTGTATAATCTCGTTCTCAAAGGATTACCTTTATATCCATTTTGCCTACAATTGTAATTACTTAGCGTTGCTGTTGCATTATTCAAAAAGATTTACTCATATCCACTTGGTGTTGATACTTTCGTAATTAAGTGAGAAATGTTTGCTGCTCAAGGTTATTTTAATGCCTAAGTATAAGTATATTGACGGAGGATCCGCGTTAGCTAAAAAAATACTACAGAAAAGCTCCTTCTTCTTCTATAACGAGAACCTTCAATATAGAACTAAAGTACTGTCATTTGGTTAACGCAAATTCTATGAGGTCATGGCCGACCAGTTAATTTTAGACCGTGTTGTAACTATTCGCAAATAATGTTGGTTCTATATCATGCAAAATAGTTTTGTTAGCAACATCATAGTTGGTAGAAATTTGTTGTTATACTGTCTTAGGAACGAGGACTATATTAAACTTAATTAGTGCTAAAATGGTCGCTTGTAAGGGTCTATGCGAAATTTGAAAGGTATCGGTGTAATTTGTGTCTTCCAGAACGGCAGGAACTCCAATTGAGAGGGACTTTTTGAGGGGACTTAAGATAGGGTCTAATTTTACTGGGATTGGTAAGAGATAATCCATAATGTAATACTCTACATTGAAGTTGCTTGAGCAATGGCAAAATCTCTCGTAGGAAGGGACCTTCGCATGAGACTTTAAGAACAAAAGGCCGATAAGATGCAATATGTATAATATTAATTTGTCAATTTTAATTAGGATCGGACTTCAGATGACTGTTTTGCAATTGGGAAGGATGTATACTTATACATATATTAAGTTACAAAGACTAATACGATAGGGTTTATCTTTTGCCAAAAACTACACAATGTGCAAAAATACTTCGATTACACCGGTAGACAGAATGATCTTGTTTAATGGTATCCAGTAGGGATTCTAACATGATCGAGTTAAAAAACGTAGTTATTTCAATTTCACTAGAGCCTTTCCTACGTCCACAAAACTTGATTCTGTAATATTTAATCAGTCTTTGGTTGAATTTTCGTTGAACATTTAAAACATCCCATCTCTAAGATTAGAGAGTTTTTTCGTCCTTTTTTCGGAAACGTCAAGAAAAATTAAATATTGCTCAATTAATTTTAGTTAGTGCGTGTCCTTTTTTATTAAAATTACATAAATGTTTTTAAAAAGTTTTTGTGTTAACATATTTTGCTTAACTACTGCTGTTATCATTTTAGTATAGGTCATCTAAAATAAAATCAGCATATCTTTAAACTAAACCTTTTTGTCCTTTTATAAAAAAAAATAATATTTTTATGAAATTTAATAAATATGGTTTGTTCAGGATGGAAGCCACTTTTGACACAGAAGGGCGTATTGTAATAATTGTTTATCCACCTGTTTATTTTAAAAACTACAAAATAAGACCGATTTGAAAGTATATTAATTTTTTATCACCTTTGTAGGCAAGACTTCAAGCATTAATTTGAGGTCTTTTGTATCACAGTACCCCTTACGTACCCAGAAATGTTTAGCATTTTTATCTTAACAACTTGTGCCACTTTAAAACCAAAATTGACTTTTTCGACCTACTTTGCCAGGTTGATGCATAAAATCGTTCCACTTAACAAGTAATACAAACTTTATTAGTTTCAAAAGAAAAAATTTTTTTTTAAAAAAACCTGTTAATAGGTTGCTATATATATTTCTGGCATAGGCAACACTAAGTGTTACCTCGCGCCATCTGACATTTCCATTGGAAATTTTAACATTTTTTACATTCTGCGTAAACGTACTCAGAACGTTTTGACGTTCGACCATCATTTGTGTTGTTTACAGTGACTTGAAAAAATAAATTTGACAAAAAAATTAAATTAACTCGTGAACATTTTTGTGCGATCATTTTTCACAATTTTCGACGTGTATTATAACGACAGGGGTGCATCGATGAACTTAAATCTTTGTGCGACGATGAAGCACCATCCTATAGCATTCTGAAAAGCTGTTTTAATGAATTCAATCGTGGCCAACGCTCGCTCGAAGACGAAGGTCGTCCTAAAACGCCCGTTGTGCCCGACAACATTGATGCCGTGCGTGAACTGATAATGCAAGATCGTCATGTGACATACCGTGAGATAGAGCCATTCTTGGGCATTTCTTCCACCAGCATACATTCGATGGTGCATGAACACCAAGCCGTAAAAAGGGTTGTTCTCGTTGGATCCAGCACAATTTGACAATCGCTCAAAAAAAAAGGATCTTGTCGATTGGTGTAAAGAAATTTTGAAAAAAACACGATCGTTGTGCTTCAAAAGACGTTTATAAAATGGTCACAGGTGACGAATCATGGATCTATGCGTATAAGCCCTAAACAAAACAGCAATCGACCGTGTGGGTCGTCGAAGACGAGCCAAATCCAACGAAAGTTGTTCGTGGAAGAAGCACTTCGAAGCAAATGGTCGCCTGTTTCTTCGGCAAAACTGGTCATGTGGCGACTGTTCCGCTTGAGCAACATAGGACGGTCAATTCTGAGTGGTACACCACAATTTGTTTGCCTTAACTCTTCGGTGAAAACGAACAAGAGAAGACACATCGGCTCAAACCAGCGCCTTTTTGACCGGCCAAAACGTCTAATTGATGGGTCATCCGCCGTACAGCCCTGATTTGGTACCCAATGACTTCTTTCTATTCCCGCACATCGTCGCTGTTGAAGCGTTCAAAAACCTTGTTTTGGAGTAGTCTCAATCGGAGTGAAAAATGTGCTTCGACAATTTGTTTGAGCGCATGTGTACAAGTATTAATCATGCAAAAGTGTAAAAATAATACTATAGAATACTTTGTAAAACAAGAAAACCATTTTTGATGATAAATATTCAATCAAATCGTAAAATATAAAATTTAATTTAAAAAAAACTGTACTATTCCGGTCCAGTTGTGGTAATGGCAAATAATTCAAAGAGTTCTTATAGCCAAAAATCTATAACAAAAGCCAATACGTGTGGAAATTCAGTTCCAATAATCATTCTAATTTTTGTGGGGGTAACGATATTTTGTCCCTTCAAACGATATTGTCAATTCCCACTTCTGAAAATTTTCTTGTACCCAATCAACATTAGGTTATGGCTATGGAATACATATATATGACATGCAACCACTAACATTAGGTTTGAAAAAAATTCGGCGACAAATCTGTTCTTTGTGTGTACGTCCATTTATTTAAGCTATTGAAGAGACGAACAATTGATTACCCCCTACGATATCACATGTTAAATATAATACGTTTTTTGCCAATTGAGCTAGAAACTATAAAATACTGGCAGCCGTAGAGTACTGGAAATGTATACGACTATGCCACAGGTTATCATAATTGAAATCCGATTAGGAACTTTTTAAAGGGCGGTGTTTTTCATCTTGTCAATGCCGGCGACTGATCTCTGTAAACCATTCCATTTAAATACGATTGTAAAAGCAATTAGAGCCATCTTAGTCCTGCTCTTGCAGCCTGAAATGTCCCATTCAGCGAATAAAATAATTATGCATTGCCCGTTTACTATTTTATTGGATGGTGAATCAAGTAAGAACTGTGCAAACTATTGTACCTTAAGAAAATTACCTGGCGAGACATACCTGGCGAGACATATTAAGTAACATAATTTATTCTATAATAATGCTGCAAGTCACACTAAGCTCAATTCAGATGGTAAATATTACGGAATAACTGCTTAAAATTTTTAAAAAAGTTCCTTTACATTTAAACTGTATTTTCGGCTTATTGTGAGAACTACGTCGCACATAAATAAATGGCTTACAATTCTTGTTTAAAACTTTAGCAATCAGTAAATACATTTTCGAACATAAATGCATACATGCTCGCCGTTTGACTTTTAATTTGACCCTTTTCGTATATTTGCAATTGAAACTTCTTTGACCTCGCTGATTGATTTATGACTTCGCCGCCATCAAAAACGAATAATAACTTAAAACGGTGGCACCGTCTATGTCCTTTCTCCTATTCACATAACAGCCATCACTCAGCAAGTTTTATTTGACGTCAAAGTTTGTTTTCGCCATTCTCAAAAATTTCCCAAACAGTCTTTCATCCAAAGCAATATTCCAACTGTTTCACCTTGAGTGGTACACCCTCAGGTTTATGAGTACTTTGACCTGGTGAAATTTTCCAGACAGTGACATATGCGTTGCAAGTATTCCCAACGTGGGTTGGTTTTTTTTACCTCTAAAGAAATGAACTTACCAATACAGACATATTTACAATCAAATAATTGCTCATGCTCGTAGAAGCCAGTCAGTCCTTCATCGACGATTCATCAATTATTTGCTGAACTACGCAAATGCCACTTGTGGAAAATTTAACAAAGACACGAGACATAACTATGAATATTTAACTTTTATATGCCAGGGTAATGTCTTTTTATGGAAACTATAAACTTAAGAAACTTAATTTTTTTTTTGACTGATTAGCCGCCGTGATGTGTTGGCCATTATGCATGGCTATCATACAAACAAACCCAGCTTTGAAGCCGCGTAAGAACATCTGATATTTTTCAGCGGCAGGTTTCAGCCGGCGACTGTACGAGTAAGAAAAACGACTGATCCGCCTTTTATACCCTCACCCATATATGTGACGCGCAATATAGAAAGGGACCTAAGGTTAAAAACCAGTTTTATTCAGGAGCGCCATTTTAAAGATTAGGCCCCTTTCTATTTGCGCTTAGAATTGTCGACTTCACTTTTATAAAACGTACATATCTCTGGGAGGGAACACTTTTGGGGCATGGGATCGGTCTCATTCGATGCTCAGATGTCGTCCACATCAAAAAAAGAAAAAAAAATTGATTTTTTAGCCTTAGGTCCCTTTCTCTATGCGCTGTCGCTTATCGGTTTTTTATTGTCCTACGTTCCGTCCTCTATTGCCTGAAGCGTACCAATTTTGTTGAATTCCCATAAACGGTCGTTTGTGTGGGATGTACTAGAATGGGGCGTGGCATCCACGTTTTTATTATAAGAGTAAAAATATGAAATAAATATATTGCAGAATACAAAGTTCAAGCGACATTTATGCTTTGGGGTACAGATATGTGGGGGCAGTTTGTGTGGGAGGTACAATAAAGGGAGTGGGAGAGACTCCATTAATTCATCTTATCATCATCAATCTCCATGTACACGCAGAAAAAAGTATAGTTGTGGTGACAATATTTGAAGGGAATAATACTATTGTTGGGAATATAATGATCCTCACAACAATAGTATGATTCAAATACAACTATAATATGATCCTCACAACAATAGCATGACTCACACATAACCATACTATGATCCCCACAACCATAATATGATTCGCACTCAACCATACTTTGATATCCACAACCATTTTATAATCCTCACAACCAGAGTATGTTTCACATACAACCATTGTATGATTCTCACAACCATAGTATGATTCACACGCAACCATGTTATTATCCCTACAACCATAGTATGATCACACACAATTTTACTATGATCCCCAATATTGTTTATTAGAAGTGGGCTAAGATTTTAACAAAAGATTTGAACTATGAAAATTATTTAAAAATACATTCAATTCAAAATAATTGGAGTGATTTATTTTTATTAACGAGAATTACCCTTTGTGTATAGTCTTCGAACTGTGCGTAGAGCAATCTTCAACGCGCAATATCATTTCCACCAATTCCGTTTCGCATGGGTCTTCGTTGAAAACCACAAATGCAAAAGCACAATCAAAGTGTGCATGTTTTTGTGCGTACATATACTCATACATGCGTTGCACATTAGGGCGTACCAATCCTTTTTAATAGTTTTTTCGTTTTTTGTTATTTATTCGGTCTTTTATCATTATTATGACTTGAGCAGTTTTTTATTCTGGTTCGAGACCTTTATGTTGTTTCTTTTTCAGAATCAACTTAAAAAGAAGAAATTGGTGAAATGTATTTGCTACGGTTGCCAGGCAGACTGTACAGCAAAGACTGCTGAAGAAAAACCTTGGCGGGTTTAGAAACAGCTGTACAGTCTGCCTGGCAACCGTAGCAAATACATTTCACCAATTTCTTCTTTTTAAGTTGATTCTGAAAAAGAAACAACATAAAGGTCTCGAACCAGAATAAAAAACTGCTCAAGTCATAATAATGATAAAAGACCGAATAAATAACAAAAAACGAAAAAACTATTAAAAAGGATTGGTACGCCCTAATGTGCAACGCATGTATGAGTATATGTACGCACAAAAACATGCACACTTTGATTGTGCTTTTGCATTTGTGGTTTTCAACGAAGACCCATGCGAAACGGAATTGGTGGAAATGATATTGCGCGTTGAAGATTGCTCTACGCACAGTTCGAAGACTATACACAAAGGGTAATTCTCGTTAATAAAAATGAGTCTCCCGTATAAGTCATTTGATTTGTGGCCGAAGTAATCGTTGCCAAAGACTGCTGAAGAAAAACCTTGGCGGGTTTAGAAACAGCTGTACAGTCTGCCTGGCAACCGTAGCAAATACATTTCACCAATTTCTTCTTTTTAAGTTGATTCTGAAAAAGAAACAACATAAAGGTCTCGAACCAGAATAAAAAACTGCTCAAGTCATAATAATGATAAAAGACCGAATAAATAACAAAAAACGAAAAAACTAGTGATTTATTTTATTTAGTTTAAAAACGTTTTGATTAAAATTATTTCAGTTAAACAAAACCACAACGGCTTGTTTAAAAAATGTTATTTTCCACACGCAGAGAAAAATTATGGTTACTATATGGTCACGGCAATAATAATGTGTTCTCCGCAATTAAAGTATGTTCGTCGCAACCGTAATATTGTTCTTCGAATTATTTTTACAATAGTATGATTGCCTCAATATTAATATTGTTGAAATGTAACAAAAGAATTATTGCCAAATTAAAAAATATGGTTGTAGCAACAATATAAGTATAAATATGGTTTAATGTTAAATTGTAATTTTTCTTCATTTAAATATGTTTTTTAGGTCAATGTTATTGTTACGGATCTAATGCAATAATAGTACATTTTTAATGGAAATTAAAATATTTCAAACAAACTGCTTTGGCTTTGATAAATATGTTTAATAAAAACGCTTACGTTTTTTTAAAATTATTTTTTTCTACTGGCAAATAAATAACTCCTTATGACCTCCTTATGAATTTAATGTATTTTTAAATAATTTTTATATTTCATATCTATTGTTGACAACATAACCCAATTCTAATAAATAATATTAGAGATCACAGTATAATTGTGTGTGAACATACTATGGTTGTATGGATCATAACATGGTTGCGTGTGAATCACACTAGGGTTTTGAGGATCATACTATAGTTGTTTGTGAAACATACTATGGTTGTGTGGATCATAATATGGTTGTGGAGATCATAGTATGGTTGAATGTGAATCATACTATGGCTGTGGGGATTATAATAATGTTTTACCACAGCCATATACCCAACAATAGTATTATTCTCTTTAAGTATTGTCATCACAACCATACTTTCTGCGTGCATATAAAAAGTACTACTTATATAATTGCATTAGATCCGTAACAATAACATTGTTCTAAAAAGCATATTCAAATGAAGAAAAATTACAATCATACGGTATGATTGCCGTAACCATATTATTGTTAACATAAAATGCAAAAAAACAATACTTTTGTCGCACCAACCATATTTATATTGATGCTATAACCATATTTTCATTTTTAAATTTGGCAATAATACTATTGTTTTATTTCAACAATATTATTATTGCGGCAATCATACTATAATCAAAATTAAATTCAGTGACACTGCTATAGTGGCGACAAACATACTTTAATTATATTATTATTGCCGTAACCATGTTTTTTCTCCGCGTGTAATTACACTGTACTACAATATCAAAGTTTTTCCAAAATTACAGTATTCTGAAGATAGATTGTGAAAGAGGAGACCAAAAAAAATGTATCCGTGTGTTGGCGGGTTGATAGACCACATCGGAATTACATTTTAAAGACAGTTAAAGTTTCCCAGCCTTGGCCTGTTCTTGCCGCATATCGGTATATAAAACAATGTTGTTTTGGCATCTCAAGTGTAGGGTATGTTCAGCAACTTTGTAGATAATATTATGGAAAATATTTTTGTAGAACATATTAACCCTCTAACTCCCACTCATAACGAAATTTTTGGTTTTATTATAACAAATTTTAAAAATTACCCCAAAAAACGGGAGGGACAGGGATGAAATGTTCTACAAAAATGTTGGCCATAAAATTCAAGCGACATTTATTTTTGTGAAAGCACACCAAAGTCCAAAACTTAACACAAACACCAAAAACCAAACAAATTCAAGATTGCCCATTAAAAAAACTAAAGGTATAACGAGGAAAGTACAAAAGTATTCGGTATTTGAGTGTCTTACCTTCTCGTCAGAGATGGGATGACCTCCATATGTGAACAATAACTAACTTAACCCACAATGAACACTCTTGAATTTGTTTGGTTTTGGTGTGTTCTAACATATATGGTAAAATTTTATGGACACCATTTTTTTTTAAAAAATTTCATCCCCGCCCTTCCCCTTTTTCGGAGTGTTTTTAACATTTGATTAATATAAAGCCAAACATTTCGTTATGGCGGGGAGCTAGAGGGTTAATATGTTCCACAAAAATATTTGCCATACTATTATCTACAAAGTTGCTGAACATACCCTACACCCCAGATGTAAAGAAAACATAGTTTTATATACCAATATGCTGCAAGAACAAGCCAGAGCTGGGAAACTTTAACCACCTCCAAAATGAAATTCCGATGTGATCAATCAAAACTCCAATACAACACGTATGTTATTAATGTCAGCACAATTGTATGAATAGTATTAGGATTACACTGCACATAAAAGAGAGGACGGAATTGTAATTTCCAATGAAGGTACCAGTATGGGGCGTTTTATCTACTCTTTTCGTACGCCTGTATTCAAATATTATAAAATGGCATGTAGTAATCAATATAAGCGAATTTTCCTCTCTAGGAGATAAGTAAGGTGGGTTCTAATCTACACTGAAACATAGTAATTTATTTGGGAGGCACCAAAATGGGCGTGGCTGGGTATCCAATCATTTCTTATCAATTGACCTAATAACTCTGAAACCAGAAATCGTGCCTGCGCACTGAAGGAACTTCGTGTTCCAATGTAGATGATCCTCAGAAGACATAAGGAGACACCCTGTTGATTTTCTCAGGGCGGCATCCTGGGAAGTCTGAATTTTCTTTCACTGGGTCAAACTTACGTTCGCTGCATAATTTTCCACAGACCGATCTATCGCTTTGTGAGATATCAAAGATGTTTCTTTATTAGCTCTACAAGTAATGCATTGAAAACCGTATTCCTACTTTCCATGCTATAGCAAATAGCTGTGACATATATAGAAGCTCTAAAAAGGCTGTCCCCAAGGATTTTAAGGTACTTAAATGTTGGAATGTAAGCGTTAGCGACTTTTAAAGTAAGGGACAGCCGCTGCAACGGGAATGTACAGGGTGGAGCGCTGTAATTTGCTTATTAGAGAATGAAATAAAAAATTGTGAACCTTAGCAAAATTTATTCTATATTTTAATTATATTGAGCAGTAAAGGAATTTTTTAAATTGCAGAGTTTAAAATAGTGTATCTGCATATGTCGACCTTCGCTATTCACACACTTCTGCATACGTTTTCTAAAGTTTTCATGTTGACTGGTATTCTTCCAATTTTCGCCTCAATATTGTTAATTAGGTCTTCCAAGGTGTTGGGACAGTTGATATACACCTTCGACTTCAGGTCACCAAAGGAAAATCGCAAAGGGCTAAGTCTGGTGAGCGTGCCGGCCATTTCACATCACCCCTAAAAGAGATAAGCCGTCTAGGAAACAAACAACATGGTAATCCTAGCTGTGTGTGCAGTGTTACCATCCTGTTGGAACCATGTATCCTCTAATTGCATTGCCTCGAGAGCCGGCTGAAAATCCTGTATCATTCCCAAGTACCGTTCGGAGTTCACAGTTATGGCAAGGCGGTTATCCATGAAAAATTAAGGGCCAATGATTCCTGCTCGTGATATAGCGCTCCACACAGTGGCGCGGTCCAAATGCAGAGGTCTCTAGTGTAGTTCTCTGGAGTTTGTTTCACTCCAGTACCGCATATTTGGGGGAACAGCGAATCGTAAACAACAAGCACGCTGCACTGCCGTCATCGAGTGTGCAATATGAAAAATACGCTTTAACACAAAATAGCCTGTCCCCACGTGTCCAACGCATCATGGCAACGGAAAGGTAGGCGTATACAAGTCTTCGGTCAGCCGGTATAAGCCACGCACGCTCTCCACTCTTTTCGACCAACAGTGCCGCCACAGCCTACAGTGTAATAAAGCAAACATCCGCGCTCCACCCTGTACAAGTATAAGTTCATGCTTGAAAGGAGTTTTATTCGGTTTCCTTGGAACTTTTGTCCAATAACTCGAATCGAAAAATTAATGCTATAGTCGAATTCGTGACAAAATTCTAAGGATCTATGATACGTACCTTTATTTATTATTTATTATTATGGCCCTAGGGGCCATATGGGCCGGCCCCCGACTAAAAATGTCCCAAACCTTAAATATAGGTACACTTTTAGATTTGTGAAAATATTTTCCTGCTTCACAATACTTCCGATCATTACGGGTAGAGTGTCCAAAATGCCGGAGTTTTTGTGAATTCAGTCCACAATTTGTAATGTCAACAATTATGATTATAGAAAAGAATAAACAATTTGCCATTTCACTGAAGAAATAATTCGATCCAAGTCTTTGCTGGGAAAACAGATGACAATAAAGATAAGTCAAAGGTTTCAAAGAGAATCATTATCAACTGATCAAGAAGGCGCTGCTAATCCTTCTGCTAGTATCGATTATAAATTCTTTAAAATAGTTGTCTCTTTTAAAGCAGCACACGAATAAGAAACACTACCGTATTTGGAAAAAAACTGTCTGATTTTTTTTCGCCTTTTGTCTAAGAATGAAAATTATTTTCGAAATCAGAAGTAAACTAACAGTGGCCTGGAAAAGCTTTAAATTTACCCATATTTCAAAAACAAGTTCATTTTTGAATTTACCTTTTTGATACCCAACACACAGAGAAAATAAATGGTTACTATATGGTCACGGCATCAATAGTATATTCTCTGCAATAAAAGCTACCTTTTTGATACCCAACACGCAGAGAAAATAAATGGTAACTATATGGTCACGGCATCAATAGTATATTCTCTGCAATAATAGTATGGTCGTCGCAACCATAGCATTGTTTTTTTTTTAATTTCATTTTGACAATAGTACGATCGCGGAAATATTAGTATTGTTGAAATGTAACATAAAGTATTGTTGCCAAATTTAAAAATTAAAATATGGTTCTAGCAACCGTATATATATTAATGGTGTGACAAAAGTATTGTCTTTTTGGGTTTTATGTGAACACTAATAAGATTACGGCAATCATACTGACAAATCGTAATTTTTTTTAATTTGAATCTAACGCAAAAACAGTTTGCTTACTTATATATATAAAAATAATTTTTTTTAAACAAACTACTTTGGATTAGTATAACTGAAATATTTTTAATAAATGTTTTTTTTTACTGTTAAATTAATCACTCCTATTATTAATAGTTTAATGTATTTTTACATAATATACTTAATAAAATCTCCGTTGTTGAATATCAAGTTAACCCAATCCTTACAAGATATTTTGGTAATCACAGAATGGTTGTGAGGATCATAAAATGGTTGTATGTTAAACATACTATGGTATGGATCATAGTATGTTTGAGTGTGAATAATACTATGGTTGTTGAGATCATAGTATGGTTGTTTGTGAATAATTCTATTGTGTTGGTGACCATAATATTGTTGTGGAGATCATAGTATGGTTGTGTGAGAACCATACTATTGTTGTGATGATTATAATTTCGTTCTGCCACAACCATATAACCAACAATAGGGTGATGCTCTTCGACTATTGTTACCCCAACCATACTTTTTTTCTTTGTGCATATGTCGATGTATACATAGGTCAGATTTTCAGGAGAGGGAAAAAGTACCGTCACCCAATTTAAGCCAAACTGCGAAAATAATTTGATATTTATATGTAGCTTTATATAGTTATTTTTAAGCCATATGTCCATGTACGTATATAGAAAAACAACTTTTTGGCCCTAGACAATTTTTACGGGGACTATATCAAAAAATAAGCCCATATGACTCAAATCTGTACAAAATAAGTTGTTTATCAATAGAAACATACCAAAACATATTTGATTGAAAACAAAATAAACTGGCTGTTGTATGTTATATCAGAAGAAGTATTTGCACTGCGGCTATATCACACGGTGAACCGGTATGACCTATTTTTATCCAAGCTGATTACTGATCGGTCGTTATGAACTGCTCCCAGTTTTATCAATACTGGATGTAACGGGTGATTTTTTAAGAGCTTGATAACTTTTTTTTTAAAAAAAACGCATAAAATTTGCAAAATCTCATCGGTTCTTTATTTGAAACGTTAGATTGGTCCATGACATTTACTTTTTGAAGATAATTTCATTTAAATGTTGACCGCGGCTGCGTCTTAGGTGGTCCACTCGGAAAGTCCAATTTTGGGCAACTTTTTCGAGCATTTCGGCCGGAATAGCCCGAATTTCTTCGGAAATGTTGTCTTCCAAAGCTGGAATAGTTGCTGGCTTATTTCTGTAGACTTTAGACTTGACGTAGCCCCACAAAAAATAGTCTAAAGGCGTCAAATCGCATGATCTTGGTGGCCAACTTACCGGTCCATTTCTTGAGATGAATTGTTCTCCGAAGTTTTCCCTCAAAATGGCCATAGAATCGCGAGCTGTGTGGCATGTAGCGCCATCTTGTTGAAACCACATGTCAACCAAGTTCAGTTCTTCCATTTTTGGCAACAAAAAGTTTGTTAGCATCGAACGATAGCGATCGCCATTCACCGTAACGTTGCGTCCAACAGCATCTTTGAAAAAATACGGTCCAATGATTCCACCAGCGTACAAACCACACCAAACAGTGCATTTTTCGGGATGCATGGGCAGTTCTTGAACGGCTTCTGGTTGCTCTTCACTCCAAATGCGGCAATTTTGTTTATTTACGTAGCCATTCAACCAGAAATGAGCCTCATCGCTGAACAAAATTTGTCGATAAACACATTTCGAACCGAACACTGATTTTGGTAATAAAATTCAATGATTTGCAAGCGTTGCTCGTTAGTAAGTCTATTCATGATGAAATGTCAAAGCATACTGAGCATCTTTCTCTTTGACACCATGTCTGAAATCCCACGTGATCTGTCAAATACTAATGCATGAAAATCCTAACCTCAAAAAAATCACTCTTTACTATGTGGCTTTGAGAGCTGAAGACATAAAATCATTTGAACATATGTATGGGAGCTACAAGTTTATTTAAGCTTTAGCCGATTTTTATAAAAATCTACAAGACATTTCATAAAGATCGGATAACAAATGCAACCTGCAATTTGAAAACAAGACAGTAGTCAATATATCGTAAAATTGAATAAGTTTTTGAATCTGAGTAGAGCGGCACACTTAAAGGTGGGCGTATTTTAAATATCCTTGATATTTACGCATTTCATACATAAAAATTATAAATTTTCTTTGGTAACATATAACAAGCAAAAAAACATATAACAAGCAAAAATGGAAAACCCAATAGCAAAAAACCGGGTAGACCCACATGTCGGTTTTAAGTTATTTTCGAGACCGACTGTGAAGTTTGGACATTAAAATCGCTGAAAATATATTCTGAGCCACTGTGCGACAATACAGAACATCTAGAGCGTTCTTTTTGTTTTTGGCTGTACAGAAGTTGCACCGACAATAGATGAATGTGACTGAAATGATTTATTGGTGTAGTTGCTGAAAAAACACACACATGCACACATTTCTGTCCATCAACTTATCTCATCTGCCTGTCCATCTTCGTTCAGCAATGTGTCTTTGCGTCTGTTGGGAACGAAGTCTAAATAGATGGATGTCCTTGATGAATTTGTCTCTGTTGTACGTCCGAGTATTTATTCAGTGTGTTTAAACGTGGTCATATTTAGGAGGTCATGGTTGGAGTGAGATGTTGTTCTCACATGATTGTTTCAAAAAGTAAATGTCTCTTCTTTTGCAAAAGCAGTCTTTTTTTGTTAGATTTACATATTTTGTTTCCAGCCAAAATTGCTATCCTTCTAGGAGAGACTTAAATTCTTAATCAAAATTTCCCACAATAGAGGAAGAATATCTCGGTTAACTTACAAAAATGCAGACCACATACGTAGCTCTCGTCAAAAACTTGTACAAGCCAAAAATAGTCTACGGACTTCGTTAGTGAAGAATACACGATTCACGATACACGATTTCTTCGGACGAAAATAATTTAGACCGAAACGGGCTCTATAATTGTCTCAGAAGCTTTGGTGTCTGCAACGAGATTTTTGAGGCAGAACTGATTGCAACTATTTGCTGAGAGGAACTGAACCTCCTGAAGAAACAAATGGATATGCGGCCGGCAAAGCCGACCTATTAGGCTAAATTCAGAGAATCGTAACAAATATTTCTATTTATCATTTAAATCCAGCAGCACAAGATCACTACGCCACAATGCCTTAAAACTACGCCACAATGCCACTGGTTCAGAACTTATCAATTGTACCCAAGTACCCTCCGAGCACCAATCCGAAAATTTTCAAACCGCTTATATTTCTCCCCCTTGCATTTTTGGGCATGGTCATAGATGCACATATTTTCATGGAATGAGCTAAGGAATACGCTGGTGAATTTTGTCCAGTCGTGAATGAATCACCCTGTATATGTATAAATATTTAATACAAGTAATTCATACTTCTAAAGAGCTCTCAGCCATTGTAAAGCTGTGCTTTCATCTACTTTTGTAAAGCGTGTACAATTGCAAAACAAGCAAGTGAGTGTCACGCTAATTCAAAGTTCACGTGCGGCTTGTGTGAACAACACTTTTGCGACACACATATAAAACCCTTTGACCTTTGCCATTCCATCAGTTGAAAAGACAGGCGACACACTGCAACAACAACAAAAAAGTGGCAACCTAATACCATCAAAGGCACTTACGTGCCAGCAGAAGGAGCAACACTTGGAAGTCTGTCTGTCCGCCTGAATGAATATACGCCAGTCGGTCGGTCGGTTTGTCAGTCTGTCTGTTTGTATGTTCATATATAATAGTTAATGTTTGCGCTCATGCTCGATCATCATATTTCATTGGCCATGTTCAACAATCCGAACGAATTTATTATGGCACTTTTTGTTTATTGTGTCATTCATCTTTTTGCATGATTTTCGCTATAACTCGCGACGCACGCAACGAGCGGCATACATAAATTTAACCACGCATACAGTAAAGTAGGGCGGTCGGAAAATCTGCGAATAATTCCTGGTTTATTGAAGATTAATAGTAGAGAAAAATTAAGAGCCACGTTCTCGAGATGTATAGCATTCCTTGGCTTGTCAAAAGAAAACTAAAAGTTTAAGAATCTACCGATAGCATGATACTTTCCGGGCCACCCTACGTTAATCACTAACACGATGAGAGCACAGACAAATACACCTACACTAGACAGCCCAGAGATTCAGATGAGTCGGATAATGCAGCTTTTCCGACAGTTCCTTGAATAAAGTGGATTTGTGCATGTGTTTGCTCTGCATGTAGGCATACCGCGGTATGCTGCATGCTTTGGTTTATAGTCCCTATTAACCAGAAGCGGAACACTGTAGGCCTTGATACAACCTCATTCGATGTGAAACGAGTACCAATTTGCATTGAAACAGCGAAGCTGCGGAGGTTTCATAGCTGGATTGTAAGAGGGTTTTTTCATTTTGTACTTTCCGCTCCTTGAAATTGTGCTATTCGATCTCAAAAGAACGGCACAAAAAAAACAATGATTAGTTTGAAAAATCAATGTTATTAAAACAAAACAAAATACATTTAAAATCCTACGGCCCCGATAATGAAATACCCTACATCACTTTCTTATTCAACGATTTTCGCCTCTCTTTGGAGTCTAAGAAGCGTCAAACATTATACATCTAGAGCGGAAGGACATATTTTGCTGGGACTTTATGATCACATAAACCGATATGGTCCAATTTTACCTGGTATAGGTTTAGGTCGCACTTAACGTTGTATGCTTCATTTAAGCCAGATGTTTGAATGTTTCAAATACTTTCTGTATACGGTACTACTTCAAATGGGAATGATCATAACTTTGTTTGTGGGTCAAAGTCGTTGTATGGGGGTCAAAGTCGCTCCTAATGTTAGCTCGATATAATTTTTTTATGACTTCCAGAGCTGCGAACCTCAACTCGGGAGAGACCTTTGTGTGGGGCTAAAGGCATGGTTAATATTTGAAAATATGGACCGATATGATTCAATTTCATCAGGGTTACTTACAGTCTTCTTAACTTCTTAGCTTAACTTTGTGTGGGTGATTCTTTAAAACAAGGCCCAACAAAACTGTTACTTGCCACAACAGGTGAAATCATCTTTTAGACGTATCCAACTGATTCTTGTGTAAAATAATCTCCTAAATCCGCATGTCGGTTTTGGCCCACCACGTATAGTTTTCTAGATATCGTGAACATGAAATTTTTCTGACTTTTTCATTAATCTGCCATTCTTTTCCGATAAATCCTGATATCCAACTCTCCGAAGAAATTTATAGAGGCACAAGTTATTATCTCAATTAGGTGTGAAAGCGCCCAATCACCCAATGCACAACGCATTTAAACAAGAGCTCGAACGTGAAAAACTACATGATATAGGTGTAAACGTCCCACTGTTTATTTCCAACAAAAATATGGAAAAATGTACAGTACGTTGTTGGATGAATTTTCTTTTTAGATGCTCCCGGTGGAACTAGAAAAACTTTTTTGATACCATTAGTTTTGGCACCGGTTCGCTCGCAGAGTGGAATTGCTCTTACACTTGCTGCATCAGATAATGCAGCAAAATTATTGAAAGGAGACCGAACAGTTCTTTCAGAAACAACGTTTCCATTGAATTTGCACATCACTGAAACTCCAACGTGCGACCTTTCGAAGAATGGTTCAATGGCCAACGTGTTACAGCAATGCGAATTATTTATTTGGGATGAATAAACAGTGTCGCGTAAAAATCCACTAGACCAAATGATGAATGATTTTCGAAACAACCAATATGCGATGATTCTGTTGGCAGTCGATGAAATTAACTTCTCTTAATAGTCGTCCATTTTGTGGAAACACGTCAAGATACTCAAACTAAGTACAAACATGCATGTCTAATTACAGAACAACCAATTTGGAGAAATATTTTCTAAAAAATTGATGGATATCTGAAGAATTGTTGGAAAAATCCCCATTGTCATTTCTACGAGTTGCATTATATTGCCAATGTCTTTTTTCAGTTTACCAAATCCGTGTTTTTTTTTTTTTTGAAATAGAAATTGAAAGTGTTTTAGAAGTATAAGTAAATTGAATCTCGCCACTGTGAAAAGGCCCTTTAAAAAGCCCCTCAATGAATGTCATTGGCTCCTGTTGGTGGCAGTGTGGGCTTTTCATACATAATCTTTACCAATTAACCTCGATTTATCTCAATTAATATGACGCACTCGGCTTTCCTGCGTAATTTTATTGCTTCTGTTGTGTTGTTTTTGAAACACCCTCCACTGCACATACGCTATTGCAAAAGCTGTTTGCTCACAAGCACGTGGACGCCCACTTATGCAGATACCGGCATATCGAAATTGTTCAACAAAAGTGAAGTAACTTAATTTGGTAAATGTTTAGTAAAGTTAAACTGCTGTATGATTTAACGTACTCTAAAACATACTAAGTGTTATGTCTGGAGAAAAACATGGAAATGTTTAGGGTTAAACACGGGCTTTTTCGTAAAAAATTAAATATTTCCTCACGCAACTGATGTACAAGAGCTTTGGCCCATGCGTCTTACCCTCATCTCAGCAAGAGTACCCATATTGACTATTAATCGCTTGTTGTGATCATCCGGGAAGTTTTTTTATGCCACATGATCAAAAGCCATCATCAATCAAAATTTCAAGATCCTAGGTTGGTTTCGTTAACCGATATCCTGTTGTAGCAAACGGAATAAGTTTTGGACTCCTTGGAAGCGCTCTAAATGTTTTCATAGTGCAAACTATATAGGTACGTTAACTTCAAATGTATATAGAACACGGCTGTTATGTTACGTTTGGTTAGATAATACTTGTAGGGTACGATGTCATTGGACAAGGGGGCGTGGCACCATGTTAAAGGTATCCGGAACACAGAAAGAACTTATCCTCATGAACTCATGACAATCATATTTGGAACATATGAAATTGGCTTGAAACGAAGCGCAGCCTGGTAAAAAATGAGGACAGTGTCCCGCCCCTTTCAAAAATCACATTAATGGCAATAGTAATGGCCCGATCGCTGCAATATTTTAACTGAATAAAATCAATGACTATAAAATTGTTATAGACTACGTCATGTCAAATTTAGACAAAAGGGAATTACACCGCAATTACATTTAACTCCAAATTTTGAAAGGGGTTTATCAAGTGAAAAAATATCGGTATGACGACAATTTATGAAAAACTGGGCAGCGCCACGACCACTTGAACAACTCTTATATTGGACCGGCATCCATGATAAAAAGTATATACCGTCAGCAAGGCTGAACTTCATTTTTCCACTTGATAAATTTGATTTTATCCAAGTTTCAAATAGAACGTTACACGCAGCGAAAAGATATGATTACTAATGGGTGATCCAGGTAGAGAAACTTTTTTCAATAGCCTTTTTGTTGACAGATCACCTGTGAGTCGTGTCATGCTATTATGTTATTTTTGTTTAGTATTGTTTGCCATTTCATCATAGAAAGACTTATGCCTGAACAACGTTTAAAAATCGTTAAACTTATTACGAAAATCCACGTTCTCTGATGAAGATGTTTTGTGCACTTCGTTCAGCTTGTGGTCAACATAATCGGCCTACAACTGTTTGGTGTGGTTTGTGGGCCGGTGTCATCGGAATCATCGGTCCTTATTTCTTCAAAAATGATGCCGGTGAGAACGTAATCGTCAATGGCGACCGTTATAGTCCCATGATAACTGACTATTTGATGCCTGAAATTGAAGGTCGTTATCTCGGCGACATTTGGTTTCAACAAGACTGCGCCACTTCCCACACATCGCATCAATCAATGGATTTATTGAGAAAACACTGCGGTGAGCAGATAATTTCACGTTTTGGGCCGGTCGATTGAACACCAAGATCGTGTGATATCACACCGTTAGACTTTTTCCTGTGAGGGATCGATTTAGGCCTTGGAGCAAAACATCACGCGTGTCATTTGCCAGTTACCAATCGAAATGCTCGAACGAGTCATAGAAAATTGGACTCAACGGATGGACCATCTGAGACGTAGCCGCGGCCAACATTTGATAAACATAATCTTCAAAAAATAAATGCCAAGGAATGTTCTTTCAAATGATAAACATTCCCCATTAAATTTGAATTTTTTGTGTTTTTTTTCTTTAAAAAAGTAGGGAACCTCGAAATGGATCACGTGTTATATGGCCACGGCAACAATAGTATGTTCTCAGCAATAAAATAATGGTCGTGGCAACCACAGTATTGTTTTTCGAGTTTCAGTTTGTCAATAGTATGATTGCGGCAATATAAATATAGTTGAAATATAACAATAGTATTGTTGCAAATTTAAAAATAAAAATATAGTTGTAGCAACAATATAAATATGGTTGGCGCGACAAATGTATTGTTTTTTTTTGCGTTTTTTATATGCAATAAGGATTGCCGTAAACAATAATATGATTACAGCACTCATACCGGCAAATTCGTATTTTTTTTTTATTTGACAATGTTATTGTTACGAATCTTATGCGATTATAGTACTTTTTATATGTAAATTACATTTTTTTAAAACCAGCAACTTGAAATATTTTTTAAAAATTATTTTTTCTAATGTTAAATAAATCACTCCGATTACACAGTGCTTTTATTTTCAATTAAGTGAAGTTACTTAATTGCAAATTGTACGAACGCAAAACCCTTTAAGCGTTTTAATATACTGACCTAGTACCATCACCCTGACTTGGAATTTCTCACCCCCCATACAATAACCCCAAAAATGTTCCACAGTGTTATTAAGAGTTTAATATATTTTTACATAATTTACCCAATTAAAATCTATACTGTTCAATAAAAACTTAAGGCAATTCTTACAAAAATTTTTGGGTATCATAGTATGGTTGTGTGTGAGTCTTACTATGGTTCTGAGTATCATAATATCGGTGTACATACTATGGTTATGAGGATCATAATATGGTTGTGGGGATCATAGTATGGCTGAGTGTGAAAAATCATATGGTTATGGGGATCATAGTATGGTTGTGTGTGCATAATTCTATTGCTATGAGGACCTTAATAGTGTTGTAGGAATCATATTATCGTTGTGTGTGACCATACTATTATTATGATGATCATAATATTGTTGTGCCGCAACCATATAACCGACAATAGTGTGATGTTCTTTTAATATTGTTACCCCAACCATACTTGCTTATTTCGTGTACGTGCGACCAACACCCATCTCTTGTGAAATTGGATCTTTTTGATTGACGTTTTCGAATATGAACCATTCAAGGTTGCTTCCTGCAGCTGTAGAAACCACAAATTAAAATTAATAGCAATTAAATTATAATTTATTTTATTTTGTGTAGAAAGCTTAGCGATTTAATATAACAATTTTTGTTGTCGCTTAAGTTCACTACCAAATCTATCAATTTGAAGAAAGTTGCATAAACACGTCAAAAAGGTCATAAAATATTACATGATTGTCGAAATGTGCTTTTCTATTTCGGACATTGTATTTAAAACTGTGTTACCAAAACACGGTTTTTATGTGACTACAAATGTGTATTTTGTTTAATATAACTTCCCAGTAAACCAAATTTGCCGACAATGTCTGATATCAGACAATTAATGAACTCTATGGAGATTTCTTACCGAAATCGTTACGAATTCTGTTAGGTTTGTCTAAGTATTTTTTCTAAAGAAGTAGTTCAGAGTTCGTGTCATATGTTCTCATATGTTTTTCGTTACGAACTCGGTAAGAAATCAGATCTTTTTGCCGATTGTTGTACAGAATTGTGACAATTCTGAACTTTTGATTTGCTGAGTTAGTTTAACTGAAGACCTACTCAAAGCTTGTTCATTACAATTTGCTTTGTAACTGTAGCTTTTTGCATCGAAACTTTCATTACACCAAATAACATTCGGTTGCACTGTTGCAATATTTGGAGCAACCTTAATTGTTCGGTTGACAACGACTTTTTTCTCGGCGTGTACATAAACAGTAACATAAAACGAAAACGACTAGACCGTTACTGGCGCAGTAGGTCAACTTCAGGCGGCAGTATGCTCCAGAGTCCTTCTGCGAAGTACGATACAAAAGCCTTATCGGCCCCACTGCAAACGCAGGTCATGTTATCCCAAAAAAGCTTAAAAACTGGCTAAAAAGTTTAAATATTTACTGACCTGTTTTGCAGATATATCCTTGTTTATTTAGGTCGTTTTAGGAATTTTGTTCTAAACCGCTTGTATTTATTCCCTACTTTCTGTGGAAAGAATTTACCCACAAGTCCAACAGAACAATATATCCCCGAAAATACCTGCAAATAAACCCCACCAAAGAAGAAAGTAGCTAACATATTTCCAAAATACACGCACGGGCTTTTCGGTACGTCGGTTGGGCATTTTTGCCGAAATAAACGCACGATGACCTCTTCAGTACATAAACATTCCCTCATGCCGACTTCAAAAGAAACCCGCGTGTGTAATTAAATATCTCACTTTACAGTTATTTTAATTGATCATTATTTCCAATCCCATTTTAAAAGGATACCGAAAGGATAGCATCTCGTGCCGTTATTTAATAAATGCGTTTGTGAATGCGAATGTCCGTTTTAATGCCGGTATGGAGTGCCATAAATGGTCGTTGGGACACAAACACATAAATGCGATTAATGCGTGAGAGGCTACTTTGGAGCTACCAAAAGCACCTTTGTCTTGTTTGTTTGTTTCTCCCTCATAAAATGGCAGATTTTCTTTCCTCATCCGCCCAAAACAATTCAGGAGGCTTTGTGAACCATACAGGCATATTTGGAAATACGCAGGCAGATGCAGAGAAAAACAGGCACAAACAAGTGAAAACAAAGTGAATGTGCTTTAAATACAAATTACGAAGGATGGCAAGGCAAAGGAGCCAAAAGTACACGGTTTGAAAACATGCACTCAATTACAAAATAAAAACGGAAGAACAGTGGTTTTGGATGAACAATTCCAAGTATCGAATTAAAATACGTCACTCCAAATGCTCTTGTTTCAAACATATTGAAAATTTGTAGCTAATGTTCTAGCAAGGTCGGACTTACTATTTCGTTGGAGCTTTATAAAAATCAAGGACCTATTTGGTTCAATTTAGCCAGGAATATTGTAATTGGAGCAAATCGCACAATGCCTTATTAAAGCTGGATCGAATTCAAAATTCTATTTGTATAGCGGCAGGACTTCAAACTGGAAAGAACATTTGTTTAAGGGATATATCAAAAGATAAACCAATTTGTTCTCTTATTCGTAATCGAAAATATGTAACGTTAATGTAGGAGCGCCAAAAAACTCTGGAACCGCTTTATCATACAACGGGTAATCAATCTAGAGATATATTTTTCAATAGGGTTTTTTTTACAGACTAAGCGTGAGTTGTGTTAAACTTTTTTTTTTCTTTTTAGTATTGTTTGCCATTTCATCATAGAAAGACTAAGACTGCAACAATGTCTACCAATTTAGTGCCTGGGTTCTTTAAAATCTCGAAGAAGATCTAAAATTTTATTCAGTGATGAGGCCCATTTCTGGCTGAACAGCAACAACTATAAACAAAAATGCCGCATTTGGGCTGAAGAACAACCAGAAGAGGTTCTAAAGGTGCCACTATACACAGAGAAAATCGTGGTTGGTGGGGTTTTCGGCTGGTGGAATTTTCGGTCCATATTTTTTCAAAAATCAAGATTGTCGGAACGTAACCGTGAATGGTGCTCGCTATCGTGCCATGATATCGGACTTTTTGCTACCTAAAATTGAAGCCCGTAGTATTGACGACATTTGCTTTCAACAAGGCGGTGTCTCTTGCAATACGACTGTTCAAAAATGGAATTATTGAGAGGTAATTTCGAAGAGCAAATAATTCACGGGTTGGAACGGTGAGTTGGCCACCTAGTCATCTATAATTGCACCATCAGAAGGGCTAACCCGAGACATAGTTACGGCCAACATTTGGAAGAAAGTATATACAAAAAAAATGGCATAAAATATCCTTTTGAATGGACAGTAAAAATTCCACACGTGATTTGAACTTTTTTATTTTGAAAAAAATACCTCTAGATTGATGGCCCGTTATAACAGATTTGTGGGAATTATTGAAAAATTAGTACATTTCGTTCTGCGGGAATTGAAAATGAATTTCTAGATTTTTTCCTGTTTTACAGTAACATTGGCACCATGAGCCAACTTTTTCTAGATATTCCAAAAAATTATTAAAAAAAAATTGAATATTTGATTCGCCCTAAGAGTACATATAATTGTTGCCGTGACCATATATTTTCTTGGTGTAGGGATATCGTATTTGAGATTCAATGAAATCCCATATCCTAAGGGCTTTTTAATAAGGGGGCTTAGCAATCTGACACGAGTAGTTACATACTCGTAGATGTGCGGAAAATATTACAGAGCTACCAATGAGTGGTTGAGGTATGCTTTTTTTTCGATCTTTGTCAACTTTAACACTCGACTTTTGTGTGAACCGATTTTTTTACACTGCTACTGTAAGAGAGTTTCAGTTTGAAGCTTTATTAGTTGGAAGAATTTTATAAGCACATACGTGGAGTGTGTATTTTTACTTGATAGCTAGTGGATGTTTGTTTAAAAATCTGATCAATAGCAATATCTTGGATAAGCTTCCTTGCAGCTCATAGCCTAGTCTTACAGAATAAAGATTCAAGTGGAGTACAACTGCTATATTATTCAAACCACTTTAAACTATTCCAAATCTTATTTTTCCGATTTCTTTTCCACAGTATTGAGTTCAGTTTTTATAAAAACTTTATATTTTTAACTCTAGTCAAATATGACATTAAGAGAGAACACATCGTCAGGACCACATTCATTTTTGTATCGAACCACTGTTGACTGCTATTCCCCTCGTTAAAACCATGGACCTTTATGGTACATATGCATGTATGAATGTCCAAGTGTGCGTGTGTGAATATTTATTAAGGAGAGTTTGTGTGAGAGAGGGAGCGAGTATGTGTTGTGTGTGTTCCGAGTATAAAGGATGTGTTTTGTATGTTACAAAACAAAACACGCAACATTTGGAAACGTGTGTTGCTATTATTTGTTATCTTTGTGTTGTTCCAACACATACAACAAACATAAATTCATAGACAGTAACAAACACACGCACAAACATTTGTGCATACATGTATTTTTATAAGGATGTATTCGTATTTGGGTATTTGTGCTTTTACACACACTCACACGTCCATTCAAAAGATCTGCATTTGCTGAGGTCTGGTGCCCCGCCGCCACATGTTCAGCGAATATGCCACGTAATCGCGCGAGACACACATAAAATCCATAAATAGAGCCATTTCTAGCAGCGCAGCGTTTGTTGCTCTTCGCCTAACTCGCTTCATCTGGGTACCCCCTTGCTACCATTCTGGCCAGCTCTTGGCGAATACCCGTACAACAACGACCATCAGCAATTTTAACTTCTAATTGCGCTTTTTGAATACGCAAAAAGTAAAGTTACTTCTAAAAAAACTCAGGTACTAGCCCGCTGCTGTCCTTTTTTACACGTACGACGCCACCAGGACTAACTTGGAAATGGGACTAATTACAAGACCAAATTGTGCCGTCGAAATAGAATCAAGGTGCTGTCGACGCATGGGGGCAATGGCAAAGTGTTTAATAAACATAAATATTTTGATGCTTATTTAATAGCAGCAGCTTCAATGTTTCTTCGTTTTTGTTTTGTTTGCGTGCTAGATTCAAGTAAAAGTCTGCATGTGTGTGTGTGTGCGTGAGACTGTGTCTGTATTTAATTAGCTTACTTGTGTGCCACAATATGCTACCTGTTTCTAAACGTGGCATATTGTCCTAATTGCTGAGTTTTGCCTAACTTACTCGTAAATGGCATGACATGAATGAAGCTGGTGGAAAAAAAGGTCAAGTTGTTAACACGAACTTGGGGAAAATATAAGCATTAGTAAGAATATTGAACTAAATTATTGATTTGAATGAGGGAATTGTTGCGCTAATTGATCAATGTCGGAAATGGGTGCGAGAGTACTTGCAAGTTCTTTGAAAAAACATATAAAAAATAAATTTTCCAGTGAATTTTTTAGGGCGAATGTTGTATACCATCCAACGTGGATTCATTAATGAAATGGCATATTTAAAGTCGCTTGTTTTAACATTGGGCCCCCAGGTCCATGGGTATAAGCTACACTTTCTGACAAAACTCCAGAGTAATTCCATACTTCGATTCATTATTAAATTTGTATTAGTTTGAGTACTTAAATGCCATTTGAGCGACCATAACGCCTATGTCCTGGACCATAGGCTAGAATAGACTTAGGCTAATATTATTTAGATTGGTAGTAAAATGTGCCTTAATTTGAGTAAACTTTTTGACATTCGATTGCTCTCTTTGATCTTAGGGTTCTATTTTTTGGGCACCTTAGGTCCATAAGCCCCCTCCCAATCTTAGCCAAATTTTAAAAGTAAATTCGTATTACAGAGCGATTTACCTTTTTATCCCTACGGTTTACGGTTGGCAGATTTTAAAAATACATACCTATATCAAATTGTTTAGGCCGAAGTTATGTGTGTTCAAGACTATCAGACAAGTAAACCCGGCTTTAAATCCGGATAAAAAATCTAAAACATGTCAAACGTTGCTAAGTTCAGTCAAAACGAACTTTATGCATCATCTACCATTAAATAAATTGGTCCGTTTTTGAGGCCCTTAGGTCACTGATTATGATTTCAATCACATCTAAATCTTTTAAACAATCCATATTTGTGACAGCGCATAGAGAAAGGGTAAAAAAACAATTTTAATTTTTTTTTTTGATGTGGACAACATCTGAGCATCGAATTAGACCGATCCCATGCCCCAAAAGTGTTCCCTCCCAGAGATATGCGTGTTTTATGAAAGTGAAGTCGACGATTCTAAGCGCAAATAGAAAGGGACCTAATCTTTAAAATGGCTCTCCTGAACAAAACTTTTCATCAACTTTTCACTTTTTTTTTGATGTGGACAACATCTGAGCATCGAATGAGATCCGATGCCCCAAAAGTGTTCCCTCCCAGAGATATGCGCGTTTTATGAAAGTGAAGTCGACGATTCTAAGCGCAAATAGAAAGGGACCTAATCTTTAAAATGGTTCTCCTGAACAAAACTGGTCCGTTTCTATTTTGCGCGTTACATTTGGATAAGTAATAAAACCGCCTTTATGTTGAGTGCCCTTATATTCTTGCGAATTGGTGCTCCCTATTTTTGACATAAGGACTGTTTTTGAAATAAGTCCAAACCTAATCTCAGTTAAACTTTCAAATACATTCATATTTGAATTCGTAGTAAAATTTGCTTTTACATATTTACTATTAATCGCTCTTTTTGACGAGCCCCATGAGCCGAAACATCCACAAACTTTATGTATGAGTGAGCTAATAGATGTAAACACTTTGAGCAAATGCTCAGTGTTTTTGTCGAAGTACCTTATGACCCTTAAACGGAAACTAATTTCCTCCTGCACTGATTTTTCCTCTTTACAATCCCCAACAACATACTCGTATAATCTCACACAGAGAACAGATTTGTTGCCACAACCGGATTTTTCTCCAACGGAATGTTGGTACGTACTATGCATGTATTCCATCGCTACAACCATATGGTGATTTAGCAGGAGTAGGAGGAACTGACGCTATCGGCGAAAGAGACAATATATCGGTAAGCCTAAATAAACAAATTGTAAAATATTTTTAAGGATGTGATGTCAAAACTTTTTATATTTTATCAGGACAGACAGCGCGAGAATTTTACAGAAACAGATTTACGCTGCCGTAGCATGATGGTTCATGACTTTCACACTGGTTAAACCAGGTTTAAATACTGGTTAGAAAACCCAAAATTTTACCAGTATAAGATTAATTTTACAAGCCCTTGAATATTGATTACAATAACCACCCTTTTATCTGAAGCCATTGGGACCCAAAAATGTCACTGTTTTTGGCAAACTCGGTTGAGCATATATATTAGAGCTTTTTTTTAATCTGAACAAATTTTCTCCTATTTCAACAGCGCCTGTCCTTGCAACGAGGAACTTGCTTGTGCCTAACTTCATCAAGATTAGTTATTATATGTGGCTTCCAGATGAACACATTCTTCAATTCCAATAGCGTTCTCTTTAGCCCAAAAAACTTACTCGTGCTGAATTCCATCAGGATTGAATATAACATGTTGCTTCTAAAGGAGCAATACCAAATTCTGAACCGATTGTCTTCAATTTTAATAACGTCCGCCCTTGGTCCAAAGAATAAACGTGTGCCAAATTTCTTCGAGATTGGATATAATATGTGGCTTCTGAAGCAAAAAATATAAAATGGTAGGAACATATAGTATGTATGGGAGCTATAACTACATCTGAACCGATTTTCTCCAATTTCAATTGCGTTATTCCTTAGCCCAAAAACTAACTCGTGCTAAGTTCCATCAAGATTAAAAGTAAGATGTGGTTCAAAGAGGAAAACATATAAAAATCGGATGAACATATAGGTGGGAGCAGCGTTACCGTTGTGCGACTAAAGTGGCAATTTGACCCTTTTTGGAAGCCATACGACCTTTGCTGCCCCTTTCTCACAAATTTCCACACTTTCCACAACTCGAAATGTGTGTATTCCTTTGAAAAGTTACGCGTATTCTTATTTCTGGGCAGAATATGCTGCACAATAGTATGCTTAAGGGTAAAAATGCCAACAATTCGGAACATTTGTAAAATGTTTCAAGTAAGCAACCTTGACTTGGGTTGGCCGAAAATCCGACCCATTCAAGCAAGGACACAAACCCAACGAATCCATATGAAATTATTTTTAAAATCTGGTTATATTAAGAAACCAGCCCATAACTTCAAGGAGCCCAAAAGCCTAGTTTCAGTTGGCTCATCTGCACAACCAGTAAGGCAGGGTAAAATAAAGCTGCCATGTCCGAATTTTGATGTGTGGATTTTGTATACCCTTCATATCATATATAATCTTGATTGTCGAAAAATTCTAACACGATCTAGCTATGTTAGTCCGTTGGTCCGCGTGTCTGTTGGAAGTACGATATCGTGCAAACGGATCAAACTAGTTTTCAGAAAATGTGCATGATGCAGGCTTATGGTCACAAGCTGTTTAAGTTTGCAAATGGGCGAAATCAGACCAGAGGGAAAGTTTTTACCTTCGTAAAAAGAACTCGTTTTTGCTTAACAAATACTCGTAAGAATTTTTTGTAAATGGACAATGGGTACTGTTATTTGGGATGCACTTAGTACCTCAAAAAAGAGCAAAGCTCGGAAAGGTTAGGCGCAATTGGTCCAAAAACACTCCGCATGGTCAGCGGGTGATTTACTTATATGTGACAGCACATAGCGAAAGGGACCTAAGGGCAAAAAAATCAATTTTCACTTGATGTGGACAACATCTGAACATCGAATGAGACCGATCCCATGCTCCAAAAGTGTTCCCTCCCAGAGATATGCGCGTTTTATGAAAGCCATGGTACACCAAAGATACACGTATTTTAATCTTTAAAATGGCTCTCCTGAACAAAACTGGTTTTTACCCTTAGGTCCCTTTCTATTTTGCGCGTTACATATAGTCAATATGGACATATGGGAACTAAAATTATATAAAATGTTGCTCCATTTTTTGAGATTTATTAATGTAAAGTGGAGGGTACATGAGGATCACAAATTGAATTTGTTGTTAATTACTTTTCTTATTAAATGTAAATGTATTGTTTTAATAAAATTAACTTACAAATAGATTGCGACTTTCTTTTTTAATATACCCTTTTTGTGCTACTTTTTAAAAAATAATCCCCTTTTTGTGTGACTTTTTGAAATTTTTCAACGGCAACCCTGGGTGGGAGCTATATCCAAATCTCAAACGATTTTCCTTAATTGCAATGGCATCTGTCCTCGGTCCAAAAAATTGATTTCTCTAAAATTTCATGAAAATCGGACAACAATTGCGAACTGTAGCTTCACTGCAAGTTTTTTATGGACAGACGGGCGTTGTTAAATGAAATCAGCAGGTGATTATACGTCGATCAGCATACTTAAAGGAGGTCTAGCTCAAAAAATTACAAACATTTGCCATAAAACTAACTTACCAACGGGAAATTGGACCGGTACAGAACCATTTATGTGATAGATCCCTCATGGATAGGGATCGGTCCCGTTATCGGCCCAGCTATACGAAAAGAACCGGTAACTTTGACATGGCTTAGTCATTGGAAGGAGTCAACTAACCCTTCAATGATACCATGTGGCATCATGGGACCGATCAGAAAGGACCGTACGTGTCATTATAGTACCCATAATGGAAGACCTCTAATTTGTACCCATTATAGAACCCATCCTTACTGAAATATTTGTTTTATTTGCCTTGGGGCTATTATCGAAGCCCACACCTGTTGTGTAATAGGTTCTGTTTTCTGCTGTCTTAGGTTCGGTACATTTAGGACATTTGACCCTGCACTTTCCGTAGGGATGCGACATAACTATGCAACATGTTGCTAAAGGTGACATAGATGTAAGGGTCATCCATCTTGAGGTATTTTTTTCAATAGCCTTTTTTCACAGATTTCGCATGAGCTGTGTTCAACTTTATTTTTTTTTCTTTTCAGTACTGTTTGCCATTTTATAACGAAAAGACTTACACCGAAACAACGTCTCAAAATTGTGCAACTGTATAGTGGAAATGAGCGTTCTGTGTGAAAATGTTTTCGACCACGATTTGGTTCAGTGATGAGGCACATTTCTGACTCAACGACAACGCCAATAAACATAATTGCCACATTTTGGCAACCATAAGAGGTTCAAGAGGTGCCATTATACCCAGAGAAAACATAGGTCTGGTGCGGTTTATGGGCTGGTGGAATAATCGGTCCATATTTTTTTCAAAAATGATGAAAGTCGGAACGTAACCGTGAATGCAGCTCGCTGTCGATTCTTAGACTTATTGTTTCCTGAAATTGTAGCCCGTAATCTTGAAGACATTTGGATTTAACAGGACGCTAAACAGCTGCTCAAGCAATGGATCTATTAAGAGTTCATTACGAAGAGCAGCCAATTTCACGTTTTGGACAGGTGAGTTGGCCGCCTAGATCGAGTGATATCTCACCTTTAGACATTTTTCTTTGGGGCTACGCAAAGTCCAAATTCTATGCTGACAAACCAGCTACGATTCAGGTTTTGGAAGCCAACATCCCAAAATGGACACCCTGAAGCGTAGTTGCGGCCAACATTTAAAGGAAATTATATTCAAAAAATAAATGGCGTAAAATGTCCTTTCGAAAGAACCACAAATATTCCACATTTTATTTAATTTTTTATTTTGAAAAAATATCTTTCGATTGATCACCCATTACCAGGACAATAACCTTGCAAAAGTTTTGGGTGTAGCCACAAATATTCCACATATTATTTGATTTTTTTTTATTTTGAAAAAATACCTTTAGATTGATCACCCATTACCAGGACAATAACCTTGCGAAAGTTTTGGGTGGCCGCCTCCAGGCCAAAATTACGAACTGACCACTTGTTCTTAATAATTTTTTACCTTGATTGAATATTTCGTTCTTAAGATAAATAAGGAAGTGCCACGTAGTTTCGAAATTCCGTTTTCCTGTTTTGTTTATCAGAACAGCTTTAGTTCAGTTAAAAATGGTTCCATTAAATTTAACAGGTACAGCAGACCGTAAAAAAATGCTTAGCTCACATTTTTTCGGGTATTTTAAACATGTTCCTTAATCCTACTCATATTAAGTGGCAGGTTAATTGAAATAAAAAAAGCTTTGAAAAAATTTTGTTACTCCGAAACTAGATTAACAACAACACGAATATAAATTTGATTAAGAATTTGTCCACTTACCATGTCATCTTTACTTCCTGCCCCGCCACTGATACCGCTAAGCGATAACTTCCGATTGCGTTCGCGCTCCAAGCGCAACAATATCTGAGCATTCTGTTCGCACGTATACGTATGAACCTTACGGCGACGCTCCAAACTATACTCGTACAGTGGCCGAGCTGGATCTGTATTCAGTTCAGCATCCGAGCCGACATCACAACTGCAGAGCGATTGATTGCTGCGTCCTTTGCTGCGACGCAACGAGCCACGGTTTTGTGGCGTCACAGCGCGTTGCTCGGTGATGTGATTGGAGAAGGTGACATTGTTCTGCGAACGTTGCTGCTGCAGTTGCTGAGCTTGTGATTGTTGCATTAGATTGCTAGACGAATCGTTGGCGGATGACATGCCACCGCCGCCGCCACCATTGCCAACATTCGACGTTGAGCTATTTACGATATTATTGGTATTGAGCATGCTAGTCATGGCCGAACAGCTGCCCGATCGAAGCACCTGCATGGCCGTATCTGAGTAATGGGATGAGGCATCATAGTTATCGAAACTAAGATCCTGGCCCATGGTGCCGCTAAGACGTGCACCGTAGGCGGCAGAAGGCATTATAGGCGGGTACGAGGGAGCAATGACAGCCGCTGAGGTGGGGCTAAACGACCTCAGGCGTTCGCAGGCCCTCAGGCTGCTGCGCAGCACTGGTGTTTGGGAAGCACTGAGTGAACTTTTCCGCTTCGAGGGCGAGACGTAGTAGATTTCCCTTTCGTCGAACTGTATCTCACCCATGGAAGAATTGTGATTACCATTTTCGCTGATATACTGGGAACTGCGTCCTATGGTGGTGGCCGTGGCAGTGGTGCTGGTAGAGCTGCCACCACTGGTGCTGCTCATGTTCGGATGATCGGCGAGCGTTTGCAGCAAAGGATTACGATAGCTGCCATTGCTGAGACTTTTGCAGAGGGCCTGCGCTGGCTTTGGCTCCGGCGTTGAACTACAACTGGACCTGTAGGTGTCGTGAGAGTTTTGCTTTTGATGGAAACGCGACGAGCTATCGACCGAACGCCTTAGGTCGGTCATTGTAAGGATGGAGCAGTGAAGTGAAGTGAGAAGTCTTCCTACTCCTGCTTCGCTTTCTGTTGCACGAAAAAAAGTTAATCCTTGTTGTGCTGTGAAGTCGGCAAGGTATAGCTTAACATGAATTCAAATTGAGATCATGTGACTTTTCTGTACTTATTGTCATTTCTGTAACTCCTGTTGATAGAGTTGCAGCGAGGGGAGAGAGGGGAGCGCTGTTTGCTATTTTTTGTTGTCCTTTAAATATGTGGGGTGGGATGTGTGTATGTGCGGGTGTTTGATGGAGTCCTTTATCCTTTTGGTTTGGTCTTGGGCTTATCAAATATTCATGGGACAGCTGTCTGTTGCTGGCTGGTTGGCTGGCAGCTTTTCTGTCTTCTTTAGATTGCTGTTGCACGCGTTGCTGCCATCATACATACCTTCATTTGCATTCAGTTTACGAATATCGCATGTAAATATATTCAACTTCCGCTTACCATAATAGCGTATGATGCCAATGCCAATGTTTTGTAGCCAGACTGTGCCGTTCTATTGTTTCAAACATGCCCGAGGGCACTTGACGATTAAGGTGGTAGTGCTGCCGTTGCTGCTGTTGTCCTTATGCTACTTAAATCCAAAACGTTTTCAAAGCAGCTAATACATCCCTATTCATCGTCAAGACAGGAGAATCCTTTCAATATTTCATATAATGCCACTTGCTGTGCTATTAAAATTTTAAATTTTTGATCAGGATTCACAACTCTCTAGTCCTTTGCCTTAGTGCGCTAAGCTTGTCTTCGCTTGTCGCTTGGAGCTGCTGCATTTAATACGGCTCCCCTGTTTTGCCATAGTATACCCTCGTTCGCGATGAGATCTCATAAAAGCCAGTTGGATGCTTAAGCTATACTCCTTCTCCCCCCACGTGGGAGTTTGGCATGTGCTGCGTTGCGGGTTCACCTCAAAGTTGCTGCTGTTGTTCCATCTTTATGCGCTTCATTTGGCTGGCACCATCTGATTCTTAAAGGATTAGTTCAGTTTAGATTTCACTTGTTGTCGTCCTCTATACCTTTTTGTAGTTTTGTCCCTTTTAGTTTCTTTCTTTCGTTTTCTTCTCCTTCTGCTTAGCCTTCTTGAGCTTTTGTTGATTGCTTACAACGTTTTCTGTAATTTTATGTTAATGCATCTGGATGTTGCATAAAAAGGCACCAATTTCTTTTTTGCTTTTCTTTAGTTTTCTTTTCTTTTGTTTATATTTGGTTTTTGATCTTCTTTATTTGTCCTCGTCGTCGTCGTCTTCGTTTTCGTGTTACGTTTTTTTAATAAAAACTCTTTGGCATAATCTTAGCAAATGTCATTGTTGTCGCAAAGTTTTCTAATAAATGTCGAGGTGACGTTGCCTTTTATGAATGATTCTGCAAATAAATTGAAAAAATAGAGATTTGAATGTTAGTATAGAGGAATATTTAAGAAGCACTCTTAGGTTAAATAAACTTTTATAGAAAGCTGAGTCCCTTAGGAGGGTCTGAACGCGATGAATGTTTAGCAAGAAGTAAAAATCAGTGGGAATGAATCTTATATCAATGAGGCGTTTTAAGGATTATCCGATTTATTTCCGAATAAAAAAACAAAAGCATTTTAAAGGTAATATCTCACAAGCCTATAAAATCTTCTTGCCATAAAGATTCGGTTTTATACAGTAGGTTCAGGACTATGAGTTTATAAATACATCACATATAGCTAAATTATTTCAGAGAAAAACTAATGCAAAAGTAAGTATTTGGCCGTGGAGTTGAGGCAATGAGCACGTCTATGACACAAGAAAGCCACTTTCAAAACCAGCGTTAGAACAAGCGACATTTATAAGTTTGGGTTGACTTCGTCATTAGACATTGCCATATTGAGAAAGCGTGCTCGTTATATTAACAGGGACCAAATGTATAAGAAAGACTCGACGACGCAAACTCCAGTCTCTAACTTGTTTGGAGAGTTTCAAAGATCCTTGAAATTGCTCACAGTTTTAAGCAAGGTGCATTTGAGTTTACTATAATATTTTTGGACCGTTAATTAAAATAGGTGTCGTGTAGCACTCCGAAGCTGACTAGCTTATAATGCTTACCAAGCCCATAGATTTGTTATGAATTAAACAAAGTTTGACTCCTAGAAAGCGCTAGTAATTACCTTTATATGTCCTATGGTTTAACATATTTAACATATTTAACATATTTTACATATTTTACATATTTAACATATTTAACATATTTAACATATTTAACATATTTATATACATATACTAAGGCTGCTATATATATTTCTGGCCTAATAATGAAAATGCGAATATTTATCATCAAAAATAGTTTTATTCTCTTCCAAGTATTCTTCAGCATGATTTATACACTTTTGCATGCGCTCAAACCAATTGTCGAAGCACTTTTTCCACTCCGATTGAATCACCTCCAAAACACGGTTTTTGAACGCTTCAACAGCAACTTCCGGCGACGAAAATCATTGACCGTTTGTGCGTTTTTCTAGATGTGCGAGCATAAAAAGAAGTCATAGGGTGCAAAGTGAGGGCTGTACGGTGGATGACCCATCAATTCGACGTTTTGGCCGGTCAAAAAGAGGCTGGTTTGAGCCGATGTGTGAGAGCTCGCATTGTCATGGTACATAATAATTCGTCTTCTCTTGTTCATTTTTCGAATTTATCCGAAGACTACAGGCAAACAAATTGTGGTGTAGCACTCAACATTGACCGTCCTATGCTGCTCAAGCGTAACAATTGCCATAGGACCAGTTTTGCCGAAGAATCAGGCGACCATTTGCTTCGAAGTGTTTCTTCTACGAACAAACTTTCGTTGGATTTGGCTCGTCTTCGAAGACCCACACGTTCGATTGCTCTTTTGTTTCGGGCTCATACGCATAGATCCACGATTCTTCACCTGTGACGATCTTATAAAAGTCTTTTGAAGCACCGCGATCGTTTGTTTTCAAAATTTCTTTGCACTAATCGACAAGAGCCTTTTTTTGGACGATTGACAAATTCTGCGGGATCCAACTAGAACAAACCTTTTTTACGACTAGGTGTTCATGCAATATCGAATGTATGCTGGTGGAAAAAAAGCCCAAGGATGCCTCTATCTCACGGTATGTCACATGACGATCTTGCATTATCAGATCACGCACGGCATCAATGTTCTCTGGCACAACGGCCGTTTTTGGACGCCCTTCACGACATTTGTCTTTGAGCGAGCGTCGGCCACGATTGAATTCATTAATCTAGTTTTTTCGCAGTGCTTTAGGATGGTGCTTCATCACCATACAAAGATTTAGGTTCATCGATGCACTCTTGTCGTGATAATCCACGTCGAAATTGTAAAAAATGATCGCACGAAAATGTTCACGAGTTAATTTAATTTTTTTGCCAAAATGATTTTTCAAGTCACTGTAAACAACACAAATGATGGTCGTACGTCAAAACGTTCTGAGTACGTTTATGCTAAAAAATGGCAAACTTTCCAATGGGAATGTCAGATGGCGCTACTAAGTGTTGCCTAGGCCAGATATATATAAAGCAACCCTTGTACTGGATTTGAAGAATACCTATGTGGTACAGGTCATTTCTTTTTTAACTCCTCTGCTTTAAACCAACCAGCAGGCCTCAAAAAGTACATCTAAAATACCAACCAGCTGGCCTCAAAACGTACGTATACATAAGTTAATGATTTTTCCAATATTTGTGGGGAAAATGTTGATTAACTTGTGATTGTTAGAAGATACGCTCTAAACACCCCACCATCGGTAATTTGACCAATGGGACCTACGGCTCGTCAAAAATGGCCCCTGCAAATCCGAATATTATTTATTCTAAAGGAGATAAATGTTTAAACATATGTGACAGCGCATAGAGATAGCGCATATGTGACAGCGCACAGAGACCTAAGGGTAAAAAAAATCAATTTTCACTTTTTTTTTTGATGTGGACAACATCTGAGCATTGAATGAGACTGATCCCATGCGCCAAAAGTGTTCCCTCCCATAGATATTAAATCTTGAAAATGGCTCTCCTGAACAAAACTGGTTTTTACCCCTAGGTCCATTTCTATTTTGCGCGTCACGTATGAAAAATAGGTGCCCGAAATGGTAATGCAATAAAACTTGATTACAGTTCCAAATAGTTTTATTAAAAACCCCGTTTCGCATGTTGAGATTTAAAATGCTTTTCGATATAACAAATATTTACAAATCATACTATCGCGAGCACCGCCTTTTCTTTCCGAATTATTTTTTTATACTTTCCCCATAATGCAGTATACTTATAAAATAGCATGTAACCAATCGTCCTGGTTATAAACGACTGCTGATGTATTTAAGAAAACATAACTAATAAAAATGTTTATCATGGAAAACCACTATAACTTTGTAGACACATCATCACTTGATGCCCCATTATATCAGTCGTGAATTGCTTAGTGGCTATGTAATATAACATTTGATCATCAGCCCGATCAGCAACATCCATCAACATGTCCCTGTTGATGGAGGGCAATAAAAAAGCGAGCATAACATGTGGTCCACCCTAATTGAAAACTATATCATAAAAACGAAATGAACATTTTTCAACTGACCATAAATGATTGGAACGTGTCAATGTCTAAATCCAAATCGGTAATGATTTAACTCACATACGCACAAAGAAATGCATACATATAAAAGGAACGTGACAGAGAGAGAGAGGGGGGGGAGAATAAGAAATATATGAAGAGGGTGAAGGTATACCGGAATAAAATTGAATCCTATTTGTTATAAAATTGTCGTAAAGCCACGTTGACATCTTCTCTCATAACCTTTGCAAGCATGTTTTTGTGTGGGTGAACTCTAGCACTTGTACGAGTATGTGTGTGGGTGTGTGTGTATACGGATGTAACATAATAATGCTCATGTACGTGTGCATGTCAGACATATGAAAGTAAATGTTAAAAATGTAACATCATCCTTTGCCAGGATATACACAGGATACGCGCGCTGTACAAATACAAACTAATAAATGTATCTATTACCAGCGTTTCTTCAGCAACTGGCAGCCATGGCACATACACTTACACTCACATAGTTACTCTCACATACGAATACACGCCAGCACAGGGACAAGAAGGCAAAACGAAAATTGCAGTTACATAAATCTGCCTGAAGGGATAAATAAGTCTGCGTTAGTTATGACAGCATCGCGTTCTTCCCCTTTGCCTTTTTACTGGCATTTTTTATTTGGGATTCGTAAAATTTATGTTTTCTGCATTTAAAGAAACGAAATGGATGAATAAACTACAGCGGCAAAAAGGAGCAGGATACCATTACTAAGCTAAGAAGCGGTATATGGAAATGTTAGATATGCTTGAGCAGTTCGCACAGTGGTTTGAAGACAGAAATAATAATTGTCGAAAGAAGACCAGGTCTAATATATCCTCAACCGTTCAAAACAATTCTATTATAAACAGCTAATAAATAAGGACCATTATCATGTAAAATTTTTGGGCTCTATAAAACGCATAACTCGTCTAACAGCTATCATGCAAATTCATCATAAGCTACAACCTAAGTTGAAGTTTTTAAAAAGCCCTAAATAGCAAATTTTATTCCTAAATCTATTTAAATACGAGTAAAGCACAAACATGTTTCTACTGTTGTCCGCTATAGACTTAAACCCATCCAACCGATGGTGCCCCAAACTGGCTGCATTAAAAGGGCAACAATGCGAGAAGCGTTAAGACCTTTTACTATCATTAGGAGTACAGGACCGTAACAATTTAATTTTCAATTTACTCGATTTAATGCACAGTATTTTATTTAACTCCAGCCTAGGTTTTGGGTCGCTGCTTCTAAATCAATTTACCGGTGTGTGGTGGGCGCCCCCTGCGTCGGCTATCATCCGCTGCTTTCCTCAGGTTATGGCCTATCCAATCCCATTTACCCCTTCTGATTTCGTTTTGACTGGTTGCTGTTGTGTTGTAATGACCATAGATCGTCGTTGATAACTGTCCTGGACTAAAATATACACAAAATTTGACGCAAGCATTTGTTCATGACACTTGCATATTGTGGATATCTTTTGGATTGATGCAGCATTCCATGAATCGCCTCCGTATATTAGGACAGATTTTACGTTGGACTAGAATAGTTTTTGTTTTGTTCTTCTCCAGATATAGTTTAATCTCCAGACAGAGTTTAAGAGGCCATAATCCTATCTGGCTTTGTTTACCGGTTGAGGATATCATTTTTGGATTCGTCCTTTTTTCGATTATGCCTCCTTAGTAGTAAACCGAGTCAACTTCCTCTGTTATCTCGTTATTTATACGGAGCCTTCAGTATTTGATGCCTTTTTTGCGGAAAGATTTGGTCTTCTTGATATTGATTTTAAGACCTATATGGGATGATGTTTCCTGGACTAAACTCAGTTTGGCTTGCAACTTGTTAAAAGTGTGGGAAAGGATTCAGATGTCGTCGGCATAGTTAAGATCTTCTAGTCTGCCTTGTAGTTCCCATGTTGTAGCTCTTCCCTACATAGTTGTTATTTGCATCACTTGATCCAGCACCTAGTTAAATACCAAAGGAGACAGCGCACATCCTTGTCGGACGACCACTTTGATGGTTTTTCTATCACTTAGCAAGTACGGATATGCAGTACGCGACACGTAGCATTGGTATATAAACTTCTTATCAAGGATATTATCATGGCAGGTACGACTTTGCAGGAAAAAGTGTTCCATATGCCATTGTGATTGAGGGTGTTCAGTGCTTTCTCTATGTGGATTATTAAATAATGTACTCTAAAATGTTTACAGCTTTAAGAAAAAATTATGGTAAGATTTTTAAAAACAAGTTTTGGAATAAGGTATATCCTTAATAAGGAGGGTTATGTCGAACAAGAATATGCAAGTTTTTTTTATTGCAAATAAGACATCAATACCTCACAGACAGCACGCCGTTTGTTTATGCCAGGCATCAGATGCCGCGTTTCCAATATAAAGGGTGCGACCAAAATGCACGATGTTAATTGTAAGTAACACCTTAACGTTTAGTGTTTTGCCCTACTTTATTTGGCATTTCTTTATTTCAATGTTTGACAAACTTAACCATGGAGGGGTACACTATGGAGCAGTATCGTTAAAGCCTTTTACGAAAATGGGCATTCAATTCAAAATGCATTTCATGCACTTTGTGAATTTTTTAGTCAGCATAATCGAGCAACTGCGCCCACAATCAGGAGAATTATGCGCAAACACCTGTGTATGCCCGAAAAGTTCGTTCTGCGGAAAACATCAATATCGTTCGCGATAGTGTGGCAGAATAGCCGTCAACCTCGACTCGTCGTCGTGCCCAACAATTGAATATATTACGAACATCACTGATGCGAATTTTGATTAAAGATTTGCTGAAGTCTACCGACAATTTCAAAAGTCTTAAGACGCCGAATGGTTGGTTCAACAGACAGAAGTGAACGGTGACTTTACAAAGAAAATCATCTTAAGCGACGAGACACACTTCACCTCAGTGGAGTTTAACGACTCCAAGCAGAATTTGGGCAAATGAAAATCCACAAGTGATTGTTGAAAAGCAAATACATATTCAAAGAGTGACTATTTGGTGCGGTTTAAGGGCTGGCGGCGTCATCGGGCCGTACTTCTTCGAAAATGAGGTCGGCCAACCAGTAACAGTTAGTGGTGTTCGCTATCACGAAATGATAACGGACTTCTTGGGCCTAAAAATTAAGAATAAGGGCTGGCACGATATGTGGCTCTAACAAAATGGTGCCACTTGCCACACAGCCAACGAAACGATGTTTTTTTGAGCGGGAAATTCAAAAATCGTGTTAACTTACGTCGTGGCAATGTTAATTGGTTGCCACGATCATGTGATTTGCCACTGTTGAACTTTTTTCTTTGCGGATTTTTTAAGAAAAAATGTACCTCAATAAGTCAAGAGCAACTCAAAAGCATGCACACTTTTTACAAAACGTAGGATATTTTCGTCCGTGTGGACCGTACGTGGACTTCCGGTACATGGAAGGTGTCTTATGGAAGGTGTCGATAATTTCCAACCAAGCGGTTTTTTGTTGGTTCTGAAGGTCCACTACGCACATTAAAAAAGCGACGATAAGCACGTTGCGTCAAAACAATTCACTTGATTTTTAAAATAAAATTCAACAATTGCTAATCGCTGATCTGTTGTGTAGTGTTCCCTTTCAAATTCCCCAAGTTTGCTAGGTAAATTTTAACTTACCAAATATAATGTGATCAATCTAGAGGTATTTTTTCTAACTTTTTTTTTAACTCTATTTTTTTCTTTTCAGTATTGTTTGCCATTTCATCGTGGAAAGACTTACAACGCGTCAACTGCAAATTGTGCAACTGTATAAAAAAATGAGTGTTGGGTGAGAAACGTTTTTCGACTGAAACTTTGTTCAGTGATAAGGCCCATTTCTGGCTCAACGGTAACGTCAATATGCAAAGTTGACGCATTTCGGCTGAAGAGCAACCAGAAGAGGTGCCAATATACCCAGATAAAACCACGGTTTGGTGCTGGTGGAATCAACGGTTCATATATTTTCAAAAATGATGACGGCCGGAACGTAACCGTGAACGGTGCTAGCCATCGCCCCATTATATGGGACTTTTTGCTACCTGATATTGAAGCCTGTTATATTGACGACATTTGGTTTCAAAGGGACGGAGCCACTTGTCATACAACTGCTGCTCAAACGCTAGATTTATTGAGAGGTAATTTTGAAGAGCAGCTATTTCCACTCTTTGGACTGGTGAGTTGGCCCACCAGACCGTGTGATATTACACCTTTAGACTTTTTTGTTTGAGGCTACGTAAAGTCCAAAATCTATCCTGACAAAGCAGCTACGATTCAGGTTTTGGAAGCCAACATTACGCGTGTCATTAATGCAATACCGTCCGAAATGATCGAACGAGTCATCCAAAATTGGACCCTCTGAATGGACACCCTGAGGCGTAGTTGCGGCCAACATTTTAAGGAAATTATATTCAAGAAATAAAAGGCATAATATGTCTTTTCGATAGAACAATAAAGACTCTTGATTTTTTGTATTTTTTTTTTAAAAAAATAGTTTTAGATTGATAACCCTTAAGCTGAAGGAAATTAAACCTAAGCCCGTGTGTTCGCAGAATGGTATGTGGAATATTTGGAAGTGAAGTGAATAAAATATGTTTTCAGCAATTTCAGGACCGATAAGTATGTCATGTAAATCTGAAAAATTTTGGTCCGTACTAATTTACTTACATACTCGTACATTGTCCACCAAGCTGCAATGCATAAGCCAAAAGTCAATGCTGGCTCCACAATCTATATCAACGAAGATGTTTTCCTTTTGAAGCGATGGTGGTATATATCTTCCAATATTGAAAGATATTGGAACGAGCAGAATAAGATAAATCACTTCGATGCAACGTGAACTGGTCCAAAATCGTGCGATATGACCTCGTCAGATTTGTCTTAAAGTATTCTTAAGTAAATGGCGTTTGCTACTTATAGAGGAAGATTTTCTTATGCAGATAAGCGTTCACTCTATGGTGATGGATAAGAAATTAATTAAAATGCCGAATGTTTATTATACAGCATTTTCTTTTTGGAGCCACTGTTTATTGGCAGGATACTACTTATTTTCAGTTGAATGCTGGTTAAAGCAGCAAAAAGCTGCGCTAACAACATCAGCTTAGAAATATATTCAGACATTCTGTTCTTTTTTTACAAAATGTTATTAACTCGAAAATATAAAATATTTCAAAAAAATGCATAAACACAATTAGCTTGAACCCTTGAAGTACTTTAAAACATTGAAAGTGGCAAGTCAATCTTTTGATTAACGAGTAAGGATTTTTACAGTATGTGTAAATAATGTTATCTTACAAAAAGTGAAATTTTTATAATTTTGAGTTAAGACTTTATGTGCATATATCATTAAAACACACACACACATCAAAATCATATCCACAAATGTTGCATGACATTGTGTGTCAGTGTGGATGATTATGCAAATGTGTAAAACCCATACAGCCACATTCGCGCTCTTTTGCTCTTAGAACCCAGCAACATGTGACTGTAATGATAATGGCTGGCGTTTTAGATGCCGCTGCTGCTGCCGACGCTTCTTGGATTGCTTGTGTCATATATCACAGCATTTAGAAAGGAAATGAAAAAGTATAAATTCTTTAGAGAAAATTATGTGTAGATGTTTCATTTCTTTTTGCTGCCCTCTTTCTTCTCTTGGGTTTTGTTGTCGTCGTCGTCGTCCTTTCCTGCGTCTTGAATATTTAAAACGCAAGTTTAGCATACTGTGTTTTTTTGCGTTTTTGGTATACAAGTACATGTAACAGATTTTGTTTCCCGAACGTGGCATGGTCGTGTGGTGGTATTTACAATGAAGTGGGCTGATTGCGAAGACCGGGAATTTCGGTTGATGGTCGCAGTTAAAGATAAACCTTGTTAAGCTACTGCACTTAGAAAGTAGAAAACGGTATTTGTGGCAACAGTTCAACTTTAAGAGAACAAAATGTTTAAAAATTTTGGAAAAATTAAAATACCATATGTGACAGCGCATAGAGAAAGGGAAAATTTTGGAAAAATTAAAATACCATATGTGACAGCGCATAGAGAAAGGGACCTAAAGGTAAAAAATCATTTTTCATTTTTTTCTTTTTTGATGTGTACAACATCTGAGCATCGAATGAGACCGATCCCATGCCCCAAAAGTGTTCCCTCTCAGAGATATGCGCGTTTTATGATCATGAAGTCGACATTTGTAAGCGCAAATAGAAAGGTATCTAATCTTTAAAATGGCTCTCCTGAAAAAAACTGGTTTTAACCTTAGGTCCCTTTCTATTTTGAGCGTCACATATGTTGCTGGGGAAAATCTAAGATGCACTTTTCTTTAGGCTTGAGGCTGGGATGTTGCAGCCTAAATTAGGTTTAATCAAGTAAATTGAAAAGTTTTTTTTTAAAACACCAACATTTATCCATATTTAAGTTCAATATTGGTAGGTCTCATCTTGAAACATTGATATGTTTCGAGGCAATATCATCTCATTGAATTTATTTGTATCATTCATCACAGTATAGAATAAGTGTAAAGTAATGTTAATCCTTATAATATTATTGCAGGATGCTCAAAAGAATATATATAGGGTTATCCATCTAGAGGTATTTTTTCAGAACAAAAAAAAATATGAAAATTCAAATCAGGTGTGGAAATTTATTGGTATTTGGAAAGGACATTTTATAGCATTTAATTTTTGAATATAATTTCCTTCAGATGTTGGCCGTAACTACGCCTCAGGGTTTTCATTCTGGGGGGCCAATTTTGGATGACTCGTTCGAGCATTTCGACTAGTACGGCTTTCATGACACGCGTAATGTTGGCTTTAAAAACCTGAAACGTAGCTGGTTTGTCAGCATAGACTTTGGACTTTACGTAACCCCAAAGAAAAAAGTCTAAAGGTGTGATATCACTAGCCTAGGTGTGTAATCACTAGCCGCCAAAATCGGCCAACCCACCTGTCCAAAAGGTGAAATTAGCTGCTTTTCGAAATGACATCTCAATAGATCCATTGTTTGGGCAGATATATGGCAAGTGGCACCGTCCTGCTGAAACCAAGTGTCGTCAAGATTACTGATATCATGGCGCGATAGCGAACACCATTCACGGTTACGTTCCGGCCATCATCATTTTTGAAAAAATATTCACCGATGATTCCACCAGCTTATAAACCGCACCAAACCGAGGTTTTCTCTGGGTATAATGGCACATCTTGAAACTCTTCTTGTTGCTCTTCAGCCCAAATTCGGCAATTTTGTTCATTGATTTTGCCGTTGAGCCAGAAATATTCCTTATCACTGAACAAAATTTTGGTCAAAAACAACGGATCTTCCTGTTTCTCACCGAACGCTCATTTCCATAATACAGTTGCCAACATTTGAAGGTAATTATTTTCAAAAAATAAATGCCATAAAATATCCTTTCAAACTAACAATAAAGATTCCACACTTACTTAAATTTGTATATATTTTTTGTTCTGAAAAAATACCTCTAGATGGAACACCCTAATATATAAGTACAGGCTGGGCGATTAAACATATTAAATTTGAATCGGCTGTAAAAAAAATTGTTTTTCCAAATTTTTTATTCGAGAGGTTTAACCTTATCATTAATTAATAGAATACAATATCATTCACATGACTACCACATCCAATCGTCCCAATTTTTAGTATATTTTCGAATCTCTTCAATGATAACTTCTATTTCGTGTTTTAAAGCTAGATGCTTTGCGTTATATTAATCCTTAATGGCTTACCACAGAAAATAATCCAAAGGCCTAAAATTACAGATGCGAGGCGGCCAATTGACATTACAGTTTCGGATGACTGTTTGATTTTCAAAAACAGTGCATTTAATATCGATGGTTACTTTGGCTTTGTGACATGAGGCCCCGTCTTGTTGAAAAAAATGTCGATCATTCTCTTGAATTTTCGGAAGCAAAAATTCGTTGAGCATGGCGCGGTCTCGCTCATCGTTGGTGGCTCCTTTTTTGCAGAAAATTGGCCCAATGATGCCGCGAGCCCAAAATCCACACCAAACAATGACTGGCTGTAGATGCATTGGCTTTTCAATAGTCATGTGTTAGTTCTCTGAACACCATATGCAGCAGTTTTTCTGCACCGAAATGAAAATGAGCTTCATATGAAAACACGATATTTCGGTATTATTTTTCATCTCCTTCCAAGCAATCTTCAGCCCATTGGGCGAAGCGAAAGGGCATCAAATAGTTCCATTATTACATGAAAAAGTTCATTCTTTTCAGTAAAACCGGAAATTTAAAAAAGGAATCATTACATTTTTTCTTCAGCCGATTCAAATTAAAAAATTTAAATGGCCCACCCTTTAGTAAACATTATCCATTTTGGCAGAGTCAGCAAATATCTGCTTTAAGGGGAAATAAAATAAACCAAGGGGAAATTAAGATCTCTTGCATATTTGCACATTAAAGATTTTTTAATTTTAAGATGATATTGTCCTTGGTTGGAGCAGTGTGGGTGCGGACTCAGTACAATATTATACGCCGGGAAGGTATACTACTTTGTTTTGCCGCCATTTTGGTAAACAGTAGTATTGACAGTTTATATTTGGCAGTCGTAAAGTAGAGACGTGGCAAATTTATTATGGAAAAATATTCGATAAACCAACGTGATTAATCGTTAAAACATTTTATCAAAATCAATCATCGATTACTGTGACGATGAGAATGTTACGTGAAATTTTTAAAAGAAACAACGTGCCAACAAAAAGCTCTATTTATCGTGTAGTGATTAATTATGAAGAAAGGGGGTCTGTAGCTGATAGACCCAAGAATGGACCACAACGTACTGCAAGATCGGCTAAAAACATTACTGCTGCTCAAGAAAGTGTTCACTACAATTCATCAACCTCAATTCGACGCCGTGCTCAGGAGCTTGGTCTTCAAAGAACAACTTTGGCCTCAACTTTGTACAAATATTTGCATTTGTTTCCATTTAAGATTCACAGCTTCTTCCACAAGATCATTTACTCCGACATACATAAGCCAATAGGATGTTCCAGTTCGCCCATGACAACCCCGATTTTCATGAAAAAAATCATAATGAGTAACGAGGCACATTTTCATTTGAATGAATATGTGAATAAACAGAATAGTGGGCTCTGAGCAATGGAAACCCCAGATTTTATTCATCGGTCAACTTTGCATCTATTAAAGGTGACAGTCTGGTGTGCAATTTGTTTAGGAGGAATCATTGGAACTTACTTCTATAAAAATGAAAACGACGAAACGGTAACTGTAAATGGGAAGCGATGTCGTGATATGATTAAAAACTTTTTAAAGCCAGAACTGCATGATTTGGGCTTGATTAACATGTGGTATCAACAAGACGGCCACATCTCTTACAGCCAGGATTACATTGGAACGACTTCGAGACCTCTTTCCACAACAAGTTATTTCAAGAAATGGTGATGTTGATTGGCCACCACGGTCGCCTGATTTGACTGCTCCCGACTTCTTTTGTCGGGATATCTGAAAAGCAAGGTTTATGCAAATAAAAAAATATTCGTCAAGAAATTAATAAAATACCGCGTGAAATGTGTGAGAGAGAATGTAATGAAAAATGTGCTCAAAAGGGCTCGCATTTGTGAGGCTAACAGAGGAGGTCATTTATCTGAAATAATATTCCATACAATAATTGCCGACATTAAAAAAAAAAACATTTATCAATATAAGTACCATTATCTTTCTTTTAATCAAAAATTGAAACCAAACAAAGGAATATACCTTCCTGACGGACACCCTGTAGAATAACTAAAATAGGTCTGAAGCTACATTAGACGCATCTTTGGATGTTTTTGTGACTGCAGCATGCTGTTGGAACCTCAAAGCCTCAGGTCTCAATTCAACAATAAAAAATAAAGATGTCGCTAAGTTCGGACTAGTGGAACTTTTTATACCAGCTTATAACATTTGATAACCAATTTGTCCATATTGAGTATTATCCATATTGAATATTCATCGCCATATGGTAAATGCTTTTTCGGACTTTCACTCATCCAAAAATATTATGATTTGTTTAGCAAATACTCGTACTTACAATCGTGTCCTGTTTTCGATGTACCTTTAGTCCCTTAAATGGAAACTGTTTTCACTCTGGACCGATTGCGCTCAATTACGTTGCCAAACATCTTATGGCCAGGATCCATCATCGATTATAGTTCCAGTAACCTAGGTTAATTCGTTTGACCATTACCGTGCTTTCAAAGACGATGGAAACAGATGCTCAAACTTAATCGTTTTAAAATTTTGCTAAGATCAGTAATGACAAGTTTTATATACACCACACCCTTCCATTGTTGATAACTCTCACCGTCTTTATTAATGCGTTATCATGGTTTACTTCTTAAAAACGATACTCTATGACTCTTTGGCCTGTGCGGCTGATTGGAAGTGCTTCTTGCACCTCAAGCGATTACAGGATATTATAGCACTAAGTAAAGTAGAGAAACCCCTTATTAAGTATACGGATCGATTAAGAATCAGTTTTAAATTTAATTGAGCGATGTTAGATGTTTTTCGATTTCTGTATACGCAGACATTCGATTACGTTTAAGTTCCGTTCAAAATTTAATGAGTGACCAGCTATTGTAGAGGCAACTGTGTGTCGGTGTGACAGTCCTTGGCGGAAGAGTTGTCAATCCGGTCCATAGAAGCGGCACCACATTGTTGTCACAAGTAACAACCAGATTGTGAGTGAAATGTATCTTAATTGACTCATCATCTCGAAAAGCCGCGACACAAAGTTCCTTATAATTTGAGTTTCTTCTGCTGACTATTCATGGAAATGTAAACCCTGTCAAAATATGAACAATGAACGCAATTGCTGCGAAGCCTTCTAATGAAGGTCGTCACGGACCCAAAATGGCGAAAAAAAGCAGTGTGGAGCCACGAAAATCAGTTTCACTTTGCCATTTTGTTAAAAATTTGTCTTCTATTTAAATAAAGATGCAAGAGGTCTCAAGCCGGTTAATCCCTGTTTAATGTGCAAAAAAATTTAAATCGGTTATTCAAGGATGTCATAGAAACCATGTCGGTTTTGCTAATTGTCGTTTTTACCAACCCAATGTTGGTTTCATTTGGTGTCATGAAACCAAGTTGGTTTGTTCATTTCCAATTTAAATAAAACCAGTGTTCGAATCAGCTGTTGCTGATAAAACCGATAACATTGGTTTTCATGACACCAAAGCATTTATTCTTATCGTTTTCAAAACCAATAGTGACAACATTGATTTCTATGAGAGCCCTGATTATTTTTCTTTATAAATGTTCTTCATCTAAGACTCTCAACTAACCCAAAAATATTTTTTGTATGGTAACCTACCCATACTAATGTACACAACTGCAAATTTAATTGCAACACTAACACCATTATGGAAAAACCACATTTTTTCCAGAAACTGCAATCTTTTTTGCCCGGGCGGGCGCCTTATTCCTCTACAAAATGTTCGTCCACTTAAGCTGAAGGAAATGCCGTTGGTCAAAAACGCAACGTAAAATAATGCATGGATGAAATGACTTCGAAAAGTTGCGCCGCAGACGGATGGACAGAACCGGTCACACCACCGCCGACTGCTTCAAATATACTTTTTATGCAATTGTTGGTTTACTCACATTTTTCGAAAGTTGCCGTTGAAGTGGCAGCTTAAAAGTATTTGCGAAACTTTCTCTTCTTGCTGCGTGGCGCGGAAAGTTTTGGAAATCCTTAAGATGAGAGTCTGAATAGCGATTTATCTATTGTTTCGCATGCAGCTGAATTACAGTTCTTGCTTTTTCGTTCTTTTTTGTAAATGTACGTGGTAGTGACCTTTTAATGCTGGCCGTTGGAATGAATGCAGCATTCTTGAGTTTCCAAAGCTTATCTACTACAAGATCTATGGCTAGAATTGCCTGTAATTGTATAATCATCCACAAGCTGCAGAAATGGGTGCAGATTCTGTTGTTTACTTAATTAAACTTGTGTTTCTTAGATTAATTACAAGTCGGTGAACAAAATACGTATTCAATAATTGTTAGGAGATGGTAAAGAATTTTTCTTTTAGTTTTGGGCCTATTTGATTGTGTCGGGTAAAGCTTATTACTATGACAACAGAGAGTTAATCTAATTCATAGAAAATAAAGTCATTGAAAATATTACCTAATATCAATTGGATTTAACAAGGTTGTCTAGTGTCAATCGTTATGACAGGATCAGCTTTTCTTATTTAATGTTAATTACATTTTGTTTATCAAATAAATAAATCTGAATATATTCCCAAAGCTCTAAAGAGTATGACAGGCGATGTTGGGTACCAAGCAATGGTCTCACTGGTTTTATCCTGGCAAAATCCAGTAGTTATCTTGGTCATGTTTACTGACATCCTACTTCCCACCACTCGTTGGGGGTAGTAAGCTAAGATTTATTGCCACAGCCGAATTTGATGCCAACCGAATGTTAGTGGATTTACGTACTATCCATGTATTCCATCGTTACAATCGAATGTTGATTGGGAAGGCAACAATTTTCAGTAGAGGTAACTGACACTTTCGGTTGAAAAAAAACTATTATCGGTAATCCTAACCGACTAAAATGATTGTTGCAACTGAATTTGTACATGTTTTGGTGTTTGTACATGTTTGGTTTTGAACTGATCAGTAAAATAAATACGTCTTTGTATAAATGTTTTGATAAGCATTGCAGTGATGGCCCAATCGGAAAAGAATTATTTAAGATATACGTACTACAATATTTATTGTCAAAAATTGTTGTTTTGAATAATTGTTGTTTTGAATCCATGGCGAAAATTCTGAACAACACTGGTTAATGTCGCTAAATAATATAGGGTGATCCATCAAGAGGTATTTTTTTTAGAACAAAAAAATATAAAAATTCAAATCAAGTGTGGAATCTTTATTGGTAATTTGAAAGGACATTTTATGGCATTAATTTTTTGAGTTTGGGTTTTCAATGTGAGGGTCCAATTTTGGATCTAGGCGGCTAACTCACCTGCCCAAAACGTGAAATTAGCTGCTTTTCGAAATGACCTCTCAATAGATCCATTGTTTGTATGGCAAGTGGCACCGTCGTGTTGAAACCAAGTGTGTTCAAGATTACGGGCTACAATTTCAGGTAGCATAAAGATCGATATCATGGCGCGATAGCGAGCACCATTCACGGTAACGTTCCGGCCATCATCATTTTTGAAAAAATATGCACCGATGATTCCACCAGCTTATAAACCGCACCAAACCGTGGTTTTCTTTGTTAATTGACTTTGCCGTTGAGCTAGAAATGAGCCTCATCACTGAACAAAATTTTGGTCGAAAACAGCGGATCTTCCCGTTTCTCATCGAACGCTCATTTCCATAATATAGTTGCCAACATTTGAAGATAATTTTTTTCAAAAAATAAATGCCATAAAATGTCCTTTCAAATTACCAATAAAGATTTCACACTTGTTTTAGTTTTTTTATATTTTTTTGTTCTGGAAAAATACCTCTATGGATCACCCTATATAAGCACTTCGATCTTGGGCGTTTTTCCTTCAGTTTAAAACACCAAAAATGTGCTTACTGTTCCCGCCGTGGGGGAAGATATTTTAGGTTGCTCTTTTTGTAGTCCAAAGTAACGTCTAACGCCAGAACATTCTCTGGGACTTCTTTGACTAGTATATTGCCTTATCTTGAACATTTATGGCTCCCCTAAAAGTCGTATTTCTGTTTTTTTATTTGTTAGAATTGTATAAACTTTTTACAAATTTAAAATGAATCGGCGACTAAACTATATTAAAACTTATTAGTTTAATAAAGATCGTAGTGTTTCCTTTCACATAACACAAGTTCCGTATAAATCAGTCAATCCATTCCAAAAAAGTAAGATTTTCAGCAAAGATCAATAATTAATTATTTAAGTACTTTAAATTGTCCAACTCCACCGAAAATAAACTAAAACAAGTAAAAAATGTTAAGTTTGGCTGTGCCGAACTTTGGATACCCTCCACCAGATTCCCAAATAAAAAACTATTTTTTTAATTTTTGTGTATGTGTAAAATTTCATTTCGATAGGTCAAGTTAGTGATGAGTTATCGTCATATTATTTCTCAAGACCCTTAAGACCGTTTGTATGGCCTTAAGACCGTATGTATAAAAAAGTGAAAAATGTTCATGGTTTGGACATATTTTCAAGAGTGACATATTTTCAAGTGTGGTCAAAGTAACATATACGGTTAAGATTTTTTTTAATGTTTTTTTTTGGTCAATGCCCCTTATGGAGAGACATATTTTCTCCTCGGGTATTATAAGTAAATTTCGTAGCAAATGTTTGTAACTACCAAAAATGTTTGAGATAAACCCACTTTAAAGTATACCGATCAACGTATAATCACCTCCTGATTCCATTTAAATGATGTCTGTCCCTCCGCCCGTCCTTCCATCTAAAGCCTGTAATCAAAATACGATCGCAATTGTTGTCCGATATTCATAAAATTTTTCAAAGTTAGTTTTTTGGACCAAGGAAGGATGGTTTTGAAATTTTAAAAAATCTGTTCAAACTTATATATAGCTCTTATGCGATCTTTAATTGTTTTGCTCTAGAAGCCACATCTTACATCCAATCTTGATGAAACTAAGCACGAATAAGTTTTTTGGGCCATGGAAGGACATTATTGAAATTAAAGAATTTTGACCAAGCAGCACAGTTACAGAAATTGAAAAAAATCGGTTCATATTAAGATAAAGCTTCCACACATATGTTCATCTGATTTTATATTACAATCTCTAGAAGCCACACATTACACCTTATCTAGATGAAATAAATTTTGCGCAAATAAGTTTTTTGGACGGAAGCTGTGAAATTGTAGAAAATCGGTGCAGATTAAGATATAGCTCCCACATATACAGGGTGGCTGATAAATATTTCTACATTAAGAAACTTAATAACTTTTCCTTCGGTGGATGGAATTCATTTTTCTTTTATTAATGTTAAAGCTGAATAACTTTTATTAAATATAGCTTAATTAGGTTTTGAACATCCTTTGAAGTAAGTTCGTTAGTTATATTACGAGGGTTTCTATATATATTTCTGGCCTAGGCACACTTAGTGTTGGCGCCATTTCCATTGGAAAGTTTGATCTTTTTTAGCATAAACGTAGTCAGAATGTTTTCACGTACGACCATCATTTGTGTTGTTTACAGTAACTTGAAAAAATCAATTTGACAAACAAATGGATTTAACTCGTGAACATTTTCGTGTGATCATTTTATACAACTTTCGACGTGGATTATCAAGACAAGAGTGCATCGATGATAAATCTTTGTATGGCGATGACGCACCATCCTATAGCACTGCGAAAAACTGGTTTAATGAATTCAATCGTGGCGGACGCTCGCTCAAAGACGAATGTCGTGAAGGTCGTCCACAAACGGCCGATGTGCCAGAGAACATTGATGCCGTTGCGTGAACTGATAACATGTGACATACCGTGAGATAGAGGCATCCTTGGGCATTTCTTCAACCAACTTACATTCGATATTGCATGAACACCTGGCCGCAAAAAAGGTTTGTTTTCCTTGGATCCCGCATAATTTGATAATCGCCAAAAAAAAAACCCTCGTGTCGATTGGTGCAAAGAAATTTTGAAAAAATACGATCGCGGTGCTTCAAAAGACGTTTCTAAGATCGTCAGAGCTGACGAATCATGGAAATATGCGTATGAGCCCGAAACAAAACAGCAATCGACCGTGTGGGTCATCCAAGACGAGCCAAATCCAACGAAAGTTGTTCGTTGAAGAAACACTTCGTCACCTGTTTCTTCTTCAAAACTGGTCATGTGGCGCCTGTCCCGATTGAGCAACGTAGGACGGTCAATTCTGAGTGGTACACCACAATTTGTTTGCCTGAAGTCTTGGGAGAAATTCGAAAAACGAACAAGAGAAGACGAATCATTGTGAACCATGACGATGCGAGCTCTCACACATCGGCTCAAACCAGTGCCTTTTTGACTGGCCAAAACGTCGAATTGTTGTGTCGTCCACCGTAAAACCCTGACTTGGCACCCAATGACTTATTTTTATTTCCGCACATCAAGAAAAAAATGCGTGGTCAACGATTTTCTTCGCCAGAAGATGCTGTTGATGTGTTCGAAACCCATGTTTTGGACTTGTCTTAATCGGAGTGGAAAAGGAGCTTTGGCAGTTGGTTTGAGCGCATGCAAAAATGTATAAATCATGCTGGAGAATACTTTGAAAACAGATAAACCATATTTGATGATACATATTGGCATTTTCATTATTAGGCCAGAAATATATATAGCAGCCCTCGTAGGAGCCATTTGAGATCGCATCGTCATTACTAAAAAGTTTTTTATACTTAGTAGGGACATAAATACTGTTACACACGTTTTATGCTTTAATATAGAAAGTACTCAATGTTTTTAGACCAAATATTTTTTTAATATATTTATTGATGTATACTGTATACAAAAAGAATCTATTTATTCAAAATGTCCGCCTTTTGCCTTTACACACACCTTAAGTCGTACTGGTTAATCGTCAATAGCTGCACGAACCTCGTACATTGGAAAATCGGCCACAGCTCGAACCAAAGCAGTCTTAAGAGATCCAATGTTGGGGTATCTTTTGTGACAAACCTTGCCCTCTAAAACCGTCCAAAATTTGTAATCCAATGGTTCAAATCTGGACTGCCTGAGGGCCATTCTTCAGAGGAAATGAACGCTGGCAAATTGTTTCGAAGCTAGGCTTGGGACGTTTTTGCCTTATGGGCCGGCGCAGAATAATGCTGGAATTCCATGGCTGGTTTTGGAACAGGGAATTGTTATGAGGCTTCACAACAGCTTCTAAAACGGTTTCTTGGTAAACTTTGGCCAATGTTTTGACTCCTTGTTCGTAGAAATGCATTTCAGTGACCCCATCGTAAGTGACACCCCACCAAACCGTGACTGAAGCTGGGTGATGACCCCTTTCCACCCTTGGGATCAGTTCAGATGCTTCCTTAGATGACCGCGCATACACTCTATGATTTTGCTTGTTAAATTTTTCCTGAACGGGAAACATTTTTTCATCGGTGAACAAAATTTTTCTGTGCAAGTTATGAGCGTGCTTCACCAAAAGACGTTTGCATTTTTTAATCCTTTTTTTTTAAAGCTGCAGTGAATAAATGTCCGGTATGTCGTTTTAAAGCCCCAAGTCCCAAGTCTTTTTTAATGATTCGACTCATGGACTTTTGCGTGATGTTCATCTCACGGGCCATGCTTTTCTGTTTTCTGAGCGGATTTCTGTGAATTCTTGATTTAACGGCTTTGATTTTTGTGTACCTTTTAAAAATGACTACATTCTTAAAACTAAGATATCTAATTAAATATTAAATTCTGCAAAAAATCGAATGCCAAAAATTATGTCAATATTGGCCCCCATAATCTCAGAATCACCCATATACAAATTCAAAAGACGACATGGGAATTATTTAAAAGCAGATTTAAGCTACGATATTACTATTTTATGCTTTCATCAATGAAATGTTTTTTTTTCAAAAATTAACTTGGAAGTATAATGCATGATCCTGTTATTTAATACGTAAACCGGGTTAAGCAGTTGTTTTATAAGATTATAAAAACTACAAAATCTCCTAGTACTACAGTGAAAAATTGAAAATTTGCTGTTCAACAAAAAAATCATTTATATTCGTGTACCTACTCGTAAGTGCCAAGAAAGTTGCAACGACTAATTTCGTTGGTAACTGCTTGAATTTTGTAATCTTGGCCAAATATAAACAACATAAAGAACACACATTAGCATATACAGTCGCGTGCATTAAAATGGCAGCATTTTCATACATTCGAGTGAAATTTTTCTTCTTGTTTTTATATTTTTTGAAGTCCCATTTTCAATACGATGATAGGTCTGACGAAAGTCGTTCTTACCGCAGCTATTACTAAGTTCCAAGAAGAGCGCAATTTTTAAATGACTGATGCAGCAATTGAATTGTTTCTCTGGCTGTATGACATGTGGCGCCGTCTTGTTGGAACCACATGCCCACCACATTCATTTCTTCAATTCTAGGCAAGAAAAAACTGTTTGCGCTTGACCTGCCTCATTTTCATAAAAAAAGGTCCAATGATTCCTCCAGCCCAAAAACCACACCACACAGTGACACGTTGAGGATGCATTTGCTTCTCGTGAATCACTCGAGGATTTTCCGCACCCTAAATGCGACAATTCTGCCTATTGACCAAGCCATCAAGATGAAAATGGGCCTCGTCACTGAAGATGATTTTATCGGCAAAATCAGCATTTTCATGTTGTCTCTCCAATACCCAATTAACGAACTCCCTTCGCTGTCCATGGTCAGCTGGCTTCAGATCCTGAGTCAATTGAATTTTGTATGCATGAAGATGCAAATCTTTCGTCAAAATTCGCTGCAAAGTGGATTTGGAGACACCAATTTGCTGAGCTCGGTGTCGAATTGAGGTGGATGGAGTTTGAGCGACATCATCACGTACAGCTGCGACATTTTCGGTCGATCGACCTGGTCGATGGCGCGTTGTTGTCTTTACATCACTAACAGACCCAGTTTCGGCAAATTTATCCATTAATCTCTTTACAGTTGACTCTTTTGGAGCATTATTGTGACCCCAAATTGATCGCAATTTGCGAACTGTAGCCGCAAAACTTTCACCATTTTGGTAAAACAATTTCACAATAAGAATTGGTTGTTCATTCGTGTAGCGCTCCATTTTTACTAACCTCGTACCTTCTACTAACAAACAATAACAATTGTTCAAATGTCAAACAATGACACTTCGAATGTTGCCAGATTTAAAAATTGCGTTCTTCTTGGGACACCCTTTAGATGCAGTGTCTGCATAAAAAAGTCATCATGAAATGGGTTTAAGACAACCGGAAATTGAAAAATACGCAGCGTAAGAAAAAAGTCATTACAGAGAAAATATGAACTTCAAAAAATATTAAACAACCATATTAGCAAAACGTAAATTGCCAAAAATCAAGTTTTGGATGTACATTGAGCTTCCATTGACAGAATCTTTGCCCAAAAACTGTTGACCCAAAAACTGTTGCACTCCGTAAGGGACATGTTATTGCTTAGTCAGTTTCTTAAGCCGTTGACTTCAATTGAGAGCTTCAACAGTTGGGCTACTGGCGAAGAGCACTGGTCTACATTAACACTTTATGGTCCTATCGCATATAGAACAACAATAACGAAATAACTTAAAGTTTAAAAATGGCTACTGGCGAAGAGCACTGGTCTACATTAACACTTTATGGTCCTATCGCATATAGAACAACAATAACGAAATAACTTAAAGTTTAAAAATTGTCCCTCTTTATAAAAACGCCACCCCGACAATTTAATAATGTAAAGCATCTTGTTTAGCGATTGAAGTATGGCGCAGCCCAAGTCCAAAATTATATCCCAAAAAATCCCAATTCTACATCCCACACCACTTGGGTTGTGTTGCAATTATTTTGCCTAAAGAAAATAGATTTAAAAGGAAAAATTATAAAATGTCTAGCACTTTACTCGTACATTTCCTGGGGCACCAAGTAATAATTTGTGCTTAACCCTAGTGAAAGTGCGTGTGATGTTAATCAAAAATGTAAAGCTACTAAGAAAACGTAAAAACGTGGCGCCAAATTAAAAGTTTTCTATTTTGGGGTTGGATTCGATTCAACTCAGAATAACTGAGACACTCGTTCTTATTGAAACATTTCCGTTTGGTTTGATTTGCAGGTTTTACAGAGCCCCTCACCAACCTCAGAATGAATGTGTCCTTTTCCAACAAAAGCTACAAACAAAGCCAAAAAAGGAAGAAAAAAACGCAATTAGCGCGCTCAGAAGAAGTATGCCGTACTTTGTTAATGCATTGGGAAGAGGGGAAGAAGAAACCTGAAAACTTCGAAAAAAGCAAAAACTCTCGAAATTAATGTGTACTTTGAAGTCAACAAGCGACAACAGCAACGAGCAGCGTTTAACATTCACTCAACAAACGGGCAAACAAAACAAAAATTAAATGAATTAATTGCTGTCGAGTTTGCTGCTAATGCTGCCTTCCACTCATTTCGGTACTGCCCCTTGCTACGGCCGCAATGCGATTGCCACTGTTTCCATTCCCGTTCCCATTTTTATTTCTATTCCTTCTCCCAGTTCTACTTCTGTTTTATTTCCTACAAGCGCTTGGTTTTTTAGTTGCCTCTTAATTTTGATGTCAAAAGTTTCCTCCTGCCACTTTGCGAAGTCTTCATTATGCGTTCCCTGTTCCGGGAATACGGGTTAAAATGTGTTTGGCCAGTACTTTCTGGTATGGGGCTACTAGAGCCGTTCACTTTTAGTTCTTCTCACATCATGCAACATTTATGACTCCATCATCGGGAGCAGCGAAATTCTCATCATTGCTCGCCTTGGCCACACAGTGGTTTCGAAGGTCGTGAACCGAGGAATATAATAGGAAAAATAGTGCAGTAGGTTTCTTTCGACTTATTGGAAGATCTATAGATGATATGAGGGCATATGTTAAAAGGTGATTTGGCAAATAATTCAAAACTATATGAAGAAGGCACTTATCGGCAAAATGAATTCTTGTACGTTTCATAAATATTGGATTAACACCCGTAATTTCAAATAAAAATATTAAAATATTAAAATATTAAAATATATATTAATGTTTGGGTACATCATAAATACTTTTTGCACATACGCATATGAATGTCAGAAACATTGCTACACACATTTTAATGGTTGCTGTGTCCCTAACATATAAAGGGTGTTTGTTTAGACGTGTTGTTTTCAATCTGGCTACACTTTTTTTGGAATGGTCTTTTTGACAGTTGATATATACTTAGTAGGGACATAAATACTGTTACAACATTGGACACACCCATTTCAATAGAAGAACTGAACATACCCTTTTAATGCCATATGGGTTTTGAAAGCTAACCTCAATAGCGTTAGTCTGTAATGGCATTTAAAAATAGTTTCAACTTTCATCATGAAGTGGTCAGATAATGCGAACCGTATTGTCTAATGGCGCTTTTCAATTGTGAAACGAAAAAAGCGATATTTTCAAAACGCTCCGGCCACTAGGGATTAGCCGCATGTTCGTCTACCGTTGCATAAAACTGTTTGAGGAGACTTGAGATGTAACAGACCGCCACCGTTCGGGCCGCCCACGCTCTGTCGAACACCGCATGTCATCAAAGCCGTTGAATCAAGAATTCACAGAAATCCGCTCCGAAAACGGAAAATCATGGCCCGTGAGATGAAAATCACGCTTAAGTCCATGAGTCGAATCATTAAAAAATACTTGCGACATGGGGCTTTCAAACGACGTATCGGACATTTATTGACTGCAGCTTTAAAAAAACTAGGATTGAAAAATGCAAACGTCTTTGATAAAGCACGCTAATAACTTGCACAGAAAAATTTTGTTTACCGATGAAAAAATTTTTACCGTTCAGGAAAAATTTAACAAGCAAAATGATAGAGTGTATGCGCGGTCATTTAAGGAAGCATCTGAACCGATCCCAAGAGTGGACACGGGTCATCATCTAGGTTCAGTCATGGTTTGGTAGGATTTCTCTTACGATGGGGTCACTGCATTTCTACGAACAGGGAGTCAAAATATGGGCAAAATTTTACCAAGAAACCGTTTTGGAAGCTGTTGTGAAGCCTCTTAACAATTCCCTGTTCCAAAACCAGCCATGGACTTTCCAGCAGGATTCTGCGCCGGCCCATAAGGCTATGCCTGCGTTTGCCAGCGTTCATTTTCTCTGAAGAATGGTCCTCAGGCAGTCCAGATTTGAACCCATTGGATTACAAATTGTGGACGGTGTTAGAGGACAAGGTTTGTCACAAAAGATACCCCAACATTGGATCTCTAAGGACTGTTTTGGTTCGAGCTATGGCCAATTTTCAAATGGGCGAGGTTCGTGCAGCTATTGACGATTGGCCAGTGCGACTTATGTCGTGTGTATAGGCAAAAGGCGGACATTTCGAAAAAGTAGATTCTTTTTGGATACAATATACATCAATAAATATATTAAAAAATATTTGGTCCAAAAACATTCAGTACTTTTTATTTTACAGCATAAAACGTGTGTACCAGTTTTTATGTCCCTACTAAGTACTGAGTTTGGTTTGCCATTTCATATCGAATAGACTTACTTCGGAACAATGTTTAAAAATCGTGTTAAATGGACCCAAAACGAAATGGCCACCGAACCTTAATTTACAAAACTCAAAATGATGGCCACCGAACATAAAAAAAAACAAAAAAAATTGTCGCATTTAGAGTAATGAAAATCTACATGCAATTGTTGAGACGCCGTTATATCATAAAAAAGTCAATGTTTGGTTTGCTCTATGGGCAGAAGGAATCATTGGTCCATATTTCTTCAAAAATGAAGCCGGCCATAATGTGACAGTCAATGGGGAACGCTATCGAGCCATGATTAATGGCTTTGGTTCCAACAAGACGGCACTACGTACATACAATCAAACAATCAATTTACCTATATTGAAGGAAACTTTTGGTGAGCGTATTATTTCGCGTCGTGGGCCTGTGGCGTGGCCTCCAATATCGTGCGATTTGACACCGCTGTACTATTTTTTGTGGGGTTATGTGATGTCGCTTATCTACGAAGATAATTCTGACTCGATTGACGCCTTCGAATAGAATTTTCGGTGCGTTATTGCTTACATACGGCCTCAAATGCTGCACAAAGTGGTCGAAATTAGGCCTCTCGGCTGGAATTTATTCGAGCAAGCCGCAGCGGCCACTTTCCCGAAATTATTTTTAAAACATAAAAACAAACTCTTATCTAAGGAAACTAAATTCTTGGCCATAACAGTGAACTATATGCATTTTATTTCTTCTTGAAAACCAGACGGAGCCGGTTCATACGGAAAAATCCATTGTTTAGACTGCTGCTTGGTCTTCGGTGTATTGCAATGGATCCATGTTTCATCCACAGTTAAAAAACGAGTCAAAAACTCATTCGAATCGCGGCTAAAAACAAATCCAAACAATTCTTTGAAGTTGCCAAACGATTATGGTCAATTGAGAGCAAACGCGGCACAGCTTTTGCACCCAGCTTTCTTAAACCCAACTGATCATGTAAAATCGAAACCACACTACCATATGAAATTCGTATAGCATCAACAATCTAACGCACTTTTACACTTCGATGGGCCAAGATGTCGGTGATTTTTCGACATTTTCGGGTGTATTGACCTCCATTGGCCGTCCAGACCGTTCAGCGTTGTTGTTGTAGCGGCAACTATGTGCCGGGGTGACAGCCCATGGCCGAAAAATTGCTCTTCATATCAATCCGGTCTACAGAACCGGCTGTCGTGGGATTCGTACTTTAATATTAAGCGTCATTTGTACTGGTGCGACCACAACGAAAGTCTGTAAACCACTTTTTTACGATTGAAATCGAAGGTACAAAGTCCTCATAGTATTTATCAGGCTTTTCCTTGGTTTGATTAATGTTTTTTTCCGCAAAAAATAATGTTTAATGAGCACTCGAAATTCACCTTTCCATTTTTAACAAAATCCACGAGGTTGTATTTATGTTTTCCACAGCTGTTAAACACAAACTTATTTATTTTTATTTTATTTTTATTTTGTTTAACCACGCACTACAGGATGTAACATCCTATATATTCCAGTGCGGGCTTAGTAGATTGTAAGATTAACATTTTGGGAAATTTTAACAATATCACAATCAAATTACAATTACATAGTTTAAATTAGATTGTACTAAAACTAATAGTATACAAATTTACTATTTATAGAAATTAAGTAGCTCCTTTTTAAAAGTTGTTACATTGCTTATGACTTGAAGGCTTGACGGGAGATTGTTCCAGAGACGTGTACTATTAGGGTGGAGTGAAATTCAAAAAAAAAAGTTAACCTCGGAAAGAGATGTAGTCTGGGGTCCTAAAGAGGGGAAAAATAAAGAAAAAAATTTAAAAAAATGTTTAGGGGTCGCGCCACTCCCTAGAAATTTGGAAATTATCGCTATTTTGGCGTTGATTTTAGAAAAATCCTAAAAATTAACGACTTAACTTATTCGAAATTTAAAAGTTTGAGCTTGTTCAGTGCCCAAACAAAAGTATTTGAGGCAAATATGAGGATAATCGACTAATATTTGTAGCTTTGGTGGCGATTTCATTGTTCAGTCATTTTTCTGAAGAAGGGACGATTTGACTTATTTTACTTTTTGAAATTTTTGAACAATGAGAAAATTTTTTTTAAATTTTTTCATGCCCTTATTTCATTGTTTACGCTATTGCAAACATTTATTGACATAAAACTTTAAAATCGGGTTAGGGGTTAGGAAAATTCACGCCTTCAAACATGTGTATTTGTTTATTTTGGCGCGACCCCTAAAAATTTTTTAAATTTTTTTCTTTATTTTTCCCCTCTTTAGGACCCCAGACTACATCTCTTTCCGAGGTTAACTTTTTCAAATTAAAAAAAAAGCATGTTTTCACTCCACTCTAGTGTACTATACACAAAGAATTGTCGTTCAGATGTTAGACTCTTAATTCTCGGATATAAAAGTTTCATTCCCCGATTGGATCGAGCGCATTTTAGGCGGTTAAAAAGATACTCAGGCTCTTTGTTATTAATGATTATGAGTAGTAAAAAACATATGACTTTGAGTAAATTCTCAAAACATATGTTAAATATTTGATATGAAAACTCAGAAATTCGGTCGTATCGCTTTCTGTTAATAATATATCTTGCAATATCATTGTAAGCCACATTTAGTTTCCGACTGTCTTCTGAGTCGCAATTGGCGAATATTTCTGACCCATAGAGAAGTGTTGGGATTAGATATGATTTTGCTAACAACATTCTAATTTGAAACGGAGTAGAAGTTCGAACTGCCATAAATTTCTCAGCATTCCTCGCACCTTACCGACAGTTCCATTAATGTGATTTGTCCATGTAAGTTTTGAGTTAAAAGTTATTTCCAAATTTGATGATGTCTGAATACAATCTATCATAGTATTGTCAAGCATAACGTTCTAATGTATAGGAACAGCTCTTCTGCTTATAGCAATTAATAAGCAGAAGAGCTGTTCCTATACATTACAACGTTATGCTTGACAATACTATGATAGATTGTATTCAACGGAATACAATCTATCAATCTATAATGACGGAACTCTCACAAAATTTTACAGATGTCTACTAGCAGATGGTATTTAATGGGAAAAGTGTTGCATTTCATATAACTACTAGGGAAGTTGGAAAAGTAACGGAATTACTGATATGCCCTCATATGACTATTGTCAGTTCTTCCATTTTAGGTGCGTTTTTTGTGGAGGTTTTTTGCGCGTTGATGGTGTAGGGTAATCGATACGTGTTGAAATAAAATATGTGTCATTTAAAAAATGCTTTACAGGCTACAAATTTCTAATCATTCCCGTAATCGGTATTTAAAAAATTCTTTACAGGCTATAAATTTCTAATCATTCCTTTAATCGGTCCTTTCGAAACCACAGTGCACGCTACAACACCACCATAAGCAACAGCATCATCATCGTCACCATCCGCAACGTCATCATCATTCTCCTCATGGTAATGTTTAATTGTTCACAAAAAAGCTTCAAGTGTTGCTTTCTATGTTCTTTTCGCACACAATTTAATTGCTCACAATTAAACAGAAAAAAAACTCTTTTTCTTTTTCGTCTTTCTGGAAATTCTGCCTTATCTGCGTGTGTACCCGTAAATGTAAGTGTAAAAATTTTGTAAACGAAAAACTTTGTTTGTGTGAGTTTGTTAACTGGAATTCAGATTTTCTGCAAATGACAGAATCATTGTTCCAACGCTGCAAACCAAAAAAAAGAAAAACGCTAAAATACGAGGACACGAAGTGAATGGAGACAGAGAGAGAGAGCGAGATGAAGCATGTAAACAAACTTTCACTCGTATAAATTAGTGGACATTTGTCATATTTCTTTTTCCTAGATTCATTCCAAACGTAGGACAACTTTGCTTTACGTTGCGCACAGTTTGCTTTGCCTCGGAGAAGTGAAAAGGACGAAAGAAAGCAAAAAAAATGAAATTATAATTAGAAAGATGAATTAGAATATAATGGAGCTGCTCTGTTCAGTGAATCCTTAGATTCAATTAAATCTTAGACACACATGCACAAATCCCTGCTCAAACATTAATAGACTCGCTGACACACGCACACCAATAAATTGATGTTGGTGTACTCATTACGAGATATATGCCATAAGGGATATAAGTATAGTATATAAACTGGACCGCATTCAATTCTCATGCGGCCCTAAATTGTAAATTAACAATTTTTACTAAATTTGTAATTTACAATACTTGTTTCATCAGATAAAACCTAAAACCTAGTTTCAAACAAAATCCTCTTTCTACTTTTTGGAAAAAACTTTCAATCTTGGCCTTTCTTGACCCTCTTCAATTTTAGGCCCTTGACTGTAACTCTGTGTTGCCTACTGAACAATCCGTCCCTGTTTAGGTATCTCTGTTATCATGATTGTATGGAAGTGCGTAGGTGTTTTTAAGTTATGTTTTTGTGTGCGTATTCTTCTATGACAAAGGCCATCATTATGCACATATCATTGTGTCTGTCTAATGTTGTGTAATTTCTCCAAAGTCTTTTATATGAGGCTATTTAGGAAAAATCCTCATTTTAGGTGAAGAAAGTGATGAAACCGAGTATAATCCAATGTTCACCATGAATTCTAGAGCAAAAATTCACCTAATCTACTTATGTAAAGGAAAGTGTGATTCATTTAGGGGCTTTTCTATTTAAGTTTTGTACAGATTATGCGTATGTAATGCCAAGCTGCAATCCCTCACATACATTTCAATTTTTCCCAACATCCCGTTAAGGAACAAACGGAAACTTCAATCAGTGAGCACCGTCAGGCACAATTTTTATACTAACCGGCTGGGTCCTACTGCTTTATGCCCTCTCCGAACGGCAAGTGCATTTTAAAGAGCGGCTTTTACACGCACACAGAGTACAGATTGGTTGACAAACCCGAATTTTTTGCCAACCAAATGTTGGTGGATGCACCTACTATCCATGTATTCCATCACTTCAACTAAATACTGACAAATGCAATTTTCAGTAATGAAAACTGACAGTATCAATTGAAGGGACAAATCATCAGTGATCCTAACTAATTAAGATGATTAGTAGAACTGAATTTGTACTAGTATTGGTTGTATCAAGTGGTAAATGCGAAAAAATGCACGTAATTTATTGTAATGCTAACGGATACTCAATATTTTTGGTAGTTCTGTTGGGCGTATTATAGGGTGATCCATCTATAGGTATTTTTACAGAACAAAAAAATATATAAATATAAAAATTCAAATCAAGTTTGGAATCTTTATTGGTAGTTTGAAAGGACATTTTATGGCATTTACTTTTTGAATATAATTTCCTTAAAATGTAGGCCGCAAATACGCCTGGGTGTCCATTCTGAGGGTCCAATTCTGGATGACTTGTTCGAGCACTTCGACCGGTATGGCTTTAATGACACGCGTAATGTTGGCTTCTAAAAGCTGAATCGTAGTTGGTTTGTCCGCATTAACAACTTTAGACTTAACATATCCCCACAGGAATAAGTCTAACGGTGTGATATCACACGTTCTTGGTGGCCAATCGACCGGCCCAAAACGGCCCCAAAAATCCATTGATTGATGCGATGTGTGGAAACTGGCGCCGCCTTGTTGAAACCAAATGTCGCCGAGATCACGAGCTTAAATTTCAGGCATCAAATAGTCGGTTATTATGGCACGATAACGGTCGCCATTGACGGTTACGTTCTCACTGGCAGCATTTTTGAAGAAATATGGACCGATGATTCCACCGGACCACAAACCACACCAAACTGTTGTGTTTTCTGGATGAAATGGCAGCTCTTGAACTTCTTCTGGTTGCTCTTCGTCCCAATTTTTTTTTTAATAACCAACACTCAGGGGACGCCCCCTATCCATGCAGTGCATTGCGTTGGCGAGTGGAAAGTAAAGAATCGGAGGAGGGAAAGAGGGAGTAATGTTTATTGACACTTGCCTTGAACTTCTGGATGTCGTAATTAGTGGGAAATACATTCGCCGGATGTCGATTCCACATACGGACTGACTGTACGAGCGAAAAACGAATTTGATCTGTTGTGTATAGTGCGGTCAACTGGCCAATCGATAACAAGCGGGTGTGAATTCCTAGAAAGTCGCATATCCCTGCCGAACATCCTTACGTCAGGAATAAGGCGACGGATGTCTGATGAACACACACCATGAAAGTAACGATAGAACAGCGTCACGAAACCCACATTCCGACGATGCTCAAGGGAAACAATAGAGTTGGATACCCTACTGTCACCTGTCAGCACCATCGCTCTCCTTTGAATACGGTCAAGTAGCTCCAAGGATGATTTTGGAGCACCTGCCCATATATGGGAGTTGTATTCCATCTTCGGCCTGATGCAAGCTGTACAGATATTGAAAAGATTAGTAGAAGTGAAATATTTCTTGCACCGCTTTAAAAAGCCTATTCGAATACATGATTCACCCAACGAGCGTCACATTGTATTATCATGCCCAGAACATCAAGAGCTTCTGATTGTTCAATATCTGTACCATCAATAGAAATTGACGATATTGTTGGGTCAGCGAATCGCTTGTGAGACAACAAGCAGCACTGTGTCTTACGCGCACTAAAATCTACTCTATTCACTCGACCCCATTCGGAAATGGCCAGTAGATCCCGGCCAAGTGTCTCATCCATAATTCGCCTTTTGTCTTCAATATCTTGAAGACTCGGCCTAGGGTCGAATGAATATGAATAACAGAGGTTACTGTCATATGCAAAGGAGTTTATTTGATTCACGGTCTGACCCAACAGATCATCAATAAAAATTAGAAATAAATAGGGAGAAAGGACAGAGCCCTGTGGTACACCTGCATTAAGCCTATGTTTGTTGCAAGAGAACCCAACTACAACAACTCTTATAGTGCGATCTCTAAGAAAGCTCGATATAAAACTAGCGAAAGTATCACCGACACCAAAAGCCATCAGCTTTGATAAGAGTGCACCGTGCCAGACTCCATCAAATGTGGCAATTTTGCTTGTTTACATACCCATTGAGCCAGAAATGGGCCTCATCGCTGAACAAAATTTGGCTCGAAAACGTCTGAACAAGAGCCCATAGAGCGAAGCGATGTCGCTTGAGAACGTCGGGAGGCTTCAGTTTTTGCACTAACTGTATTTTGTACGCTTTCAATTTAGGATCTCGACGAAAAATGCGCCAAGTCGTTCCATACGTCAGTCCAAGTTGCTGCGAACGGCGCCGAATCGACTCTCCACGGTCTTGGTGTACACTGAGACGTAGTTGCGGCCAATATTTGAAGGAAATTATATTCAAAAAATAAATGGCATAAAATGTCCTTTCGAGTGAACAATAACGATTCCACACCTGAATTGTGATGTTTTTTTTTATTTTGCAAAAAAATACCTCTAGGCTAAATACCTGATAGTAAACATATCTTTTCTCGGCGTGTATACATCCACTCTTCGGTGGAGGGTATATCGTAGCCTTTATCAATTCCTTACCTCAAGGTGTTGTTGTTTAATTGCAATTTCCTTTTCTATCGTTTATATCGCGGAATACCACAAAAAAATCCCAATTACCCTAGAAAAAAAACAAGCGGAAGGAGTGAACCTTTTCCATTGAATCCAGTTAATAACTTTTCTTGTTATTTTTTTGGAATAGCTCACATTCACCATTTATTTATGGCATTCTAACTGATTGTTTTTCTAGGCCATTTTTTCATCATAATTGACAGATGATTACCAGAGTTGCCATAGCATTCATCTGTTGTTGTTGTTGCTGCTGTTGCTCATAATAAAGTTTCGACTGAGATGAATGGCTAGAACACATACTCGTACATACAACCGAACATAAACGGTCTTCTGACAAATGTCAAATGTCAAAAGTTATACAATACAAGCCAACGCCAACACGCGTACGGTGCAAGGAGCAGCGCACAGAAGCGTGTAATGGATATGTGAAAAAGTTTTCCTGAATTTCCGTGTAATTTGTATGATTTTGTTATTAATTAACATTTGAATTGACATTTCGGCACATGCGAACCGAACAATAACAACAACCACAACAACAACAATTGTTAGATATGTCAGTGTAGAGCAAAAAGGAAATCCAATGTTTTTCTATGGGATTCTTGGAATCGATATCGAATAAATTGAGATTATAATGAGATAGGTGTGTTTTTAAGCAAAACAATATTATGAGATTGTATCTTTGTTTTTAATGCATAACAGTAGGATGAAACATAAACGACAGCTTATAAATGAGCTGAAAAGCGAGAGGCTTTGGCACAGTATCAGAGTTCGATATGCCTAATTTTGAAAAATATATACAGCGAAGATCGAAGCTGTCTTTGAATTTAACAAAGAAAGAGAAGTTACTGGTTTTCAAATCGGCAAAGATATTTTTAATAATTTCGTAATAAGCACTGATCGATTAATTTTAGCAGTTATCTCGTAGCTGACCCTATTAAATTTAAACAGGTTTAAAATAATACGTGGATTGTTAAACAGCAGAATCTTAAAACGGGAGTGGTCTTTAAATGCTGGCTATTGAAGAAGGGCGGTTCGGAAAGTTCTTAGCCTATCAATGAAAGAGAATAGTTAGTTTTTCAAAAATATTTTTATTTTTCAATATAATCTCCTGAAACTTGAATACACTTAGTCCAACGCTTATCTAGCGATTCTATCCCTTGATTAAAATATTTTTCCTCAAGGTCTTCAAAAAAGTGGTTAACAACTGTAATTGCATCTTCATTAGAGGTAAAACGCTAGTCAGCAAGGATTTTTTTTAGATTTGGGAACAGGTAAAAGTCACTGGGAGCTAAATCAGGAGAATAAGGTGGGTAGTCAAGCAACTCGTACTTTAATTCGTTGATTTTAGCCATTGTTAAAACACTCTTGTGCGCTGATGCGTTGTCTTGATGAAAAATTATTTTTTTGTGTTGTAAGCCAGGACGTTTTTCTCGAATTTGTACATTTAATTGATCTAAAAGGTTGCAATAGTACTCTGAATTTATTGTTTTACCCTTTTGCAGATAGTCAATCAATAAAATACCTTTGAAGTCCCAAAAAACCGTTGCCGTAACCTTACCAGCCGAATGAATTGTTTTTGCCTTCTTTGGGGCACTTCCTCCAGCTTCAGTCCATTGTTTGGATTGTTCTTTTGTCTCTGGAGTATAGTGGTGGATACATGTCTCATCAACAGTTATGAAACGACGCTTAAAATCCATTTTATTTCGCTGAAAACGATCCAAACAAGCTTGGGAAATGTTCATTCTTATGCGTTTTTGGTCGATTGTTAACAAGTGCGGCACCCATCTTGCAGAAAGCTTTTTCATCTGTAGTTATTCATGCAAAATTAAATGGACTCGATCATTTGAGATGTCCATGATATTAGCTATTTCACGCTCTTTTATTCGTCGATCATACCATATCATGCACTTTGGCTACAATTTCTGTTGTTGTTGCTATTTTTGGACGTCCACTACGTGGTTCATCTTCAATGCTTGTACGACCACGTTTAAATTCAGCAACCCAATTTTTTACTGTTGCATATGAAGGAGCACTTTCACCTAACACATTCACCATATCATTATGAATTTCTTGTCCCGATAAACCTTTTTTATGTAAATATTTAATAACACCACGCATTTCTAATTTTTCCATTGTAAAAAAATCGCGGATGCGTCTTTTGTGAACACCTGTTTCTATATGAAGTAGTTGCCAGATCGAAACAAAATTTAACATGTGTTCATAGCAGAGATGGAAGTTTCCAAAACACTTAACTTTTTTCTGTTTATACCGCGCTGTTTGTGCTAGGCTAAGAAGTTTCCGAACCGCCCGTATGAACAAAAATAGATCACGAAAACATGAGGGCTATTGTAGAGTGGTTCGTTCGAAATTTTAAATTTAACTCGGCTCCAAAAAAATTACTGAAAATTGTTATAAACCAACGCAACCATTGATATTTTTCTCTCTGTTTTTAAAAATCGAGTAATTAGCCGAAATTGTGATATCAATTGGCCGCCACGGAGCTGTGATTTGAACATTTTGGTTTACGTTAGAAAAATTTTATGGTTGGGGTACCAATATTAGAAGAGCGTCATACCATTGCTGGGTACATGGTTGTGATACGACAATATTAAGATCCTCACAACAATAGTATGTTTTAAATAAAACAATACTATGCTTCTCGCAATTATAGAATGATTCACAGTCAACCATGTGAGGATCCCTATAGCCATAGTATGATCACACATAATTGTACTACGATCCCCAACATTATTTATTAGAATTTGGTTAAGTTGTCAACAATAGATTTGAATTATGAAAATGATTCAAAATTAAATTAGATTCAAAATAATAGGAATGATTTTTTTAACAGTAGAAAAAATCGGTTTAAAAACGTAAGCATTTTTATTAAAAAATATTTCAGTTAAACGAAGCCAAAGCAGTTTGTTGAAAAAATTTAATTTCCAAATAAAATAAAACTATTATTGCATTAGATCCGCAACAATAACATTGTTTTAAAATGCATATTCAAATAAAGAAAAATTACAATCATACAGTATGATTTTTTTTTTTTTTTTTTTTTTTATTATTTATTAAAAGACGTTTCTTAGCCTAATGTTATCACACAAGTTTACAGAGTTTTAGTCGCATCATGCAACTTTTCATCTAAAACATTTTCCTTTCAATTGTTGTATGATTTATAACGTAACAAAAATATAATGTTTCAGAGGAAAGTAACTGTTTGAAAAACCTCTGATTTATCACAAAAAAAAGAAGTTAATTATATATTTTTTTTAGAAATGTAATGCAGTTGATTTGATTTACATGTATAGATTTGAGATTAGAGAATTAGATGAAATACTACAGTGTAATTTGAATCTGTCTGTTAAAGAGCGGATTTTGTTAACATAAAACCCACTTTTGTCGCACCAAACATATTTATATTGTTGCTACAACCATATTCAATTTTTTTATTTGGCAATACATACATTTCAAAAATATTTATATTGTGGCAATCATACTGGAGTCAAATTTAAATTCAAACAACAATACTTTGGTTGCAACGAACATACTTTTATTGCAAAGAACATATTATTAATGCCGTGTCCATATAGAAATCATATTGTTTCTCTGCGTGTATTAACTGTGGATAATATTAATGGAGGAGAGGAGAGACCCGGAACAATCGAAAATATACCGCCTGAAATTGAAGCTTTGTTGATCGCATCAGGTACTGTCGAGCCAGCTATGGTAGTCATATGAATGATAATGTGTTCCCTTATTAAACGACCTTTCCAAAAATAACCAGAAATTGTAACAAATTATCAGAAATTTTTTATAGCCGATTGATATCTAAAATTGTTAATCGCCCACACTGTTGAAAAATGAACAAAAATGGCCCAATTTCAACATGGTTCGCTGCTGGTCGCACGTAGCCATGCAAAATTTTCGCATAATCGTATTGTACTTTTGGCTTCTGGCGTTGTAGGGCCTAAAATAGAGTGTCCAAAACCGACATTCCGGTTTTTATGTCCAAACCCGATTGTTGGTTTCTCAAAGATAGGTTAAACCCAAAATGTCGGTTTACCCGGTTTTTTTCTCTCGGCTGTTTCGGTTTTTTGCTATTTGTAAGTACTTGTAAGTGACAGCGACAAAATACGTGTAAATACCAAAAATATTTTAGCTAGACCACGATATCTTTCTTTCCCTCTATTCTCCCGTCTGCTGTCTATATAAAGCTTGTTTTCAAACTAGAGTTTACAATTTTTGTACGAGTCAAGGGATGAATGCTGTTGTCTTTATGAAAATTGGTACCAATTTAGATATTGCTTCCACGCATAAATTTAGATGTGTCTGCAGCTCTAGAAGTCACTTATTTCATCCAATCTAACTAAAAACTTTTCACAGTTCACAGCGATCAGTAATCAGCCCATATAGAAATGGATCATGCCAATTATACATTTCGATAAAGCCCCAGTACAAAGATCCCACGCCTTATAACATACAACCTCTCTAGAACAAACAAATTATTTCCGATTTCAATCAAATTTGGTATAGTTTATTACAATAAACAAACAAACAATCCAGGAATGATTTGAAACATATAGGCTCATTTTTTTTGTAAAGTCTGCGATTGTAAATGGCTAACAATATACATGGCCATATGTCTTAAAAATAACCTTAAACACTTCTTACAAAAACATTAAAAATATTTTTCTCAGTTTGGCTAAATTTGGGTGACAAACCCTATTTCCAAAAATTTGACCTACTTTAATACAGACATATCAGTACCAAAAATTATAGATGGTGTGTTTTTTAGACGTGTGGTTTTCAAAAAATAATGCATAGAATTTATCGTTATGGCCAATAATTTAGCTTCATTATAAAGATAACATTTGCAAATAAGTTTTAAAAATGATTTCGGGCAAGTGGTCGCCGTTGCTGGCTCGAATAAATTCCAGCCGATAGGACCGATTTTCGACCATTTTTTGCAGCAGTTGGGGCCGTTCAATTTTATTAAAAGTTCACGTTCTGTGAGGAATGTGTTTCGTGCACTTCGTTCAACTAATGGTCAACATAATCGGCCTACTGAGCTGAGACTGATCGAATTGAACACGTCCACCACGCAGTGAAGTATATGTAGCGGCCGTAGCTGAGAGTGTACACCAATACCGTGGAGAGTTAATTCGGCGCCGTTCGCAGCAACTCGGAATGACGTATGCAACGACTTGGCGCATTTTACGTCGAGATCTTAGATTGAAAGCGTACAAAATACAGCTTGTGCAAGAACTGAAGCCACCCGACGTCCCCAAGTGACATCGCTTCGCTCTATGGGCTCTTGAAAAGTTCCAAGAAGATCCGACGTTTTCAAGCCAAATTTTGTTCAGCGACGACACAAGCAAAATTGCCTCATTTGCGACGAAGAGCAACCAGAAGAGGTTCAAGAGCTGCCACTTTATCCAGAAAAAACAACGGTATGATGTGGTTTATGGGCCGGTGGAATCATCGGTCCAAATTTCTTCAAAAATGATGCCGGTGAGAAAGTAACCGTCAATGGCGACCGTTATCGTGCCATGATAACCGACTATTTGATGCCTGAAATTGAAGCCCGTGATCTCGGCGACATTTGGTTTCAACAAGACTGCGCCACTTCCCACACATCGCATCAATCAATGGATTTTATGAGAGAACACTTCGTTGAGCAGATAATTTCACGTTTTGGGCCGGTCGATTGGCCACCAAGATCGTGTGATATCACACCGTTAGACTTTTTTCTGTGGGGATATGTAAAGTCTAAAGTTTATGCGGACACAGCCGCTTCGATGCAGGCCTTGGAGCAAAACTTTAAGCGTCTCATTCGCCAGTTATGCTTGCACGAGTCATTAAAAATTAGACTCAACGGATGGACCATCTGAGACGTAGCCGCGGCCAACATTTTATAGACCTAATCGTCAAAAAATAAATGCCAAAGAATGTTCTTTTATATGATAATAAACATTCTATATTCAATTTGAATTTTCTGTGTTTTTTTCTTTAAAAAAGTAGAGAACCTCGAAATGAAACACGCTTAATTACTTTCCCGAATTTTTTTTACTATGGCATGAAATATAGAAACTTTTAAAAATTTAAACAGTTTTCTATGTAAAATTACGGAAGTCCTCCAGTAAATGTCCTATACTTATAATTTCTAAACCCACTCTGATATTTTGATATGTGGTAGAGAAAATTACGGTTGACTATCTAAAAAAAATTTTTTTGATATATGTTACTACTCGAGTATCCTTATAAGGATTATAATATAATAATTATTTAAATTGTATATGTCGGACGAGAATGTGCAATTTTTTTACATTACCGTAAAGAGGACGCCTATACCTTTCAGGCGGCATCACACTTATAAACGTTTTCAAAAAAAATTAATGTAAAGATTAACTTTGAGATGCTTTAGGCTTACAACCAAGCAATATAAAGTATTGTAATAGTTGAGATGTCATATGACGTATGTCCGAATTTTCGTAAAAATTCAAAAATTTTATAATTCGACTGTTTTGAAATTTTTTAGAATAACCTTTTAGACATAATAAAAATTAAGATAATCACAAATCTTTAAGCCCAAGCTTAGTAATATAAAGCTAAACGGCACTCCTTTAACTTTCTTGCATTGATCTTGAAGCTATGTAAAACTATCTCAATAAAATGCGACATTAAATCGTAGATCCTAGGCAGGGAGCATATATACAAATTACATCGAGCATAGCTCGCTGATTTTATAGAAGTTCCCCATTTGTTTACCTATGCAATGTAGGGAACAGTAAGTTTGAAGCTTACGCTTTAAAGATGAAACTTGGGGCCATTTAAACGTTTCTTAAATGAATTCTTTAGTCATGGTTTTATATTGGGTTCTAACCCAAGAGATCGTACATAGCTTTGTGATTCAAAAGTAGTTTCTCGTTTGTTTCTTAATGGAATATCGAAGGTAATATATAAGTCAGATATATAGTAGTTCCAGATTGAATCAGTCTTGGTTCTTCAATGTGCCCTAGTAACCGCGAGTAGTATTTTTTAGAAAAAAGATCACTTTATTGAAAATTTCCATGAAAAATGTTCTCCATAAAATTTCTATACATTAGGATCTGGCTTTTAAAATAAGTTCCCGATCAGTAAGTACCTTATATTGCATAATGTTCACCCAACTGATTTGAAAGAATGTCCTTGTTTGTATCTTAATGGGACATTGAGGAAAATAAAAATGTATATTAGACTTACTTTTCTACGTGCGATATCTTCATGCTAGTAGCTTTGTTTACGGCGTACAGCTTAAAAGTTACTGAGAGTGTCAGTTTCACAAAGGCGTCGAACATCTCAGAAATTCCTGTCGGGTTCTATCCCAGAAAAAAAAATAATTTTTGGGCTTAAACTCTTTTCCGGTTCTCTCTAATATTCAGAAATCGATATAAGTTACTTCAAAGGATTCCTGCGAATTAAGATTTAAATTGATAGAGAGTAACTAAATAAAATGTAAAATTTTGGTCAATACCACTAACCACCTGAGCACATATCCCCTTTCCTATTAAGGTTCTATGTAACAGTGCCGCACAACGTCCCATTGTAACTCAACGGTACTCGATGGATTACGTGCGTCAATCATTTCATCCCAACCTATTATTTTACCGTTATTATAAAAAATTAAGCGCTTCGAATTCAGCACAAGAACTGGTTTAACTTTTCTTTTAAAAATTGTCCTTTAAATATGTTAGTACGTACTGGCATGCATTGCTTTCTATTTCCCAAAGATACTCAAGTTAACTTAATTTCTGTTCAGTTAAGTGGTAACTCAATATTGATTTGTTAATAGAAAATGTTCATTAACATTGTTTTTTTAATCGCAATAGCAAAAAGTTTTTTAAAGTGTGTTACATACAGTCGCTTTGAAGAAATGCAAAATTTGATTTAATTTTACTGCGATTTTATTTCTCTTCTTTCAGTTCTCTTAACAAAAGGATTCTATTTTGAAAATTACCCTTGTAAATATTTTACTCTTATGGAGAAGAAAAACTTTATTTCTTCGCTAATGTTCGCTGTATAAGTATAATGGGTTTCGAGTATTATTTTCTGTTTTGTTGTTGTGAAAAAATTAGCAATATTTGCAAAACTTTGCAATGTTGAATAATTCATAAAGAAAAGTAATTTATAAATGACAATTAAAAATTTCACACCACCTCCCAAACCTTGTGATAAAGTCCTATGATTTTTTTTTTAAATTGCTGAGGGGAATAATTTAAGATCTCATAGTTTAAGATTCTCACAGACCAACGAGTCTGTTGGTATATAGGTTCTAATGTGTTTTTTTTTTATTTAAAAGTGACTGTCGCAATGACTGAGTGAAAATGGCTTCAGTCGGTGATCTTTTTTAATGTCCACACGCAGAGAAAAGATATGGTAACACTATGGTCACCGCAACAATAATATGTTCTCTACAATAAAAGCATGTTCGCCGCAACCATAGTATTGTTTTTTGAATTTAATTGTGACAATAGTATAATTGCGACAATATTGCTATTGTTGAAATGTAACAATAGTATTATTGCCAAATTTAGAAACAAAAATAAACATGGTTGGTGCAACAAAAGTATTGTTATTTAAAATTTACGTTAACAAAAATATGATTACGGCAATCATACAGTATGGTTGTGACTATGAACATAACAAAACAGGTTTTGTAGAGCATACATGTATATGTGCGTATGTTTTTTTGATATACAAAAAAAAACACATACACACGATACAGTGACTGCCCAGTGTGCAATTGTTTCCGACATGTCTGATTTCCGAAATCGTCTATTAAATGTCTGTTATTTTATCAGACATTTAGCCGAATAACTCTTAAATGTCTATCGACATTTTTACGACTTAGTCTGCACATAGTCTGATCTTTTTTACTAACATAGTCTGCACAATCTCTGAATTTCCTTCCGAAAACTAGCCGACATAGTCTGCACATTCTCGGTAGGAAATTTTATGTGTTTGATTCCCTTATTATTTTTTTGTTTTTGTCATTTGATGGTAAATAGTTTGTGCTGCAGAGCGTTGTTCTGCCTCTGCCGACAATTAACCGTTTGTTTTTGCACATTATCTGTTTCTGTTTTGTGCTACATGCTTATTAGTGTTCATTGTCTTCAAGTGTCAACAGGTTATTATTGTAATAATATTGTGCGCGCAAAAAAACAACCAATAATAAAAGTTAAAGTGAAGTTGTACAGTAACGATGACATTCGAAAATTCATTTCTGAAAATTTAAAATTAATATTTATTGATGACAAAATTGCGTCCAAATTTTCGTGGTCTATTACGAAGAATAATATTTCGGTGAAGGATTTCTACTTGATAAAATTACTTAAAGGTACCCTCTTACATTTTTTCTATATTGCTTGAAACTATAATACATTTGTATATATTTTTTTATTTATTCAATAGAAGTTGCGGCGGAAAAAATTCCACAAACAACCAACTCAACAATAGAAGGGCACATTAAGACATATTTTAATTCGTCTAAAGACAGACTCAACAAAAAACTTAAAAGGCAACACGAAGATTGAAGAATTTCTTCACTATTTTTAACTTTTTAATTACAAAACTGAATTTTGCACATATTAATTTAATTTTTAATGAATTTGCTTTAACACTAAGTTACACACATTATGTCCTATGAACCTAATATACCTTTTCGGAAAGGGGAGAAAAATAAAAATACACGTGTAACATCTATTTTCATGTACACTTCTCTGGCGCCGGAACTTTAAACATAAAAAATCGTACGTGTACATTAAAATCGATGTTACACGTGTATTTTTATTTTTTATCCCCTTTCCGGAAAGGTATATTGGGTTCATAGGACAAAACAAAATCAATTTTTGTAATATGATCTCAATTTTATTTTATAAATAAGAAAAAATATATTCATACAAAAACCATCAAATGACTCTTATTGCTTTGTTTACAAGGTACATATCATATTGGACAAATTGTCAGAATTGTCTGGACATTCTCGGACAAAATGTCCGACAAAGGTCAGAATTGTCTGGACATTCTCGGACAAAATGTCCGACAAAGGTCAGAATTGTCTGGACATTCTCATACAAAATGTCCGACAATGGTCAGAATTGTCTGGGCATTCTCGAACAAAATGTCCGACAAAATTCAGAATTGTCTGCACATTCTCGGATAAGTCATCCGACAAAGCTTAGAATTGTCTGATATTTTGTCCGACAAAGGTCAGAATTGTCTGATGTTTGTCTGACAAAATGTCAGATTTCCCTCCGAATTTCCCATCAGAATTCGGACAGACTTTTGTCAGAATAGTCGCCAAAAACTTTCGAATTTTTCCAGACAAGTCGGTCCGAGTTCTTGTCAACCACTCATACAAATGTCGGTAAGAATTCTGACGAAAGTCGGCATCAGACTCGGAAACTTTTGCCGACTTTCTGTCAGAATTCTGACCGAATTCGGAAGAATTGGTACACTGGGTGGTTGCTGTCCATTAAAAAAAACAACAACAATCGGAAGGTAGTTGGAGGGATTTTTATTGTGTTTACTTTGTTCGATGAAATACTCTAATACCGACTGGTTCTCGTTTATTTAAAATCTGCCTGCACTTAAGAATATAGCAATTGATCATGGTTTAATCACATTCGTTACTTGGTGTCTACGGATGGTGAATTAGCATTCACCCCTGCTGGCAACTTTTGCCCGTTGGAATATATATTGAATGAATGAAATGTTTAATAAAAACATGGCCGAAATCTGGCTATGAACTAATAGTAATGTAATTTAAATTAACATACTTAATAAAAATCTCTATTTTTGAATAACAACAATAACCAATCCTAATAAATAATTTTGGGGATCAAAGTATGGTTGAGTGTGAATCATAATATGGTTGTGGGGATCATAGTATGGTTGTGTGTGAATCATACTATGGTTGTGAGGATCATACTATGGTTGTATGATAAACATACTATGGTTGTGAGGATCATAATATAATTGTGGAGATAATATTATGGTTGAGTGTGAATCGTACTATGGTTGTGGGGATCATAGTATGGTTATGTGTGAATCATACTATGGTTGTGGGGATCATAGTATGGTTATGTGTGAATCATACTATTGTTGTGAGGATCATAATATTGTAAACAATTTTCCTTTCTTACTTTAATTCTCTTAAAGAGCCAAAGCTTTAAAGCAAACATATTTTCAAATTTGTCTAAAACTCGTTGCCATTATACGAGTAAATGTACTTGAGAACAGTTTCTCTGCGTTAAATTTTGAAACATTGTGGCGCAGCATAAATCAATCAATTGCAAATGAAAGTTTATACAACTATTTTTTCGTATTTCTTCGTCTCTCTTCTGTGGCACTTGAAGAAAACATGAAAATAGTTCGTTTCATGAAAAGATTGATTGATAACTTTCTTTGAAAAAATGCACTTCGGTGTTTTTATTTAACTGGGTTTGGGTGTCTGTGAGGTTTATATAAATCTACTGCAATGTGTTGGGCATAATAAGTGCGATATACAATTTGAAACGTTGTGGATTTATCAAAGGGACTAGTAAACATAATTAATGGAAACTTAATACGTCAAAATTAAATCAGATTAAGTCAAGAAAAAAATAGTATTATCTAGAATATTGAATTGTTAGAATATTAACAGAACTTAAAGATGATTAAATTGTTATGCATATATTTAAAAACAATTATTTGTCGTATGTTAATATTTGCATAATCTGCATTACTCTGTGTTATAAGCATATTTCAGGGCATATGTCAATAGCTATAAAAAATACTTGGCATCCAGTGTACCGATCGACTGATTTCATTAAATGATGAGGGCTTACTGCGTCTGCTGTCCAGCTGATGCTTGTAACCCAACTAACGCTACAATTGTTTCTACATATTAAGTCCGATTTTGATCGAATTTGACGATAAAATTATTACTATATTTGGACCATATAGGCCCATCTAGGCATTACGTTAAGCACGTTTGTTTATTTCGGTCTTTTGTCTTAAAACATTAAACAGAAATTAACCGGCTCGAGACCTCTTAAATCTACATTTTAATAGAAGACATGGTGTTTACAAAATTGCAAAGTGACATTGGTGAGCTCATTTTATCGTGTCGTGGGCCTGTGGCGTTGGCTTCTAAGATCATGAGATTTAACAACGCTGGAAAATTTTTTGTGGGACTTTTTGAAGACGCTTGTCGACACAGATAAGCCCGACACGATTGACGCCTTGGAAGAGAATATTCGGCGCGTTATTACTGACATACGGCCCCAAATGCTGCAAAAAGTGGTCAAAAATTGGGCCTCATGGCTTGAATTTATTCGAGCCAGCCGCGGCGGCCACTTGCCCGAAATCAATTTTAAAATGTAATGGCAAACCCTTATCTTTATAAAAAAAGCTAAATTCTTGGCCATAACATTAAATTATATGCGCTTGATTTCTTCTTGAAAATCACCTTTTATCACGATTTCTGAGCCGTGACAACCATCCTCTGAAAGATTTGCAGCTATGTTAAAAGAAAAACTCAACTCTTTAAGACCAGGTTCTTTCCATCAAACGTATGAGAGCTACTGTTGTACTGTTTCAAGTTTTTTTGCAAACAATTGCCCACGAATTCACCTTTACCACCTCTGCAGAGACTCCACACTCAGAGCCATTATTTTGAAAATGTACACACAGAAAAAAAATCAGTTTGAAATTGGTTTGAGGTACCAAAACTCCGTTGCAAAAGAAGAATTTTAGTAGACATCTCCAATTGTTTTCAATAGTAATAAATATTTGGTTCGACATACCTCTAGATGATAAATATGATAAAATTATTGTGCATACAACCAATAGATCATATTAATAAAATTATTAAAATAATATAATATTTAGTTGTCGCAACTGTTTTGCTTACGATTAATTGTGCATACAACCAATAGATCATATTAATAAAATTATTAAAATAATATAATATTTAGTTATCGCAACTGTTTTGCTTACGATTAATTGTTGCAGCCAACCAATAATTGGTGATGATAACAAACAATTTGCTTTTTTTGTTTTAAATGTAGTCTTATTTGAAAGAAAAAAATATTAAAATATTTATAACTACAATCCGAAATAAATGCATATGTGACACGCAAAATAGAAAGGGACCTAAGGTTAAAAACCAGTTTTGTTTAGGAGAGCCATTTTAAAGATTAGGTCCCTTCCTATTTGCGCTTAGAATCGTCGACTTCACTTTCATAAAACGCGAATATCTCTGGGAGGGAACACTTTTGGGGCATGGGATCGGTCTCATTCGATGCTCAGATGTTGTCCACATCAAAAAGGAAAAAAAATGAAAATTGATTTTTTTACCCTAAGGTCCCTTTTTCTATGCGCTGTCACATATGGTCGGAAATGTAATTAAATATTCAAGAAATCGCTACAAATTACACCAGTCTGAGCCAACAATCGATAATACTTTTATGTAGATTCTTCTTAAAATGTTTTTTTTATTAAACTAGGTAGATTTTTACTAGTATTTCCTTTCAAAATGTTCTTTATGACTAAGAGAGGCAAGTTATTAACAAATAATATAACAAAATCGTATTAACTCAAAGTCTTGCAATTTGAATTTTCAAAATTAATTAAATTTTGACTGAAAAAAAAATCTCATTTTCGTAAAACTCTTATTGGGAAAACGGCCTTTATGTTTTAGTTTATTGGAGAAGTATAAGTTCACAGTTTTTACAAGTTCGATTTATATCCAGAATAATATTGTGGAGGTTCTGATACTTTATAATTTCTATCAATAGTTTCAATTCCATTTACTGACAATTGCAATGCACCAATCAACAGTCGTTGTAATGATAGAAATTTTATAGTTGAAGCAACCTCAATCATTCGGTTGGCAAACAAATCCGGTTCTGGCAACGAATCTGCTCTCTGAGTGTAGGCAAATTTAAAGAATCCACCATTTGGTGTAGAAATGCGAAAAGACTGGGTTGGAGAAGCTGTAACCATGCGTCTTCGTTGAAATATTTCAACCGAAAATATTGCTGCTGTTAAAAAAGTTCACTTTTACGACAACCTTAATTATTCATAGTCAACTTAGTTGCTCTGAAAATCCATTTGAACCTTTCATACGACACAAAACCGCTTTATATGGCCGAAAATATGTTAGACGGATGGTGAGATGGAAAATAGAGTCTTGAATACATATCCAAGCTGAATAAATTATAAGATTTTTTTACTTTACAAGCGAATAAGATCAGGTTTGTTGTTGTTTGTCATTGAGGGAAGGAAACGTTTTTTTGTTGGAAACGTTTTTAAATCGCTTCTTTATAATCGTTTGTTAGTATTTAACTGGTCATTCTGTTTCCAACACCGCAAAATATTGATTGGAGACCCTATAATATTATCTTGATCGTCATAAAATTCTAAGATAATCTCGCCTTGTCCGTCCGTTCGTATGTGTTAAAAGCACGATAGCGGTCAAATAAATAGACATAGGATCCTGAAATTTTGCTTATGTTAATAAGCTAGGCGAAATCGGCCAAAGGGAAATAAAGTTTTAGTTTTAAAGTTTTAATGTACATAAGGTACCTTGGTAAAAATTTGTTGTGGACGGATAATTAGTACTGGTAATTGGAATGCACTAAATACCTCTAAAGGAGCATATTTTCTGGTATTTTTGGCTTATTAGGGCCAAAAACATCTTGCAAGTCCAAAACGGGCAATAAATCAAAATAAAAATATTGGTACCCGAATTAAAGAAAAAAAATGTTACGAATCCCAATATAGGGTTAGTTTGAAGTTGGTATTTTAGGAATGGGTTCATGAGCCGAAAAAGCCCAAAGACAACGTTATTATTGCGCTTTAATCGCATCTGGGTGGTGGAGGGTACATAAGGTTCAGGCTATCGAAAGTTAAATACGTTTCTTTCCTTGTTTTATTTGCTTTTTGTTTTTTAAGGGTGGTAGTGAAAAATGTAAAATGCATCTTTAGGTTTTACTAAAAGTATTGCTGTTCTTGAGCCGATTGACCCATTTTTTGTGATCAATGCTAGTGTTTGGCCCATAACCTCAACAGTTATATCGATCCGAAGAATTGAATTACAGTTTTGGATGAAATAGACTTATGCACAATTTTCCTTAAATGAAAATCTAGCACCACAATCACTTAAAAAATATAAATTTTTTAAAAAAATTATGAAAATGAAAAAAATTGCAATGCAAATTGCAATTTACGCCAATGTTTTGCCTATAACTTCAGCAATTACGGCGGTTCCAAAAATCAAAATATGTTTTGGATTTGTACGACTTATGTTTAGAAACATTAAAAAAAAATCAGAGACTAATAACATTAAAAAAAAATTAATTTTAATAAAAAATAGTCTTAGCCTTACAAATGAAATTTAAATTTTACTTCTGTCATCCATTGCCTGAAGAGTATCGATTTTATCCAAATCTCGTAAATGGTCTATTGGCTGGAAGCTGCTGGAATGGGGCGTGGCATTCACTTTCTTCTTATGCGCATAGAAAGAAGAGGTAAATATTTTTTAGGTAACAAAATTCAAGAGAAGTTCGTGCTTTAGGAAAAAAGTTAAGTGTGTGGCCGTCGCTAAGGCTCAAAATTTTCGCCAGCTTGTCTTATTTATATTCTATTTGCTAATTATTAATATTCAACAGAATTGTAAAATTAGTAATAATATTTTCTTTTCTCATGCGAGTACCAAAAATATTGCGTTATAGTGCATTTGCACTGGAGGTACAAGAAAGGGGCGTGTCATCCACTCTTTACGGGCACATATATAAAGCCGTTTTTAAAATATAACAGATTTTCAAATTTTATCGAATTTCACAAGTTATATATGTTCTAATCTGCACTAAAATAGTGTCAATTGTGTGGGAGGTACCAGCAGGATCATAGCTTAACCTGACAATGGTGGCTTTAGATATCGATTTTGTTCTAGATTTAAGATTTATCAATAATAAAAGTGTGGGTAGGAGTAATGAATTCGTTTGAGGGGTTTCATAATGATGCGTTTTGATCCCTTTCTTAATATGCATGCAATAAGCCGTTATGAAAATATTACAGCGCTTACAATTTAAGAAGTTTCATGCACTGGGTAACAATGTATATGGGTTCTTATCTGCATTGAACAAAATTCTTTTGTGCGGAAGGTACTAGCCCACGAAATTCATTCATTAGGGATATTCATTTATTCGCTACGCTCGGTTAGTGTCGTTTGATTGGGAGGTACGATACGGGGTGTGGCTAGAGGCACAATTATTTTTTGTCTGCTGGTCTAATGGAAAACCATTGTTCCAATTTCTAGTTTTAAGCAGAATCTTATGGAAATCTTTAAAGTTATTATGCGAATACAAAAAGTGGGTGGAATAGTGCATTTGTTATTTTGCACTTATTTTGTACCCATTTAAAATACTATCGAGTTCGCTGTTTAAGCGAATTTCAAGCACTAGGAGATAAGGTGGGTTCTTAACTCTTGCGAAACAGGGTCATTTTTATGGGAGATCATATAAAAAGTATTAACGATATTACGAAAGTGGGCGCAATAGCACATTTGTGTGGGAGATACCAGAAGGACTGTGTCACTATGAAACTTTTTCAATTCCATAGGCAATTTTGGAACAAAAATACCGATATGCTTCATTTAATAAAGGTTGGTAGCTCCTTTCGAAAGTTATTGAGAGGACCAGCCGCATAGACGAATAGATGGGCATGGCTCAATTTAGTTCAATAGTCATCAAACGGATTGGGTTAAAAACATTCATGATCTTTTCGGTGTATAACAGTTTTTTGTCCGCACCAAATACCCTCTTGCCAAGTGGGGTTAGGGTATTATTACCGGATTTTGGATACAAGTACTCTAATCTTCCTAACATTAAAAATGATTATGGAACTGATATTACTAACGATAGTGTTCTAATTTACAGATATTTGGTTCCAGCTGGACTGCGTAACGTGCCTCACAGACAAGGGCACAACCGTAATTTGAAATGAATGGTTTGAGTTAACTCTAGCGAATGTTACGTGAATGACCCATCAATAGGGTGTGTTTAGTTGCCAATGGATTTCTGAAATTGCAGATATATGTTAATAAGCCAGATAGCTTAAATTCAGTCGGATCTATGTGGCAGTGAAAAAAGTGTTATGGGAAAGTCTACATAAGATATGTGACTACCAACCAGTAAAGAGTACCAACGTGGTTTTGGTTGGAATAAAAACCTCGAAATCAAGGAATATCCCATTCGGGACTACATTATGTGAGTTTGCACGGCCTATGGCTTCCCAACGTCAGCTTAAAAATACTTTTAGCCCGTATTGGACACACAAAAATTGTCCTTGAAATCCCCCACTGCGAACTTCAGAGCAAACCATACATTCATCATGCGTGAATTAACCACACGCATTAAAACGGATGAACCTCTGTGATAATGATTTAGGGTAAACCCAAAAATCATCAAGTCTGAACCTTAAACAGATTGTAGCTGTTTTTTTAAGCGAAGCACGAATCATGGCTTATCAACATTTCATTCTTACCACAGGGGGCATCTCCTCAGCATTTTCGCCGTGTTACACTCCTCCCAAAGCCGCTGCATTGAGTTGGTGCTTCAATTATTTTTATTCGCAATATTGCGAGAAATTCGCTGATTTCTTTAATCAAATTATGTAACAGACATGACGGCGTTCCTAGGGTATGTTGGTCACCGTTTTGTCACTATAAAATGTTATTACAATGGATTCTGTGTGGCGAACAAATGAATGATGAAATAAAGGCAGGACGGACTAAGGGACCAAAGGCTGTGTATATAGGTATGTGTATGTGTGTCTTTATATATGTGACATTTGAACTTACACAGCCATCGAACAATAACAACATCGGCAGCAGCAGGAGTAGCAACATTTTCATTTCATTAAAAATCGGTCTGTCCCAAAGAAAAATTATCATCGACATCAGCATTTTCTTAATTATCATGAGATTAAAAAGGGCCCGAATTCGTTTGCACACGAGAATTGCCATTGCGTATGTCTACCATTGTAACGGACAGACAGACGCATTTGGGAATATTTATTTGCCACAATAAAGTATGAATTGGTGACAAATTTTGCCCAATGATTGCCATCGCAACGAATTAATGGTAAGCCAAGGTAGTCGAAGAATATATATGTTTTTGAAGGGAATTAAGCAATTGAACTGAATTTAGTGGTCAGCCAGCAATGGGTAAAATAAACACTATTGCTTTCAACGCATTAAGGGACTTATCTTCTTATGGAGATTTTTTAATGGAATCGGTTTTATAAGCGGATTGACATGGTTTAATACTTGAATAAATAAAGAATATTTTCGTTCTTCATCTGAAACTACTTATACAATTGAACAGTTATGCATTACAAGGTTGCTGGAGAACCAGAAGAACTTTTTGCTGGCCAGTTACTTTAAAATTATTGAAAAAATTTATCGTAGAAATGTCTATGTTATTTCAAAACATCATCTTGTGCAATAAACAAATCAATATGTGTTTTCCATACATTTATACCTACATATCTCATCAAAATCTCATTAAAGAAGAAACAAGGAAACTGCTCTCGAACCAGTAAGATATACACGATGTAACTATACAGGAGCATGTCTGGCATTGCCTGTTCCCTACAGCTAATGTTCTTTAAATATACACATTCATCTGTCTCTTATGCTCTTTGATGCTAGGTTTACTTGTATGACAGTCGGGCACTCCAAGCATCACATGACTGTGGCCACCCTCAGTTTTAAAAAGCAGTGAAGAAAATATATAGAGAATAATATCCCGTACCCGTTGAATTTATTCCCTTAGCTTAGTTAGTAGTAGGACTTTGAAATAAGGGGTTTTTCAATAGGGTCATAACAATTTCGTGTCTTTATGTCAAAGCATCTTCAAACATTTTTTATGATCTTTTAGTGTCAAAACATTAGTCGAAGTCAACATTTTTATCATGATAAAGTTCACTTACGATCAACGTGTGGAAATCATTAAAAATTACTACAGAAATTCTAAGTCGGTGGTCCCAACGCTTACTCCAATTTTCGGCCTTAATAATCGTCGCACCCGATAGGCTGTGCGTGCTTTAGTTGACAAAATTGGATTTCCTTTTCTGGGGCTATTGGATTTATTTGTATGGGGCTTGATGACTTGATGTCATTGGTCTATGCCAAAAAGCCAACACCTTTAGACGAGCTCAGAGACAACATATAACGTGAAATTGCCAACGTTCCGGTCGAAATGTGTGCAAGAGTGGTGGAAAATTGGGTCCAAAAAATAGGGACACGGGCTCGTGGTAGTCATATGACCAACACCGAATTTCATTCTTAAAAGGTAACATTTGCACTACACCTGGAATAAATATTAACTCTTTATCTTAAATATTCTGTGCTTTATAAATATATACAATTGTTATGTCCTTAATGGAAAACCCTGTATCGGTGGTCCTTTTAAAATCTACAAAGGGCAACGGATTGAAAGGGCACTCAAAGTCAGGATAAATATGTATAACCACTTGTTAATCGTTCTTGAATTTTTAAGGTGTTTGAGGCAAGGCGAAGGAGTCAGCAATCATTTTTAAATTTTCACCAAGTTATATTAAACTTCCTTCATAATCGATAAAGGATAGTAGTGCTACAACTTTTGCCAAGTTTGGTGTAAAATGTGAAGTCTAAACTTTGTAGTTTCAGTAAAAGAGAAATAAAATGGTTTAATGCTTTATAACTTAAATTTTATGTTCACACAATATCTAGGTGGTACTCGGCACATAGTTTTTAGGGTATCACTTTTGTCGTTTGCTCTGCAGCTCCTTTACATATCCATGCATGGCCCAATAGGAATGTACGTTTCATAAAAATGTTTAGTTCTTTACTGACGTCCCTTAAAATCATGTACAAATTTATTAGATTTCATTCTTGGAAGGATGCTGATGTGGGTAAAATTATTGGACAATTCGTATGTTTGACCGGGCAGAAGCTTTTTTACCATTGACAGCATTTTAGTATGGCATTAATAGTAATAGGGGATATGGCATTTAACGGGTGATTTTTTAAGAGCTTGATAACTTTTTTTTTAAAAAAAACGCATAAAATTTGCAAAATCTCATCGGTTCTTTATTTGAAACGTTAGACTGGTCCATGACATTTACTTTTTGAAGATAATTTCATTTAAATGTTGACCGCGGCTGCGTCTTAGGTGGTCCACTCGGAAAGTCCAATTTTGGGCAACTTTTTCGAGCATTTCGGCCGGAATAGCCCGAATTTCTTCGGAAATGTTGTCTTCCAAAGCTGGAATAGTTGCTGGCTTATTTCTGTAGACTTTAGACTTGACGTAGCCCCACAAAAAATAGTCTAAAGGCGTCAAATCGCATGATCTTGGTGGCCAACTTACCGGTCCATTTCTTGAGATGAATTGTTCTCCGAAGTTTTCCCTCAAAATGGCCATAGAATCGCGAGCTGTGTGGCATGTAGCGCCATCTTGTTGAAACCACATGTCAACCAAGTTCAGTTCTTCCATTTTTGGCAACAAAAAGTTTGTTAGCATCGAACGATAGCGATCGCCATTCACCGTAACGTTGCGTCCAACAGCATCTTTGAAAAAATACGGTCCAATGATTCCACCAGCGTACAAACCACACCAAACAGTGCATTTTTCGGGATGCATGGGCAGTTCTTGAACGGCTTCTGGTTGCTCTTCACTCCAAATGCGGCAATTTTGTTTATTTACGTAGCCATTCAACCAGAAATGAGCCTCATCGCTGAACAAAATTTGTCGATAAACACATTTCGAACCGAACACTGATTTTGGTAATAAAATTCAATGATTTGCAAGCGTTGCTCGTTAGTAAGTCTATTCATGATGAAATGTCAAAGCATACTGAGCATCTTTCTCTTTGACACCATGTCTGAAATCCCACGTGATCTGTCAAATACTAATGCATGAAAATCCTAACCTCAAAAAAATCACTCTTTAGTAATATGGGATACGGTTGTTGGCGGTTGGCCTTCGTTTGACAGGAACTTATTTTCGGGGTTCTATGGACCTTAACTTATGAAATAAGACATTCAGCTAAGATAAATAGTTAAATTAATGCCCCTTTGAAATTCGTTAGAAATTGCATTGTTTTTTAGTATCACATGTCTACTGCTGGGCGGGCCAAAATTTTGTTTAGTGATGAGGCCCATTTCTGGCTCAACGGCGAGGTCAATAAACAAAATTGTCGCATTTGGCCTGAAGAGCAACAAGAAGGGGTTCCAGAGTTTACATTATACCCAGAGAAAACCACGGTTTGGTGCGGTTTATAAGCTGGTAAAATCATCGGTGCATATTTTTTCAAAAATGATGATGGCCGGAACTTAACCGTGAATGGTGCTCGCTATCGAGCCATGATATCGATCTTTATGCTACCTTAAATTGAAGCCCGTAATATTGACGACACTTGGTTACAATAGGACGGTGCGGTGCCACTTGCCATGTAACTGGTCAATCTATTGAGAGGTCATTTCGAAAAGCAGCTAATTTCACGTTTTGGACAGGTGAGTTGGCCGCCTAGATCGAGTGATATCACACATTTCGAAATTTTTCTTTGGGGTTACGTAAAGTCTAAAGCCTATGCTGACAAACCAGCTTCGATTCAGGCTTCGGAAGCCAACATTACGCGTGTCATTATAGCCATACCAGTCGAAATGCTCGAACGAGTCATCCAAAATTGGATCCCCAGAAGGGACACTCTGAAGCGTAGTTGCGGCCAACATTTAAAGGAAATGTTATTTCAAAATAAATGGCATAAAATATCCTTTCGAAAGAAATACAAATATTCCACATTTTATTAAATTTTTTTAATTTATTTTTTATTTTGGAAAAATACCTTTAGCTTGATCACCCGATATTTACTCTGTTTTTTTAAGGATGTATTTAATTGATGTCTACGTTAAAAACTGGATCCATTTCTACGTTAAAACTAGACATTTAGCAAATAATGTTTTTAAACAACATTTATTTATTTCTTTATCTATATTGAATCCCATACATTTATTTTTTGCAATACTCGTAAAAAGTAAACACATTGATCTAATTTGGAGGAAAAAATCGAAATCAATGGTATCAACGTTTAAACAAAATAAAAAAAATGTTTTCAATAAATTTTTGTCAAAAATATAAGGAAAAAAAATTTAAAAATATTTTAATAATTCCCAAATAAATACCTATCGTATGCACCTTTGCGCAGCAAAATATTCCATGTCCAATAATTTGAAAACAATGCCCTCCTGAACTCGAAAGGTCAGCAGCGCTTTACACAGAAAAGCCATGTTTTTTTTTATACAGCATCATTAACTGTTGTATGTTTAAAAATCATGCAATAAAAATATTCTTTTATTTGTTTTGCAGAGAACCCCTGTATAAGTTCTTTATAAACTTTTTATATTTTAGGAGATAAGCAAATCATTTTAGCCTTAAACAGTTCATGGCTAAAGGCCCTATTTATAAAAGGCTTAAAATCCAAGTTTTCTCGAGAACATTTTTCTCGAAATATGGCAGTAAAATTTAAAATGACTTTCGTAGAAGTAAAAATTAGAGATTCCCATGCAAAACATATTTGGCCCATTGATATCCAATTACAAATAATATTCAAACATTCCATTAACAATTGAATAATAGAATTCCAGGACTTGGCAATTTCACTCATGATCAAAATTCGATGCCACCTCAGACAAGTACAAATTGTGCCGTAAATTATGTTAACGATTTTCTCAAAAGAAAAAACCTTGTCAATATCCATCAATTAAAAAGAAACACTTACAACAGACGCGGCGGCCATCAATGAAATCGCTTTCAGCAAATCTTTTGAAGCACGAAACAATCATTATTGTTCCACGAACGAAAGAGTATTTCTTCAGCGTTCCATTCATTGTTCGTCGTTAAATTGTCTCGAATTCGAATTAAGTCAACAGTTTCCATTTTCGTAATTTAAAAGAAAACGCTCATGTGAAAAGCGATGCTACCGTTGTAGTCGCTCATACAGCTTCCGTTACTCATACGTGCCATTGTTCGGAAATCGTAAACGTAAAAATGACATTAACTGAAATCATTTCGGCTTCCTGCTACTACCATTCGCATTGTGAGTGTGTTTGTAAATGTGATTCTTTTTCAATTTTCATACACTTTCGGGATTGTTTTGTCCTGTGGACGCCAGCACTCATGATGTACTGCGACACAATAGAGTATCATCTTACGACGATGAATACGAGTATGCAAATACAAGTCGTCTACGTAAAATAGTATTAATTAATTTAAATGTATTTCTTTATAGGTTGTATGCGAAACAATGAAGACAAATGGAAATTCTTGGTATGGACGGCTTTTATTCGCCCTACAGTGGAAACAATTTAAATGTCGTCATATTCCTGGTTTTGAGCCATTGTCTAAGGTTTTTAGCAAGCGCGTACAAGTGATAGAAATTTAATCATGAAAATATATCTTCATCTGAAAAATATTAGGCCCTTTCACAGTGACAAAAAGTCAAACGTACACTTCTTAACTAGTAATGACTTATTGGGCCGTCACATGGGGAATCAGAATTTATTTTTACTGTCCAAAATTTATATATATTTTGTCATCACCGAGTTCTAAAATTTTAATGTCATTCAATACAAACGTATTAAAATGAAGGCAGCCAAAAATAAGATCTAATTATAAGTAATTGTGGGCATGGTGTGCTGCTGAAAACAAATATTTTATGTTACAGACACAGATATGGTAATTGTGTCATTTGTTTGTTTATGTTCATTGTGTCATTTGTTTGATAAAGAATTGGAAAGAATAGTCTTTAGAACAGTACTATGAAAGCAAAGGATATTCGGAAAAATCAAAGACCATCATCTACGATATACTTCAGAGCAGTCAAATTTGAGTTAGAAAAGAAACAACCATTAAAAAAGACGTCAGGGATAAAAGAACCCAACTTGCAGCAGCTATTAGAAGTAGAAACACAGCAGCTGTTAGAAGTAGAAATTGGCGGTCAGACAATTGGAGTTACCACTTAGCGCTTACGATGAAAGATGAAAATGTTGAATCAATTACTTAGTAGGGACATAAATACTGTTACACACGTTTTATGCTGTAAAAAAAAAGTACTGAATGTTTTTGGACCAAATATTTTTCAATATATTTATTGATGTATATTGAATCCAAAACGAATCTACCTATTCGAAATGCCCTCCTTTTGCCTTTGCACACGCCTTAAGTCGCACTGGCCAATCGTCAATAGCTGCACGAACCTCGTCCATTGGAAAATTGGCCGCAGCTCGAACCAAAGTAGTCTTAAGAGATCCACTGTTGGGGTATCTTTGCCAAACCTTGTCCTCTAAAACCGCCCACAATTTGTAATCCAATGGGTTCAAATCTGGACTGTGTAAGGGCAGAGGAAATAAACGCTAACAAATTGTTTCGAAGCTAGACCTGGGACATTTTAGCCTTATGGGCCTGCGCAGAATCCTGCTGGAAAGTTCATGGCTGGTTTTGGAACAGGGAATTGTTAAGAGGCTTCACAAGAGCTTCCAAAGCGGTTTCTTGGTTAACTTTGGCCGATGTTTTGACTCCTTGTTCGCAGAAATGCAGGTCAGTGACCCCATCGTAAGAGACGCCCCACTAAACCATGACTGAAGCTGGGTGATGACCATTTTCCTAAACCATGACTGAAGCTGGGTGATGACCATTTTCCTCCTTTGGGATCAGTTCAGTTACTTCCTTAGATGACCGCGCATACACTCTATCATTTTGCTTGTTAAAACTTTCCTGAACGGTCATGATTTTCTGTTTTCGAAGCGGGTTTCTGTGAATTCTTGATTGAACGGCTTTGATGACTTGCGGCGTTCGAACAGAGCGTGGGCGGCCCAACCGGTGGCGGTCTTTTACATCTCCAGTCTCCTCAAACAGTTTTATGCATCGGCAGACAAACAAGCCGGTAATCCCTAGTGGCCGGAGCGTTTTAAAAATATCGCTTTTTTTCATGTCACACTTGAAAAGCGCTTTTACAGCGATACGGTTCTCATTATCTGACCACTCCCTGATGAAAGTTGAAACAATTTGAAAATCCCGTTACAGACTAACGCTATTGAGGTTAGCTTTCAAAACCCATATGACATTAACGGGGTATGTTCAGTTCTACTATTGAAATGGGTGTGTTCAATGTTGTAACAGTATTTATGTCCCTACTAAGTAGTATAAGGAATTAAGAAGTTAAAAAATGAAACATGAATTTCTCAAAAGTGGGTTGATCATAGTCCGTCCAAAAACAAGGTTCGGGCAATACGAATGAGGGGAATACAGCAAGAAGGTTATTTTCGTATGCCTAAAAATTACTTGTGTGCAATAAACAAATTTATGCTGAAAACTTTGGTGAAAAAGGCAAGGAAACTGCACGAAAATATAATACGCAATATCCATAAAGAAATATGTCTGTATCAGTTCACAAAATTCTTTATCCAGGAGGAGATGTTAATAGGCATCATTCCGTACCAATCGGAGATCTATCAGAGGACTTTCAAAAAAATATTGTTTTCCTTAATGATATTTAACATAAAAAAACATTCTTTCTTTTTAAACATAGAGGCAAAACATGTTTTTGACGAACATTTTTTCTTCATTTTTCAATTTTTTATTAAAATGGTATATTTATAAACGTTTGACATTTATTTATTAAATGTAACTTTGATCTTTAGGAGCTATATGTCAAATAAAAAAAAAATCTAAAATATCTATCGGTTCAAAAGTTTTGGCCTAGTAAATGTCGATTTAACGAGTGCGAGACTAATCAAAAAAAAAAACAGTGCAATCATCTCACGAATACAAATCTGGAACAAATTTTAAGTTTTAACTAAATTGAGATGCCATACCAATGGGTCGAAAACCCGGCCCATTCAAACATGGAAACATGGGAAAAAGAGCAATGCAATTTTTTAAGAAATCAAAATAGAACCTTAAGGGAAATAAATATGTTAAGTTATTTGTCAGCGATTAAAACGAATCCTAGCCAGACCCTTTAAACATGGAAACATGGGAAGAAGAGCAATGCAATTTTTTAAGAAATAAAATTAGAACCTTAAGGGAAATAAATATGTTAAGGGACTTATCAGCGAATAAAACGAATACTAGCCAGACCCTTTTTAGTATCCCGTACAATTGGCTCCCTTTCGCTCCTGTAAACATCATTCAGGAAAAGCTTTCGAAATAAACTGTTTAAAAACAAAGTATAATAAAGGTAGACCGAACTGCCCGGTATTTGCGGATTTGATTTATTTTTTCTTTATAATTTTTTTGAAGTAAATTGTTATCAAGCGAAAATATTTCCAATAATACTACGACTATAAAATTCAAAGGAATTCTGGGAAAAACGACAAATGAAATTACCCAGTACTTTTATCAATATCCTACAATACTTAAATTTGCCACAAAGATGTTATTACTTCTTCCACAAAAATTAAAAGTATAAGTACATAACAATTTCAATCACAATGGTGAAAGATATGGGGACTATTCTCGAATAGGAATTTGATAACATGATTTAAAAAATTGTGTTTAATATGAGGCAATTCAGCATTTTTGTCAAACCACAGAATTTCATATGACGGCAAATATTTCATTAGTTTTAAGAGGAATGAAGAGTTTTATCTTTAACACCACTGATTTAGTCAACAGTAGATTAGTTATGTGCCAATGATACTAAGTATACTGGAATAATAAAATAATGTTCTAATTTTGACTTAAATTTATAGTTCCTACTTGACAAAAAGAGTTGTTTGCCTTTTTAATGTGTTTGTTTAGTCTGCCCTATCAAATTAATTCGGGGTGTTTTGGTTACACTATTGCTGAGAATAACGCTTTTTTGCAAAGAATCAAACGGTTTTTGTCAGATTTAAAATTATGCTAAATAAACTACACTACATGAAAAAACGCATTACTACATTTATAAAATATCTCTTGAAATTCAGGATGACTTTGAATGCATTCTCTTAAATTAATTATTTAAATCAATTGAAAAGAAAGAGTTTCAGGCACATGATTCACTAATAATTCGTGTAAAACATAAATCTATCTTCGAAAAATATTTGAAAAATGATTACTTTTTTTTAGTTTACTAGAAGAGTTCTTTCTATATATTTTTTAATTTGATTTAAATTGGCCTATAGGTCTTAACTAACAAGCATGAAATAAATAAAAAGAAATCGAAATAAGCTTAACTCTTTATAATAAACTTTTTGGCACCACTTTTAATGAAGCTTTAATCATGACCACTTCACAAAATAAACAAAAATCGAATAGATGTGAAATGTGTGCATTTTAAATTTTTTGTATTTTTTAAATAAAAAAATTGCGAACGAACCTGACTTTGCTTTATTCTATCTACTTTATGTTTCATCTAATGGAAAACAATAAAACTTAAATATATTTTCTATTTAATTCAAATCATTCAAATTTTTAGGACATTTTTTCTATCGTGTAATTTTTTAAACTTTTTGTTTATTCAAAACTAATTACACTGGTCAACACTAAATTTGATAGTAAACTTGAAATGATTTAAAGCTGCTCATCATGAATATGGCCTCCGATTTGTCAGATTAGTTCTAGTTTCGGAGATATTTTCAAAAATCGTAATTTGCAGCTTTTTGAACAAAAGGAACCCTAACTGTTTTATTTGTGAACTGATTTTCTTTGAATAACCCAGTCAAATTTAATCGGATTGTAAAGTTTATTAGATTGTTGGATGTAGATTTTTATAGGCTATAATGCAGTTATTATGAAAATACAACACTGGTAAAGAATCCAAAAAATGTAGGCAGCTTAAAATAATTGTTTAAAACGAAAATTCAAAATTTCTGTAGAATTTTGCCTATATCTTCAACAATTCTTATCCGAAATAAAAGCGATGCATATCATTGAAAAGCAAGTAAAGCAGTTAGGGTTCCTTGTTTTCCAAAAAAAAACCAACAATAACGATTTAGGTGAATATCTCCAAAACTTTTTGAATATTTTATTTTTCATATCCTCACAACACTGTCGAGCTTAGAAAGAAATGTAAAAGTCCCATTATAAATATACCGCTCGCCCCAGAATTATTATCTGAATTGATTTAAACTTGTCCATTTGTCCCTCTGTCCATTTATTCTTGTCATTAAAGTGTAGGTCGCAAATATGAACCAATCTTGACAAAACTTTCCAGTTTTTTTTTTGTTTTCGGTTGGCAATAAAGTTAATTGAAATCGTTTTAAGTTCTGATATAGTTTGGGTGTATCTTTCGAAATTTAAACTATATTTGGTTTGTGGGGTTATTTTTCATACATTGCTGAAAATTAACCAGATCAGACAATACGACATTGGCAAAGAATCAAAAAAAGTTAGACAGCTAAAATTAACCTTTTGTAACGAAAACTTTAAAATTCAGTTGAATTTTGCCCATATCTTCAACAATTTTTATCCGAAATAAAAGCGATGCATATCATTGAAAAGCAAATAAAGCAGTTAGGGTTCCTTGTATTAACCCGGAAATATCGGTTTATGTTATTATCTCCTAAACGAAGCGAACCTGGCAAATCCGAGGCCGGATTCGAATAATAAGGGAGCAGCCTCAGCAGTTGTAAGTTGTGCTAGCCGTTTTAGCTCCAAGTCGTTATGACTAGGGCCAATGTTTTGTACAAAAATTATTTCACGCCCAAAGGTTTCTTTTTTCGGCCTCTTTAATGTGTTTGTGCTCAGCAGCTCCAAATCAACCGTAGTTGATCATCAAACCGTCTGCAGCAGACTTTTTCAAACTTTGTTGCCCAGTGTAATTGATCAACTGCACATCAAACCGTCTGCAGCAGACTTTTTCAAACTTTGTTGCCCAGTGTTATTGAGCAACTGCACAGAAACCTCAACATTTTTGAGCAGATATGTTTTTGGTAGATATTCATCATTTCACTTAAATGCATAGACAAAAATTAAATTCCGAGATAGGCATAAAATAATAATTTATAAAAAAAATCCTAAATTTATTGTCGCTCTTTCAATTATTTTTTTTTGTTGAAGTTTTTCGCCAGTTTGTTAAAAAACAACTCTTGCGATGTTTTAAATTTACCATAGAATTTATTTTTTTTCCTTTTTCAATGTGTGACAGCGCATAGAGAAAGGGACCTAAGAGTAAAAAAATTTTCATGTGAACATCTGAGCATCGAATGAGACCTCCCCATGCCCCAAAAGTGTTCCCTCCTAGAGATAAGCGCGTTTTATGAAAGTGATGGTACACCAAAGATACACGTATTTAAATCTTTAAAATGGCTTTCCTGAACAAAACTGGTTTTTACCCATAGGTCCCTTTCTATTTTGCTCGTCACATATTTATATTTGCTATTATTGCTTATTATTGCTAATATTTATGATAAGCATTTTTAAATTGTTCCAATTACTCATTTGATTCTCGACGAAATTTAAACCTTTAAGAAATGCATCCAAAGCCTTTAAAATATTCCATATAGTTCTGCACAAATAATTGCCCCAGTACGAATGGGCTTAAAAATTGACTGTCCTTTTTAAACACTTTCACGAAAACATTAACTTTTTACACTTCGGTTTCTTTTATCATCATCTTTTTTTGGTGTTTTTCCTTTAAGGACAACTGGCCACTTAACGGCAAATAACACACTTAACACAGACTTTAATGCCTTTCATTTTATTTTATTTTTTTTGTAAGCACATTTACACAATAAAGAACATTTCCTTTGTAATCCAGAATCACTTTGCTACAACAGAAATTCAATTAAATTTCATTTGATTTTGTTGAAACGAATTTCAATTCTTAATACTTTTTCACTTAAGACGTGGCGGTATTATTTTTTTTTTGAATGCTTTCTAAGATGACACTTGATTCACATCAATCACTGTGAATAATAGAATTCGTGTTACTTTAGATTATTTTCGTTTTAATTTTATTTTTTTTTTGGCTTTTGAGCAACAAACAAAGCTAAAGGGATTTTAAGTTGACAAAGGATTTTTTAAATTCATGTTTTTATAACACAACACCTTTTTTTTATCACTTTGGCAAATATTTATGGCGATTCATATGAAATTATTCATAAAAAAATAAAAAGCTTAGCTGGCATTCATATCGCAAAAAAGCACTTTAAAATATTGGTTTTTTTAGATTTGATAAGATTTTCACCTTAAGTGAATTTTCGTTTTCCTGCTAATTCTTTTTTAAATAGCAGACCCTTAACATTTACCTTTGCTGTTGCCATATTTAATTTGGCATTTTTCTGCTTTAGATCTCTGATCATTATGGGCAAATGCTACCAATACTTGGACGAACTTTGTTAAACCCTTCCTTCCCACCATAAGCGGAAGAGGAACTATTAAATCTCAAGCACACACACACACTTAACATTTACACGAACACAACCAATAGTCGTAACTCATTTAGCGTAAACAACAATACACGCACGCACACATTCACATTTAAACGAGACCGAAAAGTCTTTACAAGATTACTTTAGATTTGATAACCGAACAAAGCCCTACCGACCGATACGCGATATACGAGAATACGCATCGCCGTATAACGATGTCTGTGCTGCGAACAGACACACGCGCCGACAAACTCCTCGTCACTTTTAATTAATATCGTAAACTTTTCGCCCGTTTTGTTTTTTGTTTTTCTTCGTCTTTTTTGTATTTGTTTGAATGCTGCAAAAGTTGCTGGCAACTGGTAAGTGGTACCAAATGGCAGTAATATGAAGACACGAAGCACGGACGAAGAAGCACAAACCGTACCGGGAACAACTTCAATCTAAGGACGAGGAGGAGTGTAGTGTGTTCACACCGTACCGCCGAATGACTGACTGACTCAGTGAAGGAATGGATGTCAGTGTGTTAGTCGTGGAGATGGCTGTTGAATGGTTACCTTAGGATATTAAGCGAATTGTTACACTCTCCGAGAGCATCACCAGTTAGAGAGGGGCAGACGAAAGAGAGTTGTGCGTGTTATGTTGGGAGCGCGAGAGCAAGCACACATTGTGGCAAACGTTAAGCGGCGGGGGAGGCTGTAAGCATAAACAAACAAAATCAGCAGAGGCCAGAAGGAGCACAAGGCATAAAGGGAGCAGCAGCAGCAGCCTCAGCAGTTGTGAGTTGTGCTAGCCGTTGTAGCTCCAAATCGTAAGGACTAGGGCCAATGTTTTGTACAAAAATTATTTCACGCCCCAAAGGTTCCTTTTCTCGGCCTCTTTAATGTGTTTGTTGCTGTAGCATTCATTTGATTGTGTGTTCATAAGTTCTTTGGTCTGGGTCTGTGTGAGTGTGTCTGTTGTTGCGTACATTCAAGTGTGTGCATGCGTGTTGTGCTGCTGCGTTTGTGCTTTGGCAGCCTTCAATGAGATTTCTACCCAAAGATCTTGTTTGGTCTGTACAAATGTTGAAATGAATGGCATACACGGCTGAATGGTTCTTTATTTGCTGCTGCTCTTGTTATTGTTGCTTTTTGTTGGGCTCAATGAGCTTTTTCTGTCTTGTACATTATTTCAGCTTTTTTTTTTTGCACAGACCTCCACCGCATAAATGCGTATACCCCAATAATGAAAACGTACGCACACACCCGCACACAAGAGTATCCTTGGTAAGTGTACATCGTTGCTCAATATCTTAGGTTCATATTTTAAATTTTGCAATAAGGCCAGTCAGCAAAAAACCCAAGCAGCAAAGGTTTAATGAAGTTACTTTAACGAAGGTACAAATACCGCTACAGTGCAAGTTTCAGCACTGGTAATGTTTTCAAAAGGATAACATCAATCCACACTTCGCCGATTGTGTTTTAGGGGGCTAGAAAATTGTTGAAAACATAAAACGTGAAGTAAAACTTTTGAAGTATCACAAAAAAACTTTTTGAATATTTTGTTTTTCATACCCTCACAAAACTGTAAAGCTTAGAAAGAAAGGTGAACGACCCATTATAGTTATACTGATCGACCCATAATTACTTTATAAATTGATTTAAACTGGTCCCTTTGTCCATTTATTCCTGTCATCAAAGTGCAGGTCGCAAATATGAAACAATCTCGATGAAACAGTAAAATTGGGCGAAATCGTTCCAAGTTCTGATAATGTTTGGGATATAACTCCGAAAATTTCAACAATATTTAGTTTGTGACGTTCCTATCTATACTGGTAAATCAGATCGGACCAAATCTTAATTTAGCCCCCAGAGAAACTTTCTTTTTAATTTAAAGTTTAACCGACCTTGCAGCGGCAAATTCCATCATATTTCATTTTAATTTCGCTTTTGGATTTATTTAACAAATATATTTAGACTTTGGTGTCTAGAGCGTATGGTGAGGGTATTATGAAGTCGGTCTCGCCCTACCACTATTTTTTAGCAGCGTCCACAACATTTGTACATCCTAATTAACGGTGCGCTTAGAAGCACACCTTGTCAGAGACACTGTTTATTGTCCTTAGGTGGCTTCGGCCACTTCACGACTCCTTTTCAGACACTGTTTACTGTTCTTAAGTGGCTTCGGTCACTTCGCGCTATGGGGCATGGCAACACAGAGAATATGAGAATCTTGAGTGTGGTCAATATGGTCGTTACTGTTAACAATGTCACACCTAAACCTATCTTCGACATTGGTTATGCGCTGTCACATATAGTAATACTGTATGTAAAGGATGATCCATCTGGAGGTATTTTTTCAAAATAAAAAAACACTAAAATTCAAATCAAGTGTGGAATCTTTATTGCTCATACGAAAGGACATTTTATGCTATTTATTATTTTGAATATAGTTTCCTTCAAATGTTGGCAACTGTAATGTGGATATGAGCGTTCGGCGAAAACCAAGAAGACCCGCTGTTTTCGACTAAAATTGTGTTCAGTGATTAGGCCCATTTCTGTCGCAACGGCAACGTCGATAATTGCCGCATTTGGGCTGAAGAGCGACCAGAAGAGGTTTAAGAGGTGCCATTATATCCAGAGAAAACCGCGGTTAGGTGCGGTTTATAGCCGCGGTTAGGTGCGGTTAGAATTATCGGTCCATACTTTTTTTTAAAAATGATGACGGTCGAAACATAACTTTCAACACGCAGAAAAAAAGTATGGTTGGGGTGACAATATTCGAAGAGGATCATACTATTGTTGGGTATATGGTTGTGGCACAACAATATTATGATCCTCACAACAATAGTATGATTCACACATACCCATACTATGAACCCACAACCATAGTATGATTCACACACAACCATACTATGATATCCACAACCATACTATGATATCCACAACCATACTTTGATCCTTAACCCAATAGTATGATTCACACTCAACCATACTATTATCTCCACGACCATATTTTGATCCTCACAACTATAGTATGATTCACACGCAACCATACTATGATTCCAACAATAGTTGTATTTTGAATTTAATGTATTTTTGAATAATTTTTATAATTCAAACCCATTGTTGACAACTTAAACCAATTCTAATAAATAAGATTGGGGATCAAATCTACTGTCGACCACTTAAACAAATTCTAATATCTAATAAATTATATTGGGGATCATAGTATGATTGTGTGTGATCATACTATGGTTGTAGGGATCATAACATGGTTGCGTGTGAATCATACTATGGTTGTGAGGTTCATACTATGGTTGTATATGAAACATAATATGGTTGTGAGGATCATACTATGGTTGTGGATATCATAGTATGGTTGAGTGTGAATCATACTATGGTTGTGGGGATCATAGTATGGTTATGTGCGAATCATACTTTTGTTGTGAGGATCATAGTATGGTTGTATTTGAATCATACTATTGTTGTGAGGATCATGATATTGTTGTAGCACAACCATATACCCAGCAATAGTATTATCCTCTTCGAATATTGTCACCACAACCATACCTTTTTTTCTGCGTGTGGTTTCAACAGGACGGTGCCACTAGCCATGCAGTGTATCTAGTGAGAGGTATGTAATTTCGAAGAGCAGCTAATTTCACATTTTGGACCGGTGAATTGGATGCCTAGATCGTGTGATATCACACCCTTTTGGGGTTACGTAAAGTCCAAATTCTATGCTGACAAACCAGCTACGATTCAGGTTTTGGAAGCCAACATTACGATTGTCATTAAAGCCATACCGGTCGAAGAGCTCGAATGAGTCATCCAAAATTGCACCCTCATAATGGACACCCTGAGGCGCAGTTGCGGTAAACATTTCAAGGATTTCCTTCGAATGCATAAAAAAAATTCCACACTTGTTTTAATTTTAGTATTTTTCTATTTTGAAAAAAATACCTCTAGATGGATCAACCTATATATCGGCAGCAAATAATGTATATAAGACTGCGCTTAATACAATTCCTTGTTGGACGCCTGGTTCACTTGTCTGTTTTGAATTATATAAGTACTCCACGTAGAAATATCTATCCTCTAAGTTGGACTTGAGTAGTTGGACAAATAGAAAAGGCAACATCTATGCCATTCTTAGACAAAAATCTTGTGTTTTATCCAAACACGCTGCTGAACGATATTGTTTATTCTCAAAGGTTGTTCTAATAATTTTTACCACTCTGTGAACTTGATCTGTCGTAGCACGTTGTTCCCTGAAACCAAATTGGTAGTCCGGTATAAGGTTTTCGTTTGATTTTTTTTTGTTTTAGTTGTGTTAAGAACGTCTATTCAACAATTTTTGCTTTTCGTAGGTAAAAAACTTATAGGACTATATGAAGAATCAGATTCTTGTGGCTTAGTACTAAAATGGCTTTTTTGAATTAGTTTTACTACTTTTCTAAATTTTTTTAAGATTCTAGAACTTCAGGGCGTTTCCTTAGGACTCGAGCAGAATTAAAATTTATTTCATATTAATAGGACTCTTTATTTCCATTTAATGCTTTTGTTCTATTGAACCGCAGTGTAGTTGCGATAGAAACTTAAGTTTCATTCATTTGATGGCTTTTCTTTTTTGTTTTTGCTCCCATCGAACAACTGCCTCTTTGTACAACTATGCATGTATCTGTGTGTGTGCGTGAGCGTGTGTTTAAGAGTGTATGTGTGTGGCAGTGAGTGTTTGTGACAGGTTATGCTAACGTACGTTTTATTTGTTTGTTGTCAAATGTTTTCCTCTCGCCATCACTCTCCGGCATTTGTTCTCTGCTGCTCTCCACGTCAAGTTGCGTTTGTTTGCCAGGATTCATCGATGGCATTATTTTTTCCCGGTCGCATTTGTTGGTTGTACGTTGGCCCGAGTGTCGTTGCTGTTGTTGTGTTTCTTGTTTTTAACACAATTCTCTTGTATGCTTTCGATGTTAACTTTAACGCATAACCAAACAGCAAAAACAACATCAGCAAAAAAGCAACAACAATAAATGAAGCTTAAATGTACCAAAAAATGTCATATTACATGTGTACGTGTGTGTGTGTACACATGTTCATACATGTGTCGGTATGTCGTTTAAAGAACACTTGATTTAAAGGAATTTTTGTGCAGCCCATTTCCGAAATTTAAGTCGTTATTAGAGTTTTCCGAGAAAATCATTGGAAATGTGCAAAGGTTTTGCATAATCAGGGCATACATATGTACATAATCCTTATTTCTATTTCTGGGAAATGTAATGTAATCGAAACCAGTGTACAAGGCCATTAATTCATATGGATAAATAACCGAGAGCTACAGGTGAATGAATTACTAAAGGGTTTTCGAAGAGGGGAGGGTATTTTTCGAAAGTTATTGTCCTTTAAGCGTATTGGTCTTTAAAAATACTCTCTTCGCATAAGGAAAGTATGTTGAAGTCCACTTTTTGGGGCGTGATGGAAATTTGAAAAAACGAGTAAGGAAAGTCTATAATTAGGCGAGACCTACAACATTATTCGCTAACCACACTGATTAATCTCCATAATCTTTGATCACTGAACAAATATGTACATCAAATCCATGAAAAATATTCTTCAACAGTTCAACATTAAATTGGTGGAAAAATTCATTGATTTGATGTCTAAATTCTTTAATCTGAAGTTTTAAGTTTTTATGGCATTTTTTTCAGTTCATAAAATTAAAGTTTTAGTTTAATTTTAGGACACTGTACATCAAAAATAATATAACAATATTTACACACACATATATACATTAGAGTGTCCAAACCCAACATTCCTGTTTTTATGTCTAAACTCGACAGTCGGTTTCTCAATAATCTCTAATACCCGACACGACGGTTTACCCGGTTTTTAGCTGTCGGGTTTTTCGGTTTTCTGTGCTTTAGTTGTTGCATGTAAAAAGAAAAAACGATCTTAATATTCAAATACGAAATACGTAAATATCCAAAATTTCCAAGTTAGACCCAACTTTAAGTGTACCGCACGACTCAGAATCACCGTTGATTCGATATTTCAATATCTGTCTGTCCGCCCATCCGTTTGTCTTCTATCTTTCTGAAGCTTGTTTTAAAACTACTACTTCTGAAGTCCCAAATTTATGAAGTTTGGCAGAAGAATTTTTTTGGACAACGGCTTTTGACTTTTATGAAAATCGGTTAAACTTTGGATAAAGCTCCTACATATACGAGGGCGACCGCAAAACTAAATGGCCTGGCACATTTTCTGTTTTACTAGCAACTTTTTTTTTTGTTTTTTAAAAGCAATCTTTTATAAGTCATCTGTCCTAATTTCCGAAATATTTAATGATTATTTTCTTTGTTACAGGTGATTGAAGTAAACAAGTTTTATAATTTTTGAAAAACGGAAAATAAAGAGTTTCGTGCGGTAATTAAACACTTTTATATGAAAGGTTATACGGCAAAATTAATCAAAGATGAATTGGATTCTGTTCATGGTGATAATGCACCATCATACTCCACCGTGAAATCCTGGGTTCAACAATTTAAAATGGGTCGTTCAAGTACGGAAGACGAACAACGCTCTGGAAGACCGAAAACTGCTACTACTATTGAAAACATTAGAAAAATATTTAATGAAGTGACTAAAGATAGACGAATAAAGCTCAGAGAACTTGCTGATATTGTTAAAATACACGAAAAACAAGTTTGGAGTATTTTACATGATGAACTCCACATGAAAAATCTGTCCGCAAGATGGGTGCCGCGTTTGTTGACTTTGTCCCAAAAAATCGTCCGTTGAACCAATTCCGAGGAGCTTTTAGCGATTTATCAGCGTAATCCAATAGAGTTCTTGCACCGATTCATAACTGTTGATGAAACATGGATCCATCACTACATCTCAGAATGCAAAGAACAGTCAAAACAATGGTTAGAAGCTGGTAAAAGTGGTCCCAAGAAGGCGAAAACTGTTAAGTCAGCAGGAAAAGTAATGGCCACAGTATTTTGGGATGCAAGGGGTATAATATTTATTGATTATCTTGAGAAGGGAAAAACTATAAATAGTGAATATTATTGGGCATTATTGGATCGGTTGAGTGAAGAAATCAAGATAAAACGACCGCATTTAGAAGCTCAACAAAAACTGGCCGAATGACGATTTTAAATTGCTCCGCTTCCATTATATAGTCCAGATTTAGCTCCTTCTGATTATTTCTTGTTTTCAAATTTAAAAAAAATTCTCGGTGGCAAAAAATTTTCGTCCAATAGCGAGGTTATTGCTTAAACTGAGGCATATTTTGAAGGTCTTGAAAAATCTTATTTTTCGGATGGAATTAAAAAACTTGAAAAACGTTTGATGAAGTGTATAGAGTTGGAAGGAGATTATGTTGAAAAATAAATAATAATACTTCCAAAAAAACGGTTCTTTTTATGTTAGGCCAGTTACTTTTGCGGTCGCCCTCGTACGCTTGTCTTTAACGCTTGAATTCACATAGTATATGTACATCCAATATTGATGAAATTAGGTACATTTTATACCGAGACAAAATGGATCGACGTTTTAACGTAGCTCCAGAGCAAAAAACCCTTCCGATATAATATACAATCGCTCTAAAACATCCATTTTAATTCCAATATCAATCCAATTTCGATTGACAAACAACTAATTTCAGGCTGATTTGAGTCATATAGGGTTATTTTTGATATAGTCCCCTTAAAAATCGTCTAGGGCCCTAATGGCATCCCATTTACATGGACAGAAGGATTTTTAAACAAAAATAAAATTATTGTGGCATTTTTGCTAAATTTTGGGTGACGGTCCCTATGACCTAAAGTTCAAACATGGAAATATGTGTACCACGGTCTTTTTTACACTATTTTGAAATAACACGGTCGACAGATATAAACTTATCCTGCTTTTACACGTTTTTCTAAATAGCAGGAAAACACTTATCCTGTTTTTACACGTTTTTTTAGACGGAAATAAAATCTATTTTGAATTTAACTGTGATTTTATCTACATATGCATAGTTTTTTCTCTCTTCAGCATTGCCAGTTAATAATGAAGTTTTGCCACTGTTTCCACAAGGAACTGCCATTCAAATATTATTTTTCCGTATATTTTTTAAATATGGCAACACAATGTGATTTTGACATTTCATTGCAAATTATACCGATAGTTAGGGGAGCTGTGAAATTTCAATCAGATCTACAATCCTGTATGGCTCGATACAAGGAACTGTACAAAGAACTCTCCAAAGTAGGATCGCAACGTACTATAACTGAATTTGCTATTAAAATAAATAAACCTGTGCCTGAAACAAGTTCTGATATGCAGTTACCAATGAACGCAGTTGAAGATGTGGACGTACGACTGAACAATTCTACTGACGAAACAGATATTGCTCCAACGCAGCAGAAAAGAATGCGCTTACATTCAGAAACTAATACCGAATAGAATTTACCCTTATACCATTTTTTATATTTCTATACAACTTTTTTATGTTCCTTGCATAAGAGATTTTTTTGTTTTTAAATTGGATTTTTATTGCTTAAAAACTTTAAAATGATTTTATTTTTTAAGTTCCTTTATATAAAATTAGTTCCTTTATATAATATGTGAAATAAAATGGGCATGGTATACTGAAGAATAAAATTTATGTTTATTTTACCGAATTATGTATTAATTTTCGTAGGCTTTCTTGGGTTGCTGAACCAATCTAACATTTTTCCATTAAGTAGTGTCTTTATTTACACGATATTTTTTACACGATATTTTCTGGAACACATGTACCGTGCAAAAACAGGATTAGGTGTACACAAATTTAAATATAAGCTTATTTTTAAAATATGGGTGAAATAAGAGCTGTTTCAGGGCATCATTATTTTACTTCTGGTTCGGAATATATAAGTAGTTTCCGTTTTTAGACAAATGGCTAAAACCGAAAAAAGCCCGATAGTCGGTTTAAAAAAAACCCCGACATGCCGTTGTTCTAAAAGCTACGATTGGACAATCTAAAATACACACCCGAGAGAATATTATTGTGTTTACGGTAGAAAATTACTCTCTCAGCAGTTCTCGTTAAAGACGAATCTGCCTGTTCATAAGCGTAAACCCGCTGATCGTGGATAAATCGCATTCATTACTTGGGGTCGGGTGATGGTAAAGTTGCGATACTGCAGTCATTCCTTCTTTCTACTAATAACACTGTGTAACAAAATTTGAAAAAAATCTGCGGCAGAATGTTTGATAGTCAACTTAAGTTGATTTGGGACTGCTGCTTTCAATTTGCCAGATTCGCTCTAGTTAAGGAGATTTCACATAAAACGTAATTTTCGTTTTTTTTAATAAAAGAACTTTTAAGTGTTTTTTTTTTGGAACCTAAACGAGGAAAAATTGTACTTGTCAACGATATGCATCGCTTTTATTTTAGATAAGAATTGTTGAAGATAAAAGCAAAATTCTACAGAAATTTCGGAATTTCGTACTTTTTCAAGTACGATTTTCATTAAATTAATGTTCATATAAACAAAGTACATTGCCATCAAATTTATGTACAATTTCCCTCAAAATTATGTAAAATTTGTATTAAGTTTATGTACATTGTTCTTTAAATTGATGTACATTATTCTTTAGATTGATGTTCAAGGTTAATAGAAATGATGTAAGGAATTGAAAAACTAATAATAAAAAGTTCAACATCAAATTTAACCAACACTCGTAGGTTGGGGAATGATGGCCAACCTCATCAAATTAGGGAACTTTTTTTTAGTGACCTAACCAATTAATTACTCCAAATTGTAGGTTTACACTATGTATTAGGGTATACATCTCTCATGAAGGGTATTTATAACGCAAACGGCAGATACTTGTATAACGGCCAAATGAAACCATAGACCGATCTGATCAAATTTTACTGCTTTTTATCCCATGTGCAGTCTTATCCCTTATACATCAAATGTTGGAATCTTATAACTTTTTCTGGTCTTAGGTAGGTGACACCACAAAATGGAAGACTCAGAGAGTAGTTACGAGACAATCGCTATTACTTTTGGGTCTAAAACACATTTTACTGCACCACAGTGTAATCAGGGTATGCAAATATGTCATCATCTTCAGAATGGTTGAGTACTTCGAAAACCTAATGGATTATGCACTGCGGACCAACAGGGTCTTGAAAATAATTCCGCCCACTTTTATGTAAGTGTGGGCTTTCAAAGTCATACAGAAGCAAATTGCTAAAGGTTTTATATTAATACAAGGGCGTGACCCTAAGGGTACTCAACGTCCAAAATTTACTACATGGTTACGGCAACACTAATATGTTCTCTACAATAAACGCATGTTCGTCGCAACCATAGTATTGTTTTTTTGAATTTCATTTTGACAACAGTATGATTGCGGCAATATTAATATTGTTAAATTGTAACAATAGTATTATTGCCAAATTTAGAAATGAAAATATGGTTGTAGTTACCATATAAACATGGTTGATGCAACAAAAGTATTGTTGTTTAAAATTCAAATTTAAACAATAACATGATTACGGCAATCATACAGTATGGTTGCGACTATGAACATAACAAAACAGGTTTTATAGAGCATACATGTATGTGTGTGCGTATGATTTTTTTTGATACACCAAAAAAATACACACGTTACAGTGCATGGTTGTTGTCCATTATAAAAAACAAAAACAATTGAAAGCTACTTCGAGGGATTTTGTTGTGTTTACTTTGTTCGGTGCAATACTAGAATACCGACTGGTTTTCGTTTCTTTAAAATCTGCCTGCACTTAAGTATATAGCCATTGATCATGGTTTAATCACATTCGTTACTTTGTGCCTACGGATGGTGAAGTAGCATTCATCCCTGTTGGCAACTTAAAGTATCTTCGACTGCCGTTGGAATAAATTTTTTTGTTTCTTTAATGAAATGTTCAATAAAAATATGACCTCAAATCTGACTATGAACTAATTGTAATGCAGTTTTAAATAACTTTATTGATAAAAATCTCTATTTTTTAATAACAACACCCAATCCTAATAAATAATTTTGGGGATCATAGTATGGTTGATTGAATCATACTATGGTTGTATGGATAATAGCATGGTTGCGTGTGAATCATACTATGGTTGTGAGGATCATACTATGGTTGTGGAGATAATAGTATGGTTAAATGTGAATCATACTATTGTTGTGAAGATCATAGTATGGTTGAGTGTGAATCATACTATTGTTGTGGAGGTCATATTATGGTTGAGTGTGAATCATATTGTAGTTGTGGGGATCGTAGTATAGTTGCGTGTGAATCATACTATGGTTGCGAGGATCATACTATGGTTGTATGAGAAAAATAATATGGTTGTGAGGATCATAATATGGTTGTGGAGATACTAGTATGGTTGACTGTAAATCATACTATTGTTGTGAAGATCATAGTATGGTTGAGTGTAAATCATACTATTGTTGTGGAGATCATAGTATGGTTGAGTGTAAATCATACTATTGTTGTGAGGATCGTAATATTGTTGTGCCACAACCATATACCCCAACAATAGTATAATCCTCTTTGAATATTGTCACCACAACCATACTTTTTTCTGCGTGCATTGTCTTAAATCTGACTACGAACTAGGCATAGCAAATTAATATTTTTAAAAAAACTTTTGTCTACAAAAACTTATAAGTTTTAAAAACATAGCCATTTCTGCAAATCAACTGTTATTCGGGCAGATTTACAAGACATCTTAATTTACTTGCTTAATTTACAAAAGTCCTAAAATATTTTTCAAACAATATGTTCTGAAAGTCGCCGGAATGGGAATATAAATTAGTGATACCGACTCTATGCCGTAATACCTGGATTACGCGTACGATAGCAATTTGCAACTTTCTCCGCCTTTTGTGGTCTTGCGTGGCCCCTATGAGCACGAAGTTATTTCTACTTGTCATTTTGAAAGCCCTTGAGCAATTTTGATTGGGTGTCATTGCGAAATCATCCCATCCAGCATCTCATGGACACGATGCCTCCGCCTAGGCAAATCAGGTACGACCTTCCGGATCTACATAAATAGAGAGCTCCAGCGGTACAAAAGAAAGCCTGTAGATCATCAAAACTTCCAGGCTGAATCTAACGCCATTCACGCGGAAGAAGTATCAGCAGGAGTATCCAGCTATAGAGTGAATGACATGCTAAGGGAGATTTCAGCAGAGGAGAAGATGCTACCTCGGCTGAGATCTAGATGGTTTATCCATCTATTTCTCAGTGCAATTTGTATTGGGCGCGAATTGATGGCAACGTCCCGGACGTTTATCCCGCTTGCCATCAGGGATCACATGGCGTGCTTTCATTGTCCAGCCAAGCCCACCTAGCTGAGCCCCAGGTGTATTTTACCGCATCCAGTTCAAATGGCGCGTTTTCTGCACCTGGATACCGAAGCCATAGACCAACAGGACTAGCAATACTATATAAAGTATATTGTTGCTACAACAACAACTGATGCGTTAACGTCTTTATACAAAATTCGTTTTTTTTTCAAAAGCTCTAATCATGGTACAATAAAGAAGGAAGTTTTATGCAGTCAGCTTATTTACATTTCTTTCTCGTAGAAATGTAAAGTTTCAAATTGGAAATTTAACAAAGGCATTTCTTGAAGTTTATGAAGCTAAATTTCTATATCTAACATTCCCAAAAAATATTATTTTTGGTATTTAAAGTGACATTGATAGTACAGAGAACTGTTTATTTGTTGTAGGGCTAGTGACCATACCTTGTTTATTGTACCGTGGCTGGAATGTAAGTTAAATTCGCATACAGAATTTGCCAAACGTAAGTTCAGATGAACGAACACGTTCTAGAGGGTTTCACCATGTTTAATCGAATTTTATTCTATATCCATTGTTCATTCACGTTTTCGTTCGACATTGAGAAAGAGTCGTTTAGTACTTGCTCTGGTCACGAGCTAATATATCAAGGTATCTAAAGCGATATGAATATAGGTCCTATTCTCTACCGCATGTTGTAAAATAACATAAGTCTTTCAGGTTTTGCCTTGGAATTCCGATTAGCTACAAAATTTGTAGGCCCACACTGTTCAGTGGCATTGCAGACCTATCCAAGCTATTGGTCTGTGCTTGTTTAATAGCGACTATTAATGACCTTCGTTATTCAAGGACCAGCGGCTGTTACGTTGCCAACGAAGCAATTTGGATTACAGTCTCAATCGAATTGCGTTAAACATAAACGAACAATGCACGACAAGTGAACAACTTTAATGAGTCTGTATGTAAAACATGTTTATCATTTAACATACCAACAATGGCACCCACACTAACGCACGCCAACACACATACACAAACGCTCACTTCAATTCCATCACACTCTGAGGCAAGTATCGGTATACGTATGAGCAATTTGACACACGCTGTTGTTCAGTATTTTGTCGTTAATATCAGTTCGGCGTGTACACAGACACCGTGACACAGCCAGCGACGGCTCACATGATTATTTCTTTTGTTTCGTGAAACAAAATCCAACATGCATGTGCGTGTATATGTGAGCTCTTTGTACTATTGTTGTTTGTACTTATATATTATGGCACACACAAACACATACAGCTACTATTTCAGCGCAACATTGCTTAATTGTTTGTATGTGTAGCAGCGTGTATTTGGTTGGTGTAAAGTATTACAGACCAAATTTTGTCGAGAGATAACAACAATTAAAGCCCGGCTTCGCGCTAGACTGTCCTGCCCACCGCTAACCATCAGCATCATGTGAGGGGTACAATAACCAAATTTAACCGCAATAATGGCACAACGAACACTGTAGCTGGGAAACCAAGAGCAATAGCACTGTGAACGAAAGAGCGCAACACCACTATTGCAATAATTAATTGAAAATTTGTATATTTTCTCTGATAGAATGCTGAGATTAAGCACCATACCAGGTCCGAGGGAATATATCACTTGTTTAGGCGAAAACTCATCGAATACCCGTTGGTAAATTAGTTTGAAATTTCCCTGCAGCGAATGTTAGTAGTATACACATAAATTTGTCCATACCGTTTGCAATACCTCAAAATATTGATCGAATGCCCTCTAAAATATGTATTCTACGGATGGTTGTACAATTCTAAGACATGTCTGGGCCCGGTTATGGGTCTGTTTAAAGCACGAAAGCGATCAAGCGAATCAAGCAAGGACCTTAGAATTTTGCACGATGAACAATACGAATCATAATCATAGATAACCGAGCGGAAAGAGCACATAGATGTATGCAGCTAAAATATTTAATATTATTAAATACGCGGCAATAGTTTGTTGGACTTCAATGACTAAAAATTGTAACACACAATAACTTAGATAGGTCCAGTGAATCTGCTGTCTGGATATCAGCGAAGCAACCTAAACAACATCTATTGGGGCAATGGAAGAATCTTTTTGCTGTGGCCATCACAGCAAAAAGATTTATGCCAATAGGCGAACGGATCACAGGAGACTGGACATCCCGCCACCAAAACATTCTTGAAACATTAACGGGCTTTGCAACTAGGGGTTTTCGGCATTTCCTATCTTGGGATTTCCCAGAATTTTTAATAATTTACTTTTTCCGATTTCCCGGGAATGTTATGACGGAATTCCAGGAAAAGTTTAAAAACTCTACAAAGCCAATATTTAAAAAAAAAACTCTTAGTGAAAGAACATAAAGTTATGTACATATATTATATGTTAGATATTATAACTCGTTGGAATTGGACTGGATTGTTTAAAAAAGTGGGGTTTTTAGAAAACTAGCATTTTTTTTTAAATCATCTTTGGAAAATATCGAATGTCGAGCTTTTTGTAAGTAAAAACCAGCCTTTACCGACATTTCGGTTATTACCTTTTGCCTAAAAATGGAAAATATTTTCCGGATCAAAAGTAAGGTAATTGTGCCCTGGCCCTTAATGATTTTTAAAATAAGGTCATATTTGGATGTTTAGGGAAAATTTTATGTTTTTGGTACCCACATGTTTATGTTCAAATAGATCAGATTTTTGGATCTTGAGGCCTTGTCAAGGCCTCAAATTTCTCCGAAAAGTAATATTAATGTGGTTGTCTGCTGCGTGACGAAAAGTTATTGTTTTTAAATCCCATATGCCTACAGTTCAAGAAGGCCGATTTGTGGGCATGTATGGGTCTATATGGTCCTAGTCCCAAATTGGTTAAATCTTAAATATAGGTACATATTTGGATTTGTGTACATTATATGTTCGAAGATAAGTATTTTGTGGTGTTACAAACGGCATATCGACCGATAGCCCTATGCTATGGGAATCACTATCTGAATCCATTGAGCGATGACCGTCCGCTTGACCGTGCCTGCGGCCCTCAGTCTATCTATCATTGTAATCAAAGTACAAGCCGCAATTATAAACTGATTTTGATATAACTCGGTATATTCTTTAAGTTTGGTACATTTTTTAAGTTATATATCCTTTCGAAATTGGTCAACATCGGTCCACATTTTGATATGAAATATAGGTTTTTGCCGATTAAAGAACCTTCAACTCTAAAAGACACATCTGACATCCGATTTTAAACAAATTTAATACAGATCATAACGAATTGTTAACAGCCATCTCTGGTGATGTCTGGCCATATCGTTCCATGTTTTCGAATAGCTCCCACAAAAAGGTCCCCCCGATTTGAGTCACATATTACACCCGGCTCCTACAAAATTTTACATAAATCTTTACTAGTAACCAACAATATCTCTGGTAAAATTGAACAGTACCTGTTCATGTTTTTTAATGTAGGTGTTATACAAAAGTACCTCCATATTAGGGGTTCTGGAAATCTAGAAGCCACAAGTTACGCCCCATTACTCCCACGCCCCATCTCTGCATTGTGGTAATACTGGAACACATAGGTCCATATTTCCCTATAGCCCTACACAAAGGTCTTTGTCGATTTCAGAATCTGCGCATTTATAATCAACATTTTACATCCGATTCCTATCAGATTTCGCATGGAGTGTAAAGTGCGACCAACATCAATGCCCTGTAACCTTGGGCCATATCGATTCATGTTTTCCGATTTGACGGCCTGCAACTGAAGAAGCCACAAATTATACCCTTATATATGATCAATTTTATGGTACATTATTAAGCACAAATAATTAACTCTAGCATATTAAGTACGACCTTGCTCAAGCTCCAGACAGAGTTGCATAATCCTCTGGAAAGTAGAGTAGTCCAGGGTATTTCCTAGTCGGCCACGCCCGCTTTAATACAAATGGTTTCGTGTCGCAAATAAACGGTTTCAAGTAGACAATGACATTCGGATACAAAATTACTACAAAATCTTCTTACGAACCGAAAATAAAATTATACAAAATTATACCCCGCACTTCAGAAGTTTTCAGAATAGCCAAATGGGAATAGGTTTTTGCACCACCATACGCGCATTCTAAATTTAACTAGATTTTAAAGAAAATGTCATATTTTAATTCGTGAGGAAGTTTTATTGTTTTTTATCCAAACGTCCATATTTGACTAAATTTGGTCACTGTCCGCCAGCCCAATTTAGTTAAATATGGACATTTGGGTAAAAAACAATAAAACTTCCTCACAAATTAATATATGACATTTTCTTTAAAATCTTGTTGAATTTAGAATGTGCGTATGTTGGTCCAAACACCTATTTCCATTTGGATATTCTGAAAACTCAGAAGTGCGGGGTATAATAAAGTTTGCCGCTACCGACTTTCACTTTTTTATTAGTTTAATAACGACTTAATACTCGCGGAAGAATGGACTGGATGACACGCCCATTTTTGTTACTGCAGTGCAAATGCAACATTTCGCCCACTACTCATGCGATTGTGCTGAATAATTGTAATAAAAAAGCAGCTTAAGCTAAGGCACGCCTTTTCTTGTACCTCTATCCGAGCGTATATTGAAACCCATGTCATTTTTGCCTTAATTCATGCATTTCCTTCGAATTTATTTTATTAAATGTTTATTTCATCTTTGTATGCGAATAAGAAAAACGTTGATGCCAGGTCTCATTATAGTACTCGTAGCTCCCTAACAAACAACCCTTTACGAGTTTTAAATAAATCGATACGCTTCGGGCAAGAGAGGAAGGAAAATTTAAAATCCATGTGTTTGTAAGGTTCACTTATTATCGGATGATTTTAAAGCTTATGTCAACACATGTTGCTGTGTAGGAGGGCAGGTGGGCTGTTGAGAAGGATTTGTTTTAGTTAAGATAGCACAGTGCAACAACCAAAATGTGAATGGGATGAAACCAATTGGAAATAAAAGTTGACATTATCCATAACAAAACCTTTAAGGGCTGATTTTGGAACGCTGCCTAACAAGAAAAGATCATTGAAAATTTGATAAAATAATGCTTATTTATATTTATTATCCTGAAAAGATGTGGTGTCTTACTGTTTTTGGGGTCGAGGAATTCATTTTTGATATTTACTTGTACCGTAAACTTATGCTAGATGGCGCTGTCATACAAATGGTGCTGTTTCTTGAAGATTTTCATAGAAAAAACGGTGTATTTAGTTTGTTTTAGGATGAAAAATCAATTTTTGATGTTGGCTTTATTTAAAATACATTTCTATAATATTACGAAGTACGATTTTTTATCACAGTGTAACTAGACGAGCGAAGATGCCTTTGAATAAATTTATTTTTTTAATTGTTTTTTTTTTTTGATTTTTTTAGATTTTAAACGTTTTTAAATTTGGTTCTTCCGAAAATGAGCTCGATGTCTAGAAATGCCAAAATTACAGAATTTTAAAAGAAAATAAACTAAGACAGTAGGCATATTCGATTTCGACTTGCTTTTTGAACAAGTAAGTGGTCTCTAAGGCGATAAGTTTAAAACTTATGGAGAAATTTTTGAAATTTCTTTGAATACAAGAACTGATTGGCTTTATGCACAGATGGAATACAACTCATATATATGGACATGCGCTGCAAAATCATCCTTGGAGCTACTTGACCGCATTCAAAGGAGAGCGGTGGTGCTGATAGGTGACAGTAGGGTATCTAACTCTATTGTTTCCCTTGAGCATCGTCAGAATGTGGGTTGCGTGACGCTGTTCTATCGTTACTTTCATGGTGTGTGTTCATCAGACATCCGTCGCCTTATTCCCGACGTAAGGACGTTCGGCAGGGATACGCGACTTTCTAGGAATTCACACCCGTTTGTTATCGATTGGCCAGTTGACCGCACTATACACCACAGATCTAATTCGTTTTTTGCTTGTACAGTCCGTATGTGGAATCGACTTCCGGCAAATGTATTTCCCACTAATTGCGACACCCAGAAGTTCAAGGCAAGCGTCAATAATCATTACTCCATCTTTCCCCCCTCCGATCCTTTACTTTCCACTCGGCAACGCAATGCACCGCATGTATAGGGGACATCCCCTGAGTGTTGGTTATTTAAAAGAAAAAAAAATATATAAGTGCGTTCTGATTTGAAAATTTAATTTGTAAAATACACTATAAGTAATAGCCGAGCTCGCTTTTAATTCGCAAAAAGTTATTCTTGAATTGGTTTCTTCATAAAAATATTATTTAATTATTTTAAACGGGTTTTAACACTAATTGTCTGTAGTTTCCTTTAAATAAAATCATTGATATACTTATAAGTATTCTTGCACAATGATGGTGTGATGTTATTGCGTTAGCGACCTACTAAGCAAGTTGCCAATCGAACACGGTTAGTATTTGATAAATAATTTTTCATTTTTTTCTTTATTCAAGTATTTTTATATTTTGATCTATGCTTACTTTGTACTACAACTAGTTTCAATGTAATAAGTGACCTACTACTCGTAGTTGTTCAGGTAGGATTAAAAATAGAAATTAATTATGTAAAAAGAGCCTTAATTCGTGATCACCTATTTCCTCAGCCAACAACGAAAACGACCATAGAAAAACTTAAATCAACGAAATCTCCTAAACAAAGCGTTTAATCGACAAAAGAGAATTTATTCATGATCCTCGTACAAAATCGCGGGAAGACCGTAGAAAAACTAAAATCAGCGATATCTCCTAAACAAAGCGTCTAATCGACTTCTTTCCTCCTTCTAAAAATGTCGGACGACCATAGAAAACATAAATAAGCGACATTTTCTCGGACGACTTTAGAAAAGCTTACTATTGTCAAACGAATAAAAATGTAGATCAGTTAAAGCCATTGTTTATGACGAAGACACCAATTTACTATATTTTACACTAATCGGAAATATATAGGGTGATTAATTCTGCGGTTCCCTACTTTTTGAAAGAAAAAAAAACACAGAAAATTCAAATTGAACGGGGAATTTTTATTATCATTTGAAAAAACATTTTTTGGCATTTATTTTTTTTTTGTGTCAATCATATGTTTGCCGCGGCTACGTCTCAGATGGTCCATCCGTTGAGTCCAATTTTCGATGACTACTTCGAGCATTTCGACAGCTATGGCATTAATAACACGCGCAACGTTGGCTTCCAAAACCTGAATCATAGCTGATTTATCAGCATAGACTTTGGACATTACGTAGGCCCAAAGAAAAAAGTCTAACGGTGTGATATCACACGATCTTGGTGGTCAATCGACCGGCCCAAAACGTGAAATTATCTGCTCACCGAAGTGTTCTCTTAATAAATACATTGAGTGATGCTGTGTGTGGGAAGTGGCGCCGGCTTGTTGAAACCAAATGTCGCCGAGATAACGAGCTTCGATTTCAGGCATCAAATAGTCGTTTATTATGGCACGATAAAGGTCGCAATTGACGGTTACGTTCTCACCGGCATCATTTTTAAAGAAATATGGACCGATGATTATACCGGCCCACAAACCACACCAAACCGATGTTTTTCTGGATAAAGTGGCAGCTCTTGAACCTCTTCTGGTTGCTCTTCGTCCCAAACGCGGCAATTTTGCTTGTTTTCATACCCATTGAGCCAGAAATGTTGGCCGATTATGTCGACCATAAGTCGAACGATACACATTCCTCACAGAACGTGAATCTTCGTAATAAAGCTGAACGATTTGTAAACGATGTTCAGGCGTAATTCTTTCCATGATGAAATGACAAGCAATACTAAACAAAAATAACATGACAGCATGATACGACTCACACGTGATCTGTCAAAAAAGGCTATTGAAAAAAGTATCTCTACTTGGATCACCCTTATTACTGTAGAAAGTGTTACTTGATATTACTGAAAAAGCATACTCCAATAAATTCTTAATTACGAAATGATCTTTTCCATTTTCTTTTATAATTCTGCGTTTATACTAGATCCGAATTTTTTTTTCTGTGATATAAATTAAACACAGTAAGCTAAATCTGAGGAACAACAAAATTTAATCGAAAGGGTCAACATTAAAAAAATTAAAAAAAAGGTTGTTTGTTGTTGTGTTTTCAATTTCCAAAAAAATAAAAACAAAATTTAAAAATCTTATCAATCCCTAAGGGCATACCTTTCAAAGGCATACTGTTGCGTCAAAATATCTTAACTCTGTTCGCCGTTATGACAATTTGAAAATAATATCCTTTACAAGAAAAGTTTCAGCGGAGCATTGCGTGAAGACGTCCTTTCGGCACCACCTGTGTTCTATACAGCATCGTGTACTCGATTAAACTTTAAAATCGGGCACGAATTCGAGGCCAAACAAAACTTGTTGTTTTATGATCCGTTGGCAGAAAATCCCTCATACGTTTGTATAATGGATAATTATATTACTTTTTGTTTGCTATGCCTACTCAGTCATGGCCGTGCTCAGTGGAGCATTTCAAAGCATAACTGCCGCACACAACTCTGACTGCCTTTCCTTCTAAAATATTACCTTCCACATCCGTGGTGGCGAAAGAGTTTGCTTTGCCTTCCTTGCCAGTTCGAGGAAATAACCGAAATCTGAATAAGAGCAACAGCAAAGCAGAAAAAAAACACAACCGACTTACAAACACAAATACAAACACGTTTACGGAAAACACAAATACAAATAAATGTTTTGTGAATTATCAAGAAATTTGTACAACTCAACACAAGATTGCGTCTGTGTGCGTGAGAGTGTGTGTGTGCGTTTGTAACTGGCGGCAAAGATTTGAACATTTCTCTTTTTAATATTTGGTGTACCCATATGTATGCGTGTGTGTGCTATTTCGCAGCTATGTAGCCTGCTGAGTTGTTTCTTCGTAACTTATGTTGCCTGCTTTGAGGCGCCTGACTAACGTGCCTTTCTTTCTGCCACACAAAAGTGTTTGATTGTATGCTGCTGTGTTGGTGTGGCTATGACTGGGGGTGTGAGTATTTGTGTTTAGATAACAATAAAACAAAGGCAAAAGAAGAACGACCGTCTGACGGCATAGAAAGAACCCTTTTTCTTGGTGGCGCATACAAAAGCATCCGTATATGACTTTAATGTGTTTTTCTCTCTTTCGGGTAAGAAATTAGATTTCATTCAAAGATTTTTTTGCCTCGTTTTTTGTTCCTATGCGTAGGTGGATTCATTTTTGCTCGTTTTTTCCCCCGTCTGGTTTTTGGTATAAATGTTATGTTTATTTCCTTCCATTTAATGTGATTACATCTTTTTGCGTGCTGGTAGTGTGAGCCGGCTCTAAACGTTTCATTTAATTCATATTTTCACACAAGGCCTTTGGCCAATTGATGCGATTGAGGCGTGAGTTCTTTTCTAAATTTTTAACAGGAAAAGAAATTGCATTTGTTTGAAAAATATCCTTACAAATCATCGCATATTTTTCTGTTGTTAAAATTTACGTTTAAGAAAAATTGAACTTTTAAGGAATTCAGGAAGTGTTTTGTGTATAATTCAAATTAGCAGGTCTGATTAAAATGAAATTGCACAGACATCAAGGTTTCGATCATGGGCTTTCTTACTCAAAACTAGTAAAAAAAGATAAAGTTTGGCTTGGCCGACTGTATCATAGCCTGCAATTTTGGGTGTTTGGAAAAGCCAACAAAAAATACCTTGGAACACCCTAGATGGGGTCTAAATTTATCCAGAGTTTAAAACTAATGACATATTTAAGTTTGGGTGAAAAATTTTTTATTGCTTAAGGTAAAAATGGTCAATTTTTATTGTGGGAATAATGTCTTAATCTAAACCGATTTTCTTCAATTTAACAGCATCGATTATTGTCACAAGGAAACAATTTTGTACTATTTAATTACGATTAGATATCATAAGTGTCTATGAGAGCTAAAGACTTAAATCGGATAGACATTTAAAAGCGTCTTCCTTGGTCCAAAAAAAAATGTGTGGCAATCAAAACCACATTTTACATCCAATTTTTTTAAACTTTATTTAAATCTGAATCGATTTCCTTCAATTACAACAACGTCCTTGGTTGACCTCAAATAACTTACTAGTGCTAAATTTCGTCAAGATTGGCAGCCACACACATGTTCATTTGATTTTTTTTGATTTTAGCTAGCCACATCTTACATCAATTTTTAATAAATTTTATATAAATCGTCAGCCCTAGGAACCTTAGGTCTGTTTTTTTTTTTAAAATTTAGGCATTTACTTAAGGCCCGCAATATCTCATTAAGGAACAAGGGGGAACTTTTCTCAAATAAGTGAGCTGTACGATTTAATTCTTATTATCACTGAATACTGTGTAACGCCAGCTCTGCTCGGCTAATGCATTACTGGTAAATTCATTACTCGTAAAGTCCCCGACATTTACGAGTTGTTAACCTGCCGCTGAAAAATTGTTATATGTTCTTAACCGGGGTTGAACCTGGTTTTACGGTCCACTAAAATGAAGGTAAATCCAGAAACTGTCGAAAAAATCCACGATATGGTGTTGGACTGGTTTTACGGTCTACTGAAATGAAGGTAAATCCCGAAACTGTCGAAAAAATCCACGATATGGTGTTGGCCGATCAAAATGTAAAAGTGCTTGAGATTGTTGGTGCCATACGCATTTCATTTGGAAGTGTAGTTTACATTTTACATGATTAGGTAGGGTTTAAAAAAGCTGCTCTCAATTGATCATAACTTTTGATTTGAAGTAGTTGGAATGCGTTTCTGTGGCGTTTTGTAACTGTGGATGAAACATGGATCCGTTACAACATGGATAAGTTGCAAAGACCAAGGAGGGATCTTAACAATTGGTTTCTCTGGGTGAACAGGCTCCGAAGAAGACCAACGTGACTTTGTCGGCCAATATGGTCAACAGTTTTTTGGGATGCACGGCTGCACACGTGTGCAGTCTCGTGTGCATGAATTGGGTTAGGAATTGGTAACTCATCCGCTATATTCTCTGAATTTAGCCCCCTCTGCCTATTTCCTATTTCCAAACCTAAAAAATGGCCCGGTGGAAAGAGATTCAGCTCCAACGATATTTATTGATTAAACAAATGCCTATTTTATGGACCTCAAAAACCCCTATTTTTTGGGAGGGATACCAAAATTGTAGGAACGTTAGACTAAGTGTATTGAGCTAAAAGAAGATTATGTTGAAAAATAATATTTTTTGTAAAAAAACTGTTTAATTCGAAAAGTCATGGAAATATTGATATGCTCTCGTAGAACTAAAATTATTTTTTAGATTATCAGAAATATGAGGTAATAAAACGTGGCGTCTCATCTATTTGCGTACGTGCGTATGAAGGCGCTTTAAAAATATCATGAAGTTCGCATATATGCGTATAGTTCACTAATGCATAGCTTTCGCGGGATCAAGACCACAGCACCTTTCGATGTCCAGTATGATAAGCCTAGAGCACATGTAGGGGATGAGTGAATCATTTGACAACCCATCAAACAATAGCACACAACAGCAGTGTACTGACTTTGGTGTATACCCACCAACCAATGCAGAACGTAAAGAGAAAGTAGGAGTACAGTTAATTTACATGCGACCTGAGTCGATATGAATTATGACAATTTCACTATATATTCGCACAAACAGGCCTATTAAAAACTAAGTTTTTAGGCATTTTATTCAAAAAATATCGAATTGCTTTTTGGGGACCTGACAATAAGTTTTTATATTTTAAAATCCTCCACTGTACCTCCCGGATTGAAATAATCTCTAACTAAGTGGGCCAAGAATACCTTGTGAATTGTCACAATTATATTTGCATTGCCGATATTAAGGCAATAAAACTATATGCAGTTCCATCTAAAAGGACGGTCGTTGCGGGCTCAAGGACTAACTACTTAAGTGGGCCTAGCGACCCTAAGTAGTACTTTTTCTATTACCTCATGGCTAAGATCAGCGCTAATGCGACAACTAATGCAAAACTCTGAGGTGTTAAGAAAAGGTATACATAAGTAAATAAAAGTCTTCTTCCACCAATTTCCAAAATGAGCTACATCAACCAGTTTAGTTGGCATTAAACAGCATATATCCTATCCTACTGGAGAAATACATACATCTACTTACTTTGTAAGATGTATTAAACGAATTTTACCAGGTACTTACTATACATATTCTGGTATTAGAAATAGTGATTTTAAGTTGCATTGCAAATTACCCACAATACATTTTAATTTGTGATTTATGCTATAGCTCGAAAATAAAAATTTTAAGTAACCGACAGCTATTTCTTATATACGTTTTAAATTGGAAAAGCTTCATAAGACAGCACAATCTTCCCAGAACCTTTACCTCAAGGAATTTCCCATATAGTGTAGCACCACTTACTACGGTATCCCATTTAATTCATGGAATTATATTTCCAAATACCTCTAGCCAGTATAGATTCCAACTGTAATCTGACCTTAACTTAACGAGAATATCAATTAAAACATTTTAGTTATTTTTATACTATGCCATGCACTTAAGATCTGAGCATATTATCTCAAGAATGTTAATAATAGTATTGAAGTGAAAAATACGCACTCCCACTTACAACTAACAGAAAAAGTGTGCAACTGATTAAACCAACAAGAGGGAAAACGAGAATCCTTGTAAAACTCTATTTTACTAAAACAAAATAAAAGAAGAAAAATATTTCAAAAAAATATTTCACAAAATATGAGAAGAAAAATATTTCATTTTTTTAATGGATTTCAAGAGATTTATCCGCATTTTCATGGTAGTAACCAGAGATCGTCATAATCGTTGTCGCCCACAGAAACAACTTATCCGTATATCCCTCATCAGTAGCATCGCTGCTAAAATAAATTCCATCGTCATTATCAGGCAACGGCCACAGGATATCAGCAAGTAGGAGGGAGGGTTAGACTGTGTGTGTTCATTGGAACTTAGAGGGAAAATAAGAAAGGCCTTATCATAAGGACAACTTATAGAAGGCCTTGAATACACATTCGTTAATACCAGCAAAATGGCATTCATATTTTCTATGATATAAATCCAGTAAACATTGCTGGTTCTCTTCTTATAGAAGGCATGCTGCCATGCCTACCGAGTGAGTAAAGACAGTATAAAAGGATTTTATGATAGGTGGTCATGATATTAGGCATTTTGACATTAACGTAAAATATGGTTTGATAAGCCCGTACATAGCAACCAGAAGGTCAAGTGTTCGAATTCCAGTGGAGGTACAAAATAACAAAAAATGAAAATGCTTTGTTCTTAGTTATATTTGAGACCATTTTGTTCAAAGAAAATCCAAAAAGTTGTTCAAAATGCAGTCGGAAAGAATTCATGTTGCAAGCATGGGTAACTGCAGTTTCGGTGAACGTTACTTCACCATCATAAGACCCCAAGGACGAATGTGATTAAACCATGATTAATAAGTGTACACTTAACAGCAGGCGGACTCTAAATAACCGAGAGCCAGGCGGCAGTAGATTATTTCACCAAAATAAAGTGAACTCAATAAAAATCTCCCGGACTGCCTTCTGGTTCACAAAGGTTTGCATCACTAGCCATACGCTGTTGATTTTACTTTTTATGCGGGACAACTCCCATTCGCCGAATATCGATTGTATAAAAACATATTTTTTATAGTCATTTTAGAAGACCTTTTTCTGCAGGCCTTCCAGTAGAAGGGAGCGTGGAAGGCCCTGCTCCGCAATCAAAGACTATGTTAATTAGAAATGAACTAACAATGAAGCAAGTATAAATCCGAGCATACATCGAAGGCAGGCTGCGCCCTTACTTTTCCCGCTGGATAGAAAACGTATACATATACACGTTCATATATACGAAAATAATAAAAACGTAAACAATGAAATTTACACCCAAAGATATTTTGTTAGCCTGTAATCACTACCAAAGGGTGTGAGATTGGTATCAAACTGTCATGTTATTTTCATCCAGTATTGCCTGCCAGTTCATTAGGCACACGCAGATGCAATGTCTCCAGCTTATTCTGCTGTATAACGAAAATAAGCGTTCAGAGAAGTGAGACCGCATACTCGATCCATGGAGCCCCACAATAGCCAGTTTCATCAACGAATTTAAGTTTCAACCAGTTTTCATTATATTAGATAATATCCGTTCATGTTTTTAAATAGCCCTTACACAGCAGTCCCTCTCGAGTTGAGATTCTGCCGCTTAAAGGCCACAAATTAAATCTACTTATAATATTACTCAAATCAACACTAGTTTATCTCAGTTTTAATTTCCTATAGTAGCCTTTAAATGTAGCCCTCCAATTTAAGCTTCTGCCGCTCTAGAGCTATCATTCTTAATGCGAGCGAGTCAAATTCTGTGAAGAGACGATTATACTCGTACTACTTTATTCCAGAGTGGTGTAAAGTTATTATAAAGTCGGCTCTGTCCTATTAATCGTTTCTTTATCTTATCTATATCTTAATATCTTAGCTGTTCTTTATTACTATTGGTAAGTATTACTAAAACTTTGTTTTTAAACATATTTCATAATTTGTTACCTTGCGTTATTATGTGGCTATTTAGAGAATAGTTACCTGAAAATAGAAAATATAAATTAATTATAAACGGTTTTTGTTGAAAAATTTTTCATTTATCATTCTAATATATTTGGAATTATTGTTATATTGTCAAATTATATGTTTAAGTTGAATAGTTAATATTATAACTTAAATCTTGTATCCTAATATTAAAATAATGTACACAATGAATTTAATTACTCAATTAATAAACATGTACTTAGTAGGGACATAAATACTGTTACAACATTGAACACAACCATTTCAATAGTAGAACTGAACATACCCCGTTAATGTCATATGGGTTTTGAAAGCATTAATCTGTAACTGGACTTTAAAATTGATTCAACTTTTATTATGGAGTGGTCAGATAATGAGAACCGTATCGCTGTAAAAGTGTTTTTCAAGTGTGAAATGAAAAAGCAGTATTTTCAAAATGATCCGACGACTAGGTATTAGCCGCATGTTTGTCTACCGATGCATAAAACTGTTTGAGGAGACTGGAGATGTAAAAGACAGCCATTAGTCCGGCCGCCCACACGAACACCGCATGTCATCAAAGCCGTTAAATCAAGAATTCACAAAAATCCGTGAGATGAATATCACACAAAAGTCCATGAGTCGAATCATTAAAAAAGACTTGGGACTTGGTGTTTTCCAACGACTTACCGGACATTTATTGACTGCAGCTTTTTAAAAATAGGATTTGAAATGCAAACGTCTTTTGGTGAAGCACGCTGATAACTTGCACAGAAAAACTTTGTTCACCGATTAAAAAATTTTTACCGTTCAGGAAAAATTTAACAAGCAAAATGATAGAGTGTATGAGCGGTCATCTAAGGAAGCATCTGAACTGATCTCAAGGGTGGAAGAGGGTGATCACCCAGCTTCAGTCATGGTTTTGTGGGTGTCTCTTAGGATGGGGTCAAAACATCCGCCAAAGTTTACCAAGAAACCGTTTTGGAAGTTGTTGTGAAGCCTATTAACAATTGCCTGTTCCAATCGAGCTATGGACTTTCCAGCAGGATTCTGCGCCGGCCCATAAGGCTAAAATGTCCCAGGTCTGGCTTCAAAACAATTTGCCAGCGGTCATAGCCCTCAGGCAGTCCAGATTTGAACCCATTGGATTACAAATTGTGGACGGTTTTAGAGGACAAGGTTTGTCACAAAAGATACCCCAACATTGGGTCTCTTTAGACTGCTTTGGTTCGAGCTGTGGCCAATTTTCCAATGGAGGAGGTTCGTGCAGCTATTGACGATTGGCCTGTGCGACCTAAGGCGTGTATAAAGGCAAAAGACGGACATTCCGAATAGGTAGATTCTCTTTGGATACAATATACATCAATAAATATATAAAAAAAAATATTTGGTCCAAAAACATTCAGTACATTTTATTTTACAGCATAAAACGTGTGTAACAGTATTTATGTCCCTACTAAGTATATACTTATACAATTTGATTATTCTCCAAATGATGCAGGGTGTAAAAAGTTTTTAGCGGTTTGTGTTGATATCTACAATCAGCTGCAATTTACAAATTAATTAAAAGAATACAATTATATTACGGTTGGTCAATGTACTTGTTTTTTTAGCCATACGTTAGTGCTACAGCATTCCTGGACCTTGATAGAAATTAGTATCATATCTCAGTGAAATTAATCGCTGTACGCTTGGGCAACATTGAAAACAATGCTGTACACAAATAGTATGGTTGGGGTGACAATATTCGATGAGCATTATACTATTGTTTGGTATATGGTTGTGGCACAACACTGTTTTGATTCTTATAACCATATGATCGCCGCAACCATAATATGATCCTTACAACCGTAGTATTTTTCACTTATAACCAAAGTATGATCTTCACAACCATAGTATGTTTCACATACATATACCACCATAGTGTGATCCTCACAACCATACCATGTTTTACAACTAATCATGCCATCGTCCCCACTACCACAGTACGATCCCACTTATCATAACATGATCCCTATTATTATAAGGATTGGATTATGTAGTTAGTCATCAATAGGGATTTTTATTGGGAAAATCATTTAGAAATTCAAAATAATAGGAGTGATTTCTATGGCCATATATTATACTCTGGAACCACTGGAGTTAATACTTATATAGGATGGATTTATTTAACAAAATAAAAAATCCGTTTAAAAAAACGTAAGTGTTTTATTTATTTATTTTATTTATTTCAGTTCAGTTTCAAAGCATTTTGTTTTTTAAAATATTAATTTACAGATAAAAAGTAATTTTATTTCGCAAGCTTCATAATAAAAGCATTGTTCTTAAAACCATATTCAAATTTATAAAAACAACAGTCATATAGTATGAGTATAGTCGTTATCATATTAATTTTAACATACAAGGGCGACCGCAAAACTAACTGGCCTGGCACATTTTCTGTTTTACTAGCAACTTTTTTGTTTTGTTTTTTAAAAGCAATCTTTTATAAGCCATCTGTCAAAATTTCAGAAATATTTAATGATTATTTCCTTTGTTACAGGTGATTGAAGTAAACAAGTTTTATAATTTTTGAAAAATGGAAAATAAAGAGTTTCGTGCGGTAATTAAACACTTTTATATGAAAGGATATACGCCACAATTAATCAAAGATGAATTGGATTCTGTTCATGGTGATAATGCACCATCATACTCCACCGTGAAATCCTGGGTTCAACAATTTAAAATGGGTCGTTCAAGTACGGGAGATGAACAACGCTCTGGAAGACCGAAAACTGCTACTACTATTGAAAACATAAGAAAAATATTTAATGAAGTGACTAAAGATAGACGAATAAAGCTCAGAGAACTTGCTGATACTGTTAAAATACACAAAAAACAAGTTTGGAGTATTTTACATGATGAACTCCACATGAAAAAGCTATCCGCAAGATGGGTGCCGCGTTTGTTGACTTTGCCCCAAAAAATCGTCCGTTGGACCAATTCCGAGGAGCTTTTAGCGATTTATCAACGTAATCCAATAGAGTTCTTGCACCGACTCATAACTGTTGCTGAAACATGGATCATCACTACATCCCAGAATGCAAAGAGCAGTTAAAACAATGGATAGAAGCTGGTAAAAATGGTCCCAAGGAGGCGAAAACTGTTAAGTCAGCAGGAAAAGTAATGGCCACAGTATTTTGGGATGCAAGGGGTATAATATTTATTAATTATCTTGAGAAAGGAAAAACTATAAAGAGTGAATATTATTGTACATTATTGGATCGGTTGAGTGAAGAAATCAAGATAAAACGACCGCATTTAGAAAAAGAAAAAGTTCTTTTTCACCAAGATAATGCTTCTTCACACACTGCATTTTTAACTCAACAAAAACTGGCCGAATTACGAATTGAAATTGCTCCGCATTAACCATATAGTCCAGGTTTAGCTCCTTCTGATTATTTCTTGTTTCCAAATTTAAAAAAAATTCTCTGTGGCAAAAAATGTTTGTCCAATAGTGAGGTTAAACTTGAAAAACGTTTGATGAAGTGTATTGAGTTGGAAGGAGATTATGTTGAAAAATAAATAATAATAATTCCAAAAAACGGTTCTTTTTGTGTTAGTTACTTTTGCGGTCGCCCTCGTTGAACTCAAACAACTCTAACAACACTTTTCTCACACTAACCATATTAGTCTTGTAGATAAGAGTATTACCATATTTTGATTTTTTGATTTGCAAAAACACTATTGTTACATTTCAAAAATATAAATGTTGCCGTAATCATACTACAGTCAAAATAAGTCAATACGTGTATGACCCAAAAACGGCGTTTATTAAATATATATTTTGACTGAAATATGGCATCCGCAACATCTGCTTTACGCAAGTCTGTGTAAAAAATTCGTGAGACTGGCATGGTAGTTGACAAAACTTAAAATGGCTGTCATAGTGTGCGACTCAGTCCTAGAAAATCGACCAACGGTCTGAAAAACTTACTTTTTACTAAAAAAGTGCAATTGATTCAGCCATTGAAGGCTCAGCACTATCCGCGAAATGGGTAAAGATATTGCTGAAGAAAACATATTTCCTGACTTAGCGCTTTTTATATTGACGTCTATGTTAACAGCCATCTAAAGGATCGGAAAGAGGCTTCTTTAAAAAAAAGGGAGGATCTTCAAGAAGTTCGCATCCTCAGAGACTGACAGTTTGGAGCGGTGGTTTCATAGTTGACAATTTTTTCTTTGAAATGCACTTGGAAACGCAATTTTCCTCAACGGAGATCGGTACAGAGGCATGATAGGCAATTGGGTGTGCCTGAATATTGAAGACCTCGAATAGTTCGATCTTGGAGTTTAGCAGGACGGCGCACCATGACACAAGTTCCATGCTCTAATAACTTCCCGGCAATGGTCATTACGTCCTGGCAATGGTCATCCCGATTGTGCAATTTGGCGCCGTTAGACATTTTCTACCATGCTCAGTCTGTGCTGCAAGGAAGAACATGTTTGTAACAAGCTCTAGCTACCGCCAAATTGAAGTGCGAGTATATCGATCTACTCAGCATTACGAGCTGATTAGATTCAATGTGTCTATAATTTATTCTGTTCATTCATTTACTTAAAGCTTTTCAAAATTTTTGTCAGTTCATGATGACATTTAGCAAAAATAATGTTTTTGGACCAATGACGGACACGTTTAAAATTGACTAAAATTGGTTGAGATTTATAAGAAGCACTGGCGAATTGTGAAAGATGTTATGTCTTTAGCTCTAGAAGCAAGAAATTAAATTCAAACTTAAGCACAGTTCATTACAGTAATCCGTAATTTAGCAAGTGATTTTTTAGTTGACTTTTCCGCATATGTGCTGTGTATGGTATAGTCGACCATGCCTGACTTAAAGTAGTTTAATTTTAATCAGTTTGCACATGGCCCTTTGGGCTAGAAAATAAGTCGCAAAAAGCTAATTTTCCAACGAATCACATTTTTCTCTATTCAATTTGGGTAACATTTGATTTCCACAAATACCTATTACTGCAAATGCCAACTTGGAACATGACACATGGTGGAGGGTAAAAAGCTTCCGACAATACTGGTTTAATATTTGGAGTTGATAAAATGATGATGATGTGCGCAACCATCACAAAAGTTTGCCTACTGGTAGGAAAGTTAAGGATGGTCCAACTAAAACGCAGAATGTTAATTGTAAATAAAACAAAAAAAAAATTCATAGAATTATCTTTATAGTTTTTATTGTGATAGAAGGATGAATTAAAACTATGTGTGAAATAAAATATCGCCCAAATTATAGCCACGGCTTTTGTGGCATACCTCTATCCGATGATCGATATTCTCAATAACTCTGAGGTATAATGGAGTTGAAATGTCGTTAATGTGCCGATTTATATCTTCTTTTAGATTTTGAATTGTTTTTGGCTTATTGACGTACACTTTTTCTATTAAATATCCCCAAAGAATGAAGTCCAACGGTGTCAAATCTCATAACTGTGGCTGCCTATTAAAGTACACTTTTTCTAATAAATATGAATGGCTTATTGACGTACACTTCTTCTTTTAAATATCCCCAAAGAATGAAGTCCAACGGTGTCAAATCTCATAACTGTGGCTGCCTATTAACATGGCTACGATAACACGCCCATTGAATTTCCCACTAAAAAGATTTATTGTTTCCTTGGCTGTGTGGAAATTCCAGGTCCATCTACTAAATTTCTGGGCACAAGAAGTCTTAGCCAACCTTGTTTTAGAAGAAGGCCTGATGACGCCGACAGCCCATAAACCATACCAAACAGTTACTCTTTGTACAGGGTGCACTGCCGGCTGTGGCGTCACTGTTAGTCGAAGAGAGTGTGCGTGGCTTATAGTGGCCGACGGGAGATTTGTATTCGTCTGCCTTTCAGTTGCCATCATGCAGTGGACACGTGAGGAGAGGTCATTTTGTGTTGAAGCGTATTTTTCAAATGCGCACTCGATCATTGCAGTGCAGCGTGCTTTTCGTTTACGATTCGCTGTTTCCACAAGCGGACGAATTCCTGGACGGCAATCAATTGTAAATTGGTTAACTTCATTGTGAACAGCAGGGAATGTGTCATGTGTATGAAGGGGACCTGAGAGAAGGATTACAGCACCACAAAACATCGAGAGAGTTAGAGCAGCTGTACTGCAATCTCCGAAACGCTCTGCTCGAAAGCAATCACTCGCTCTTGGCATTTTCATACTTTTTTTCAGACCGCTCTAGAGGTTTTTCAATTAGAAGATGCATGGTTTCAACAGGATGGTGCCACTGCACACACAGCGAGGGTTACCATGAATTGTTTAGAGGCAAATGATTCCTGGACGGCTTATCTCTTTGAGGGTGATGTGATCTGGCCGGCACGCTCACCAGACTTAGTCCCATGCAATTTTTCCTTCGGGGTTACCTGAAGTCAAAGGTGTATATCAACCGTCCCATCACACAACACGTAATTAACAATATTGAGGCTCTAAACTGGCAGAATACCAGTCGACATGCTTGTTAGAGTTCATGAAAACTTCGGAAAACGTATGCAGCAGTGTGTATATAGCAAGGGTCGACTTTTGCCAGATACACTATTTTAAACCATGTAATTTAAAAAATTCCTTACTGCTCAATATAATTAAAATATAGCATGGATTTTTTAAGGTTCATAATTTTTTTATTTCATTCCAAATAAACTAATTTCTGCGCTTCACCATGTATATGCGTCGGCTTTTCAACTACTCGTAGCTCTCGTGTATTCTCATTTGCCGAAATGCGGCAATTCTGTTAATTCAATTCATTATTCAAAACTCCCATCTGTGATGTTCGTCAGATGTTCAATTGTTGGTTTAGACTACGAGTCAAGATTGACGGCTTTTCAGCCACACTCTCGCGAACAACATCAATGCTTTCCGCAGAACAACCTGGGCGAGCATGAAGAGGTGGTTTCACATTTACAGTCCCGGTTTGCTGAAATTCTACCGATTGTAAGCATATTTGGTCGATTATGCAGACTAAAAAATTGCACAATGCATTTTGATTGAACGCCTATTTTCATAAGAGGGTTTAACGATCTTAGCGCGCTGCTCCATTTGTCAAATACTGAAACAAAGAAATGTCAAATTAGGTTGGGCAAAAATGTTGACGTTAAGATGTGACTCACAACTAACATCGTGTGTTAAGATTGAGCCACACATTACAAAATTTTTTCTGCGACTGCAGATTTATTACAAAGCCCCAGAGTTTCCCGGAAAAAAATCAAGTTTCACTCGTTATCTAAAATCTCTGCATCTTTGTATACAACTGAAAGAGGGATCATTCTATTCCGTAAACAACCTACCGTATAAATAGATCAGGTTTATACGTTTTCAGCTACAAACTTTCCTTGACGTTCCTTCCATTTATGTTCGTTGCTCCAACGATGTTTTTCTTCGAGCGTATAAATTTAAACGCAAGATACTTATCTCTACATAATCGACTAAGTGAGCATACATGTATGGGTATATGTGGGTGTGAGTGGGTGTCTAGAGTATGTGTGTCTAGATATTTATATAACTATTCTCGAATATAATTTTATCTGCAGCATTATTTGCGTTGTGCCGTTTTTTTCCCGCAGCTTCACTCCAAATAGTTTATCGTTGCACTTTGTTATTCTTGTTTGGCTGTGCTGAGTTTATAAAGTTTATGGTTTTCATCGATTTTCATTTTGCCCCGCCGCCATTCCTTCCATTCATTCATTTATTTTGTGGAAAATTGTTCTTAACATTCCTCTTACGTAGTTTTTCTTCATATTTTTTTAAGGTCTCGGTTTTTCTGTACGCCTGAGTGTGTGTGTGTGTGTGCGTCTGCTAGCTGGCATTGCCATTTTCCCGGGTAAATAATGCACTTGGGAAATTAATTTTGTTACATTATTCCTCTTCTTTTTTCTCTGAGTTCTATCTTGGCCCAATAAGTTGGCTTCTTATTTTATATCCTTTTTCCACTTACTTCCTATGGGGGATGGTGTGGAGGGAATGACCGAATGGTTGCTGTGATGGTTGTTTAATCGCTACTTATGCTGAGCTTTGGACGTATTTATCAGACTAAATGAAATCAGTGTTGCGCTCGTAATCTGAGAATGTATTTCAGTCAGGTTTCATGGTTTATTCTCTTGGAGTTCGTTTTCGCGTAAGGATTGAAAATGTTTCATAATTATGGAGAGTTTTGTTGTGCTGAGTTGTATTTGAGATGATTGATATCCCAAAAGATGGTAAGCAGTTGTTGGGTGTTACAGGACGTTTGGATATGTTAAGAGGGTGATCCGATAATGGTTTCTTTTTAAAAATTATAAAAATGAACAAAAAATGTTTGTTATACCCTCCTTTAAAGAATATAGTCTGTATTTAATTTGTCATTCTGTTTGCAACACCTAGAAATATAATTAGAAGGCCCTATAAAGTGTATATACAGGGTGGATCAAAGGTTACCACGGGGTTAAAAACATTAATATCTTTTCGTTTATTATTTTTCTCAGATTATATAATATAAAAAATGGACATTTTTATACTCTAAGTATAAAAACTAATGTCAGTTAAATGACCCCCGTTTTCAGCTTCGCAATGATGGGCTCGTTTTAGAGCATGTTCCATAACATATTTTAAAATTTGTGGCTGTAGCGTTTGAATTTCTGCAACAATAACGGCCTTGAGTTAAAGGATTGTCTCAGGCTTGTTCACATATACTCGCTCCTTCAAAAAACCCCAAAGAATATAGTCGGGTGCTGACAAATCTGGCGATCGAGCTGGTCAAATAATATCCGAATTTTTGGAAATTATTTGCTCTCCAAAAAGTTGACTTAAAATTACCATTGTGTCTCGGAGTCTGAGCCAACAATGCGCTCAGGTCTGTTTTCAAAAAAAAAAATTATCATAAACTGATACCCCACTCCATTTATGGTTACAGCACTTTTTTTATATATGCTTTATTTGAAATATTGAATCTGCTGCGGCCTAACAATAAGTATACGAATCTTAAGTATAATTCAATAATGAATCCTAGTATGGATTTCTTGTAATGTGGATCTCTGCTAATTGGCAGGAATTTAAATTAATTTGGTCAAAATAGTATAAAGCTGGTATGGATCACACGTCTGAGAATTTTAAACCTGGTTTGGCTTAAACCTCGTGATAAAGGGCCAGAGGACCCTTACAGTCATTTACAGAGTGTTCGCGATATTATGTCGAGTGAAGAACTCTAGTTAACTATGCATAACGGATAACTCTAGAATAGCAGAGTGGGCGACGTTATTTAGGTTTTGTAGGTTTTTCGTGTTGACTGTTTTAAGGATCACGTATGAGAGCATTTAAGCCATGTGACGTAGAATAAAAGATTCTACACAGTATTTTTTGAGTGTTCGTCCGCGATTGATATTGACTGTTTTAAAGATCACGTATAAGAGCATTTGAGTCACGTGACGTAGAAAAAAGAATTCTACACAGCCTTTCGGGCGCGTGTGTTCGCGATTACTGTTACGGATGAAGTACAAGTGTAGATTAAAAAACACGGCGTTCGTTTCTCCAAAGTCTTAAAGAGCTTGGACTGCACAATAATTGTCTAGCAAGTATTTTATCATGACGTTCGAGCTTCTCTTTGTGCTTTATATTGATTTTTTGAATTTCCTCTTTAACAAGAGGTATTTCTAAGTCTCGGTGGATGTTTTCGTTGCTCATATACCAAGGGGCTCCGGTAATGAGCCGCAATGTCTTCGATTGGACTCTTTGTATTTTGTCGAGATTGCTGGAGCTTGCTTTGCCCCATAGCTAGGCACCGTATAACCAGATAGGTTTGATTGCACTGTTGTATATCAGGACCTTATATCCAAGGCTTAGTTTTGAGTTCGCGTTTAGGAGCCAGTGAAGTTGATGGACCTTAAGTTTCAGTTGAGTTATCTTGGTTTCGATATGGCTTCTCCAGGTGAGTAGTCGATCCAGGTGGATTCCAAGGTATGTAACATGATCAGATTGAAAAAAAGGGATATTGTTTAGTTTCAATGTCGGACAAGTGCTAAAATTCAGTGTGAAAGTTAACTGTGTGCATTTAGCCTCATTGACTTTTATTCTCCAGTCAGAGAGCCAAGATTCTACTAGTCTGAGATGTACACCTAGATTCATAGATGCAATATCCTGTTTTTTTATGTACGGCCATTAGACCGTTTATAGAACATGAGGCGAAAAATTAATGTTGCTGCGATCCTTAATTTCAGGGCCGAGAAAGTTTCCTCTTAGCCTACAAGCATCACATAAAAAAATTGGCACCGATAGGTTAACTATTATGGTCCCCGATAGTTCATTGAAAAATTAAAACACACATTATGTGGGGAAATATGGGGTTTTTTATAAAAAGTCTTATATTTAAGCAACTAAAATTAAATTTATGTTTATTATTGCATTTAAAATAATATTCAAATATATTTTCTGTTCTAACAAGCCACCAATGCTCTAAATCGGTTGGAAAACAAACAAGTTACAAGAATTTAAAGATTATATTAGATTCGACTTGTTGTGTGAAGGATATTTTCGACGATATGCTTCAATGCACTGTAAAATAAATTGATTCTGTTCTTCGTCTTTCGTAAGAATCCTGTTGTAATCATTCATAAATTTTACACCGCGTTCAGCAGTGTCGTTTACAACAAAGAATTCACGGCAAACGTCGAGAGCATCGAGATAATCTTCATTCGTTTCCCAAATGGATGGATCATGCTTCAAAAATTCTGTAGTCAATCCAAACGCATCAAAGACATTTTTGGTTTTGTATGATACAAAATCGCTCAAATTATTGCGCTGCAATAATTTTGGATCGGAGATTTTGCGATCATCCTGCAATTTCACGATTGGTTCTGGTGATTGAAGGTGCCTAACCATGTTTCGTTTCTCTTCAAGTGAGACATCCGAATCGAAAAACGCTAATGCCACTGTTTCCGGTGCCAAGTACCACAAATGATTTTTCCATTTATGCAAAACAGCTTCAGACACAGCTGGGTCGATTTTTGCGTATGCAATGGAGTCTTTCAGGAAATTTATATCTTGATTTGGCGCTAGTATGGCCTTTGTGCATGTAAACCACGCTTTGACATACAGTCGCACGAGGAAAACACAAATATCGCGTAGTCCATTAGATTCTCGTTTTGACAGAGTGAACTGTTCCCGAAAGAGGTATATTTTTAAGATATAAATGGCTTTTCCCATAAACCTTGCATGGGATGTTGGACCAGGTATTCTCAAACTTCCGCCTACTTCACCAAGGAACATTATTGTTAATTGTAACAGTTCTTTGTAATCCGCGCGAATTTGTGTTTGATGTAGCTGTTGATTGCAGAAAATCGTAATGGCTTCGCAGTCAGCATTACTAATTTTGGAACGTACAATTGGGTTTTCGAGTCCACTTTTAAATGATTTATGATCGAGATTCTCCCATTCGGCAGCAAAACGATTAAAGACAGGCACATCAGGTCTACTAGTCACAGAAAGTTTAACTTCAAAGACGTGTTTCAATACGATTTCCAACATGTGATGACGACATGCGAACTTGATTAACTTTCGATCGAGTTTGTTCTGCAACAAAGTGCATGCGCCAATGTTTTGGCCTGTGTTTGATGTTGTGGTATCAAATCCCATGGCGGAAACTTTATTTACAATATCCCATTTGATAAGTGCTTCATAACCGACTTTAGCAATATTTTCTCCTGTGCCAGCAGGGACTTTGGGAGCGCCCAAAAATTTAGATGTGCCTTCATAACTTGCGAGAATTGCGATTCGATCAACTTTGCTTCTGCCTAATAGGTCCGGCAAAAGTTTTCCATCCCAGTGGCATGAATATGACTAAACTTTCATGCTTACATTCACCAAAAAAAAAACACACACAAAAACACTATCACGATCTTTCTATGCGGAGGTCTGATCACTCAGCATGCATGATCGTGTTAGCTATAACATTGCACTGATATAAAATTCAAAAGAAACCCGTTGTAAGTTATTTGTTTTCCTATCGATTTCGAACATTTATGGCTTGTTAGAAAGGAAATTGTATTTTAAAACTATTTAAAGACTAAACATGAATATGAAATCGGTTTTAATTGCTTAAATATACGAATTTTGATAAAAAACCCAATATGTCCCCACAAAAAGTATAATTTAATTTTTCAATGAACTATCGGGGACCATAATCGTTATCCGATCGGCGCCAAATTTTTTGTTTGATGCTTTGAGGCCAAATGTAAACTTTTTCGGCACTGAAATCAGGACAAAAAACATAATAAATGGTCTAACGGCCATTATAGCGGTATCGTCGGCAAAGGTGGATGTAAGCACGTTTGGGCTGGTAGGGGTATCTGCGGTTAATAGAAGGTAAAGGATAGGCCTCAGGAAGCTTCCCTGGGGCACACCTGCTAATATTTTGCGGTTATCGGTGAAGTGTTGCCCACATTTGACTCTGAATCTGCGGTTTTCTAAGTAAGACTCAAGAATTCGAAGCGTATTTGCCAGTAAGTATATGCGAATTTTGTAGGTCAAGCCAAAGTGCCAGACTTTGTCAAATGCTTGAGCAACAGCCAGAAATACGGCGCAGCAATATTCTCGCCGTTCAAATGATTTGTCAATTGCTTGGGTCAGACGGTTTACTTGTTCGATGGTGCTGTGACCTTCCCGGAATCCAAAATGATGGTCTGGTATTATGTTATTTGACACGAGGAACGGTTTTATTTTCGATAAAAGAACTTTTTCAAATAGTTTGGATAAGCAGGGAAGCAAACTGATCGGCCTGTATGAGGAAGGTATTGATTTGTCCTTTCCTGGCTTTAAAATCATTTGAATCAGAGAAATTGTCCACACTTTAGGAAAGGTACCATGTCTCAAAAAAGAGTTAAATAATTTTTCCAGGAATTTCACAGCAATATAGGGAAGTTCCAAGATCATTTTAGGCGTAATAAGATCATATCCAGATGCTTTACCTACGTTCACGGTTTCTTTAATGACATTCAGAACTTCATTTGCGTTAGTAAACAATGGAATTACGGCAGACATTTTATCATCAGGTTACAGCACTTTCAATTTCATACTCGAAGAAGTAAGGTCCAATGATATTTGCAGTTGTGATCCCACACCATATTGTACACCTAATGAAGTGCAATTGGCTTTGATGAATGGCTCTTGGATTTTCAGAACCCCAGAACGTACAGTTCTGTTTATTAACAAAGCCATTCAAATGAAAATAAGCTTCGAAACTGAAGACATAGGCCTTCTCCAATAATTTTATGATCATTTCTATAAAGAAATGCACATAGGTCTTTTCCTAAATCATGAACTAATAAAGATATCGAAAAACGATTTGGTGGGTACACGTATGACCAATAGCACTACTTAAAGCGACAATAAAATCAAAAATTTACATATGTGACAGCGCATAGAGAAAGGGACCTAAGGGTAAAAAAAAAAATCAATTTTCATTTTTTTTTTTTTTATGTGGACAACATCTGAGCATCGAATGAGACCGAACCCATGCCCCAAAAGTTTTATTATAGTGTAGTCGATGATTCTAAGCGCAAATAGAAAGGGATCAAACTTTAAAATGACTGTCCTGAACAAAACCGGTTATAAACCTTAGGTCCCTTTCTATTTTGCGCGTCACATATAGGCCTTCTGCTGGAAACTACGACGATATGTAAGAACACGACAAAAAAAAGTATTTTGTAGCGCTGAGGTGAAAAATGAGGAATTTTAAATTGAGATGTTTTTACACGAAACGTACAAATTAGCGACCTGTGATGATATACTCGTAATTTACCATTCTTATACTCAGAGTGTGGGCCATGCTAATAATGCCCCGGTGGAATTTTTCGGAAAACAGTTATCCTCACAATCTTTCCACCTTTCGCTATAAAATTCAGGGAAAAGATGCTTTCGCGTTCAAGGTTTCTATGAAATTTAATTACTTTTTGCACTTTGCCATTAACAGCCTTTTTCATTAAAAAAAAAATTTCGTTCGCTAAATATTTAAAATGTGCCTACACACAGCCTTTGCCTTTTCTTCAAGTGATTTTTGATTTATTTAGTATCTCCTCATCTGTGTGAACATTAATTTTCTATTAACCAATCGTCTTTCTGTCTGCCCCTCTCCTATACCACTGTTTTTTTTTGTATTTCTCGTGCTCCATTTTATTATTTACTGTGTTACTTCGTTCGTCTGCCAGTTTTTATGGTCTTTTTTCTCTCTTCCCATAATTTTGAACAGTTGTAAAATTTTATGATTTCGATCTGGCGGAAAGCAAAACGTAGTCGCAGAGACTGCAACCTCGAAAGCGGCATTTACGGAATACGCTCCAAATGGTGACGATGGAGACTTTTAAAGGTGGGGTGCGGTGTTTAAATAAATGTGTCCGTGTGTGGGTACTACGTCTTGTTTCCGTTATCGTAGAAAAATGTAGTTTACGCTACATTTCCGGTTATCGTTTAAAGTGTAGCACTCATACATGCATAGTCACTTACTGTAGTGTCGCACAGTAGTTGGAATCCTTAATTAGAGTCGAGAAATTTTTAGTCGAGAAAATATATAGCAAAAATGTTTGGTTTCCAGTGTTTCTATTGACACTTCTTCCATCTTATTTTTTCCCCGATAAACATGGTTCCTAGTCTAACAAATATTTTTGACTACTTCTGCCACAGTTGGTGATGGAATAGAAGGGTTTATCGCGAAAGCGAGGAGTTCATTAAGAAAAACTAGAGTGAGATACAACAAACAAGTCCTCACTTTTCACTGTATTTAAAGTGTACTCATTGCTTCAGGACTTGCCTATAAAAACAATTATAGAGCGATCTGTGAGAAAATCCGGTTTTAATTGGGAAAAGTCTTTATTGACTTGACTTAATAAAGTATTTCTTTAGAAAAAAGTGAACAATTCGTAAGTTCGACCGGTCCGAAGGTTTTATAATCTCAACCATAGCATTGACAGTGTTAGGAAAATGCTAGTTAGTGCTATTTTAATTTTCGACAGGACCGTATTTTTGGGACCCTTATTTAGTAAAATCATAAAAATAATTACGTACGTAGAATTATGAGGAAATTTTGTTGTTTTTGAGTATCCACTTGCCAATTTCTAAAGGGGCACACTTTTGGTAAATCCGAAACCGAAGTTAAGGCAAATCTTTAAAGTTATCGCATGTTAACAATATTGAAAAAAATGCATCTAAGTACATATATGCTGGTGTGCGCTACGGATCATAGACAAATAGGTCAAGGCCTTTAATTGGTCGAATCGCAGAATTAAAGTAAAATTCTGTTAAGTGACAAAATGTCATTGTCCTTTAAAAGCCATATGTCCATAGTGCAGGGGGGCGACGTTTGGGCTGCCAAAGCATATAGGATCTGGTCTGAGTTCTACATATGCCAACATGTTGAGTATAAAGGGTGAACCATCTATATTTTCAGAACAAAAAAAATTATAAAAATACAAATCAATTGTATACTCTTTATTGGTAATTTGAAAGGACATTTTATGGCATTTATTTTTTGAAAATAATTACCTTCAAATATTGGGAACTGTATTATGGATATGAGTGTAAGGTGAGAAACGGGAAGATCCGCTGTTTTCGACCAAATTGTTGTTCAATGATGAGACCCATTTCTGGCTCAACGGCAAAGTCAGTAAACAAAATTGCCACATTTGGGCTGAAGAAGAGGTTCACGAGGTGTCATTATACCCAGAGAAAACCATGGTTTGGTATGGTTTATAAGCTGGTGGAATCATCGGTGCATATTTTTTCAAAAATGATGATGGCCGGAACGTAACCTTGAATGGTGATCGCTATCGCGCAGTGATTTCGATCTTTACGCTACCTGAAATTGATGCCCGTAATCTTGACGACACTTGGTTTCAACTGGACGGTGCCACTTGCCATACAGCTGCTCAAACAATGGATCTATTAAGAGGCCATTTCGAAAAGCACCAAATTTCACGTTTTGCACAGGTGGGTCGCCGCCTAAATAGAGTGATATCAAACCTTTAGACATTTTTCTTTTGGGTTACGTAAAGTCCAAAGTCTATGCTGGCAAACCAGCTACGATTCAGGATTATGAAGCCAACATTACGCGCGTCATTAAAGTCATACCGGTCGAAATGCTCGAACGAGCCAACCAAAATTAAACCCTCAGAATGGAAACCATGAGACGTAGTTGCGGCCAACATTTGAAGGCAATTATATTCCAAAAGTAAATGCCATAAAATGTACTTTCAAATTACCAATTACGATTTCACACTTGATTTGAATTTTTATATTTTTTTTTGTTCTGAAAAAATACCACTAGATGGATCACCTTATATGTAGTGTATTTTTCACAGATTAAGCTTGAGTTGCGTTAAACTTTATTTTCTTTTTAGTATTGTTTGAAATTTTATTACACAACTCAGGTGTCATTAACGCCATACTGGTAGAAACGAGTCATCCAAAATTGTACCTTAGAATAGGCACCCTGAGGCGTTGTTGCGGCTAACATTTGTGGGATATTATATCCGAAAAATAAATGGCATAAAATGTTCTTTCGAATGAAACATAAAGATGCTACACATGATTTGAATTTTTGTTTTTTTTTTGTTTATTTTGAAAATAAATACCCCTAGATTGATCACCCGTTATAATTTTAAGTCTATTAGGACATAAAGCCTTTCAAATTTAAGGGCATAACAAATATTTTACGTTCTTTTTGACAACTCAACCCGCTTAGAGCAGCTATGCTAATGAACATTTGATGTCTTCCAGACTTAATCTCAAAAGTCAGACTTTATTACGAAATGTATCCCTTTTTATTTAATTTTGTTAGATTTCAATTTACAAAATCCCTTTAAATTTTAAATTTTTGCCGAATTTGGTAATACCAGCTCCCGCAGTTTTGGTCCTGGCATGGATTGATGTCTTGTTTATGGGGAAAAATTTTCTTCGTTTTAAGACTTGGTAAGAAAGGCTTAAAACGGTTTCATGATTTTAGCATCAGCCGCTGGGCAGTGTAACAACAATATATTTTTAGAATTTAGACTATTAAAAGTGCGGACCATAAATAAAAACTTTACAGATATATTTTCCCAAGTCGGAGCGCAAACTTTAGCTCAAAAAACATTCTGTAATTATTCTGTGAACTCTCATTTGAATAGGATCAGCTAAATGTTATCATATCCCACAAATACAGATGTCAAAGAAATTTGATTTTCCCTAGAGGGCTATTGATCTAAAAGCTGAAGAATCATTTACTCGTCTGGCCTCCAAATAGCTTTCCTGTTTTTATTTTGATGCGACTCTTCAGAAACGTCCTTTCCCCATCATCACTTTAAGTAACGATTGCGCAATTTTTTTCCAATTAATGAGTCATGCACCGAGAAAACTTTTAAAGTATTTCAACAACTAAAATAATTCTTCTTTCATAAACGCAGTTGTCGCTGTCCATCTACACCCCTTTTAGTAAATGACCATCAACTTTGCGTTTTACTCCACTGTGCATGGGCTAGTGCTTGTCACTTGGGCATTGTGGGTACTTGTGATGCTGCGGGATGCAGGACTCTACGGGTTGCAAAAGACTACGTGGCGGGCCATAACTTTGGCTCTAAGGGATTGTCTTCGGCTCTGCTATATTTTGCCCATTTGCCATTCACTAGCATTTTCGTATCATTGGCAACACCTTCCGTTCATTTAATCAATACATGATTTCGTTTCTTTTTTATTTCATTTCATACCGATGCAAGCTTTTTGCCGGCAACCTTCTTAAGCTGATGTTTCGTCCTTTTTTCTGACTCTCTTCTTTGTTGCTCTTGGAAATGTGTATCCTAGTGTGTGTGCGGGTATTTTTTTGCAGGCCGATGTTGTCTATGGTTCAGCAATGTTATATTGTTATAAATATTAAATGCTTTTTATTGTACAAAAATTGAATTCCTGCTATGGGTATGTGTGAACGCAGAAGTCTCTGTGTGTGTGTTTGAAGCTCTTCAAAAATCCTTCTTACATCCTTTGCACGGCACGGTCTCGACCGTCCTCCTTGTCCGTCCTACCCATAAAGCATCTTTGTAGAGTCTTTTTGGGATTTTTTCATTTTGTATGAGCATTTCGCAAACTTTAATAATTTTGCTGCTAGGCGGCGAAAAGGACGAAGTGCTGGAATATTAAGCAAAGGGGGCGTTGTTAGGGAGGCCTACAGCATGGGATCGGGCGCTCGTATTTTATAGATGTTTTGTTTTTTGAGCCCGGCGTTATTATTATTTTCTATTTATCATTTATTATTATATAACTTTTGGGTTTTTCCCTTTTCGGCAAAAGGCCGCAATGCAAACAAGAGCGAGGAGATTGTTTGAAGTCTCTAAAGAGACTGACCCTTTGTAAGGCATTTAATGATAAAAAGTACAACAAAATTGGCAACAAAAAGTACTAACGTCTTTTCGCATTTTTCAGGGTTTGTCCGGTTTTGCTTTATCTTTGTTGGGGGCGCTAAGGGGGTGGAGCATTGCCATTTTGTTTTTTTAAATACTCCAGGACAGGCTGGTTATTTGATATTTTTTTTGCCGGCGGTTTTCTGCTCTTGGCCCAGTCGATGCCTACAATCTGTTGTCGATATTTTTGGTGTCTTTTGCTTTAGTCAGCAACACTTGTTTTTTTCTGTCTGCCTTGGAGGGGTGGATATGAGCAGGGGGGGTGTTAATGTCTATTTGATATTAATATAGTATCGAATGGCGGATGGCAAAGTGGCGAATGGCGTCATATGTTTATGGTGGACAAAAAAGAAGTCGTTATTATTATTTCTTTAAAGTCATTGCTTTTTGGTTTTCATTAAGGATTTTAAATTTCTTTTAAAATTTATAAAATTAAATACTTTAATATCATTGAACTACGAAGCCGATATTTAAAAATGGTTTAAACAAGATTTTCATAGAGAAAATGTTGAGCTTAAAGGGTAAGGGCTAGGAAAGGTAAATTTACTTTACATACTTAATCTTTTAAAAACATAAGAAAACCAAGCACTGTGGTATTTATGCAGACATTTAAATCGTCAAAAATTGTTTTTCTCTATTTAGGGCTCAGTTCCATTATACCCGGACGGCTTAATAATTCTCTAAGTTTATTTATATGTTGACCCTGAATATTGCAGGAAGAGTAGGATATTAATAACTGAAAATTATAATAATAAGCCGAACATGAGACCATGAGTAGTTCTTCATGTTTCCTAATCATTGTAGTGTTTTTTGCAGACGTGTGCTTTTTAAGAAGAAATAAAACGCATAAAACTTAATCTTATGGCCTAGAATTTAGCTTTATTATAAAGATAGGGATTTGCCATTATGTTTTACAAATGATTTAGGACAAGTAGCCATGACAGCTGGCACGAATAAATTCCAGCTGAGAGGAACAATTTCCGACCACATTTTGCAGCATTTAGAGCCGTAAGTCAACAAAAACGCAAACACGCCTTCCAAGGCGTGAATCGTGTCGGTCTTATCTTTGTAGACAAGCGACTTCACAAAATAAGTGACAAAGCCCCCCATAAAAACGTCCAGCGGTGTTAAATCACACGATCTTGGAGGCCACGCCACAGGCCCACGACGAGAGATAGTGCGAAGTTTTCTTCAATAAATTGATTGTTTCGTTGACTGTATAGCATAAAGCGCCGTCTTATTGGAACCAAAGGTCGTCCTCATTAACATCCTCCAATTCAGGCACGAAAAAGTCATTTATCATAACTTTATAGCATTCCCCATTGACTATAACATTATGACCGACTTATTTTTTGAAGAAATACGGGCCAATGATTCCCTTTGCCCATATGGTACACCAAACAGTGACTTTCTGAGGATGTAACGGCGTCTCAACAATGTCTTGTGAATTTTCATTACTCCAAATGCGACAATTTTGGTTATTAACGACACATTCAACAAACATACGCCTTAATCTATTCATTATGAAATGGCAAACCAAACTGAGCATATATCAAGTAACAGCTGTGAAAAATATCAACTTCGGAAAAAGTGTGGCACCCTTTAGAACAATCACAACTTAGCAGACAAAATTTTAGCGTGATGGAGTAAAATTTGTAGTTTCTTAAGTGCAGTACACCAAATCGGGAGGAGGTACTGCACATCGGTAAACACAGTGGTTTTGTCGAACAATAAATGTTCTCTCACACCCGAGGTTGCCAACTTTGGGGCAATTCTAACCTGCTGTTCTGGATAGAGGTCTAGAAATTTTCCTGTTAACTCGAATTCGCCTTATCTATAGTTGTGTGATAAATCTACCATAAACATAACACAAAAAAGAAACTTATTTCCTAAGTATTTTATATTCCAAACACTGTGCGCGTTCAGTACAACCTTTAAAACTTTTTGGTGAAATTGGACCATATCGGTGTTTTCAGCATTAGAAGCATTAAGTCCGACCTTGCTTAACTCCACAGAGAGGAATGAATATTCCAAATAACAGAAATGTGAAATATCCCCATTCGATTTTAATTTCTTTTATTTTTTTAAGTGGCGAATCTTTCGAAGCAAATATTACGAAATTTTAGCACGATGATGACATTTTCCTAAAAATTATGAATAACATTTTGTACGATTACCTTTTTACAAAGCAAGAAACTTTTTATAAAAAATATTAAAGAGAAATTACGAAACTTTTAAGAAGCTTTTTAAAGAAGCCGGTTCGCAAATTTGTAAAAACTTCTTTACAAAATACATGATTTGTACGAAAAACTTCGTCAATACGAGGGTTGCTATATATATTTCTGGCGCCATCTGACATTTCCATTGGAAAGCATGACACTTTTTAGCATAAACACACTCAAAACGCTTTGACGTACGACCATCTTTTGTATTGTTTACAGTGACTTGAAAAAATCAATTTTGCAAAAAATGGAATTAACTCGTGAACATTTTCGTGCGATCATTTTTCACAACATTCGACGAATGATGAAATTTTCCTAGAAATTATGAATAACATTTTTTACGATTACTTTTTATACAAAACAAGAAACTTTTTATAAAAAATATTAAAGAAAAATTACGACAATTTTAAGAAGCCTTTTAAAGAAGCTGGTTCGTAAATTCGTAAAAACTTCTTTACCAAAAAAATGATTTGTACGAACAACTTCATCAATACGAGGGTTGCAATATATATTGCTGGCGCCATCAGCATAAACGTACTCAGAACGCTTTGACGTACGACCATCTTTTGTGTTGTTTACACTGACTTGAAAAAATCAATTTGGCAAATAAATTGAATTAACTTGTGAAGACTTCGTGCGATCATTTTTCACAACGTTCGACGACAAGAGTGCATCAATGAACTTAAACCTTTGTAAGACGATGAAGCACCATCCTATAGCACTGTGAAAAACTGGTTTAATGAATTAAATCGTGACCAACGCTCGTTCAAAGACGAAGGTCGTCCAAAAACGGCCGTTGTGACAGAGAAGATTGATGCCGTGCCTGAACTGATAAAGCATCTGACATACCGTGAGATGAGAGGCATCCTTGGGCATTTCTTTCACCAGCATACATTCGATATTGCATGAAAACCTGGCGGTAGAAAAGGTTTGTTCTCGGATTCCGCACAATTTGACAATGGCTCAAAAAAAGGCTCGTGTCGATTGGTGCAAAGAAATTTTGAAAAAACACCATCGCAGTGCTTTGAAAGGTGCTTATAAGATCGTCACAGGTGACGAATCATGGATCTATGCGTATGAGCCCGAAACAAAACAGCAATCGACCGTGTGGGTCTTCGATGACGAGCCAAATCCAACGAAAGTTGTTCGTTGAAGAAGCACTTCGAAGCAAATGGTCGCCTGTTTCTTCGGCAAAACTAGTCATGTGGCAACTGTTCTGCTTGAGAAACGTAGGTGGTCAATTCTGAGTGGTACACCACAATTTGTTTGCCTGAAGTCTTCGGAAATATTCGAAAAACGAACAAGAGAATACGAATTATTGTGCACCATGACAATTCGAGCTATCGGCTCAAACCAACGCCTTTTTGCACGGCCAAAACGTTGAATTGATATGTTATCCGTCGGACAGCCCTGACTTGGCACCCAATGACTTCTTTTTATTCCCGCAAATCAAGAAAAAAATGCGTGGTCAACGATTTTTTTCTTGATGACTTCTTTTTATTCCCGCACATCAAGAAAAAAATGCGTGGTCAACGATTTTTGTCGCCAGAAGATGCTGTTAAAGCGTTTAGAAACATGTTTTGGTTGGAGGTGTATCAATCGGAGCGGAAAAAGTGATTCGACAATTGGTTGGAGCGCATTCAAAAGTGTATAAATCATACTAAAGAATACTTTGAAAAACAAAAAAACCCATTTTTGATGATAAATATTCGAATTTTCAATATTAGGCCAGACATATATATAGCAGCCCTCGTATAATGAATTTACGAAGACATAATAAGAAGAATGTTTCGTAAATAGTACGAACTCAATCTTTCAGTGTAAACGCTATTCTTCCATTATTCATATCGAAATTTTTGGTCAGTACCAATCTAGATCAGAAAGACTGTTCCCTACTTTGTTGTCATATCTAAGTTTTTTAAAGACTGCGTACTTCAACACGAATGAGAATCACAGTATTCAAATTACCACTGGATGTGATATATGAAACTTCATACTCGTATTCTCGGTCGTTAAGTATCTAAAGTTGTTCATGAAATGAGAGGGTATTTTTTAACAAAGCGGGGAAGCAACCCCCAAATACTGTCAGCCACTGTTAAGAACAGGTCGATTTTGTAATTGTAAAACATATACGATTTTTTTTAATTAAACATGACCATCACAATATTAAATCCTCTTTATGGTCAGTTATATCGTGGTAAGCTTTGAAAATAATCACTGTTATTATTTGCCGTAAGCCGATGTAGGGCGGGGCAATCATAAATTGTTGGTCTTAATATTAATGAGCTCATTTATACACCTGACCAGATAAGAATTACTGCCTTATTAAACTTTTATGAGGTTTTCGTTTCGATTTGAAAAGAAAAGCCATGGAAAAAATTGCCGCAAAAAAAAAACAGGGCTACAACTCATAAGCCATACAAAACCGAGAATAAAGTTGTGGCATCCACCAGTACATTTGTATGTATGGCTGCAAATAAACACATCGGGGGCAAGTTGGTTGGGTGTTCTTTTTGTCGATAACACATTCCAAGAATGATTTGCGTTGCCGCAGTAACTCGAATGTTTTATCAGCGAAACTCACCTTATCAAACGTTTCAAATAGAGTTTTTTTCTTGCTGCCCTCTTTCAAGGCCGTGCCATGAGGTTTTGCGACTCGCTCACCTCTAAGGCTATTGTGTATTCCTCTGTCATAAGTTTGGGCAGATCTACAAGGATAAAAATATAAATTCCAAATGTTTTATTTGTGATTGTGCCGGCTTTGTTTTGCCGTAACGGATGCCCCATCTATGTATGCCTGATATTTAATTACGTTTCAATGTTGTTATCAATAAGCGGTACATGTTCCATGGTCACGCTTCGCAGTCAGGTCGCCCAGGAAGCAGCTGCTTGGGGTCGGGGGATTTTGGGACCTCTGTAATGGCAGCCAAGAAAAAAGCATTTTCACTTTCCAGCGCCGTTATTTATGTCCATGGTTACGTGTGTGTATGCCAGCCAGTCTGGGCATCCTATACTGCATACAAATGCCTTTCATTTTCGCTTCGGGTTTGCTCTACGTTTCTTTATTTCCTTTAATTTTGGTGGACTTTTTTGTACAACATCTGTAATGGAATTCTAGCGGTGGCAGAGGCGTTTTAAGAGCTTGGGGTTTTAGCACTTATGGGAACTGTCAATGAAATGCGATTTTCCAATGTGGAACTGCTCCATTTATAATTTAGACCAAATTACATTTATTTCATGTTAAAATCAGAAACAAAGGACAGAACTGTCATTGATATGATATGCCATTACAGTTCTGGTATGAAAAGCCTATTTCTTTTCTACGCTGCATGTTTACAGAGAGAGAGAGAGAGAGAGAGAGGGAGGGAGGGAGGGGAAGAGAGAGAGGGAGAGAGCGACATTTGTATGGGAAGGAGTATATCAAACCATGGACTGTTATGGAGGAATTTAAAATGGGTTAGTCTTTAGTCCGATCCTCTGCAAATTGCCAGGTTCAAACCAGAGGGGCAGACGGATGGACTGCCAAATCGATTGACAGTAGTTCAAGCGATATTAAAGTAAAACGTTAATCTCTACTTAAAAAAAAGTGCGATTTTCGGCCCCCTCGGCCTTTGAATCCGCTCTTATTGCCAAACAAAAACTTCTCAATATATCCATATTTGATTTCTTGGCATAATATGTGACGCGCAAAATAGAAAGGGACCTAAGGTTAAAAACCAGTTTTGTTCAGGAGAGCCATTTTAAAGATTAGGTCCCTATTGCGCTCAGAATCGTCAACTTCACTTTCATAAAACGCGCATATCTCTGGTATGGAACACTTTTGGTGCATGGGATCAGTCTCATTCGATGCTCAGATGTTGTCCACATCAAAAAACGAACAAAAAAATTAAAATTGATATTTTTACCCTTAGGTCCCTTTCTCTATGCGCTGTCACATATGCATTTATTTGAGAACCCACATGTCCATATTAACTATTCATCGCCCTTTTTACCTTGCGATCCGTAACGTCCAACGACTGCCCCCTTTTTAAGGTATTAGGAAAGTCCTAATTAGCAGCCCTCCTTCTATCCCCAAAATTATGATTTATCAGGCAAATAACCAAAAAAGTGTTAGACCAGTATCGTGATTCAAACAAACTCAAGGAAGCACGGACGCGGCTAGATCTTGGAATTTAAAGATGGTCAATAATATATGGTGTTGCAAACAGAATGACAAATTTAGTATACTACTTGTATCCAACCTTCGGTAAAGAATATAAAAGTTAGTTTATCTCTCTACTTTTGTTGGTTACGAAGCCACTGTCTGAATATGTCCATCCAGGCAAAGGCCAGTACTAGGATTTAACATCTGTGATATAACGGGTGACCAATCTAGATGTATTTTTCAATAGGTTTTTTTTACAGAATACGCGTGATTTGAGTTAAACTTTATTTTTTTTTCTTTTCAGTATTGTTTGCCACTTCATCATGGAAAGACTTACACACCAACAACGTCTTCAAATTGTGCAAATTGTATGAAAATGAGCGTTAGATGAGAAACGTTTTTCAACCAAAATTTCGTTCAGTGATATGGCCTATTTCTGGCTCAACGGCAACGTCAATAAACCAAATTTGATCAATTTTGGCTGAGTGCAACTAGAAGAGGTTTAAGAGGTAGAGGTTTGGTGTGGTTTATGGGCTGGTGGAATCATCGGTTCATATTTTATTAAATGAAACAATGAATGGTGCTCGCTATCGCGCTATGATATCGAACTTTCGCTACCTGAAGTTGAATCCCGTAATCTTGACGATATTTGGTTTAAATTGGACGGTACCACTTGCCTTACACCTAGTCAAGCAATGGATCTATTAAGAGGTCATTTCGAAGAGCAGCTAATTTCACGTTTTGGACCGGTGAGTTGGCCCCCTAGATCGTGTGTTATCACAACTTTACACTGTTTTCTTTGTCTAAAGTCTATGCTGACAAACCAGCTACTATTCAGGATTTGGAAGCCAAGATTTCACGTGTCATTAAGGCCATACCGGTCGAAATGCTCGAACGAATCTCCAAAATTGTACCCACAGAGGCGTAGTTGCGACCAACATTAAAAGGAAATTAAATTAAAAAAATAAATGGCATAACATGTTCTTTCAAATGAACAATAAAGGTTCCATACTTGATTCGAATTTTTGTATTCTCCTTTATTCTGAAAAAATACATCTAGAATAGTTCAAGTGAGCAATTCGTAAGTTCGATCGGACTAAAACGTTGATATTCTCCACCATTGACCACGCTCCGGCATAGCATCGCCAGTTTTGTGCTTGTTGATGGTTCGACAGGACCTAATTTTCGCGACCCATGGGTCAAGGCTTCTAATTCATATATAAATATTTATAAATTCATATTCAGATTTGCGAGAAAGTGCAATTGTTATAAAGAAGCCGCATGTATATTTTTGAAGGAGTCAATTTTTAGGTCCCAATAGCAGCAGATCAAGACCCGAAATTTAGACAAATCTAATAAGGACATATCCGAGAAAAAAATTGCACTATTTCTGATGTTCCTTTAAGTATATGTTCGAAAAAACTAAGCTTTAGGGACTTTTAGGCTATGAATCAAGGACTCATATTTATTCAAATTGAAGAATTAATTTTTTATGTGGATTTCAGACGAAATTTCATATTTTTTTTAAATATTCATATGTTCGTAGTTTAAGCAGGCCGAGATTTAGTCCAGTAGGTCTCTTTGAACCAAATCTCAAATATAGGTGCATATTTTTTGTGCTAAAATTTCACGTTTTCTAGATACAAGATCATTTGGAGCCCAATTGTCACGTCCTTGGCCAAAACCACTAATTCAAGGGATCATTATTGTCATATTAATTTTTATAAATTCATGTATGTAACTTTGGCCAAAAAGACGATTTTTTTAAGGAGACAAGGAACCTCCCTCTTCTCCAGCAGGGTGTGTTTCGTTCCACGCTAATACCATTTGCTTCAAATATCATCGCCATATCTCCAGCAGTTCGTGTTTTTTCGAAGTTCATGGTGGTGCCACGCCCGCTTGTTCAATCACATCGTTATATTTCCTACAAAATATAACCTGGCCGAATGTAACACACCACAAAGATAGTGATTTTTGCAGAACTTGTCGCAGTCCTTATGTAAGTAAATTTTTTATCTCTGGACAGCGTTGACCTTTTTCAATACCAACTTTTTCTTTATACACAATGTGAACAATTTTAGTCATCTAGCTTCAATCGTGCGACCTGAAGTTTACCTCACAGACAGGCGGACAGATAGACATGGCTAGACTGTCTTTTATTTTTGCGGGGTTCGGAATATAAAGGATGGTTTAATTTTAAGGGCCGATGTTGAATGTAAACCACACCTAAACATCAAGTATTTTTTCTGCATTTCATTTGATATTTCGCATTTTCAGACTAACTCAATTTGAACCATAGTCATCGTCAATAGTCAGAATGGTGGCAAGAAATGGCAACAGTGGATATTCAAATTTTCGAAGAAAATCAACTTCAGTGTGAGGCACATTTTCACCTCAGTGGATTCGTCAATAAGCAGAATTGCCGCATTTGTGGGAATGATAATCAAAGAGTGATTGTCGAAAAAACAATGCACCCACAAAGAGTTACTGTTCGGTGCGGTTTATGGCTGGCGGCATTGTCGGTCCATATTTTTCCCAAAATGAGGCCGGTCAGGCAGTTACTGTGAACGGAGTTTGCTATCGTCACATTTTATGACCCGAATTGGAAGATACGGATGTGGACATTCTGTGGTTTTAACAAGACGGTGCCACTTGCCACACAGCTAACGAAACATTGGCTCTTTTGCGCAACAAATTCAATCAGCCCTTAAAAGTTAACCACCCTTTACAAAAGGTGGTCCAACCATAATACACAATGTTAAATGTGAGTCACGCTTTAACGTCAAGTTGTTTGCCCAACTTAATTTTCTTTGTTTCAGTGTTTGTCAAATTCCATCATGGAGCGCTAGACAATTAAGCAGAGCATAAAGATTTTTCAAGCCTATAACGAAAATGGGAGTTCAAATCAAACTGAATTTCATGCAATTCTTGATTTTTATGGTAAGAATAATCGACTAAATGTGTCCACAATCGGGAGATAATAACGGACCACTTGTGGTCAGAAAATTGGTCCTGCACGATAAGTGGTTCTAACAGGATGGTGCCACTTGCAACACAATAAAAGAAACAATGGCTCCTTTACGCAAGAAATTCAATCACGATGTTAATTGGCCGCCGCGATCATGTGATTTGTCGTCGTTGACCTTCTATCTTTGGGGATATTTAGAAGAAAAGTGTACGTCAATAAGTCAAGATTCGAGAGCTAAAGGATGAGATTATTTGCCACATTAGCGACATTGAACCTCCATTACGAGGCGGTTCGGAAAGTTCTTAGCCTATCAATGAAAGAGAATAGTTAGTTTTTCAAAAATATTTTTATTTTTCAATATAATCTCCTGAAACTTTAATACACTTAGTCCAACGCTTATCTAGCAATTCTATCCCTTGATTAATATAGTTTTCCTGGTTTACAACTGTAATTGCATCTTCATTTGAGGTAAAACGCTTGCCAGCAAGGAATTTTTTTAGATTTGGGAACAGGTAGAAGTCACTGGGAGCTAAATCAGGAGAATAAGGTGGGTGGTCAAGCAACTCGTACTTTAATTCGTTGATTTTAGCCATTGTTAAAACACTCTTGTGCGCGTTGTCTTGATGAAAAATTATTTTTTTGTGTTGTAAGCCTGGACGTTTTTTTCGAATTTGTACATTTAATTGATCTAAAAGGTTGCAATAGTACTCTGAATTTATTGTTTTACCCTTTTGCAGATAGTAAATCAATAAAATACCTTTGAAGTCCCAAAAAACCGTTGCCATAACCTTACCAGCCGATTGAATTGTTTTTGCCTTCTTTGGGGCACTTCCTCCAGCTTCAGTCCATTGTTTGGATTGTTCTTTTGTCTCTGGAGTATAGTGGTGGATCCATGTCTCATCAACAGTTATGAAACGACGCTTAAAATCCATTTTATTTCGCTGAAAACGATCCAAACAAGCTTGAGAAATGTTCATTCTTATGCGTTTTTGGTCGACTGTTAACAAGTGCGGCACCAATCTTGCAGAAAGCTTTTTCATCTGTAGTTCTTCATGCAAAATTAAATGGACTCGATCATTTGAGATGCCCTTGATATTAGCTATTTCACGCACTTTTATTCGTCGATCATTTAATACCATATCATGCACTTTAGCTACAATTTCTGTTGTTGTTGTTGTTTTTGGACGTCCACTACGTGGTTGATCTTCAATGCTTGTACGACCACGTTTAAATTCAGCAACCCAATTTTTTACTATTGCATATGAAGGAGCACTTTCACCTAACACATTCACCATATCAATTTGAATTTCTTGTCCCGATAAACCTTTTTTATGTAAATATTTAATGACACCACGCATTTCTAATTTTTCCATTGTAAACAAGTCGCGGTTGCGTCTTTTGTGAACACCTGTTTCTATATGAAGGATTCGAAACAAGATCGAAACATAATTTAACATGTGTTCATAGCAGAGATGGAAGTTTCCAAAACACTTAACTTTATTCTGTTTATACCGCGCTTTTTGTGCTAGGCTAAGAAGTATCCGAAACGCCGTTTTTTTGTTTTACACACAGTTGCCATTCATGCATTCTTTCATAACAAAAATATTATTATTTATTATCAATTCATATCGTGCGTGTTGGTTGGACCACTGTTATTAAAAAATATTGAATGGGGTCGTTAGCCAGTATTTCAAGGTGATTGAAACGGAATAAAAAATTAAATGTACTCTCCACCCAATGACAGAGGATATAAAAAGCGATGGCGAATATTTGTGCGTAAGCAGAATGGACAGTCCAAAGCTTTGGTTGAAAGACCAGATGCTGGAAGTCATGTAAAATCTTAGTACAACTTACAGGAGGTCTCGCTCACAAGCGTGTAGAGTTCTAGTCTAATCGCGGTAAAAGGCATTTTAGCAGTTAGTACGTGTATTGATAATAGCCGTGTTTTTTGGGCAATACGATAAGTTCTCTGCTTAGTTAACTGGCGATGGTAAACTGGTAACATTTAACAGAAATTCAAATTGCTTGACACATCAAATGAAATAAAAAAAAGGTTTTTTTTGGCAGATTCGTAATAAGCTGACAAAAAGACTATTATTTTCCAAGAAATAATCAATAAAATATAAAGAGTCATTAAGTTGCTTAACTTTTACATTGTGTAGATGTGTAAAATGTCGTTTAACTACCACATTGATTGCTTTTATCTTATCTTCTGTACATAAACTCAAACGAATTCTCCGCTAAGACCTTTGCTTGTTTAATTACACTAGTTTACAAATTATGATATTTTTCCTGGTCCAGAGTTCTAAATATTTTTTTTCCTATATACTCGTATTATGGCCTCCCAAACACCAAAATGAATTTTAAAAAAAATTTCCTCTGATAAGTTTTTAAGATAGAATTTTTGATATTTTTTACGTTTTTTTATGAGATGTCTCAGCTATTTGGACCATAACTCCCAAACGCTATTACCATTTTGATCAAGAAATGAATGATCTAGAAAGTCCAAACTTTATGGTCAATTCATTTATACATTTTTATAGTATTGTTGATATATTTTGTTTCAATTTAACTTCGTTATTTTTACCTCTAACGTCAAACATATTGAACTGATTTAAATACATTGTATAAACAAATTTTAGAAAAGCTAATTTCCTTTTATTGGAGAACACTATTGATCAATAATAGCTTTTGAAAGTTATTGTCCATAAAGCTAAGACATCTCATAAAAAAATCATAAAAAATTCCAAAAATTCTATCTTTAAAACTAATCAGAGGAAAATTTTTTAAAATTCTTTTTCGTTTAGAGGAGGCCTAAACCTAAAGAAAAAAATATAGAACTCTCGACAAAAATGCCTGTAAACTAGTGTAATATTTTTTTGTTCCTGGCTTATTCCTCACAATTGAACTATGATGGAGGATGTACTTAGTAGGGGCATAAATACTGTTACAACATTGAACACTCCCATTTCAATAGTAGAACTGAACATACCCCGTTAATATCATATGGGTTTTGAAAGCCAACCTCAATAGCGTTAGTCTCTAACGGGCTTTTAAAATTGTTTCAACTTTCATCATGGAGTGGTCAGATAATGAGAACCGTATCGCTGTAATAGCGCTTTTCAAATGTGAAATGAAAAAAGGCGATATATTCAAAACGCTGCGATCACTACGGGTTAGCCGCATGTTCGTCTACCGATGCATAAAACTGTTTGAGGAGACTGGAAATGTCAAAGACCGCCACCGGTCGGGCCGTCCACGCTCTGTTCGAACACCGCATGTCATCAAAGCCGTTAAATAAAGAATTCACAGAAATCCGCTCCGAAAACAGAAAATCATGGCCCGTGAGATTAATATCACGCCAATTTCCATAAGTCGAATCATTACAAAAGACCTGGGACTTGGGGCTTTTAAACGACGTACCGCACATTTATTGACTGCAGCTTTAAAAAAAATAGGATTGAAAAATGCAAACGTCTTTTGGTGAAACACGCTGATTACTTGCACAGGAAAATTTTGTTCACCAATGAAAAAAATTTTACCGTTCAGGAAAAATTTAAGAAGCAAAATGATAGAGTGTATGCGCGGTCGTCTAAGGAAGCATCTGCACTGATCCCAAGGGTGTAAAAGGCTCATCACCCAGCTTCAGTCATGGTTTGGTGGGGTGTCTCTTACGATGGGGTCACTGACCTGCATTTCTGCGAACAAGGAGTCAAAACATCGGCCAAAGTTTAGCAAGACACCATTTTGGAAGCTGTTGTGAAGCCTCTTAACAATTCCCTGCTCCAAAACTAGCCATGGACTTTCCAGCAGGATTCTGCGCCGGCCCATAAGGCTAAAACGTCCCAGGCCTGCCTTGAAACAATTTTCCAGCGTTCATTTCCTCTGAAGAATGGCCCTCAAGCAGTCCAGATTTGAACCTATGGATTAAAAATTGTGGACGGTTTTAGAGGACATGGTTTGTTACAAAAGATACCCCAACATTGGATCTCTTAAGACTGCTTTGGTTCGAGTTGTGGCCAATTTTCCAATGGACGAGGTTCGTGCAGCTATTAGCCAGTGTGACTTAAGGCGTGTGTAAAGGCAAAAGGCGGACATTGTGAATAAGTAGATTCTTTTTGGATGCAATATACATCAATAAATATATTAAAAAATATTTGGTCCAAAACATTCCGTACTTTTTATTTTACAGCATAAAAAGTGTGTAACATTATTTATGTCCCTACTAAGTACATATGTTTAGCCCCTTTATAAATTGACCTATTTTAAAAGCATAGGATTTGCCATCAAAATTTGTGGGTCCGCATTTTGAGTGTTGGCTGTGTTTCAATTATTTTTGCTATTTGTAAATACTTTCACGTAACCGCGAACACCAGGACCACTGTTATTAAAAAAAATGGGAATTTAATCATGTTCTACTTTACAACGCCATAAAATTAATCTATTCAAAACGAGTCGCCATCGCAGGTTAACGCACACATACTTACTTGTTGACCAATGTTTTATATATGTATATAAACATGGTGTACGTCCAATGAACATATGTTGTTGTCAACATGGCTGCCGGTCCCCTTCCCCGGCAAGGGATGTAGTACAACGATAAGTATTTGCATAGCTCAATTGATTATTTAACCGCCGTAAAACCGCAACTATGAGCAAATTATATTTGATTTTGGCAAATACCACATGATTTGTATTTACATTAGAAGCGTGTTTATATACATATGCCAACAGAAAAAAACAACATACTTGTACACGCAAATATGTCAATATAAACGCAAACATGTGTGTGTGTGTGTTTATATGTATATAATATATACCTTTATATTCTAATACACCCACATTCAAAACCCACTCATACGGAGACAGTTTGGAAAAAAACCCCAAAGATACACATAAAATGATTGAATTTGTTGCTTTGGAGACCAAATAAATACATACCGAGACGCACTCACAAACACAGAGCCAGAGAAACACATTTCCAGGGAAATATTATCGTAGAAATATATACGAGTACTCTGTACGCACACACGTACACTTTTGCACAAAACGAATTTCAAAACTTGTACTTTGTGACGATAATGTTGGTAATTCAATCATGTTTCCTCGGAGTACAAAGCAATATTTTTGGTTTTTTGAAAAGGTCTTAACTCAATGAGTAGTTTCCAAAACAGTGCATGTCAAGTTTAAGAGAATTGAAACAGTTTTATAAAGCATGGTTTCATTTCTCGATGTAAAACTGCCAACAAATTGTGACTAAAGCTGTTTCCATAACTCCAGATATATCTTAGTATTAGTTCAAGTTTCGTCTGTTAGTCATTCCATTAGCTCAAATATTAGCTCAAATTCTATCGTCTTACCAGTACAGGTACGAGGGCTGCGATATATATTTCTGGCCTTATAATGAAAATGCGAATATGTATTTATTATCAAAAATGGTTTTATTGTTTTTCAAAGTATTCTCCAGCATGATTTATATAAGTACACTTTTGCATGCGCTTCAACAGCATCTTTTGGCGACGAAAATCGTTGACCACGCTTTTTTTCTTAATGTGTGGGAATGCAAAGAAGTCTTTGGGTGCCAAGTCAGGGCTGCACGGCGGATGACCCATCAATTCGACGTTTTGCCCGGTCAAAATGGCGTTGGTTTGACCCAATGTGTAAGAGCTCGCATTGTCATGGTGCATAATGATTTGTCTTCTCTGGTTCGTTTTTCAAATTTCTCCGAAGACTTCAGGCAAACACTTTGTGATGTACCACTCAGAATTGACCTTCCTACGTTGCTCAAGCCACATGACCAGTTTTGAGGAGGAAACAGGCGACAATTTGCTTCGAAGTGCTTCTTCCACGAACAACTTTCGTTGGATTTGGCTCGTCTTCGAAGACCCACACGGTCGATTGCTGTAATGTTTCGGGCTCATACGCCTAGATCCATGATTTCAAAATTTCTTTTCACCAATCGACACGAGCCTTTTTTGAGCGATTGTCAAATTGTGCAGGATCCAACGAGAACAAACCTTTTTACTACCAGGTGATCATGCAATATCGAATGTATGCTGGTAAAAGAAATGCACAAGGATAGGTCTAACTCATGAATGATCTCACATGACGATCTTGCATTATCAGTTCACGCACGGCATCAATGTTGTCTTGCACAACGGCCGTTTTTGAACGACCTTCATGACCTTAATGTTTGAGCGAGCGTCGGCCACGATTGAATTCATTAAACCAGCTTTTCACAGTGCTATAGGATGGTGCTTTATCGCCATTAAAAGATTTAAGTTTAACGATGCAGTTTTGTCGTGATAATCCACGACGAAAGTTGTAAAAAATGCTCGCACCAATTTTTTTTTGCCAGATTAATTTTTTCAAGTCACTGTAGCCAACACAAATGACGGTCGTACGTCAACGGCTGAGCACGTTTATGCTAAAAATGTCAAACTTGCCAATGGAAATGTTAGATGGCGCCAGGCAACACTTATGCCAGAAATATATATGTGACGCGCAAAATAGAAAGGGTCCTGAAGGGTAAAAACCAGTTTTGTATCTTTTAAATACGTGTATCTTTGGTGTACCATCACTTTTATAAAACGCGTATATCTCTGGGAGGGAACGCTTTTGGGGCATGGGATTGGTCTCATTCGATGCTCAGATGTTGTCCACATCAAAAAAAAGTGAAAATTGATTTTTTTTGCCTTAGGTCCCTTTCTCTAAACGCTGTAGAATTTCAGAGTTAAATGAGCGTTTTCCCAATGAGAATCCTTGGAATTAAAAACTCGACCTACACGCAGAGAAAAAATATGCTTACTATATGGTCACGGCAAGTATAATATGTTCTCCGCAATAAAAGTATGTTCGTCGCAACCATAGTATTGTTTATTGAATCTAATTTTGACAATAGTATGATTGCCGCAATATTAATATTTTTGAAACTTAACAATATTATTATTGCCAAATTTAAAAATTAAAAAATATAGTTGAAGCAACAATGTAAATATGGTTGGTGCGACAAAAGTATTGTTTATTTGGGTTTTATGTTAACAATAGTACGTTTACGGCAATCAAACTTTATGATTGTAATTTTTCTTCATTTAAATATGATTTTTAGAACAATGTTATTGTTACGGTTCCAACAAAATAATACTACATTTTATTTGTAAATTAAAATTATTTAAACAAACTGCTTTAGCTTAGTTGAACTGCAATATTTTTAATAAAAACGCTTATGTTTCTTTAAACTGATATTTTCTACTGTTACATTAATCATTCCTATTATTTTGAATTTGATGTATTTTTAAATAGTTTTCATAATTCTAATCTATTGTTGACAGCTTAGCCCAATTTCAATAAATAATTATGTGATCATACTATGGTTGTGAGGATCATACTATGGTTGTGTGTGAAACATACTATGGTTGTGAGAATCATAATATGGTTGTTAATATCATAGTATGGTTGAGTGTGAATCATACTATGGTTGTGAGGATCAACGTATGGTTATGTGTGAATCATACTATTGTTGTGAGGATCATAGTATGGTTGTGAGGATCATAGTATGGTTATGTGTGAACCATACTATTGTTGTGAGAACCACAATATTGTTGTGACACAACCATATATCCAACAATAGTATGATGCTCTTCAAATATTGTTATCCCAACCATACTTTTTTCTGCGTGTAGAGCAATTATAAACTCGTTCCTGGGACATGGAGTTGCCATCGACCGAGAGGACTTCCACAATTAAGAGTCATATCACGTTACTGTGGCATCTAGTAATAAACGAAATCTAGCACAATCTTAACAGAGAAGGCAGAAAACTTACAGCGTATATCTAAGATGTAGAGCTGACGATCTGTAGAACGGTAGAATAACAGGACATATAATCACGAAGTCTTAAGCAATACAAAGATTAGTCATAATTTACCAGTCCTACTACAACAAGAGCTGAATAAAGCATTTTGCAAAATGATCACATCATGCTAAATCTTCCCATATACACCGAAGATTTAGCGAAAAGCTAGAGTGGCCTTTGTACCAAAATCAGGCAAGGCGAGTTATGCAAGCAAAAATCTATTCCACATTTAAAGAGCTGGATCAAACATGTGCGAGGCAAGTGTGGAGGACGATTGATCACTTCCTCAGTCAATGTCGAGCTTTTGCGAGACAAATGACTAAGGCCTAGAGCACATAAAGGGCGTGTGTAGGAGGATGATCACTTACTCACGATCACTTCCTCGATTGATCAGTTCCTCAGTCAATGTTCAGCTTTCGCGAGACAATTGACTGAGCACATAACGGGTGTGTGTTGGAGGATCAAAAGTTTCGTGGGCATCACAGAACGTCGATTTCCAAAAAACATTTATAATACATCGAACAAGAGCACACAGAAAGCCGCGTACAGACATAGGTGAATAAGCCCTCATGATATGGGGGCTTCCCTGGACTCCTCTTCTTCACACCAACTACACGCAGAGAAAAGATATGGTTACACTATGGTCACCGCAACAATAACATGTTCTCTACAATAAAAGCATGTTCTTCGCAACCATAGTATTGTTTTTTGAATTTCATATTGACAATAGTATGATTGCGACAATATTGCTATTGTTGAAATGTAACAATAGTATTATTGCCAAATTTAGAAATGAAAATATGGTTGTAGCAACCATATAAGCATGGTTGGTGCAACAAAAGTATTGTTGTTTAAAATTTACGTTAACAATAATTTGATTACGGCAATCATACAGTATGGTTGCGACTATGAACATAACAAAACAGGTTTTATAGAGCATACATATATGTGTGTGTATGTTTTTTGATATACAAATTAAACACATACACACGATACAATGAATGGTTGCTGTCTGTTAAAAAAAAACAACAACAATCGGGAGGTAGTTCAAGGGATTTTTATTGTGTTTACTTTGTTCGGTGAAATACTCTAATATCGACTGGTTCTCGTTTATTTAAAATCTGCCTGCACTTAAGTATATAGCCATTGATCATGGTTTAATCACATTCGTTACTTGGTGTCTACGGATGGTGAATTAGCATTCACCCCTGGTGGCAACTAAAAGTATTTTTGCCCGTTGAAATATATATTGAATGAATGAAATGTTTAATAAAAACATGGCCTCAAATCTGGCTATGAACTAATAGTAATGCAATTTAAATTAACATACTTCTCTCTATTTTTGAATAACAACAATAACCAATCCTAATAAATAATTTTGGGGATCATAGTATGGTTGAGTGTGAATCATACTATGGTTGTGTGTGAATCATACTATGGTTGTGAGGATCATACTATGGTTGTGAAGATAATAGTATGGTTGAGTGTTAATTATACTATTGTTGTGAGGATCATAGTATGGTTGTGGAGATCATTGTATGGTTAAGTGTGAATCATACTATGGTTGTGGGGATCAAGGTATGGTTATGTGTGAATCATACTATTGTTGTGAGGATCATAATATTGTTGTGTCACAACTATATACCCAACAATAGTATGATCCTCTTCGAATATTGTCACCCCAGCATACTTTTTTCTGCGTGTAGGGAAACTCCATTGTGGGCAATGAACAACGAATTTAGCCACAGTCCAAGCAAGACAGAATTGCATCTGTTTACAATAATTTGTACGATTATGATATCCCAATACCAGACGCTGTAGTTATCTAAAAAAGCAAAGTACCTGGGAATAATCTTCGTCTTCAAATTTCTTTGAACGCGAAATTTTGAGCACCGGTCCTTTTGATTTAAGTTTTCTGGGAGTCAGTAAAGTAGAAGAGTTTTGTGCTGACGGTGGAATGCAAAATATTATCTGATAATAAGAAAATAACACAAGATATAATGTTTTTCTTCAAGAAAATCTTCCTGCGTATCCTTCTTATGGATGTTAACAGAAAAAAACCAAAAAGTTTCCTACTGAAATCTAAGACTGGTGTAATTTATTGTGAGGCTTAAAAAAATGAAAACCTTGGCGATCCGCGTTAATTAGCTGCTCCATTTTCTTAATATTCAGTCAAGAGACATAAGGATAAATTCTGCAAAACATTTGTAATAAAATGTTTGCAAAGCTTATTGATTAATCTCTTGCTCATTCAGTAACCGGCAATTACAAGGATTTGAACCTAAGGTAACTTGTATGATAGACGTGCATACTAATTATCACGCAGATACCGCCTACGAAATTAAGAAATTATTAGAGAAATTATTATCTGAAAATTTGGGAGTAAATTCGTTGAATTCAATTTGAATATCTGCCTTTTTTACTTTATACGGAAAAATTGTTTTAGGTTATAAACTCATTAAGAAGATCCAGAAAATATTTGGCTCAGCGCAGAGGCACATTTGGAACATTTTTTGGAAAGTCTTGATGACAAAACTTCATCGAGAAGAGAAAGTTTGGCTAGTCGTTTTCTCGTGTAAAGAGAATTTGTTTGGAATTGCTTTGCTCGGAAAGCTACAAAGAACACGTATTGGACTAGCTTCCCAGAAAGCCATTTATGTGATGGCAAATGACAAATTTTCCCTGTGGGTATTTCTGAGAGCATATTTCTCCAATGACATTGTGTGGATATTGCACTTAAAAGTGTGTTTATGGCCATTACTCACACTGGTGGTTGTCATTTAACCCCGCAATATGTATTGTTCCGAATATGGCTCAAATAAATATGACGTGAAGACAGCTACCTATACATAAATAAAACCATAGGTCTCTACATATGTCAGAGTATGAACTGGGACCCTGGAAACGATAGAAAAGTATATGTGTACATACATGCGTATGTGTGGGCCTGAGTGTATTCTATCATCATTAGTATCACGTGCGTACTCGTGTTGAAATAAAAGTGAATTTAATTCTTGTTTTATGTTTGCCGCACAGTAGGGGGAATGTGGTAAATTTTTCATTAAAATAATAACTCACAGTTAATTTCTAGATTTTCTGGAGTATTATATAGGGTGATCTATCTAAAGGTATATTTTTCAATATGGTTTTTTTTTACCGATTACTCGTGAGTTGTGTTAAACTTTATTTTTGTTTCTTTTCAGTATTGTTTGCCATTTCATCATGGAAAGACTAACACCGAAACAACGTCTCCAATTTGTGCAACTGTATTATGGAATGAACGTTTGGCAAGCAATGTTTTTCGACCAACATTTTGTTCAGTGATGGGGCCCATTTCAGGCTCAACGCCAAAGTCAAAAAACAAAATTGCCGCATTAGGGCTGAAGAGCAGACAAGAAGAGGTTCAAGAGGTTATACCCAGAGAAAACCACGGATTGGTGCAATTTATAAGCTCGTGGAATCATCGGTGCACATTTTTTCAAAAATGATGATGACCGGAACGTAACTGTGAATGGTGCTCGCTATCGCGCCATGATATCGGTCTTTTACTACCTGAAATTAAAGTTCTTAAACTTGACGACTCTTGGTTTCAACAGGACGGTGCCACTTGCCATACAGCTGCTTAAACGATGGATCTATTGAGAGGTCATTTCGAAAAGCATCTAATTTCACGTTTTGGACAGGTGAACTGGTCGCCTATATCGAGTGATATCTCACCTTTAGGGTTTACGTAAAGTCCAAAGTCTATGCTGACAAACCAGCTACGATTCAGGTTTTGGAAGCCAACATTACGCGTGTCATTAAAGCCACACCGGTCGAAATGCTCGAGCGAGTCATCCAAAATTGGACCCTCAGAATGGAAACCCTGAGGCGTATTATATTCAGGAAATTATATTCAAAAAATAAAAGCCATAAAATGTCCTTTTAAATTACCAATAAATATTCAACACTTGATTTGAATTTTTATGTTTTTTTGTTCTGAAAAAATACCTCTAGATGGATCACCCAATAGAAACCTGGGAAGGAATAACCCTACTTAGCCCAGCAAAAAGTATGATTGGAGTGACAATCAGAAGGTCATCATACTATTTATGGGTTGTTCCATAACAACATCTATAAAAACGCCGTTAATATTAACTAATTTTAAGGATTTTTCTAAATTTTGGCCTGGCCTTTAGATTTTTGTGGTAAAAATGCCTTTGACCCCTTTACAATGTTTTCGTTGTATCTGCTAAATCTTTTATCGCTTTACTTCTTGCCATTGGTGCGGTTTATAAGCTGGTGGAATCATCGGTGTACATTTTTTCAAAAATGATGAAGGCCGGAACGTAACCGTGAATGGTGCTCGCTATCGCGCAATAATATCGATCTTTATGCTACCTGAAATTGCAGCCCGTAATCTTGACGACACTTGGTTTCAACAGGATGGTGTCACTTGCCGTACAGCAGCTAAAACAATGGATCTATTGAGAGGTCATTTCGAAAAGCAGCTAATTTCACGTTTTGGACAGGTGAGCTGGTCGCCTATATCGAATCACACCTTTAGACATTTTTCTTTGGGTTTTCGTAAAGTCCAAAGTCTATGCTGACAAACCAGTTACGATTCAGATTTTGGAAGCCAACATTACGCGTGTCATAATTCCGATAATTCCATTGCGAAAGAAGAATTTCGGTTGCAATCACCAATTTTTAATAATAGTAATAGACATTCGGTTCGACATACGACAAGATAATAAATATCATCATCTTGTCGTACACACAACTAATTGATGGGTCATACCAACGAATCGCCGAAAAGTATTTAGTTCACAAATGGTAGTAACCTTTAGTTTTACAAAAAAAAAAAATTGTTGCAACCAATTATTGACGATGATAACTAAAATATTATCATAACCAAAAACGGGTTGTTAAATGTTTATTTTTTTTGTGTTTGAATATGATATTAATTGAATAGAATAATATAATTCAATTATTACTAACCTTAGGGCAATCGACTAATTCAATGTTTTTTTTTTTATTATTTATTAAAAAACGTTTCTTAGCCGAATGTTATTACACAAGTTTACAGAGTTTTAGTCGCATCATGCAACATTTCATCTAAAACATTTTTCTTTCAATTGTTGTATGATTTATAACGTAACAAAAACATAATGTTTCAGAGGAAAGTAACTGTTTGAAAAACCTCTGATTTACCACAAAAAAAATGAGTTAATTATATATTTTTTTAGAAATGTAATGCAGTTGATTTGATTTACATGTATAGATTTGAGATTAGAGAATTAGATGAAATACTACAGTGTAATTTGAATCTATCTGTTAAAGAGCGGATTTCGACTTTGATTAAATGTATATTATTATTTATGTGTAGATGTGTGGTGAAGAAGTGCCATGGTGGAGAAGTGCCATTTAACATCATTTTCAATTATTTGTTTTGGCAGATTTGCAATTTCTTTATATGTGTTTTTGCACATACTCCCCATACAGGACAAGCATACAGCAAGGTGGCCTGGAAAATTACTTTTGCCAGCAATAATTTATTTTCAATACTCAGTGGAGAACCGCGTTTTATAAGTGAATATAACATATTTCTTGCAATGCAAAATTTCTGAATTTGTCGTGCAATATGCAAATCACAAAGTATTTTTTTATCCAGATAGACTGCCAGATATTTAATATTATCGCTCCATTCTATACCTATCCCATTTATTGTCAACTGATTCGATGGGTAAAAACAAGGATGGCGTTTTCGACTAAAAAACACAGCTTGTGTTTTGTCCTCATTTATTTTTATCTTCCATTTGTGGAAGTAATCTAATATTGAGTCTAAAGCGCGTTGAAGTTTAGTCACTATATTGTGTCCATATTCATGCGAGAAAAATAATGGGGTATCATCCGTGTTGCACATTCACCTTCAAACAAATTAGGCATATCTGAGCAGTACAATATGTATAAAGTTGGACCCAAAACAGAGCCTTGGGGAACTCCTGCTGGAATTCCGACCAAATTGGAGTAACTGTCACACAAAACAAAAATTCCTGCTTCTCAAAAAAGCATCGATAATTTTTATGAGATAAAGGGGAAAATTGAACTGAATCATTTTATATATTAAACCACAGTGCCATACCGAGTCAAACGCCTTTTCAATATCCAAGGTGAGTGTGGAAAGCCCATTTTCAAAACCCTTCCTAATGTGGTTATAGATCCGTTTAATCTGGTGCAAAGTACTATGAAAAGGTTGAAATCCAAATTGAGTTTGAGGAATAATACTACGCTGCTCCAGAATCTTTGTAATCTTAACCTTCAAGACTCTCTCTAGAATTTTACTGAGACTGCTTAACAGGCTAATGGTCGGTAGCTTTGTGCCAAATTTGGTGGCTTGTTCGGTTTAGGTATTGGTAAGATTTTTGCCATTTTCCATGTTCTGGGGAAATATTGAAATTTAAGGCAACTATTTACAATGTAACACAAAAAATGTATAGCCGAACGGGGTAATTGTTTAAACATACAGTTTCTAATTCCATCAAGTCCACAGGCCTTTCTCGGTAGATCGAATCTCATCCAGATCAACATATTCCTCTGGGTCAGTAATAAAGGCAAGGGAAGAATATCGTTCAATGACTCTTTCTACAGTAAAATCATTCGATGACTGTCCGAAATGTTCCGAAATGTAATGGTTTTCCAAAAAACTTTCAGCAAGATGATAAACCTTCTGGAATTAATTCAATTTTTTTCAGTCAAAATCTTCCATTATCTTTTCCACTGTCCCTCCTTATGATTTTGAGTATTTTGAAGAGTTTACTAACCTTAAGCCAATCGATTAATTCAATGTTTTTGAGTCAAAATCTTCCATCATCTTTTTCACTTTTAGCTCGACATTAACCTCCCTATGTTTTGGAGTACATGAAGTGTGTAAGCAAACAGTTTTTGGCCTTTAATGAAAATTTTAAATGTTTGCGTTGAACATACAAGATACAAAAATTCTTTTCTGGAGGTTAGGATACTTCCTGTATATCACCGATATTTTCGTTACAATACGAGTAACTAAAAATTACAGAGCAGGAACTTACATTCGGTTGTACTGATGGAATATTCCAGGTACATGCAACCGCAATCAATCGGTTTGCAAAAAAAATCGGTTATGGTACCGAATATATTCTCTGTGTGTAGAAATATCCTTATCCCCTGTAATTCAGGAATCCTGAGCTGGTATGAACTTAAGCTAGTCCTCCATTTAAATTACCTCAGATACGAAAGCATTTGGAAATTAGGTTTAATGTTTATCGAATTTCCCCCACAGTGCACCTCCACAATTGTGTACCCCCTGATGAAACAGAAAAAAAGAAATCCATCTTGCCAACAAGTCGGGGGAGGTTAGCTGGACGCCACAATATGTTTTGCTGTGGAATGGTGGGTACTTCTCTAGTTGTGTTGGGACACCAGTACATACTCACCGACACATACCGAATATGTATTTGTGCACACGTGTTCGTGGGTAGTTATGTGAAGATTTATTTGCTCTACTTCGTCTGGAGGTGGAGATGGCGGCTAGGCTCCTACCAATGGAACTCCCTGCCCGACACTACGGCCACCACAAAAGTACATAATTCATTTTTATTACATTGGCGCCTTGCCGATCATAAATTGCGTTATAAATAATACATTGAAATGTACAAAATCTATACTGTCGTACGGGCACATATACATAGAACATAGGTGTGAGTATATATATTCGTATGTATACATAGTATACTAGTATATATTAATACATTTTTATATGAATATTGTTAATATTTAAATTTATGTTATGTTATAGATGGACAAGCATGAATTTATGTTAGTCTGTGTTTGTACGTACCTACAGGTTAAGTCTGTTTGAGCTATTTCGCTCTACTTAGACATTAAAAGGTTGTCTAGCATCTGTGATTGATATGCGTGCCATTTAATTTTTATCATACATCATAGTCATATTGAGCTATCATTCTTGCGACTAGTGTGAGTTTCTCTCTTTAGTTGAGTGAATTAAAATATATATGCAGTCTGCAGCAGCATTTGAAATTGCCTGCTGTCTGTCAAAACCAGACAGCCTCAAGTGGTATTACCGAAAATAAAGTAATATAATAACGGCGCAACATCCAAATATTTTTCTGACAACTCTCAACAATACACGGCATATTACTATCACTTATCAAATACCTAGTTAGCAAGCATTAAAAGTAATCGCCGCATGACATACAGGTTGTCCATGTTAAGCGTATGCCGAAGATTTAATAATTGTAAAATGCCATGTTGTATCTTTTAAGTGGATTAAGGTTTAACTGGACAAAACGAAATTTTTGTAGCACTGTACGCATATCAAAAAAATATTTTTCAAAACATGTGATTCATACAAAGATAACCTGCTTTGTCACAACCACTTTTTGATCAACTAGATTTCAATGAAATTATAAAAATATGGTGATTGCAATGTACATACTTCTGCTCCTACGGAATATGGTTCGAACCAGTTTCAAATGATAATTCCCTCTGTTTGCTTTAAGTTGTTTACCTAAAAAGAAACAAAAAATACTATAATTAGTAATGAAGGTTACAAACTCTAAAATACTATTTTAAATATACAGTCTATTATAATAAAGCAAGAGATTTGAAAAAGGCATCAGAACCAGCTAAAAATTATTTTTTGAAAATATAGGGTGGAGCGCGGATTTTACTTTTTTGCGCTGCAGGCGCACGGGAATGTGGAGTGAACGTGGCTTATAGTGGCTGACGGAAGATTTGTATTCGCCTGCCCTTCCGCTGCCATCATGCATTGGACACGTAAGGAGAGGTCATTTTGTGTTGAAGAGTATTTTTCAAAGGCGCACTTGATCATTGCAGTGCAGCGTGCTTTTCGTTTACGATTCGCTGTTCCCCCACGCGGACGTGGGGTACTTCATTGAAAACAGCAGGTAATGTGTCATGTGTACGAAGGGTACTGCAGCAGTACTGCAATCACCGAAACGCTCTGCAATCTTTGAAACTCTCTGCTCGGAAGCAATCACTTGCTCTTGGCATTTCCTGGATTTTTTCAGTGGCTCTTGAGGCAATGCAATTAGAGGATACTTGGTTCCAACAGGATGGTGCCACTGGGGTGGAGCGCGAATTTTGCTTTTTTTACTGCAGGCTGTGGCGGCACTGTTGGTCCACGAGAGTGTAGAGTGAACGTAGCTTATAGTGGCTGATGGGAATGTAGAGAAAACGTGGCTTATAGTTGCTGACGGGGGATTTGTATTGGCTTGCCCTTCAGTTGCCATCATGCGTTGGACACGTGAGGAGAGGTCATTTTGTGTTAAAGCGTATTTTTCAAATGCGCACTTGATTATTGCAGTGCAGCGTGCTTTTCGTTTACGATTCGCTGTTCCCCCACGCGGACATGTTCCTGGACGGCAATCAGTTGCAAATTGGGTACTTCATTGAAAACAGCAGGGAATGTGTCATGTGTACGAAGGGTACTGCAGCAGTACTGCAAATACCGAAACGCTCTGCAATCTCCAAAACGTTCTGCTTGGAAGCAATCACTTGCTGTTGGCATTTCCTGGATTTTTTCAGTGGCTCTTGAGGCAATGAAATTAGATGATACATGGTTCCAACAGGATGGTGCCATTGCACACACAGCGAGGGTTGCCATGAATTTTTTGAGGCAAATATTTCCTGAACGGCTTATCTCATTGAGGGGTGATGTAAACTAGCCGGCACTCTCACCAGACTTAGCCCCATGCGGCTTTTTCCTTTGGGGCTACCTGAAGTCGAAGGTGTATATCAACCGTCCCAACAACTTGGCAGACTTAATTAAAAATTTTGAGGCTGAAATTGGCAGAATACCAGTCGACATGCTGAAAACTTTAGAAAACGTATGACATGAAAACTTTTGCAGCAGTGTGTGGATGGCGAAGGTTGACATGTGCCAGATACACTATTTAAAGCCCTGCAATTTAAAAATTTTCTGTTGAATATAATTCAAATAAAAAATAAATTTTTCTAAGGTTCATAATATTTTTATTTCATTTTCCATTTTCGCGCTGCACCCTTGAGTAAAGGTGGTGAAACACATCACAACAGCGATTGACTAGCATATCCAAAGATCACAATATATAATATCCGTTGGTCCCCAGGTTGACTGACCTTAATACACCTGACTTTTGCTTGTGGGGTTATTGCAAATAGGAAGTCTACAAAGCAAAACCAACAAATTTGAATGAACTTAAGCTTTACCTGTCTCAACTCTCCAAGCAGTAGTGAGCAACTTCTTGGTAAGATGCTGCTCGCTCAGGCATCAACAAGCTAGGGGGCATTTAAATTCTATTACGTTTAAAACTAATTAAGCTATATTTAATAAAATTAAATGACTTTAAAGCTATGAATAAAAGAAAAATGAATTGCATACACTGAAAAAAAATTAATTTAAGTATTTTAGTGTAGCAATATTCATCAGCCACCCTGTATGTTGCAGGAACTAAACATAAAATGTATTTTAACCTTTGCCGAAATTTGTTGTTAGGATAAATGAACCTGACCGGTTTATAAAGGCAGTCTGCCGAAGGAAGTGTGGTACCAAACTCATGTTGGCAATACTGGCAAACAAATAATGTCATCTATATTAAATTCATTTCTATAACAGGTGTGTATATTGTACAGAGACTGACACAAGCATTTGTATCTAAGTTTTACAGAACTAAATTTATTCAAAACTGGTTTCAAACTTAATAGTGTGTTTGACTGATATCTTGTCCGAAAATACAAAACAAAACATTAATCTTGAGTTAAGCCATCTGCAGGTGAATTAAACTTTTGTGTATGGCAACATAAATTGATACGTGACAGCGCATAGAGAAAGGGACCTAAGGGTAAAAAAATCAATTTTCACTTTTTTTTTTTTATGTGGACAACATCTGAGCATCGAATGAGACCGATCCCATGCCCCAAAAGTGTTCCCTCCCAGAGAGAGGCGCATTTTATGAAAGTGATAGATACACGTATTTAAATCTTTAAAATGGCTCTCCTGAACAAAACTGGTTTTTACCTTTAAGTCCCTTTCTATTTTGCGCGTCACATATGGTGGTGGACGAAAGAAAACGGCAGAAAACATCACATGAAATAATTAGGCAAGTGAAGGCTCGATTTTTATGTATTCCATGTCGTATTGGTTATCAATGGTTGTTAAGCAAGTAAGAGGTCGGTAATGAGATATCTTCATCTTAAAAAATGGATTTGTTTACAGAAAACTATTTACTATTTTCGTCATATATAGTTTGTTGTTAAAGTTGTATGTTTTTAGCAAAAAAAAATATGTATACTTAGTAGGGACATAAATACTGTTACACACGTTTTATGCTGTAAAATAAAAAGTACTGAATGTTTTTGGACCAAATATATTTTAATATATTTATTGATGCATATTGTATCCAAAAAGAATCTACTTATTCGAAATGTCACACGCCTTAAGTCGCACTGGCCAATCGTCAATAGCTGCACGAACCTCGTCCATTGGAAAATTGGCCACAACTCGAACCAAAGCAGTGTTAGGAGATCCAATGTTGGGGTATCTTTTGTGACAAACTTTGTCCTCTAAAATCGTCCACAATTTGTATTCTAATGTGTTCAAATCTGGACTGCCTGAGGGCCATTCTTCAGAGGAAATGAACGCTGGCAAATTGTTTCGAAGCCAGGCCTGGGACGTTTTAACCTGGGCCGGCGCAGAATCCTGCTGAAAAGTCCATGGCTGGTTTTGGAACAGGGAACTGTTAAGAGGCTTACAACAGCTTCCAAAACGGTTTCTTGGTAAACTTTGGCCGATGTTTTGACTCCTTGTTCGCAGAAATGCAGGTCAGTGACCCCATTGTAAGAGACACCCCGCCAAACCATGACTGAAGCTGGGTGGTGATCCTTTTCCAACCTTGGGATTAGTTCAGATGCTTTCTTAGATGATCGCGCATACACTGTACCATTTTTCTTGTTAAATTTTTCATGAACGGTAAAAATTTGTTCATCATTCAACAAAATTTTTCTGTGCAAGTTGTCAGCGTATTTCACCAAAAGACGTTTGCATTTTTCAATCCTACCTTTTTTTTAAGCTGCAGTCAATAAATGTCCGGTACGTCGTTTGAAAACCCCAAGTCCCAAGTCTTTTTTAATGATTCGACTCCTGGTCTTTTGCGTCATATTCATCTCACGGGCCATGATTTTCTGTTTTCGGAGCGGATTTCTGTGAATTCTTGATTTAACGGCTTTGATGACATGCGGTGTTCGAACAGAGCGTGGGCGGCCCGACCGGTGGCGGTCGTTTACATCTCCAGTCTCCTCAAACAGTTTTATGCATCGGTAGACGATCATGCGGCTAATCCCTAGTGGCCGGAGCGTTTTGAAAATATCGCTTTTTTCATTTCACACTTGAAAAGCGGTATTACAGCGATACGGTTCTCATTATCTGACCACTCCATGATGAAAGTTGAAACAATTTTAAAATCCCGTTACAAACTAACGCTATTAAGGTTAGCTTTTAAAACCCATTTGACATTAACGGGGTATGTTCAGTTCTACTATTGAAATGGGTGTGTTCAATGTTGTAACAGTATTTATGTCCCTACTTAGTAAGTAAATTATTATCCAAGCTTATACTAGGCGTGTTTTGTTAGTACTTGCTTATTAAACAAGTAAGTGGTGGCTAGGGCAACAACTTTAATACTTTACGAGAAATTTTTCAAATTTTATTGTATACAAGAACTGATTGGCTTTATGCAGCCGTTTATTTTGAATTGAAGAAATGATAAGAAAAAAAAAATATTCAAGAATGACTAAAAGCGTGTAACAACTGAGCTTGCATATTCACTATCATTTTTATATTCTTGTGCTATGGTGTGAATTTATCGTGTTATCGACCGCCTAAGCTAGTTGTTTATAGAACATGGGCAGTGTTTCATGAATTGAATAGATTTCAAGGTTTCATAACAAACGGTTGTTCGTCAGATCTGTCTATTGTTTCTTTCAAAGTTTTAAAGTTCACTTGCTCGCTTAAATACCCAGCAAACCAAACTTTCAGAGTTCGGTCAGAATTCTGTACGACAATCGGCAAAATGTTTCGATTTCTTACCGAGTTCATAACGAAAAACATACTCGTATGAGAGGGTTGACAAAAATTCTGAACTACTACAAATCGAACTGAATTCGTAACGATATCGGTAAGAATTCTGAATAGAGTTCAGATATTGTTCATAATTGTCTGATATCAGACATTGTTGGTAAATTTGGTTTACTGGGTATGACCTGTTTTTATAATCTAACGCCACAAAATAAATCGCCGAATTGCATTTAAAGTCCAATAAACAGGGATTCCCTTAACATGAACCTAAAGGTAGTCAAATAAAAATAAGTCAAGGTGAGATCTGAGCTACTGCAGGATATTAGAATTAAAGGTAAGCACTCGACTTCGCAGCTCCTTGCCTCTCATTACTTCAACATCATTTAATACTTAAATTGGCCCGAATACTTCAAGTACTCCTACTAGAATACTTAAATCGGCCCAATTCGCTGCCCTATTCGGTAAAAGTCCCCATTATATTTGCTGACTTTAGCTTTCATTATCATACCGAGGTAAAAAATCGATTTCTATTAATAATACGTGAACCTCTATTTTATGAGCCCAATTTTATGCGAAGCCAAAAGCGATGTACAGTATCAAAAGTCCGCTACTTTAGCCTTATTTTTTATATCTTACCCCAAACTAGTCCTTCAGTCCTTTTCTCCAATCGGTATCAAAAGTCCGCTACTTTAGCCTTATTTTTTATATCTTACCACAAACTAGTCCTTCAGTCCTTTTCCCAATCGATTTATTACAGAGTATAAAAATGTCTACCAGATTCTTAAAATTCTTTAGTTTATAGCAATCGAAAATTGATTTAAAAAAGGTGGTGTTTTGCACTCCGATGTCGGTACAGTTAATGAACAGCGACACGGAACAAACTATATTGTAAACGTTGTCTTCTTCATGTTTTACTCAAATTGCGAGTGTTTTAAGTATGGTTTATAAAGAAACGTTTATTCGGGGCATAACTCGTCTATTTAAACCTGTGGATTGGCCATTAGGATGCAAGAATATTACACGCTGCATATGTACGAGTATACGTTTGGTAGAGAGTTTGCAAAATCTCTAATATCTACCGAGAACACGGACATTATTGACATCTTACAAGACATTTTAAGGGCAGGTCTCATTGATACTTTTTACTGCATCAATAATAAGCTTTCGAATTGACAACTTGACCTTTCTAATATGATTATAGAACATGTCTACATTTTTATTAATAATTCAAAGGAAAAAATCGCATTTTCTTTTCCTCACTTAAAGAAACAAATATAAAATAACACATGCCTACATGTTCATTCAAGGGTATGTGAAGTAAATGGGTATACCAGACAATAAATTGACTTTAATAAACAAAATGTTAATAATATGTTTTCCATTTCCATTGAAAAATAAGGAAAAGCAAAATGAGAAGAAGACTTTGTTTGTATACCCTACACGCTGCACTTCTGTGGTATCGGATATTATTACTAAGTGCTAATGTTTGTGATCAAAGTACTTGTCAAACTTATGAACCGATTTCGAAAAAACTTACGTACATTGATAAATGTGGGTTTGGAACCATGTTTTAATATTAATCAAAGGTTTTCCCCGATTTCAGAACCTGCAGCTCTTCAAGGGTTACATCCGATTATGACCAAATATGACAAAAATCGCATACAGCTTCATAAGCGACTTACAAGCAACAATGGTGCAATTAAATCAAATCGCATTATGTTTTCGTATTGCCCCCACTCCTGATTTCCGCTCTAGAAGCCACAAGTTAAATCCAATCGATCTCAAGTTTTACATGGTGCATTATGAGCTACCCATAAAGGTCCTCGGTATAACTGGACTATATCAGTCCATATTTCTATGAAGCCCCCTTACAAAAGTCATTCTCGATCTATTTTTCCAACCAAAAATTTTCAAAAGACCGATCAAAACCCCTTTTAGCCAACCAAAATTGTAAAATTAATCACTCACAAACTCAACACAGACAACTTTGTATATGAGATCACTTGTAGTGGCAATGACTGCCAAAGAGTGTACGTTGCAACAACAAAGCGAACATTAGGCATCAGAATCTCAGTACACGAAACAGATATTCGAAAAGTCAAGGAGACAACTGCACTTGCACAACATGAAAAGAGAGCGGACATAAAGTAAACTTTAAAATCGTCAAAATACTCGTCAGAGAGAGAAACTAAAACAAAAGATATGTACTGGAGAGCTTAAGAATCCAACAAAGAATAAACAAATCTTTAAACACCAAAGAAGATAACGACAACACTAAGCTGCAGTATTCCGTTGCGTTATTTTGAAGCATACTCGTACAGTTCTGTGATATTAGTATTTAAGTTTCCTCCTTCTGTGATTTTTACATAATATAATTACACTGTGGAACATTTTTGGGGTTATTGTCTGGGGGGTGAGAAATTCCAAGTCAGGGTGATGGTACTAGGTCAGTATATTAAAACCCTCAAAGGGTTTTGCGTTCGTATGTGCCGGTTTATTAAGTGAAGTTACTTAATTTTGAATAAAAGCAGAACGCGTTAATCGATTTCTATGATCTATGTCGCATTTTGTTTATAGGTTATGTGACTTTACGTGAAAGTTATAAGACTCTACACGTTTTTCCGTTTGGGATTTATATGTTTTAAAAAAAAAAATTTTTTTTTGGCAAAATTTTCTTCATAAATTTATTTCTAATTGCAAAAATGTTGATTTGGTAAAGAAACAGTATATTAATGGATTAAAGAAAATGTAATTATTAATTTTTCTCAATTTATTTCAGCAAAATCGAACTAGTCGTTCTCGAGTTATGTCAAACTACGTTTTTGGCAACATTTTACAACTAAGCGAAAAAACATCAAGATAAGGAATAAATGTAAAAGGTCATAAAAAAACTGGCACATACGAACACAAAACCCTTTGAGGGTTTTAATATACTGACCTAGTACCATCACCCTGACTTGGAATTTCTCACCCCCCAGATTGGCTGTTGTACTGGGTTATTTATTTTATTATTTATTACTTGTGTCGTAAAGTCCAGTTTCTTTTATTAATATAAGTAATTGTTCGTGATGTAAACTAAATCGTAAGTTGGGTAAACTATTTACTAATAGTATAGCAAAAAGAAAAATTAATGTAATGTAACTTAATTTATTTTCGTCTACATCATATTTAATAAAAATTCTCCTGGCGAAGTTAGAAACAAACCAACGAAACGTTAAGAAAAAGATGAAATAATTAATTTTATTTACATCAAAACATAAAACTTGACCATCACAGCCCATATAACTATAAAAAATACAACAAAAGAAATAAACAACAAATTGGTCATTAAAAATCTGAAATCATAATGTAATTCAACTTGAAAATTCAATATTCCCTTTTAAAAAATTTCTACTATTTAATTATATAAATTTATAATATTAACATTATTTTTAATATTTAGAACAACAAGAACTTCAGACTGGCCGAGTTTAAATAACTTTCATCATAGGGAGACATTGACATATGAAAAAAACATTTACTATATTTATGATCCATATGCAACCCAACATCCATAAAAACCCAACACTATTTTCAGTTAACCTTAAATAAAGCCATATTTGGATGCGAAATAAAAGTTGCTTCAATTAATTTTGGAAATATCGACATTACAATTGGTTGCTTTTGATTAATTTAATTTTATTATCCCTATGACTAAAACGTACGCTTTTTTGGACCTCATGGGTCCATGAGTGTAAACGCAAACCTCAGTTAAATCAAAAAAACATAAATCCATTTTTGAATCCTTAGTGCAATTATCTTTAATTCAGAAATATTGAGTCTATATTTATAATTGGTCGCATGTTGTGCCCCTAGGATTCATACGCCCAAGAAAATTCAAAAAGCTCAGTTATACTCAGCTCATTTATACTCAAATAATAAAGAGATAAGATAATTCAGGTATAACAATAATTATATGGTAAAGGATATTATAAAGAAATATCCCAAAAAGGGGACTCATTTCCATATCTCTATTGCTTTTTTACAAAGCTTGTATCAAATGTATATATTTATTATATTTAACACTGAGTTTATACAATAAATAATATGAGATTCAAAATATATTTTTAGAAAAAAAAATCCCAAAAACATCTGCACCATACGAGTATAATTATTTCGATGTCTATAGCCAAGTCATCATTGGGACCGTTCTTTGGGCCACAAGAGTCCATTGGTCCACCACACCACCACTACACAAATAATCTAAGATAGGGTGGCGCATGAATCGTGCTACAAAAACTTAACGTAATAACTTTTTTTCTGTTTAAGCAATCGCCTTATTCTTTATTTTATTTGGAAGATTGGTACAGGGTATTCCATTCAGGGTATAACAATTTAATATATTTCTAAAACACACAATATTTAAGATATAAAGTTCAAATTTATTCCAGATGTAGTGCAAATGTTACATTTAAAAAATGAAATTCGATTTAGGTCATATGAGCACCACGAGCCTGTGAACAGCGAGCTATTCTTTGAAACTAATTTTCCACCACTCTTACACACATTTCGACAGAAACGTTGGCAATTTCGCGTTGGATGCTTTGAGCTCGTCTAACATTGACATTATGTGGCCCTTGAAAAGAAATCCAATGGCTTAAAATCGCATAAACGAGGTGGCCGTCCGACCAGACAATTTCTCGAGATAATACTTTCACTGAATTTGCCTTTCAGTAACTCGGTTTTAACGCGTTATGTGTGGCTAGTAGCACCGTCTTGTTGAAACCACGTATCGATCATGTCAAGCTCATTCAATTCTGACCACAAATAATTTTCTAACGCTCTCCATTGACGGTAACTTGACGATTGTTTTCATCAACGAAAAAATACGCCCCAATCACACCTCCGGCATGAAAAACCACACCACACAGTAATTTTTTCCAATATTTTACTCAGCCAGAAATGGGCTTCATCGCTGAAGATGATTTTTCGATGAAATTCTGGAATTCTCAGAATTTCGGTTAAAATTTTTAATGATTTCCAAATGTTGCTCGTAAGTGAACTTTACCATATTGAAAATGTTAACTACGACTACTTTAGTCGTAGTTAACATTTTTGATAATTGATCTGTTAGTTTGACACTAACAGATCAATTACAGTGTTTGAAGGCGAGTTGACATAAAGATAGGAAATTGTTGTGTCCCTATTGGAAATGCCTTTATTTAGATTTTTTTAAATGAATGCTTGGGATACCGAAAAAGGATTTGGAAAGTGCAGCAGTACCATGCCTTGCAGTGCTGCTTTTCCATCCATAGGGAATTAAGGCCGGAGTTGGCGAAACTACTCCGAGTAAATGGACCGTTATGAAGCTGGTAAGCATGTTTGCCGGATCTGGAAGCATTGCACTTGGACCGAAACAACGAGATCTCTATGTTCGGGTTCAAGAAACCGTCGCAGCTGTAGCATCTTCTATTCAGGCAAATCCATGCGTTTCGACTTGAAACTTATCGGTGAAAACTGCAGTTATCAGACGGTCATTACAACGGATAACTCATGATCACTTAAACTTGTTACAGTACAAAGTCTAAATTAAACCCTAAATACAGCAGCTTGAAAAACTTTTTGTTTATGCCTGATGAGGCTCATTTTCATCTAAACGTCAATGTTAACAAGCAAAATTGTGGTATTAAGGAGTGACTCTAATCCTCAAATACTTCATGTGACCGAACTGGACCCCTAACAAGTTACTATGTGTTGCGCAGTTTCATTGAGCTGCATTGTGAGGCTATTCTCCCTTAAAGAAAATGGTGTGACAGTGACTGCCAATGGGGCTCGTTATGTTAAGATGTTGAATGAGTTTTTTAAACCACAACTGAGCCGAAGAAGTATCTGATTCAACAGCATTTGGGTTTAGTAAGATGGAGCAACTACAAATATAGTCAGATTGGTTATGGTAGAGCTCCAACGAAAATTCCCAAAGGAATTAAGATCTAGAAATTGCACTTTTCACTGACCCCCCATGTCACCGGACCTGATTATTCGGGGATTATGTCAAGCAAGAGGTTAACAAAACGAAACCAAGGAATTTTACTGAATTGAAGTAGGCTATTTAAACAATAATTCTGCGATCCCAACTTCAACTTTTCAGCAATGAATAATTTTCTGATCAAGTTTTACATATGCGTAAAAATCATTGACAGTCTATCATATTTAAATACAATTTGTCATAACAAATTTAAATTTATTTTTCTATCCATTAAAAAAAAAAACAAAAATGAAATACATTGTTAAAAAAAAGTTATTTAAATTTCTTTTTGCAGCTCAATTGTTGCGCAACTCGTACCTGAAAAGTTTTAACGCGTGGTCAATATCGAGGTTCACGACTTTTTTAAAGAAAAAAACACAGAAAATTCAAATTGAATGGGGAATGTTTCTTATCATTTGAAAGAACATTTTTTGGCGTTTGTTTTTTGAAGATTATGTCTATCAAATATTGGCCGCGGCTACGCCTCAGACTGTCCAATTTTCGATCACTCGTTTGAGCATTTCTGGTGGTAACTTGCGAATGACACGCGTGATCTTTTGCTCCAAGGCCTGAATCGAAGCGAGTTTGTCCGCATAAACTTCGGACTTTGCATATCCCCACAGGAAAAAGTCTAACGTTGTGATATCACATGATCTTTGTGGCCAATCGACCGGCCCAAAACGTGAAATTATCTGCTCACCGAAGTGTTCTCTCAATAAATCCATTGATTGATGCGATGTGTGGAAAGTGGCGCTGTCTTGTTGAAACCAAATGTCGCCGAGATCACGAGCTTTAATTTAAGGCATCAACTAGTCGGTTATCTTAGCACGATAACGGTCGCCATTGACGGTTACGTTCTCACCGGCATTATTTTTGAAGAAATATGGACCGATGATTCCACCGGCCTACAAACCACACCAAACCGTTGTTTTTTCTGGATGAAGTGGCAGCTCTTGAACTTCTTCTGGTTGTTCTTCGTCCTAAACGCGGCAATTTCTCTTGTTTATATAACCATTGAGCCAGAAATGTGCCTCATCTCTGAAAAAATTGGCTCAAAAACGCACAAAACACATTCCTCACAGAACGTGAATTTTCGTATTAAAGTTGAACGATTTGTAAACGTTGCTCAGGCGTAATTCTTTCCATGATCAAATGCCAAACAATGCTAAGCAAAAATAGCATGACGAAATGATACGACTTACACTTTTTCACAGGTTCTTTAAGTCCTGGCTTCCCTTCCAGGCCGATTTTGTCCATTTACAATTTCAACCAGCTTTGGAAAGTAAGGACGCTAACATGTTTCAACAGACAATTAGATGGACGGACGGACATAGCAAGATGGTCTTAGATTTTTTTACACGATCATTGTTTGAACGATCCATTGTTTGAGCAGTTGTATGGCAAGTGGCACCGTCCTGTTGAAACCAAGTGTCGGCAAGATTACGGGCTTCAATTTTAGGTAACATAAAGATCGATATCATGGTGCGATAGTGAGCACCATTCACGGTTACGTTCCATTATCATTATTGAAAAAATAATGAATGCGGCAATTTTGTTTATTGACTTTGCCGTTGAGCCAGAAATGGGACTCATCACTGAACAAAATTTTGGTCGAAACAGCCGAGCTTCCCGTTTCTCACCGAACGCTCATTTCCATAAAACGGTATCCAACATTTGAAGGTAATTATTTTCAAAAAATAAATGCCATAAAATGTCCTTTCAAATTAATAATAAGGATTCCACACTTGATTTGAATTTTTATATTTGTTTTTTGTTCTGAAAAAATACCAGCTAAAGAAGCGCAAATTAAACTCGGTTCTAACCAAATTGTTCATAGTGCGTTATGGGTGATCTATAACTATCTCTGGTGAACTTGAGTCATAACGGTCCATGGTTTCGAATAGCTCCCACACAAATATCCCTCCAGATCTGAGGTCATGTTGCTTTATAGTCACAAGTTACATTAGGCCACTGAGTTAGCCTTGTTAAAGGTCTCCATATCGGTCCATGTTAATGAATAGCCTCAATTTAAAAGCTTTTAGTGATCCGAGGTTCTGTATCTCTAGAAACCACGAATAACTTTAGTTTCTGTGTAGAGCTCGGAATACCTAACCATGGTTTTAATGAAAGTTATCTATCCGTGTTTTTAAATATCGTTCACATTACGGTCACTCCTGACTAGAGGTCACCCAGAGCTAAAAAGCAAAAATAAAGTGCAATTTAAACCAAATTTCGCAAAGAGCTTTTTAAGTAACTAATTGTTAATCACAATAATGTTCGACCATAGCCCTTATACAAATCAAAAGCCCTCATACAAATGAACATTCACATTTAAAGTCCTGTTGTTATACAGGAACATCTAAAATCCAAACTGGCTAAAACTAATAGTTAAGTTCGACCTATAACTACCCTTGGTAAAATTGGATCATAACGGTAAATGTTTTCATGCAGCCGCCAAAAAATATCCCTTTCGATATTAAAGTCGCCAATTAATTCCGACCTGCTCAAACTCCAGTTCTAGGCGAGGACCTTTTAAATATCACAGTGATGTCGAGTATCTTAAAGTCAGTCCAGCCCAACTTTTACTTTCATTCTTGTTATTTTTCTGCGAACTTTCTTTTCAACAAAAGTATCCTGTTTAATTAAATTTAGCAAGGCACAAATATGGTAAAATCTTATAAGACTAAACAGTCGAAGACAAGCTCTCTCACTCTCTCTAAGATCCAAGGCAAGGCAATAGCCAACTTATGTTATGCTGTAAAAACGAAGGACACCTTTCTCCATTGACCATACTCGGCGACTTGTCAATGAATGTTCCTTAAAGATGTTCATACTGTTGTACGTTTAACCTTTTGCTGCGTTCCTTAACGTTTGTTTCTGTCATTGTCTTTCCCTGTGTCGCTCTCTCTCTCTCTCTGTCATATCCTTTTCATATATCGCACACACACTCACCCGTACATTTATTGTTAAAACATTCGCTTTTGTTGTCTTGCCTTCGAGTTCTTTTTGTGGCGCAGTTGTTCTTGCTGTAGTTGTTGTTTTTTTTTTGGAGAATCACAATGTGCGTATCCTTTGCAAGGACATCATCACACATCGTTTATCACTTGTTCATTTTTTGCTATTGTTGTTGTTGTTGCCTTGTTCGGCTGCCGCTGCTGTTGGTTGAGTCGCCTCATATTGTTTCGTAATACTTTGTGTTTGCGAGTATTTAGAATGTTGCTGTTGTTCTTGTTGCTGCTGTTGTCTTTCGGATTATGTTTTATGCTTTAACACTTTATGGGTGCTTTTAACATGCCTTCCCTTTGTCCTCTGTACTCGGTGCCATGTGTGTAATTCGCATTCATACGCACACATACACATGTACACACGTTCGTATGCATGTTTGAATGCTTTTTTGTCTTTCTTTCATCACTTGTTTTTCTTTCGCTGTTTCTCTTCGTCTTTGTGTCGGTCTTGACTTGTGTTGTTGGAGCGCGCGCGTTTCTTGGTGAGTGTGTGTGTGTGCGTCTGTGAGTTTGTTCCACATTTCGACAGTTCTTTTGTTGTCATTTTATATTTTCTTTACAATGACAACAAGAGAGAGAGACACAAAAGTTGCAATTTTCTTTTCATATGTAAACCCCGCCGCTCTCCTTTCGAAAACGTGAAGAAAAACAAATGAGAGCCAAAAGGTTGATATGGTGCCTTATTCTGCTGGCGGACTTTTACAAAGTCGGGGTTATAGGGTTTTTTTTTAAGGATTTCTATTGAATGGAACATAATATATTAGGTTCGGCGTAGTCTATTTATGCTTAAAATACTCAGCGGGACAGGTGGCTTGTCTGGGGTTCAGACTTCGGGGAAGAACTATAAGTAATGTTTACAAATATGTTTAATTCAGTGGATTCTTCAGTACTCACGGTAGTTGAAAAAAAAATATATAAATTACTCGTAATGAAAATCCATGTTGTCAACAATAATTGCTAATTGACCGTTGTCTACGGTGGCATTTACTTTGCAGTCAGGCAGATGTGATTGCGAAGTTCCCCTTTCCATAAACTTGTTAGTAAAAATGTCAACTTTCTCAGTCTGTAAAAATGTATATGTGACGCGCAAAATAGAAAGGGACCTAAGGGTAAAAACCAGTTTTGTTCAGGAGAGTCATTTTAAAGATTTAAATACTTGTATCTTTGGTGTACCATCACTTTCGAGCATATCTCTGGGAGGGAACACTTTTGGGGCATGGGATTGGTCTCATTCGATGCTCAGCTGTTGTCTACATCAAAAAATGAAAATTGATTACGATTATCATGTTAAGTGACCCAACTTTTGCAATCGATGTCTTCCTATCGGGATAAAAATTGCACCAAGGTTAGTCCTATTGAATACGAGAAGTAGTTTAGGCACAAACTTTGAACGAGATCGGTCAAGGACCTTCTGAGTTGGGGAGTCGAATTATGACATTTTGGCCTAACAGGTGATTTTTCGCAGCCATGTTACTTATTACGCATAGTTCCTAGCTAAATTTATCCCGAGAGTTTAAGAAGGCTAATTATTCTGGATTAAAAAAAATCACTTGCAAAATAAAAAATAGTTTTTACTTTCTTTTCCAAAAAGGGACCTTTTTTGCTCAAAAGATTCCGGAAGAAATCATTAGCCCCCTGAGAAAGTACAAAGTTTTGTTCCAAAGTTAAATGTGTAACAACAGCGAATTAAACGGGATTTGGTTACTACAAAGAATTTATTTGTTGCCACCACTAATTAGTTTTTCATAATTGGTTGGTTGTGATAACAGTTTTGGCAACCAATAGTATTACCTAATTTGATTGGTATAACCGACTTACTGGTTGTAAGTATCGTAATATTATTATAGCTACCATCTTATGGTATGTGAAACCATGTCACTACCAATACAATAGAATGTTGGTGTTTGCAACAGAAAGTATGTTTAGCCAATCGAATATTTTTAGTTCGGACTATCCCAGAGCTTGCACCCCGCATTCACAGATGACATGGGCATCCTAAGGGGAATTGTACGATATGTGTCTCTATCCCTAGTATGAACTGCGTTATTGAAATTGCAAATGGTTGGAAATGCGAAAAAGACAGAGCTACTAGTTGCATCTACTATAACAATGTGTAGAAAAGGCCCAAAATCAATAAGGACACATAGTCTATCGTAGTGATCAATGGCCTCCTTAGTGGTATTTTGCAATTTTCCCGGCAGATATGATTTTTTTAACAATCTTAATTTGAAAAACATTTAATACTTTGCCACTTTAAACTATCATTGAACACGTATTTAAGTTCCTCAACAAGAACTCTATCTTTAATGGCGATCTTAAAGACTAATTTCTCCCTAGGGTTACGACCATAAGGCCATTACGATGTTTAAATTGAAAACGACATAATTTTTAATAGCCTTCCAGTTGTAAAATAACAATATCTTCCACGTAGGCCTCTTCATTGCAGGGGTAGTTTCCATCGCCGACATTCCGGCTGGTTACAAAGGCCAACCTCATCCCATGCTGCGGTAAAGTGGATCAAATATTTCACGCTCAGTGCACAAAAAAAAACAACATCAACTAAAGGGGACATAAGCTCATAATCTGCTGCTGTTGCTGCTGCCGTTGTTGTTATTTTTGTCGATGTTATTGGTGTCATTGGCTGATGGTGTGGTTGTAGTTGTTATGCTTTCCGACCGGAAGCGTATGATTTATAACACATATTAGAACATTGCTATACACACACACACGTACACCGCCGAAAAAAGGCTTGTATTGGGATTTTGGCATTCTGGGTGTATGTCATACATATATTTCGTTATGTCACTTTGAGAGTAATTGTATCGTTGGCGAAAACGAAAGGAAATAAAGCCGGCAGGCTAATGCTAATAAATCATTAAACGGACCACATTCATGTCACATTTTTTAACAATTCCACAACAAAGGTCTGAAACACGTAACGGCAGGAGCTCATATTTCATCGCGGTTTTCCGAATGTCTGCACGTACGGGAGTGGTTGCTCATACAGGGTACCCCAGACAAAATAATCGTTGGTAGTTTGCTATGTGTTTAAAAACGAAACGATTTAATTTTAAAACCTTGCCTGTTTTATACCCTGCACCACTCTGTGGAATAGGATATTATAAGTTACTTTCAAGGAAAATCTTTGTAACTTAACTATAAAACGCGGAGAATAGAAAGGGACCATTTTAAAGATTAGATCCCTTTCTATTTGCGCTTAGAATCGTCGACTTCACTTTCATAAAACGCGCATATCTCTGGAAGGGAACACTTTTGAGGCATGGGATCGGTCTCATTCGATGCTCAGATGTTGCCCACATCAAAAAAAAAATGAAATTGATTTTTTTACCCTTAGTTCCCTTTCTCTATGCGCTGTCACATATAATGACTTGCTATCCGACCGTATAAAGCCTGTTATCAAAATACAACTCCCAAGTATTTTCCTAACTTTATGAAAATTGGCAGATGTATGTTTTTGGTCCAAAGCCGTTCGCTAATTAACCGAATTAAAAAAAAACGGTTCAGATTTAGATAAATATGTACATCCAATTTTTTAGATTTTAGCTATAGTTGCCACATCGTCATCTTCGACGACCATTTTAACTAGTTTTTTATGAAGTTTTTTAATAGTTCCGATAAAAAGTTTAATAAGGTTACCTCTAATTAGTTTAGACTTAAGTCCTTTATCAATGTCTTGAACAAACACTTACTAGTGATGTCTGGGGTGTTCCTATCGAATGATCTTGCTAAAAACTGATATGCGATAAAAACGATTCAGCAGCGAAACCTTCTCAATGAAAATTTTTGCTTGATCTTTGCATGTTGATGCAACATTCTTTTAGACCACAAATCCTTCCACAATAATCAAAAAATGTTCGCCAATAAAAAAATGGTTAATAATTATTTTGCTGCGTACACATGCTCGGCAATGACGTACGAGGGCGACCGCCAAAGTAACTGGCCTAACATAAAAAGAACCGTTTTTTTGGAATTATTATTTATTATTTTTCAACATAATCTTCTTCCAACTCAATACACTTCATCAAACGTTTTTCAAGTTTTATAATTCCATCCGAAAAATAACATTTTTCAAGACCTTCAAAATATGCCTCAGTTTCAGCAATAACCTCGCTATTGGACGAAAATTTTTTGCCACGAGAATTTTTTTTAAATTTGGAAACAAGAAATAATCAGAATTCGGCCAGTTTTTGTTGAGTGTGTGAAGGAGCATGATCTTGATGAAAAAGAACTTTTTTTTTCTAAATGCGGTCGTTTTATCTTGATTTCTTCACTCAACCGATCCAATAATGCACAATAATATTCACTATTTATAGTTTTTCCTTTCTCAAGATAATCAATAATTATTATACCCTTTGCATCCCAAAATACTGTGGCCATTACTTTTCCTGCTGACTTATCAGTTTTCGCCTTCTTGGGACCACTTTTACCAGCTTCTATCCATTGTTTTGACTGTTCTTTGCATTCTGGGATGTAGTGATGGATCCATGTTTCATCACCAGTTATGAATCGGCGCAAGAAATCTATTGGATTACGCTGATAAATCGCTAAAAGCTCCTCGGAATTGGTCCAACGGACGATTTTTTGGGACAAAGTCAACAAACGCGGCACCTATCTTGCGGATAGCTTTTTCATGTGGAGTTTATCGTGTAAAATACTCCAAACTTGTTTTTCGTGTATTTTAACAATATCAGCAAGTTCTCTGAGCTTTATTCGTCCATCTTTAGTCACTTCATTAAATATTTTTCTAATGTTTTCAATAGCAGTAGCAGTTTTCGGTCTTCCAGAGCGTTGTTCATCTTTCGTACTTGAACGACCCATTTTAAATTGTTGAACCCAGGATTTCACGGTGGAGTACTCGTATGATGGTGCATTATCACCATGAACAGAATCAAATTCATCTTTGATTAATTGTGGCGTATAACCTTTCATATAAAAGTGTTTAATTACCGCACGAAACTCTTTATTTTCCATTTTTCAAAAATTATAAAACTTGTTTACTTCAATCACCTGTAACAAAGAAAATAATCATTAAATATTTCGGAAATTTTGACAGATGGCTTATAAAAGATTGCTTTTAAAAAACAAAAAAAAAAGTTGCTAGTAAAACAGAAAATGTGCCAGGCCAGTTAGTTTTGCGGTCTCCCTCGTATTTGATTACTTTACTGAATTGGTAAAGGCGCCCAAATACTCGTAGTTATGATAGCTTTCCATCAATTTTTATTTCAGTAGCGGTCGACGTCATCAATACCACCTAGCTGCCAATATATTTAGAAAAGTCTGCCATTTCACGCCGGTATAATAAATAACACTATAACGAGTAACATTCAAGCTTAGTTTTTAATAATCAACGGAACTAAGTTGTCGGCCGTCATCAAGGATCCGTGAAAAAGTTTACCCTTAGTAAACAACTTCCAGATAAAAATTCGTACATAATGATTAAAATCTCGCAGCAGTTGCAGCCTGAACCGGAGGAGAGCCGATTCGTCGTTAATTGGGTAACTCCAGACAGATTAATGTTAGTTTAACGCGATGAACCACGGTGCTCCATAGCACTGGGGAAAGCTATAAAGCGACTAGCAACGTTCCTGCAGATAAACTGGGGAAGACAATTTTAGAATCAGCTGTGAAGGCTTCGCCTACCTCTTCGTGAGGGGTTGAGGTCTATATAAAACCTCTGCTTCTCCTTAGCACCCGGTTAATACGCAACTCCAATCCAAGCATTCATTTTATTAGCGACTTAGGTGGCAGTCCACAGCCACCGCGAAATTTTCCGAAGGGCCGTTAGGCTAGAACAACAGTTCTAGGAGTTCCGGATCTCTCGCGGCACCAGATATATGTATCTGCTTTGACCTCGTAGCACATGACTACTTCCAGTTTAGCGCCCCACACTCTGACTGGTAGCATCAATGTCCACACCAAGAATTCACTCCAGATTTAACCGCAAACATAAAGAATAAACAGGATTATTCTAGATGTATTTAAATCTTGCGGGGCAGCTCTTGGAATCAACTGAGAGAAAGAGAATAGATTCGGTAGGATTTTAACCTATGTCCTCATAACTTGATGCTAAAGGAATAATAGAAGCCGTACAAATATAGCCAATGCCGTGAGCTCACTTATTGGGTTCTGGAAGTGTTGGCCAAAATCCAGATTTGGACCCAAAAATCATCTTTTGGAGGTCCAATTTTTCTTCAAAGGATTTAGCGACAAGCAAAATTGCCATTATGGAAAATAACAGGAATAGGATCCTGGTAAGAAAGCTGACAAAACTACCTTCCGGCAAAACAATGCGCTTTTAATAAATCACCAGAAAGGCAACATGTATTTTTAATCGTAGATTAAGCCATTTTGGTTCTCCCTTTCGTCATCATTTCTTTACTGCAGTTTCTTTTTTCCCGTCATTCCGACTGTCCTTCTTACCGTTCGTCCTTCCGTCTGTGAATAAAAGACGAATGAAGAATAGGCGGACGGAATGATATCGATCTAACAAAATAACCTGGTTCACGATTTTAATCTGTCATCATTAGTTTTTTTCGATTGGAAATAGGTTAATTCGGTCGAAAGAGAAGAAAAACTAATTTTAAAAAAGACTAATTTTAAAAAAACTAATTTTTAAAAGTACATCATAGCCATTATGCTAGAAAAAAAAATCAATTTTAAGAGCGTAAAAGTACCCAGGAATGTTAGACCGTCCCTAATGTTTTGGGTAAACCATTTCATTTTTTGGATCGCTGGGAGACTACACATATAAAAATGTAGTGGAGATGCACTTCTGACTTTTAAGATTTTGATTGGTTTTGGAGAGAAATGCAAACCATTTCCGAATACAAGTTAGTTTGATTTCGTGGTTTAAAGCTGGTCTAAGCCAATGGTTCAATTTTATAAATGGTTCTTGGTAAATGGTTAAATCGTGGTTCGGCTCAAAATTGGATCGAAAATCATATGAAAAAATAGTTTTTGAAGTAGGTTATTATTATTAAAAACAAGTAAAAAATGTTAACTTTGGTTACCGTCCACCAGATTCCCAAATAAAACCAAATTTGGCGCAGAGGTGTGTTACGAGGGAGGTTCGGAAAGTTCTTAGCCTATCAATGAAAGAGAATAGTTAGTTTTTCATAAATATTTTTATTTTTCAATATAATCGCCTGAAACTTCAATACACTTAGTCCAACGCTTATCTAGCAATTTTATCCCTTGATTAAAATAGTTTTCCTCAAAGTCTTCAAAATAGTGGTTTACATCTGTAATTGCATCTTCATTTGAGGTAAAACGCTTGCCACACGCAGAGAAAAGATATGGTTACACTATGTTCACCGCAACAATAATATGTTCTCTCCAATAAAAGCATGGTCGTCGCAACCATAGTATTGTTTTTTGAATTTCATTTTGACAATAGTATGATTGCGACAATATTGCTATTGTTGAAATGTAACAATAGTATTATTGCCAAATTTAGAAATGAAAATATGGTTGTAGCAACCATATAAACATGGTTAGTGCAACAAAAGTATTGTTGTTTAAAATTTACGTTAACAAAAATATGATTACGGCAATCATACAGTATGGTTCTGTCTATGAACATAACAAAACAGGTTTTGTAGAGAAGACATGTATGTGTGTGCGTATGTTTTTTAGATATACAAAAAAAAACACATACACACGATACAGTGAATGGTTGCTGTCCATTAAAAAAAATAACAATCGGAAGGTAGTTCGAGGGATTTTTATTGTGTTTACTTTGTTCGGTGAAATACTCTAATACCGACTGGTTCTCGTTTATTTAAAATCTGCCTGCACTTAAGTATATAGCCATTGATCATGGTTTAATCACATTCGTTACTTGGTATCTACGGATGGTGAAGTAACATTCACCTCTGCTGGCAACTAAAAGTATTTTTGACCGTTGGAATATATATTTTGGTTTCTTGAATGAAATGTTCAATAAAAACGTGGCCTCAAAATTGGCTATGATCTAATAGTAATGCAATTTATAATAACTTGCTTGATAAAAATCTCTATTTTTGAATAACAACATTACCCAATCCTAATAAATAATTTTGGGGATCATAGTATGGTTGAGTGTGAATCATACTATGGTTGTGGGGATCATAGTATGGTTGTGTGTGAATCATACTATGGTTGTGGGGATCATAGGATGGTTATGTGTGAATAATACTATTGTTGTGAGGATAATAATATTGTTGTGGCACAACCATATAGCCAACAATAGTATGATCCTCTTCTAATATTGTCACCACAACCATACTTTTTTTCTGCGTGCAGCAAGGATTTTTTTTTGATTTGGGAACAGGTAAAAGTCACTGGGAGCTAAATCAGGAGAATAAGGTGGGTGGTCAAGCAACTCGTACTTTAATTCGTTGATTTTAGCCATTGTTAAAACACTCTTGTGCGCTGGTGCGTTGTCTTGATGAAAAATTATTTTAACATTTAATTGATCTAAAAGGTTGCAATAGTACTCTGAATTTATTGTTTTACCCTTGTGCAGATAGTCAATCAATGAAATACCTTTGAAGTCCCAAAAAACCGTTGCCATAACCTTACCAGCCGATTGAATTGTTTTTGCCTTCTTTGGGTCACTTCCTCCAGCTTCAGTCCATTGTTTGGATTGTTCTTTTGTCTCTGGAGTATAGTGGTGGATACATGTCTCATCAACAGTTATGAAACGACGCTTAAAATCCATTTTATTTCGCTGAAAACGATCCAAACAAGCTTGAGAAATGTTCATTCTTATGCGTTTTTGGTCGACTGTTAACAAGTGCGGCACCCATCTTGCAGAAAGCTTTTTCATCTGTAGTTCTTCATGCAAAATTAAATGGACTCGATCATTTGAGATGCCCATGGTATTAGCTATTTCACGCACTTTTATTCGTCGATCATTTAATACCATATCATGCACTTTGGCTACAATTTCTGTTGTTGTTGCTGTTTTTGGACGTCCACTACGTGGTTCATCTTCAATGCTTGTACGACCACGTTTAAATTCAGCAACCCAATTTTTTACTGTTGCATATGAAGGAGCACTTTCACCTAACACATTCACCAATCATTGTGAATTTCTTGTCCCGATAAACCTTTTTTATGTAAATATTTAATGACACCATGCATTTCTAATTTTTTCATTGTAAAAAAATCGCGGATGCGTCTTTTGTGAACACCTGTTTCTATATGAAGGATTCGAAACAAGATCGAAACAAAATTTAACATGTGTTCATAGCATAGCTTTTTGTGCTAGGCTAAGAAGTTTCCGAACCGCCCTCGTATATATACAAATCTTTATGTAGAAAATTTCATTTCGATAGGCCCAGCTTGTGGTGAGTTATTGTCATATTATTTTTCAAGAGACCGTTTGTATGGGAGGTACCAGTAGGGCCTTTCCGATCTTAGACAAAGTTAGCGCAAAAGTCTGTTCGATATATTAATCATTATGCTGAAAAGTTCGTCTCGATAGGTCAAGTGTGTGTGAGTTACTGCCATATTATTTTTCAAGGCCCATGAGACCGTTAGTGTGGGAGGTACCAGTAGGACTTTTCCGATCTCAACCGAATTCAGCGTAGAAATCTTGATGTGTAAATTTTCATTTCGATAGGTCAAGTTTGTGGTGAGTTATAGTCATATTATTTCTCAAGGCCCATAAGGCCGTTTGTATGGGAGGTACAAGAAATGGTGGCCCAATCTAAAACATTTTTACATAGATGATTGCGCCTATATAGAGATTTTTATTTGCAAAATTTCAGTGATTTTGCTCAAGAAACTGGACGGATATTTCCAAATAAAAAACTAATTTTTATGGGGTATGTCAGTTGAGGGTCTCCAACACCAACTTCCCGTAGAGCTATAAAGCGTATTTTCAATACCAACCATACTAGGTTAACTACACATGTTTGTGCCAAATTTTAGCTCCCTAGCTGTTTTCATGCAAGCTCTATCTTGTTTTCAACAGACGGACAGCCGGACAACATGGCTAGATCGTCTTTACGAGGATCAAGAATATATATACTTTGTTGGTTCTCCGATGATTATTTCAAGGCGTTACAGACAGAATGACAAAACTTGTATACCCTCCATTATATGGTGGAGGGTATAAAAATGGAATAAATTGTATTTATGTACATACAAATATGTTAGGTACAATTATAAAATACGTAACATTCACATAGATTCGAAATTCTTTTAAAAAATCTTTCGAATTATCGAATTTTTTGTCGTGAGCCGAACCATTTTTTTGCGGTTTTTGGTTCGGTTCGCAGTTTGGTTGGTGCGGTTCATAGTCAAAAAAGTGATATGATTCGTATTAAGACCGGTTCGGTTCGGAACAATTTGCATACCTGGTTTTGGATCAATGACATCAAGTTGCCTACTTACTTTACGAAATATAAATCGTTCTTTAGTGATAGTCGCCTCAACCAAAGGGCCCAAAAAGAACCGCTTTAAACAAAACAACCGATCACATGGGTACTCAAATTGAAGCAAATTTCACTGCTACTGGAACTTGGTCTGTTTTTTGGATACCTGGTGCTCAATGATTGCATGGTAAACGATATCAGGGAGTCTAAGTGTAACGAGTGTTTTTTTTAGACGCGTGGTTTTAAAGCTGGCCACACGTTTTTCGAAGTTGGTCTTTTTGACAGCTGTCACTTGAATTATGCCTAGTGTACTTAGTAGTTTGCTATTTCACAATAAATAGATTTACTCTGGAACAACGTTTGCAATCAGTTCGGGCGACACATCGCGCGCTGCGTCCAATTTTCGATCGATATAATCGTCCAGCAAAGTAGGTAATTCGAGCAACCATTGATCAGTTTCGCACCACGTTTACTCTAGTGGATAATGTGCATCCTCAGAGACGCCGTACAGTGCGCACCAATGGCGTTATTGCTGCTGTGGAGCAGAGTATCAAAGAAGACCCGATTGCTCCAAAATTGGAGCTGTGCCTATCCACTTTATAGAAGGATCATGGTTTTCGGGCTTACAAAATTCAACTCGTGCAAGAATTGAAGCCGAAGGACCATCAAGCGCCCAAGAATTGAAGCCGAACGATCATCAAGAGCGTCGCACGTTCGGTGAATCGGCCCAAAACGAGATGGGCACCGAACCAGACTCACTTTGGTTGAATGGGTACTTTAATAACAAAACGACGTTACATTCTCAAAAAGCCCCTGTTTGCTGTGCTCTATGGGCAGAGGGTATCATTGATCCATAGTTCTTCAAAAATAAAGCCGGTCATAATGTTACAGTCAATGGGAAACGGTATAAAGCCATGATTAATAACTCTTTCATGCCCGAATTATAGGATGTTGATGTTGACGACCTTTGGTTCCAACAAGACGGCGCTGCACGCCATACAGCCATTGTAATAAATTTATTGAAAGAAACTTTTGGTGAGCGCATTATCTCGCATCGTGGGCCTGTGGCGTGGACTCCTAGATCGATTTAACACCGCTGGACTATTTTTTGTGGAGTTATGTGAAGTCGTTATCTACGCGAATAAGGCCCAAAAGATTGACGCCTTGGCAGAGAATATTCTGCGCGATTTTGCAGACATACGGCCCCAAATGCTAAAAAAGCGGTCGAAAATTTGGCCTTTAGGCTAGAATTTATTCGAGCCAGCCACTTAGCCGAAATCATTTTTAACATCTAATGGCAAAACCCTTATCTTTGTAATAGAGCTAAATTCTTGGCCATAACATTAAACGACATGCGTTTTATTTCTTCTTAAAAGCCACATGTCAAAGAATAATCACATGTGACAGCGCATAGAGAAAGCGGCCTAAGGGTAAAAAATCAATTTTCACTTTTTGTTGATGTGGACAACATCTGAGCATCGAATGAGACCGATCTCATGCCCCAAAAGTGTTCCCTTCCAGAGATATGAGCGTTTTATGAAAGTGATGGTAGTACACCAAAGATACACGTATTTAAATCTTTGAAATGGCTCTCCTGAACAAACCTGGTTTTTACCCTTAGGTTTCTTTCTATTTTGCGCGTCACATATATTCGAGTATCTTAACGTTTGCCCCAAAAGTGTTCCCTCCCAGAGATATGCGCGTTTTATGAAAGTGATGCTACACCAAAGATACACATATTTAAATCTTTAAAATGGCTCCCCTGTACGAAACTGGTTTTGACCCTTAGGCTTCTTTCTATTTTGCGCGTCACATATATTCGAGTATCTTAGCTTTTCGAATTACAAAATGTATTTTTTATTCACTGCCTATTAGTTCGCAATATAGCACCAATCATTATCAGAAAATTTGATTGAAATAAATAAAAGCTGCCACACTCTACAAAACTTAGTTGCAAATATTTCATTTTTAGTTAAATGTATTTTCGTATTTTATTCCCGAAGATTGTCAAGCAAGTTTTAGTTTTACGCTTTTGAATGTTCCTCATGTCAAGCGACCTAGAGATGATTGACAAATTGCTGTAGCTTAGTGTAAGACTTTACATTAAATAGTCTATAAATAAATAAATTTCCAAAAATTAATCAAACGTTCAATGCTTCACAAGACAGGGATTACAAATTTAATTGAATACTTTTGTGACATATTAACCCTTTTTCGAACCGGGCACAGAGTGCAAACATTTGTACACATGTACACACTACACAACCCCGCCTACTACTCCGTGTTGCCCTTAACACTCTAATGTATGTTTGTGTGCGTATGTTGAGGTCTCAGCATTTCCATGGCGAATGTGTGTACCAAGAAAATTCCATTCGTATATTGTTCTGGTGCTTTTCCCTGCAATTACTGAAAAAGTATATCCTGTATGTCTTCTTTTAAAGCCCGACAAATTGAAAAGATCCTTGAGTTCGTTTCTTTTTCGTTCTACTTATGCCTACTCGTATAGAAAATGAGTTCTTTATTTCGTTTTGCCATCCTTTGAGCACTTTTCATTTTGTTGTTAAATTAACCCCCTTTTTCGACAATAGCAAACAAATCCCCTAACATGCAAAGGCGGTTTCAAGAGGCACGTCGAAATTGAATTAAACAGGTTACGTGTCAGCTACAGAAATATTTGGTATGCCCTACAAAACACAGTAGACTGGGTATTATAAATTACTGCTGATGTTTGTAACATCTTAAAGAATAAGAGATAGATAAAGATACCAATCTATTCAGAATTACTATTTGATTTCCTTACGAAATTTCGGTTCGACCGTCCGTCTGCCATTAAACGTTGTAACCGAAGTACAGATCACGAGTATTAACCGATTTCAAGGAAACAGTCTTCAGGATTACCCACAGGACGAACCCTGTTTCAATTGGTTCATATCGGTCCATGTTTTGATAAAGTACAAGGGTTTATTGACTCAACAATTGCAGATACTCGTTAATGCTCTCCATTATTTTTAATTGCTTTCCTAGATGGCGCTGGTTGAAGAGGTCAAATGTTTGACAACTATGTCGCTTAGGTTAAGCTTAACTTGAGCAAAGCATCGCTATGACATTAGCGATAGCGTGATTAATGTTGCTCTTTTTTAAACCGTTAAAGGAACAGCTCCAAATCGTAAATAAAAAACTGGTTAGGGGTCTAGACGCAAAACCTGAAGGTGTACTTCGGTGAATATGAAAGCACATTTAGCAAACTAACTTCACGCAGAGAAAAAACATGGTTATTATATGGTCACGGCAATAATAGTATTTTCTCCGCAACAAAAGTATGTTCGTCGCAACCATAGCATTGTTTACTGAATTTAATTTTGAAAATAGTATGCTTGCCGCAAAATAAATATTGTTGATATGTAACAATAACAAATTCAAAAAAGAAAATATGGTTGTAGCAATAATATTAATATGGTTGGTGCGACAAAAGTATTGTTATTTGCGTTTTATGTTAATATTACGGCAATCATACTGCATGATTGTAAGTATGATTCTTCTTCTTTTGAATATGCTTTTTAGAACAATGTTATTGTTACGGATCTAATGCAATAATAATACTTTTTATATGGCAACTGAAATATTTTAAACAAGTTGCTTTGGCTTTGGTTAACTGAAATATTTTCAATAAGAACGCTTACGTTTTGTTAAACTTATTTTTTCTATTGTTAAATAAATCACGCCTATTATTTTGAATTTAATGTATTTTTAAATAATTTTCATAACTCAAATCTATTGTTAACAACTTAACTCAATTCTAATAAATTTATTGGTGCTCATAGTATAATAGTGTGTGATCATACTATGGTTGTAGGGATCATAACATGGTTGCGTGTGAATCATACTATGGTTGTGAGGATCATACTATGGTTGTATGTGAAACATACTATGGTTGAGAGGATCATAGTATGGTCGTGGAGATCATAGTATGGTTGAGTTTGAATCTTACTATGGTTGTGGGGATCATAGTATGGTTATGTGTGAATCATACTATTGTTGTGAGGATCATAGTACGGTTGTATTTGAATCATACTATGGTTGCGAGGATCATAGTATGGCTGTGGAGATCATAGTACGGTTGAGTTTGAATCATACTATTGCTGTGGTGATCATAGTATGGTTATGTGTGAATCATACTATTATTGTGAGGATCATAGTATGGTTGTAGTTGAATCATACTATTGTTGTGAGGATCATAATATTTTTGTACCACAACCATATACACAACAATAGTATTATCCTCTTCGAATATTGTCACCACAACCATACCTTTTTTCTGCGTGTTAATACGGATTTATTTTGACGTTTTAGCTGAGATTAGTGTCGGACAAATGAGCCAAAGAGGCCCCCAAAAAACGGTTCACTTTATTGCGCTTTAGTTGAGAACTGATGTTTGAGGATACAGTTCGATCTGGCCAATCCTATATACATACCCTTCACCAAAACGTGAATGGTATACTAAATTTCTTATTCCGTTTGCAACACCAGGAAATAATTAAAGGAGACCCTACATGTATATTAGAGCGCCCATGAAATACATAGAAAAATGGAAAAGTGTTATTCTTTCCGCTCATTTTCTAGTATATTGGGCATCAAAAAAAATATCCGTGCAAAAAATTCGAGTCAGCATTTGAAGTTTGACCTTTGAAAACGCCATGTGAGAGAAAAATGTTTGCTTGTATATTTGCAACCCAAATGCTTAAGGTGTATATTCCGAAAGTCATCTAGCTTACGAGCTATAGCTCATCAAAGCTTTCAACTAGTTTTACTTCTTTTTTAGGGCTTAAAGTCATGAATTACTGGCCGGTTTCCATCCGATTGAAAATTTTTTTTTACGGATATTATTTTTGATGCCCAATATACTAAAAATGAGCGGGGAGCGGAAAAAATAACACTTATTGTTTTATGGGCGCTCTTATATATATGGGCCTTTTAAAAGTTAAAATTTGAGTCTTGTCTTATAAAAAAGAACTGATTTTTTTTTTAAATTTCTGGTTTTATTGGAAAAGGTTGAACTTTTTCATTGAATAATGGAACACCATCCGTTGCCTTTTCGCTTTGCCCAAGGAGCTGAAGATTGTTTGGCAAGAGAAGAAGAATTTTACCAAAAAATTGTGTTTTCAAATGAAGCTTATTTTCAACTCGGTGGCTCTGTCAATAAGCAAAATTGCAGCATGTGGGGTTCAGAGAACCCACACGTGACTATTGGGAAGCCAATGGATTTTAGGCTGGAGGCATCATTGGGCCATTTTTCTTCGAAAATGAGCAAGGAGCCGCGGTTATTGTCAATAGTAAGCGTAACCCCGGCAAGCTCCACGAATTTTTGGTTCAAAAAATTCCAGAGAATTACAGGGTCGCCATTTGGTTTCAACAAGACGGTGGGCCACATGTTGCACAGCCAACGAAACCATCGATGTTTTACCCAGTGTTTTTGAAAATCGAATAATCGGCCGAAATCGTGCAGTCAATTGGGCGATTTGGTGCTGTGATTTTAGCCCTTTGGATTATTTTCTGTGCGGAGCCATTAAGGATAAATGTTACACAAAGAGATGAAGAGATGCCACCCAAAACAATCGAAAATGTAGGGAAAAATTGGGTTGATCGGATGAGGTACTGTCGAGCCGGTTGTGGTAGTCATATGAATGACATTGTGTTCGATTAATGACAAAGTTCAACCTTTCCAAGAAGTTTGAAAAAATTACTAGCAATTTCTTTACAGCCGGTTCAAATTTAAAATGTTAAATCGCCCATTTTATTAAGATACAGATAGCCATTGATCGTCGTAATATTACACAGTACGACAGTGGTTGGTACACATGAAAAATGTTAACAGAATATGAAAAGGGAATTAAATTTGGATTTGTTTTTATTAAAAAAAACATTTTTTTCCGCTAGATGGCGCTTTAATTTTCATGTAAAATTAAAAAATATCCAAAAAATGTACGAAATTCATTAAAAATACAATGTTGTTGATTTGAAATCCAATAACTAAAGTAGAATCTTTTTCGCTGGCCGGGAATTGCTTGATTCAGCGATTCGGGGCTCCGAGCCAGATCAAACTAAAAATATTATTATTCAATTTCAACAAGCTTACAGATCGGGGTTTCTGCAATTAGAAAAAATTCGTCGTCTGGGATTTGAACCATATGGCGGTCGATTGTTTCGAAGATTGTCATTACTTCTTATCTGCGCCTTAACATTCTAAGCCAACGACCAACATTTTTACTTTGTCACTAATTGCAGTCTTCTCTCATTTTCCTCCTTCTCTCTCTCTCACGTATGAATGGTTTTTTTCCATTACAATACGTTCAGCTTTCCTTACTTCACGCACTTATGCTGAAGTTTTAGAAAGATTCTATTTATAGAACATTACTTTTTCCGCCATCTAGCGGAAAACAAATCCAAATTTAATTCCCTTTTCAAAACTGGCTCAAGCACTTAAATCGGTTCACCCATTCTATTTTTATAGAACTTTTTATAATAGTACTACGTTACAAGTGAACCTCCACATCCTTCGAATCTTTAAAATCGATTTTCTCAAAATTCTGACGTGCTACAGCAAAACGCCGAGACACGTATTTCTTTATTTTAAGCCTATTTTCATATTCTGTTAACATTTCTCATGTGTACTCAAAAAAATTGATTTTGTCGTACTGTGTTATAAGTCGATCAAGCCATATCCGTCTATTTGTCCGTATGTCTGTTGAAAGCTCGATAAAAGTCAAACAAAATCAACCTAGGATCCTGAAATTGTGCTTATGGCCATAAACTGTCTGGGATTGTCAATGGGCGAAATGGGCTTAGAGGTAAAAAAGTTTCCTTTAAAGGGATTAAAGGTACTTTTATGAAAAGTACACTGTTTTGAATATTTATTTTACAAATCATAATTTTTGTGTCGACGGACAAAGGGTTAAATGGGTTCTGTGAGGCGAGATGCACTAAATACATGTGGGCTCATGTGGCTAAAAACCGCATGGTCAAAACAGCTATTGTAGAGCTTCTTTTTTCTCATACATTTTTCTCTCATACTTAGCTTGGGTAATAATCTCTAACTCGTAAAATAGCTGATATCTATGAACTAAACAGTCGTCGATGATTAATGTGTACATATTTACAGTATGTCACAAAAGTATTTTGCATAAGCTTATACGAGTATAAGACATTTTCTTTATGTTTCTTTGAAAAAATCGTAGATTCATCGCAAAATCCAATGCAGGCTTTTTGCTATTGATTAAAATGTTTGCTTTCTAATCCAAATACCAAAAAAAATCAAACGAAAACCAACTCGATTGTGTTTTTTGATTTGAAAATATTATGAATTTCAATCCAGTACTCTCAAAAGTATTTTGCTTTTTTAAAAATTCCGTTTACTGTTGTAGTTTTGTGTGGTTTCTTCTTGTTTTCTATTTTGCTTGTCGCGTGTGTTTCTATCGCAAATAGTCGTTCTTTCAGTATCTTCGCGTGTATTTCTGGAGTTTTTTTTCTAATTAATATGCCGAAGGGCAAAAAAAAGAGTTGAACTTTTCTGAAAGAAAAATTATTTTATACCTGCACAATAGGGTGGAGTGAAAACATGCTTTTTTTTTAATTTGAAAAAGTTAACCTCGGAAAGAGATGTAGTCTGGGGTCCTAAAGAGGGGAAAAATAAAGAAAAAAATTTAAAAAAATTTTTAGGGGTCGCGCCACTCCCTAGAAATTTGGAAATTATCGCTATTTTGGCGTTGATTTTAGAAAAATCCTAAAATTTAACGACTAAACTTATTCGAAATTTAAAAGTTTGAGCTTGTTCAGTGCCCAAACAAAAGTATTTGAGGCAAATATGAGGATAATCGACTAATATTTGTAGCTTTGGTGGCGATTTCATTGTTCAGTCAATTTTCTGAAGAAGGGACGATTTGACTTATTTTACTTTTTGAAATTTTTGAACAATGAGAAAATTTTTTTTAAATTTTTTCATGCCCTTATTTTATTGTTTACGCTATTGCAAACATTTATTGACATAAAACTTTTTAGGATTTTTCTAAAATCAACGCCAAAAAAGCGATAATTTCCAAATTTCTAGGGAGTGGCGCGACCCCTAAAAATTTTTTTAAATTTTTTTCTTTATTTTTCCCCTCTTTAGGACCCCAGACTACATCTCTTTCCGAGGTTAACTTTTTTTTTTTTGAATTTCACTCCACCCTACTGCACAACCAGGGTAAACCTATAAATATATATGCGAAATGTTTGAATGTTGTCGCCAAACAATAGAAAACGTTATTAAGCGTGCAAAGGATCGCGGTAATATCGAAAATAAAGCAAAACTTCTTAAATTCAAAAACTCTTAGGAAAATTCTCAAGGAAAATAGGGAAAATCCGCATTTATCGGCTCCAAAAATTAACGATAAACTCAGAGGAACTCTTCGCATCAACGTAAGCAGTGAGATGGTCCAAAGAGTACTCAGATCCAACAACATCAATGGTAGAGTGGCAAGGAAAAAACTTTGAGTTTTGGAAAAATGTGATCTTTAGCGACGAAAGTAAGTTCAACATTTTCGGTTCGAATGGACGACGAATGGTGTGGAGTAAGCCAAATGAAGCCTTTAATCCTAAAAACTTGAAAGCGACTGTAAAACATGGAGGTGGTTCTGTAATGGTATGGGGATGTATATCTGCCTCAGGAGTCGGAAATCTTGACTTCATTGGTGGCATTATGGACAGACACGTATATTTGTCCATTTTGAAAGAAAACCTCCATGCCAGTGCAGAAAAAATGGCTATTCCGAGAAATGGATTTTATTTTCAGCAAGATAACGGCCCAAAACATACAGTTGTAGACGTTAAATTGTGGATATTATGCAACACTAAACATTTGCCAACGCCTCCACAAAGTTCGGACATGAATCCGATAGAAAATTTGTGGTCCTTCTTATAGGAAAAAATAAGAGGACACCATATTTCGTCAAAAGATACATTAAAAAATGCTTTGAAAGAAGAATGGGGCAAAACAACGGTCGAAACATGCCGTAATTTGGTGGAATCAGTGCCAAGGCGCTTAGACGCTGTTTTAGCTAACAATGGCTATCCTAGAAAATATTGAATCCAGTAAATGTAAATATGTAAATAAAATTAGTTCTTAAAATTAAAAAAACAAAATACTTATGAGACCTCAAAAAATACGTTTTAGGTTAAAAATCACTAAAAATTTCGTAGATTAAGAAAGTTTTTTTTATTTTTTTTACATAAATGTTACGTTTTAACCCAGTTTACTCTATACCAAATAAAATATGAATTTTTTTTGTTTAAAACTTATTTTATTTGGACTTTTGTTTTTAAAAATATGAAATTACTTGAAGGCAAAATACTTTTGAGACTCACTGTATACCCGGATCCTGAGTTTACATGCATGATAGTCGTGCACACTTAATATCATACCGAATTTTAAAGATTGGTATTTCGTATAATCGAATTGGACCGTCACAAAGTGTTCTGTTCCCATACTAGCAGGGGACAAATATAGAAGGAGTTTTCAGAATACAATGAAACTTCTTTTCTATATGGATTATGATACGCTGATTTAAAAAATATTATAAGTTTTTATGTAAAATTTGCGGATTTCTTGTAAAATGCAATTTTTTTTATTGTTTTTTACTGAATCATTTGGCATATCAACTATGCCTGAATTAACACAATTATCTGCTCTCAGAATAGTTCGCTGACACCCTTAATTTAAACTAAGAGGATTTTGAAACATCAACAAATTTAATATAAAAAAATATATATTTTTTAAGTTTTTCGCTGTTGCAATAAAAATTTAAGAATTCTTCGAATAAAGAATTCATCATAGACACTTTTTAAATAATGAAAATCAAAAAGAATCGGACAAAATCATCGAAATTTTTTTATTTTCTAATAGACGAAAGTCCAAACTAATGTATTGTGCAAAAAAATTTCACCGAATTTGTCGGTGTTTTTTTCTTTCTGCAATTAAAAAGTGAGAATATTTCGATTAAAAAAATCATCATAGACACTTTTATAAAAAATAAGACTAAAAAGAATCGGACAAAATTCGCAAAGATTTTTTTTTTTTAATAGAGTCCAAACTAATTTATTGTGCAAAAAAATGTTAACGCATTTGTTAGTGTCTTTTTCCCTTTGGCATTAAAAATTGAGAATACTTCAAATAAAAAATTGATATAGAATTTTCAAACGATGAAGACCAAAAAACATCGGACAAAATCGTCGAAGATTTTTTATATTCTAATAGACGACAGACAGTCCAAACTAATTTATTGTGCAAAAAAATGTCAACGCATTTATGAAGTTTTTTTATTTTACTATCAAAAATTGACAATTGTACACATACATATTCATCCAAAAAAATTAAATATTATAAAAAAAATTATGACTTGATCACTTTTTATTCTGGTTCGAGACCTTTTTGTTGTTTATTTTTCAAGATCAACTAAAATATTGGTGAAATGTATTGGCTACCGTTGCCAGGCAGACTTTACAGCTGTTTACAGCAGTCTTCGGCAACGATTACTTCGGCTACAAATCAAATGACTTATACAGGAGTCTCACTTTGATTAATGCGAATTAACCTTTCCTTACAGTCTTCGAAATGTGCGAAGAGAAATCTTCATAGCTCAATATCAATTTCACCAATAATTTAAACAAAAATTAAAAAAGCTAAATTTGTACCAGTCCTTAACTATTCAAAAATTATAAGCCATTTCGATTCCGTCTAAACTACTCAGGGACAAAACAACAATATTAATTAATTTTGGATAAAAATCGCTCAAAAAAAAATTTGGGATTTTTTCTAGTTGGACTTTTACCTTTAAAATGATACCAAAAAATTTAAATTCAATGCAGGTCAGTTTTTTTATTTTTGTCAATGAACTGGAGCACTGTGCGTCATAAGCTTTTATTTCACTATTTTATTTGAATAAATTTTAAGTTCGAAGTTTTTCGCATGCTTCGGTGTTTAAACTTAAGAAATAAGAACTCTTCATGTGTAAACACAAACTAGTTGCACGAAATAGAAATTGAAATGTAACTCTCCGAAGGACTCTTAGTCCTCAATCTACACAACACATTTGCACTTTAACACGACTCAATTGACGTTAGTATTCTGGCTGTTAACAATAGATTTGGAAGTGGTATTAGAAGATAATATTCCACAATAGAATGACAGACGCACACACATCGGTGGCAAGGGATAAGACCTACATTTACAGCAGAATCTGAAAGGGAGAATACAAGGATTGACTATAACCAGTATTAGGATTTTGTAAAGATTTTTTTTTTGGGATATATGCCTGAGTAAGTATTCCAGGGTATGCGTTGTAGTGTGCAAGGAAGTACTTACATTCATATTCAAACTCAAATTTTTTAAAATGAGTTCAATGACAAAGAGCTAAGCTATCTTAACGATGCGAGTCTACATGTATTTGTAAAACTGGTTAGCATTTCCGATGGTTGTTACTTGCACCCATTTCCATATGTAATTGTATGCTTCTGTTTAGGTATTTGCGATTCATTACACAACAAATTGATCCTTCGTGTCCTGCCACAAAACCCTAAAACTGTGATAACTTGCAAATTATTTGGTACTACAACATTTGTATCGAAAATTCAAAGTAGATCAACAGCAGGAACTCCTCTAAATATCACCGATGACACAGGAGCTGCAGTAGCAGTAATGCCATGCATATGCTTTTCTTTGTGTCACTGTGTTCTAAGTTTTCAAATGGTCATGCATGTCTGTGGGCGTTCCCATGCTTGTCTCTGTCAAAACCAAACCAATCCTCAACATGCTTCTGCCCAGCTTTTGCTTAGTTCGTCCAGCTCCAATACTTTGGTTGTCAAGATTACCTAGTCTCCACCCACTGCCCCCCAGTTGTGAAGGTAGCAGATGATATACTTTGAGCATATATTTCCGAAAGTCAGATATTAAAAGGAGTTTGTTGCTTTTGGCAACGGATGGAGTACGATGTGTTGAAAAGGATTGCTAAGGTTACGAAATTATATGGCAGTATGGTAAGCATTTATGGTTTGTAGGGGTTTAGTGGCTTGGAGGAGATGTGCGGTTATTGGTAGTCTTTGGAAAGCAGCATTTCTAAACACATATTAGAATTGTTCTGATTTCAAAAGGTCGTTGTTAAGGACATTCAAAGTAAGTGATGTTAACGTTGCACATAAAATACAGGGTGTTAACACACTGGGTTAACTAAATCATGTACTTATACAAAGTCCATCATTGCTGTTAAGAAATTAATAACACCTGTTGAAGATTAAAAATAATCAGATCCATTGTAAAATTTAGAACTTTTCTACACGACACTGTGGTGGAAGGTACACGCAAAGAAAAAAATATGGTTACTATATGGTCACGGCAACAATAATATGTTCTCTGTAATAATAGTATGTTCGTCGCAACAATAGTATTGTTTTTTGAATTTCATGTTGACAGTAGTATGATTGCGACTATAATAATATTGTTGAAATGTAACAATAGTATTATTGACAAAATTAAAAATGAAACAATGGTTACAGCAACAATATAAATATGGTTGGTGCGACAAAAGTATTGTTTTTTGGGTTTTATGTTAACAATATTATGATTACGGGAATCTTACTGAATGATTGTAATTTTTTAATTTTTAGTTTGTTTGTAATATGGGTTTTGCAACAATGTTATTGTTACGAATCTTATGAAAAAATAATGGGAATTAAAATTTCCCAAAAAACTTGTTTTGATTTGTTTAAATGAATTTTTTTTAAATAGAAAAGCTTACTTTTTTATATAGATTTTCTCTACTCTTTAATAAACACTCCAATTTCTTTAAATTTAATGTATTTTTATTTTATTTACTAAATAAAAATTTCTACTGTTGACAACATAACCCAATCCTAATTAATAATTTTGAGGGCCATAGTATGGTTTGGTGGGATTATACTATGGTTGCGTGTGAACCATGCTATGATTGTTAGGATCATAATATGGTTGTATGTCAAACATGCTACTGTTGTGAAGATCATAATATGGTTGTGGAGATCATAGCATGGTTGAGAGTTAATCATACTATGGTTGTGAGGATCATGGTATAGTTGAGTATGAATCATACTAGGTTGTACGGATCATAGTATGGTTCTGTGTGAATCATACTATTGTTGTGAGGATCATAATATTGTTGTGCCACAACCATATATCCAACAATAGTATGATGCCCATCGAATATTGTCACCCCAACCATACTTTTTTTCTGCGTGTATAATGGGTAAGTGCTTTTATTTTGCCACACTAAAAGAAAAGACAACAAACTCCGTGGTTATTAGCCCAATCGATTAGGAATTACTTTCTGATTCAATTTGGCGATATTCGTCCGTCTAACCATCTTACTTACTAACCTAATTCCACAACATTCCATTAAGACACAAGGGGGACCTTCTCTAAAATCAGTAAGCTATACACTATATGTGACGCGCAAAATAGAAAGGGACCTAAGGTTAAAAACCAGTTTTGTTCAGGAGACCCATTTTAAAGATTAGGTCCCTTTCTATTTGCGCTTAGAATCGTCGACTTCACTTTCATAAAACGCGCATATCTCTGGGAGGGAACACTTTTGGGGCATGGGATCGGTCTCATTCGATGCTCAGATGTTGTCCACACCAAAAAAAAAAAATGAAAAGTTGATGAAAAGTTTTGTTCTGGAGAGCCATTTTAAAGATTAGGTCCCTTTCTATTTGCGCTTAGAATCGTCGACTTCACTTTCATAGAACGCGAATATCTCTGGGAGGGAACACTTTTGGGGCATGGGATCGGTCTCGTTTGATGCTCAGATGTTGTCCACAGCTTAGGTCCCTTTCTCCATGCGCTGTCACATAATTTTTATACTCACTGAACGGGACCTCTTGTTTAACGCCGGCTCCGAACGGCTAATGCTGTTTATAGAACAGTTTTTACATGGCTTAGAGACAAATATCTTACTTGTAAAGTCGCCGACAATTACGAGGAAGAAAGCCGTCGCTGAAAATTGTTAAATGTCCCTAACCAGATTTGAAACTGGGCCTACTGGCATGATAGTCTTGCATACTCCGATCACACCACGTCTATCCATCTATCATTGTAATCAAAATACAGGATGCAGTAATTAACTTAATTGACTTAAACACGCACCATATTGAAGCACCGTAAAGATCTATGTACTGATGATTATTGATTGATCTACTCGTATTATTCATTACCGATTTCAAAACCAACAGTTTTAGAAGCCACTTATAAAATCCGATTCCGACCAAACTTTGTACACGAGCGACAAATAAATATCCAACTCTGGCAAAATTTGACCTTTTTGGTCCATGTTTTCGAATAGCCCCGAAGGGGGCAAAAGGCCCTCCCGATACAAATTTTACGATTGTTTCTTAAATTTGAATGAATCGTTAGAAGCGACAAATACCATTGTGTGACACTTTTTTGGTGGGTGGATTTTTTTCGGGAAATAAACAACTTAGGTGAGTATTGTAAATCCCTAAAGGGACACGGTTCTAGGAGGTTTTCGTTATTTTTTATGGGACGATAAAGTTTTCAATTTGAAATACAATAGGTTGAAATTAGTTACAGCTGGTGGGCAAATCAAGTTCGGCATTACTTCAAGAGATATAGTCTTTCAAAGTTAAGAGTTGTATGGGTTGGGCCACGCCTTTTTGTCCAATTTTAACACAACATAATAACACAACATTTAATAACATGCTGTTAAAACTATCTTAAAATTGTTTTATTAGTTTTGCCATAAATGAAACTTTTAAAATGGGATGTGTTTTGATCCATGCCAACAACATATATTCCTTATGTCATCGTCATATCTATAATATTGTAGGAGATAATGTGTTTTTTCAAGCTAAGGTTTGTTGATTTTACGAGAGGTTGGCCCAGTACTTGTGAGAAAATGTTTAACTCTTGACCGATCTGGCTAATTTTCTATCAACACATGCTAAAAATTTCAGCCACCTAGCTTTAATAGTGCAAACTGTAGTTTACTTTCCACAGACAGACAGACATATCTACACCGATATTCTGATCGAGGTAACCAGAACAGTTCAACAGAATGTCAAAGTGAATATACTTATATCATTTATCATACGATGTAGGGTATCAAAATATTACGTATTTCTTCATTTAAGTGAATTTTGATACGCGATGAAATGTTTGAGGCGAAATCCTATACTTTCGTAGTACATTTAATGATCCTATCTCAAAGATTTGCGTGATCTTTTCGACTTTTTAAGGCCGTTTTTACTGGAGTTTTGTAAATTAACATGTTTTACCTTGTGGATGGTGTACTTAAAATGTCATTTCGTTCGGAACATAAAGAAATATTGATCGGAGACCCTATAAAGTATATATATTAGAGTGGACCGACAAAATTTTGTCGATATTGTGCCAACGATTTTTTAAAGCTTCGGCAAAAGGAAAAAAAAATCCACAACGACATGAGAGAATAGTAGAGAATCGTATCAGTCGTAAATCTATTCTCGTCCTCTCGTATGTAATATTGTATTGCATGTGGCAATGCTTATTTTTATGTAATGTATGTTACATTGGAAAAGTTATATTTAAACACAAATTACACTCTGCGACAAATGGTAAGGGTCAGTGATCGGTTTGGAATGAAACCACCGGGGAAAGTTATATTGGTAAAAAAAAAGTCATACGTGTTCCAGCGTTTCGCTGGGTCTCATCTAGGAATCGAGATATATCGATTTGAAGTTAGTAAGTATCGTATAGGGGAATTTGTCACGTTTTAGGCTCTTTTGTTTGACATAACTCGAGAACCACTCGTCCGATTTAGCTGAAACAAATTTAGAAAAATTAAGAATTACAATTCCTCTAATTTGTTCCTAAACCGTTTTCCTACTTAAGCAACAGTTTCGCAATTATAAATAAATGTATGAAAAAAAAAATTATTTTTGCCTAAAAATTAAATTTTTTTTTTTTAATTCATAAAAAATCCTAAACGGTAAAAAGTGTTGCTTAAGTAGGAAAACGGTTTAAGAACAGATTAGAGGAATTGTAATTCTTAATTTTTCTAAATTTGTTTCAGCTAAATCGGACGAGTGGTTCTCAAGTTATGTCAAACAAAAGAGCCAAAAACGTGACAAATTCCCCTATACGATACTTACTAACTTCAAATCGATATATCTCGATTCCTAGATGAGACCCAACGAAACGCTGGGACACGTATGACCTTTTTTTGACCGACATAACTTTCCCCGGTGGTTTCGTCCCAAACCGATTGTGGCTGTCGCACAGTGTTATTTTTTTTACCGACTAAAAAATCCTTAAAAATAAAAGTTGAGAAACAGTAAAAAATTAAATTTGGGCGCCTCGAAAATGATTTTTTTGTATGTCGTAGTGGAACTTTTTTTGCCCTAATGGCAAAAGCTGAAAAAAATGATTGTACAATATCGATTGCTAAATCGACCCACCCTTGTATATTATTGACTGTCGTAAAACTATCTAAAGCGCAATGGCGATCAAACAAATTAACCTGTAATTTTGCATGCTGATGGCTAATGTCCATAAGCTGTTTGAGATTGCAATCATGTAAAATAGGCTCATGGGGTGGGGGAAGTTTTCTGAGAAGGTATCTCGGAAAAAAGTACAGTTTATTGAGTATTTGCTCAAAAAATCATAGTTCTTTGTGGGCGAAAATTTTGTAACTAACTACTGTAAGTTGGGACGCACTTATAACCTCAAAAAAGAGTATAGTTGCTGGTCAAACCAGCCAAACAGACAATATGAACATACAAAGAATAGCATGTTTGACTATAATTTGAGAATCTAAATTTACAGTAATTTTGATTTTTTGAGAAAAGGGATTGGCGCATCGCCGGAAGGGCCTTTGCGTCACTTACGCTATTAAAGCGTTTTTAGCTATTGTAGCGGCGAACGCATGGGCTGAAGGGATCCAAACAGTGATCGCCAAAGCAGCGTATGGACCATGAGGGTATAAAAGGTTCCAAATTTCTTTTTGAATTCCAAATTCAAAACTTGTCTTTCTACAACACACGTTATTGTAAAAGAAATCTATTGATGGCTCTCGATGTGGAGTCTCTTTAGAGCTGGTAAGAGTGAGTTGTATTTTCGAGGGCAATTGTGTAAAGAAAACTTGAAAAGTAAGGTTAACAACAGTAGTTCTCATTCGTTTGTGGATAGCCTGGCCTTATAGAGTTCGGTTTTACTTTCAACAATTGCAGCAAGGCTTTCTGAAGAGGGTTGTGACGGACCCGAAATAATGATAAAAGTAGTGTGCAGCCACGAAAATCAATGTCACTTTGCCATTTTGTTAAAAACATGTCTTCTATTTAAATATAGAAGCAAAAAGGTCTTGAGCCGGTTTAATCCCTGTTCAATGTGTAAAAGCAACAGACCGAAATAAAACAAACGAGCTAAACAATTGTGTTAAATTTGGTTGCACAAGCGTCTTTTTTTACTTCTTACGAAAAATAACAAAAATAACCACCGATCTTAGAGATAGGATGTTAAAATATTTACGAAAATAATCGCCATACGATTTCACTTAAGATATCGTTTCACGAAAATTCGCTAATGTAAAGGTAAAGGCCCTACCGCTCTTGAAGGCACAAATTGAATGTAGTTGGACTAAACTTACGTAAGGAATCTTTTGAGCTGTACGATCCGATCGTATTTAAACCATATTAAATTTAAATACATGGGTGCATGTTTTCGAAAGCCCCGATATAGAGTTGTCTCCCGATTTGAGGTTCTAGCGCTCTTGAAGCCACAAATCCAACCGTGCTAAGTTTCGTATGGTTTGGGCGAACACTTATTAAATTTGGTAAGCTTTACCATATCGGTGAATTTTTCCATATTGTCCCCATACGGGTTTTCCAGTTGAAGACCCTTCCCTTTTTAAAGTGACTTATTCTATCCGATCTTGCTTAAATCGAGAATAGTGCGTTGTACTAGACCCAGACTAAATTGCACCATATTGGTGCATCTTTTCGTTTGGATCCTATGTCTTTGTTTTCATATAGCCCCACACAAAGTTTCGTTTTGACATAAGACTCTGTCACAGTACAAGTCACAAGGTCAGTTCGACCATATTAGTCTATTTTTAGATGCAGTCGCTATTATTAAAGAGCTTCCGATTAGTAATACGGCCCTTTCTCAACGCAAGACATAGAAGCAGAACTTTTAAACAACAATGTGGTGTAGAGTATCTAGAATTCGGACCTGCCCGACGTTAAATATTGACCTAGCAACATGTACTCATATGTATACTTAGGCTTCTATTCCAATAGAAGTTTACAACATTAATGGATATAAGTAATACAAATGTAATATATATATATAATTACAGGGTGGAGGGCGGATGTTGCTTTTTTACACTGCAGGCTGTTGCGGCACAGTTGGTCGAAGAGAGTGGAAAGTGTGCGTGGTTTATAGAGGCTGATGGGAGTTTTGAATTCGTCTGCCCTTCATTTGCCATCATGCATTAGACACGTGAGAAGAGGTAATTTTGTGTTGTAGCGTATTTTTCAAATGCGCACTCAATTATTGCAGTGCAGCAAGATTTTCGTTTACGATTCGCTGTTCCCCCAAATATGCGGTACTAGAGTGAAACAAACCTCAGAAAACATCACCAGGAACCTTTGCATTCGGGCAGCGTCACTGTGTGGTGCGCCATATCACAAGTAGGCATCATTGGCCCTTACTTTTTACAGATAACCGTCTTGCCGTAACTGTTGACTTCAAACGGTACTTGACTATGATACAGGATTGTTTTCAGCCTGCTCTTGAGTCAATGCAATAAGAGGACACATGGTTCCAACAGGATGGAGCCACTGCACACACAGCGAGGGTTACCATAAAGTGTTTGAGGCGAATGTTTCCTGGACAGCTTATCTCTTTGAGAAGTGATGTGAACTGGCCGGCACGCTCACCAGACTTAGCCCCATGCGATTTTTTCCTTAAGAGTTACCTGAAGTCGAATGTGTTTATCAATATTGGAGGACCTAATTAACAATATTGAGGCTGAAATTGGCAGAATACCAGACGACACACTTGTAAGAGTTCATGAAAACTTTAGAAAACGTGTGAAGTAGTGTGCGGATAGCGAAGGTCGACATATGCCACATACACTTTTTAAAACCATGTAATTTAAAAATACCCTTAACCCTTGTCACCCTTGTCAAATATTATAAAAAAAATATAAAATAAATTTTTCTAAGGTTTATAATTTGTTATTTCATTCCCAAATAAGCAAATTTTAGCGCTCCACCATTAAATCCATGTCAAATAGTACCAAATGTTTCCAGGTGATATTTTTGTCTAAGGATTTCAAAGTGGTAACATTAAGTTATTTTTGACATTAACGGTCATACGCGGCTTTTGGAACAGAACCTAAAAATATAAAATTTATAAGAATTTTATATTATTTCGTATTGTTTAAATATGGAAAATGTGGAACATGCCATTCCTTTCAATGTCTGCTCCATGCGCTTAAAAGAGCGAAAGCAACAATTTTCTTTGTTTTTTTTCTGTTATTTATCCCCATGTGATTTTAACAAATCCTATTTGAACGATAAAAAGGGTTGTCTCATTCATACACATACGCACACACACACACTTACACCTCTGCGCTGCTGTATGTAAATAAACAAGAACAAGTGTGCGTGTGTGTATATGTACAGATATAACACTATGCTATTGTATCCACTAGACTCTTGCATTCGTACTCACATTCATGCACACTAGGGTGGAGTGAATTTTTTTTTTTTTTAATTTTAAGTTTCCTGCCTTCTCAAACATTGATCCATAGTAATGGAAATGTGCATGCAAAATTACAGCTTCCTAACTCAATATCTTGAGGTGGCGCATTAGGTATGAAGGTTGATAAATAAGAAAAAAATAGACTTACAAATAAACATTTTTTTTTTTTGACATTATAATCGTATATTTTACTGAATTTATACATAAAACTACAAGTCCAATGAATTATTATATGAAATTACCATAAAAATAAAAGTATAATGTTCAGTATAAGAAGTCCGAGTATCTTATTTTTGACGGAAATACTGAGATTTGGTGTCAAAAACAGGTATTTCTTGCCTGGATTTTATTCTAGTACGAATGAAACCATCTCTAGCAACGGGCCCACAAACAGATGCCGAAGCCTCAGTTACAAGTTTGACACACCTTTCGACTGCTTGAGTGTGGCAAGGGTACTTTTCAATATCCAACAATTTACCTCCAGATGCAATTTTTGAAGTAATTTCCGAGTCGCTGTATTTCATTGTTACAGGAGGTTCTGTTATCTTCTCTTTCGACCATTCTATCAAATCATAATAATTTGTCGCATCTGTTTAAGGTTCTGGCAATTGGAATTCACGTACTTCCTTGCCTTTGGACTCTGTTCTTGCCTTTAAAACTCTCCGAAGAGCCAGCTCTCGTACATGCTGAACATCATCTTGCAACATAGCCAGCAATAGATTTTCTGGGTGTATGAAGAAAGCATTTCTTTGAATAGTATTTAAGACAATACTTTTTAAGTCATCTCGCAAATACAAGCATCTTTTGACCATATTAAAGATGTGAATCGGACCAGACTTACATGAGGATTTTGACTTGATATCAAACCAGTTTGGTGCGTAAACTTTCATGATAAAAGTGGCTAGTTCTTTCAAATTGTTAGTCGGTTTAGCTGTACCAATATACAACCGAAGAATTCTGTTAGCGCAAGTCAACCATCGAGAATGTGCTAGTTTTCCTGGGTCTCTGTAAGCTAAGTTTGGTGGAACTGTACCAGAAGAAATAGCAGAACACATCTGATAAAGGTATATTTGGTCGGTGCTCAACAAATCAATATTCAAATCCGGTAATTCGGTGGAGATGGGTTCGAATGCTTCTATTTTGAAGTCAAGACAATTATCAAGCTGTTTTCCTAACAAGCCAGAAAAAGTATTGGGGCCTGTAGTAGTACCGTCGATACTGGAGAAAAAATGGCGAAGTGGTAATTCATGTGCATGCAACAAGCACACAAACCATTGAAAATGGCGCTTCAGATGTTGTTCTAATAAAACAATGACTCCATTTTTCCGACCAGTATTAACTGCAGTACCATCGCATCCAATTGCCGCCAAAGAAAAACGAAAGTCATATTTATTTTCAAGAAACTCGAAAATACTTTTCTCAATATCAGCCGCTTTACCCGAACCAATAGAAAGATGACCGATGTATTCAGAATTGGGTTCTGATATGATTGAGATATGTTCTTCAACTCTAATCTTCCTTTGGGATATACTATCAGCCTTAGTTATAGTCAAAGTTTTGTCCTTACGACCATCAAAATAAATAGCCGTTAAAGGTTCATGTTCTTTTATAGATTGCAATTCTGTACGAACCTTCTGCCGTTCTCTGCGTATTTTGCTTCTGTCTTTTACTTTCACTGAGTCCTCAGTACTGATAAAATTTAAGTCATGTAAAGCAGCATTTACAATTAATGCTGCAGATCGATCAGAAACATAGTTCTATCACACGTTGTAGCAAGATTTTTCAGCTTATCTCTCATCTGTTGAGTTTTTGTAAGGGATGGTTTAGATACTACTACTTCTGCAGTGCGAAATTCATCGTCCTCATCTGATGTTTCAGCAGGAGAACTGTCAGAGGTCCAAACTATAGCTGGGGCAGATGATGATGTACTTGGAATATCGTTACATTTTGCAGCAAACTCTTCATATTTTCGCTTCCTGATTTCACGACGTCGCATAGATTGAGTTGTCACCTTATCCATAGAACCAATATACATTTTGCGCTCATTTCGTTGATCTTTTAAGAATTTTTCCTCAGCAGCAGGTACTTTAGTCACACATTTGCATAGTTCTCGGGATATACATTTACATGTTGCGATATCAAACAGTTTATTTATTGAATCTTGGTAGAATATCTTGGTAGAATATCGGCAAAGTATGTAAGGATAACTATTTTATGAGGGTAAGCGTATAAGTAAAAATATTAGTTTTTTAGAAACAATTTTCTCGATGCGCCACCTGAAGATAAAGTCGTAAGGCTTTGATATTTTGCATGAATTAAGCTTTTTTATAGGGTCATCGATTGGCAATACAGGAGATTTAAAAAAATTATTTTTTTTTTTTTGCCATTTTCACTCCACCCTAATGCACACTGATACAAAAGTGTTACAGCGTTTGTATGTGCAAGGATGTATGGGTATGCGTATGTAAGTTTGTGTGAGTTTAAAAGTAATGCGGATCAGTTGTTTGATTGTTTGTAAGCAATGTCATACTTACTGTGCTTATGTACCCACAAGACGAAGATGGAAATGTTGGCTCCAGCGCAGTTGAATGTCAATAGTCGCCGGCAGACGTACTCGTACATGCATACATACGAAAAGTTACATACAGTTTTGTCACAGCATGGGCCAAAGAATAGTGAATGTTTGAAACACATCAAGAAATGGTAGTGGACTTGATAGCAAAAAACTTGATAGCAAAAATGGCATTTTGTTGATGTTCGAAGAAAAGTAGGTACATATACATTAGAGCGCCCATAAAACAAAAAGTGTTATTTTTTCAGCTTCCAGCTCATTTTCTAGTATATTAGGCATCAAAAATAATATCCGTGCAAAAATTTTTTCACTTGGATGGAAACCGGTCCGTCCGTCACGACTTTTGCCGCTAAAAATGGAGTAAAACTAGTTGCAAGCTTTGATGAGCTATAACTCGTAAGCCAGACGACTTTCGGAAAATATACCTTAAGCATTTGTGTTGCAAATATGCAGGCAAACATTTTTCTCAGGTATAATTTTTGACGTAGCTATGACCCTTCATGGTGTTTTCAGAGGTCAAACTTTAAATTTGAGTCAACATTTTTTTCAAACGTAAATAACTAATTTTATTTATTTATTTTTACTCGTACATACTTAAAACTTCAGCCAGGTCGCCTATTTAAAAAATGTAAGGCATGTATAAAAAGAAAATAAAAAATTCTTACGAAATTCACATGTATAGGGTGGACCTTTTAAAATTTTAAATTTGAATCGGCTGTAAAAAAATTACTGAATTTTTTTTCTTCAAATTTCTGATTTTTTTGAAAAGGTTGAACTTTGTCATTTAATAAGGGTACACCTCCGATGAGTTTTAGCTTCGCCTAATGGGCTTAAGATTGTTTGCAAGAGATAAAGAAATATCGTGTTTTCAGATGAAGCTTATTTTTATCTCTGTGGCTATGTCAATAAGCAAAACTGCCGCATATTGGGTTCAGAGAACCCACACGTGACTATTGAGAAGACGATGCATCCACAACGAGCCACTTTTTGGTGTGCAGTTTGGGGTGGCTGCATCAATGGGCCATTTTTCTTCGAAAACTAGCATGGAGCCGCCGTTACCGTTAACGGCAACCGTTAGCGCGCCATGAACACATTTTTGTTTTCAAAAATTCTAGAAAATGACATAGACGACATTTGGTTTCAACAAGAAGGGGACACATGTCACACAGGCAACGCAATCATCGATATTTTACGCACTGTTTTTATACCCTCCACCATACAATGGAGGGTATATTAGTTTTGTCATTCTGTCTGTAACACCTTGAAATAATCATCGGAGACCCAACAAAGTATTCTTGATCCTCGTAAAATTCTAAGACGAACTAGCCATGTTGTCCGGCTGTCCGTCTGTTGATAACAAGGTAGAGCCTGCATGAAAACAGCTAGGGAGCTGAAATTTGGCACAAATATGTGTAATTAACCTAGCATGGTTGGTATTGAAAATGGGCTATATAGCTCTACGGGAAGTAGATGTTGAAGACCCTCAACCGACACTACCTCATAAAATTTAGTTTTTTATTTGGAAACATCCGTCCAGTTTCTTGAGCAAAATCACTGAAATTTTGCAATTAATAATCTCTATATAGGCGTAATCATCTATGTAATAATGGAAAAGTCCTACTGGTACCTCTCACACAAACGGTCTCATGGGCTTTGAGAAATAATATGAGGATAACTCACCACAAGCTTGATCTATCGAAATTAAATTTTGCACATAAAGTTTTCTATATAGAACACACTTCCGCACCAAATTTAGTTTTATTTTGGAATATGTTGGAGGGTATCCAAAGTTCGGCACAGCCAAACTTAACATTTTTTACTTGTTGAATATCGAATAATCACCCAAAACTGCAATGTTATTTGGCCGCCTCGCAGCTGTGATTTGATCCATTAGGATTATTTTTTGTGGGGAACCAATTAGGATTGAGCCCTGAAACATGAATTCGAAATTGCCATTGAATATATTCGACACAAAACAATCGAAAATGTACCGAAAAATTGGGTAGATCGCATTAAGTACTGCCGAGCTAGTTGTGGTAGTGATATTAATATTATTGTGTTCTATTATTAAATGAAAAAGGTCAACCTTTCCAATAAAACCAGATATTCCAAAAAATTAACTATTTTTTTTACAGCCTTTTTAAATTTTAAATGTTAAGTCGCTCACCCTGTATATCAAGGTAACTACTTAATAGAATACTATAAATCGAGAAAGTCGTATAAGGTATACGAAGGGTGCTATAAATATTTCTGGCCTAATAACAAAAAAGCGAATATTTATCATCAAAAATGGTTTTATTGTTTTTCAAAGTATCCTCCAGCATGATTTATACACTCTTGATTTTAAGTCCGCTAGAGCAGCTCCAAAACTTGGTTTTTTAAGCGCTTCAATAGCATCTTCTGGCGACGCAAATCATTGACCACGAATTTTTTCCTTGATGTGCGGGAATAAAAAGAATCATTGGGTACCAAGTCAGGGCTGTACGGCGGACGACCCATTAATTCGACGTTTTGCCCGGTCAAAAAGGTGCTGGTTGAAGCCGATGTGTGAGAGCTCGCATTGTCAGGATGCACTATGGTTCGTCTTCTCTTTTTCGTTTTTCTAATTTCTCCGAAGACGGCAAAAAAAATTGTGCTGTACCACTATGTTGCTCAAGCGGAGCAGTCGCCACATGACCAGTTTTGCCGAAGAAACAGGCGACCATTTGCTTCGAAGTGCTTCTTCCACTAACAACTTTCGTTGGATTTGGCTCGTCTTCGAAGACCTACGCGGGCGACTGCTGTTTTGTTTCTGGCTCATACGCATAGATCCATGATTTGACACCTGTGACGGTCTAATAAATGTCTTTTGAAGCACCGCTATCGAATTTTTTCAAAATACCTTTGCACCAATCGACACGATCCTTTTTTGTGCGATTGTCAAATTGTGCGGGTTCATACGAGAACAAACCTTTTTCACGGCCAGGTGTTCATGCAATATTGAATGTATGCTAATGGAAAAAATGCCCAAGGATGCTTCTATCTCACGGTATGTCACATGACGATCTTGCATTATCAGTTCACGAACGGCATCAATGTTCTCTGGCACAACGGCCGGTTTTGGACGACCTTCGTCTTTGAGCGAGCGTTGGCCACGATTGAATTCATTAATCCGGTTTTTCACAGTGCTATAGGATGGTGCTTCATCTCCATATGTGACGCGCAAAAAAGAAAGGGACCTAAGGGTAAAAACCAGTTTTGTTCAGGAGAGCCGTTTTAAAGATTTAAATACGTGTATCTTTGGTGTACCATCACTTTCATAAAACGCGCTTATCTCTGGGAGGGAACACTTTTGGGGCATTTTGGGGCATGGGGTCTCATTCGATGCTCAGATGTTGTCCACATCAAAAAAAAAATGAAAATTGATTTTTTTACCCTTTGGTCCCTTTCTCTATGCGCTGTCACATATAAAGATTTAAGTTCATCGATGCACTCGTGTCGTGATAATTCACGTCGAAAGTTGTGAAAAATAATCGCACGAAAATGTTCACGAGTTGGTTCATTTTTTTGCCAAATTGATTTTTTTCACGTCTCTGTAAACCACACAAATGATGGTCGTACGTCAAAAAGTTCTGAGTACGTTTATACTGAAAAATGTCAAACTTGGAAATGTCAGATGGCGCAAGGCAACACTAAGTGTTGCCTAAGCCAGTAATATATATATATCAACCCTCGTATATTGGAATATAGTGGAATTATGATTTTATATGACAGTTTTCCTCTCACGAATTAGCAGGTATTTCTAGTGCATTATAAACGACATGTATTTACCGTTGCCTCCAAATAAAGGTCATTCGGAGATATAAACCAGAATGGTGTAGGGTATCCCATAAGGGTATTCAGAATGGTACATGGTATGCCATTACTTTTAACTTTTTGTATATGTTTAACTTTACGAATATTTTCTGTAAACAAGTTCTAAATTTAAGGCGGGTTTGGACGGATGTCATCTATATCGAATTATTAGCTATCATCTACATCGAAATTCGAACTTATATTAAATCTATTAGGAAACACTGTAGTAGCAGAGGCACACACAGTCACACGTATTAGGAAATACATTTTGAATACATGCGAGTACATGCTAGTATGTAACCATACAATAATGAACTCTAATTTATCTTTTGTAAAGAGTCTGGGAATTCTTTTTTCTTCTAAAATATTCAACAGACTTTGCTTATTTTGCCATATACCAGCAGCGAACAGTAACCAAATGATGCTGTGCGATGGAGGGTCAGCGGCTACAGGGGACTCCAAACTTGAGGAGGTTGCTGGTGGGTGGCATGCAAATTACTCTGTGTGGTATTTGTTATTGTTCAGATTTAGATCGAATTTCCATACGAGTATGTGGTATGCATTCATTCGGTTGAGATTGCTTCCTTCCACAGCTGAAATCATGTGTCAGTGAAGAGGTTCTTTGCGAGAAGAAAAAATGAAATACCTCAACAAAACTTGCTTCTACTCAGAAAGTGGCAATAGTTACAAATACTCGTACAGACATCAACGACTCAGGCACAGACGGACAGCAGACTTGAGCTTATCTGGAGTACTATACCACACGATTCCTGGCACATCTATTGATTAGGTCGATGTATGTCACAGAGTGTTATTCATTTTTCTATTTTTTTTTTGTTGTGGAAAGTCATTACATTCTTTTCTACTTTGACTTTTTTTACACAGCATGTTTCTTTATTTGGTTGTTAGGTTAGGTTTGTTGAGGTTTTATTTCTTATTTCTCCTTCTTTTTCTGTAAAAATTGTGGTACAAATTCATTTGGTTTAAAATTCTATATAAATGTTGTCGTTGAAAAGAATTTGTTGATGTATTTGTAAAGTTCAAGCCAACAGAGACGCTGAACAAAAGGCTAACATAAGCATTTGCATTTTGTGTGGGATAGTTGCCAAAACAGTTTTTTTTTGCTCATTTTACATGCTTTTTGGAGTAAAAACAACGGGTCAAAGACATATCTGAGGTGTCCAATAAGAAATGTTGATGTTGCCAATTTCGATACAAAATAAACCACCACAACAATTTAACTTAGGTGCTTTGCAAAGATATTTAAAACAAGTAATTTTTATGCAATTCTTCAGTGATAACGGGTCAACCTTTTGTGGAATGGTGCCATTTTTGGAATACATCTATTTGTGTGTTTTTGATTAATGGAGGGTTTAACCATTGAAAGCAACAATATTCGGAGTCCAATTCGTAGGTATAACTCTGCTCCTAAAACCAACTATCGGGTTGGCATAAATACACAAGTAAAAACGTCCATACAGGACTAAACTTATACGAGTATTCGGCGTCGAGTTCAGAGGAGCAAAGTCCTATAAATCATCCATCCAAGACCAGTATTTGGGTTGGGAGAAATACACTAGTAAAATCACCGCCCAGGATTAAATTTATATGCACAAATTGGCCTGTTTTTGTGTGCACCTCTGACCAGTGCGACCGACTGTTATCTTTAAAATAAATCCGAACAGTGGCTCTGCTTTAACAAATAAAGACCGTTTTAGGGCCTCCCGGCCGATGCTCCCTAGTCTTTAAAATAAATCCATATTACAGCGTGTGTGGACTAACTATAGTGTTTCCAATTAAAAGCGTTATAAAAAAATTGTTTGTTGGTTCTTTTTAATGCAACTTTTTTATTATTTAAAACAGTAGTAGAGAGGAGAAATTTATTTAAAATTTTCAATAAATCCCACTTTAGCTTTGATAAGTCGATCGATTCTTTCAAAAAAGAGTTGCAGGATGCATGAATGTGATTTTGAGAAAGTCGAGTCCATTCTCGTTAAATATCTATTTCTAATGCACCAATAGTGGCGTATTTTTTTGTTAGAGCTTTGGTGTCCAAACTACCCTAAATAGAGAAATCTAGGTGGTAAGTATCCGTTGAATTTGTTAGAACCTTAGTGTCCTAACTACCCTAAATACAGAAATCTAGGAGGTACGTATCTGTTAAATTTGTTTTTAACCAGCCCTGATTCAAGCGTGCCCTATGAGATGGTGCAGCATCCTGATGAAAAGTAAAAGGCCTACTCCCGAAATGTTTTTGTGCCCAAGACTTAAGTTCACGTTCTAAGACCGATTCAGGGTACGCAGTTGCATTCACTGTAACACCAGGATCTAGAAATACGAGTACGAGTGAAGAGCGTCCAGCGGCAGTTACTGCTGCCCAAACAATGACGTAATGAGTAGTTCGAGTTCTAGTGACCAATTTTTACTCCAAGTTATCGTACGACCTCTCTGCTAACCATATCCGTTCATTTGGTTTGTTTACGTACTACTCTATTGGGCTTTTTTTCTTGTCAGAAAAGAAAAAAACGATATTTTGAAATTGCCCGCTGGCGTGCAAGAGTTTCTTCTCCTTTGCCCTTTGCAGTCATTAGAGATTATGGTTTGGTATAAGGTAACACTAAGTGTTGCATGGCGCCATCTGACATTTCCTTTGGAAAGTTTGATATTTCTTAGCATAAATGTACTCAGAATGTTCTGACGTATGACCGTCATTTGTGTTGTTTACAGTGACTTGAAAAAATCAATTTGGCAAAAAAATGGAATTAACTCGTGAACATTTTCGTGCGATCATTTTTCACAACTTTCTACGTAGATTATCATGACAAGAGTGCATCGATGAACTTAAATCTTTGTATGGCGATGAAGCACCATCCTATAGCACTGTGAAAAACTGGTTTAATGAAATCAATCGTGGCTGACTCTTGCTCAAAGACGAAGGTCGTCCAAAAACGGCCGTTACCAGAGAACATTGATGCCGTGTGTGAACTGATAATGCAAGATCGCCATGTGACATACCGTGAGATAGAGTCTTCCTTGTTAATTTCTTCCACCAGCATACATTCGATATTGCATGAACAGCTGGCTATAAAAAAGGTTTGTTCTCGTTGGATCCGCACAATTCGACAATTAATCAAAAAAAGGCTCGTGTCGATTGGTACAAAGAAATTTTAAGATAATACAATCTTGGTCTTCAAAAGACGTTTATAAGATCGTTACAGGTGACAAATCATGGATCAATGCGTATGAAACCGAAACAAAACAGCAATCGACCGTGTGGGTCTTCGACGACGAGCCAAATCAAACGAAAGTTATTCGTGGAAGAAGCACTTCGAAGCAAATTTTCGCCTGTTTCTTCGTTCCACTTGAGCAACGTAGGACGGTCAATTCTGAGTGGTACACCACAATTTGAACTCTTCGGAGAATTTCGAAAAACGAACAAGAGAAGACGAATCATTGAGAACCATGACAATGCGAGCTCTCACACATCGGCTCAAACCAGCGCCATTTTGACGGGCCAAAACGTCGAATGGATGGGTCATCCGCCGTACAGCCCAATGACTTCTTATTATTCCCGAACATCAAGAAAATAATGTTTCAAAAAGAATCTGCTTAATCGAAATGTCCGCCTTTTGCCTCTACACACGCCTTAATTCGCACTGGCCAATCGCCAATAGCTACACGAACCTCGTCCATTGAAAAATTGGCCACAGCTCGAACCAAAGCAGTCTTAAGAGATCCAATGATGGGGTATCTTTTGTGACAAACGGGATATGTTCAGTTCAGGGTGTGTTCAATGTTGTAACAATATTTATGTCCCTACTAAGTAGTGTTAGCGATACAAAGGAGTTATGTGAATTTGTTTGTAACACCTACAAAAGTGTGTCTGTCCCAACCTATTCCTTATGAAACTATATTTGATTAATAACTTGGTCGATCAGTTTTGAGATTGTCCATTGATTTATATAGCCCTCTTACAAACATTCTTCGAAACTTGGAGTGTAGCCGACACGTTGAAAATCGACCTGATTTTTCTGCCTTTGAGTGCAACCAAAGTATAAGCAAAAAACTGCATCGCATTTCATTGAATTTTTGTTAGAGACAATTTTTATTAGCGAAGTACGTTAAATGAGCGATATATTTCTCCTCAGTTAATACGCTTTAATTTTCTGAATTCTAAAACGTATTAGGCTTTTCAGGTCTGTTTAAAACTAAATGCGAATGTAAGAAATGCTCAAATTTTCCTACGGTTTCGAGACCATAAGGCGCAACATATTTAACAAATAAATCTCAGGTCCCGGATAAATTCTTCAATCCTAAAGAGTATTAGTTTTAAGTGTCTAATTTAGTTTATCGTATTGTGACACACTCATATAGTCGATTGGCTAAAACGTCCCAGGCCTGGCTTCGAAACAATTCGCCACCGTTAACTTTCTCTGAAGAATGGCCCTCAAGCAGTCCAGATTTGAATCCATTGGATTACAAATTGTGGACGCTTTTAGAGGTCAAGGTTTGTCACAAAAGACACCCCAATATTGAATCTCTTAAGACTGCTTTGGTTCGAGCTGTGGCCAATTTTCCAAAAGACGAGGTTCGTGCAGCTATTGACGATTGGCCAGTGCGACTTAAGGCGTGTGTAAAGGCAAAAGGCGGACATTTCGAATAAGTAGTTTCTTTTTGGATACAATATACGTACATCAATAAATATATTAAAAAATATTTGGTCCAAAAACATTCAGTACTTTTTATTTTACAGCCTAAACCGTGTGTAATAGTATTTATGTCCCTACTAAGTATAATGGACAAGATCTAAAAAATCAGAGCAATTACCCGGGACAGTTGAGAAAGCTTTTTTCATACTTTTTCCCCCGTCTGCGAGCTTATATGTTGCCTATATTCGATAGACAAAGCATTATATTTCTATAAAAACAAATAATTCAAATTAAATTGAAATTAGAATTCAGTTCGATTACCATCATTAAAAGTATGGGGATCAATTGTGAAAGGTCAAAGATATAAAGTTCGTGATGTTAGAAATATGTAAGTGGTACTAACATCTACAGAGGTTTTAGATACAATAAGCAATTTCGAAAGGTCACAGAGCAAATGTTAGAATATTAAGAAAATATGAAGGCGGTAAAGCTGTTACCACTAATTCCGCATCCCATTGGTTGGCTTTGAATATAAAGATACAGTCATTTTGCCATTTTCGTGTGTGTAGGTTAATTTCAAAGGTAACATTGGAAATTTTCTTTCGGGCGCGTTTTCGAAAATGTCTAGTTTCTTCTATGAAAATGTTCTATTAAAATTAACTTGATTTTCCAATAATAATGTTTTCCTAGGATTGTTAAGAAAACGCCTTCGTGGTGACTTGGTTGAGGAAACCTTTTGTTTTAAACAAATTAATTCGTTAGGACATTGAAAAAATTGCGGTTTATTTGTTATCCTCATCTTTGCTACACTGTTTAATTGCCTGAAAATTATCCAATAATTTCCCTTCACTATCTCTGTGTCATCATTATAAATGAAAGCATAATTGAGAACAATTTGTTGTCCTTATTTTATCAGATCTGTAACGCCCCCACGAAAACAGAAAAAAATGTACAAACTTTCTTAACTATTTGCAAAGAGCTGCTCAATGAAGCAGAAAGAGGAAAATGCTTAACTGGTAAAGTTCATGGAAAATATTTAATAGCATTGTACGCTTTGTTGTTTTACGCTCTTTGTAGAAATTCGTTAAGAAAATAAATGCAATATGGATTTTCCCGAAAAATCTAAATTAAAAAGTTAATTTAAGTTAAGAATAGCATATTGTAATTATAAAGTTATTGGTGCTTTCTGATAATAACGGGTGGCCCAAATAAGACCAGCTGATGTGAAACACAAATAACTTTTTTATTTTTTAACATAATTTATTTTTTCTTTTTGCAGATTATAACTGAACTCTTGGAAATATTAAATGAAAACGTACAGTCCACAACAACACATTAATATTATCGATTTTTGTTATTCTTCTCAACGATCAATTGTTCTGACGCAGCGAAATTATCGCCGTTTTTTTAACGTAAGATCAGCGCCCACATCTTCAACGATTACAAGTTTAGTTCGCCGTTTTGAGGAACTGGGTTGCAGTTGGCAATGCATCAGCATCAGTTACACCCAATCGGATGCACCGTTTGGTGCGGTATTACTGCCACAAAAATCATCGGCCCATATTTCTTTGAGAATGAGGATGAAACGCCAGAAACGGTCTCCTGGGCTTCTTACAGAACTATGATCGACAACTTTTTGCGGCCAATAGTGGAACAACATCCTAATTTGTGGTTTCAACAAGATGAAGCCACTGCACATACTGCTAGGCAAACTATTCCCTTGGCCTCCTCGTTCACCAGATTTAACTGCGTCCGATTTTTTTATAGGGATATTTAAAAGACAAAGTGTATGTTAACAAACCACATACACTTGGACAGCTCAAGCAGAATATTCGAGACGAAATACGCCGCCTGCAACCAGAAACATTACTCCGTGTAATGCAAAATGTGCTAAAAAGAGCCAATGCCTGTATCGAGTAAAATGGTGGTCATTTGTCTGATGTCATATTTCACACATAGTCACGTTAAATTTCCATAAAATGTATTTAACATATAAAAATAAATCATTTAAAAAAACCGTTATTACAAGAGTTATACATGTTTAACATCACTAGGTCTCATTTGGGCCACCCTGTACAAACAGTTTCGCAAGAGGAAATGTATCATTTCTTTTTATATATTTAAAAATAAAAAGCAAAGCGGTTTATTTTTTTTTGCTTAAATACACATACAACCTCCTTAAACTAAAATTTAATGTAAAAAGACGTGAATTTTTGAAATTTAAAGTTCTAAATCTTTAGAAGAAAAACCTAGTATTTTCTGAAGAAACAATTTACTTTGTCCTACATTTCCAATGAACAGTATAGAGCTTCTATGGCAATTTTGTAATAAGCAACACTAAATTTCAGCAAAGAGTAGCATAGACATGCACAAGTCCACTTCAAATTGAAAAATGCAAAACATATTTATGATATTGTGAAAGAAGGAAAGTACCTGCGTTGCGTATAAGCTGTTTGACAGATCTTGGATGCCAATATATGTGACGCGCAAAATAAAAAAGGGACCTAAGGTTAAAAACCAGTTTTGTTCAGGAGAGTCATTCTTAAGATTAGGTCCCTTTCTATTTGCGCTTAGAATCGTTGACTTCACTTTCATACAACGCGCATATCTCTGGGAGGGAACACTTTTGGGGCATGAGATCGGTCTTATTCGATGCTCAGATGTTGTCCACATCAAAAAAAGTGAAAAGTTAATGAAAAGTTTTGTTCAGGAGAGCTATTTTAAAGATAAGGTCCCTTATTAATTGCTCTTAGAATCGTCGACTTCACTTTCATAAAACGCGCATATCTCTGTGAGGGAACACTTTTGGGGCATGTTGATCGGTCTCATTCGATGCTCAGATGTTGTACACATCAAAAAAAGGAAAAAAATGAAAATTGATTTTTTTACCCTTAGGTCCCTTTCTCTATGCGCTGTCACATAGACATCCAAGATCTCTCGAATCAATTGGTATGCACTAATTTAAGCGTCTGTGCATTACTAAGCACAGAAAAAGCTAGACTTTGCGAAAATGCTCGCACAAAAGACAGCAGATGAGTTACCCTCTTTCAATCGCTATCTAAAAATATTCCTTACCGAATAATAAAAGGGTTTTTTTCAGCCTTGTGGTTTTAAAAAAAGAATTTAAACGCATATAACTTACTGTTCTGGTCAAGAATTAAGCTTTATCATAAATCATGCCATTATGTTTCAAAAATTATTTCGGTCAAGTGGCCGCAGCGGGTTGCTCAAATAAATTCCAGCCCAGAGCACCAATTTTCGACCACTTTTTGCATCATTTGGGGCCGTATGTCAGCAATTAAATGCCGAATATTTTCTTCCAAGGTGTGAATCGTGTCGGGCTTACCTGCGTAGACAAGCGACTTTACATAGCCCCACAAAAGTCCAGCGGTATTAAATCGCATGATCTTGGCGGCTACGCCACAGTCCCACGACGGGGAAACTAAGAAATCAGGATCAGGGCCCGATCTTCACAATGTGCAAACGTTGTTCCGGAGTAAGTCTATTCATTATGAAATGGCAAACCAAACTGAGCATTAATCAAGTGACAGCTGTCAAAAGGACCAACTTCGAAAAGTGTGGCCAGATTGTAAACCACACGTCTAAAAAGAATACCCTACTAATGCGTAGAGGAATTATTTTGAGCCTTTAATGTCAACATAAGCCAACAGAAAATTAGTGGATCGACGACCACGGAACCTATTGTGCTATGACGAGGGTACAAAAGCTACGGAAACAAAAAATAATGCCCCTAACGCAACGCTGCAAGGTGTAGCAACAACCGCATAATTGGAGATATATCTGACATGAACAGATATATGGCAAAAAGCGTAAAGATGCTACAAAAGAAAATAATGCTGTCCGTAAAACAGTGCTGCACCGCAAGAACTTTGTGAAGAAGACAGCTAACGATTAGAATAAATTCAGGGCTGGGTCTACATGCCGAGCTCTTCAAGGCTGGAGGCAATTGTTAGGTAATTTTAGTACAGATGGTGTTACACTTTTGTTATCCAACTGCGTTAGAATATTTAATTGTTGGGGACCAATTAACAAAACCAGATGAATAAACACACACGTCATTCCATTTTGAGTATTTGTAAGATACTAAATTTTATTTATACAAAAAGTGATTATATCAAATTTTGAAAATATTTCAAGCTATCTAGTATAACCTCCAGAAGAGATTACAAATCAAAGCGGAGGCCAAATATACAAAACATAATATACAATACAATTTTCAATGCTGGTAATTCATCCTAAGTACACGGAAAGTGTCACATTTCTTTTGTGTGCGGGCTGCTCCTACCACTGGCTATTATCCCCATGTGAAAAAGTACGATCATGAGCGAGCGTACAAATATTATCTAATGCATACAGTTATCAATTTTATGGGCTGCACTTGAGAATGCAACATTACCCAACACACAATTTAAAACTGTTCAACTTTGAACACCAGAACCAACCCAAACTACAACGGCTTGGTACTTGGCACTGCTGAAAAAAGGACCATGGCTTTGGCTGCTTATTAATTGGCCGGAAATCGTATACCGGCTACATTAAATAGTTTTTTAAGCAGTTTTTGTTCTACGGAGCAGGGATCTGGTGGCTGCCGTTTAAGAGCAAGAATCATAAAGGTGGCGATTTCAATAACAGATGAGCTTAAGACGTCTCCGCATGTTTTCAAAGGGCATAGGGAGATAAAAGAATTGTGCCTACGAAATGAAGATTCTACCTATGAAAGTCAATTGAGTTTTTACAATATCCACTATTTCTGGAGAAATTTCTGGTCATAGAAACTGCTGCGCTGAAACTTCTCTATTACGAAATGTTGTACAGCGTCCGTGTGCTTTATGATGGTGAGCCATTGCACGGCGAACACCCTATCAGCCAACGACTAGTGCTTGTTCAGAACAGCGCTAGGCTTATCATGCCTACCGGTAACCCATGTTGCAGCAGTTGTCGAACGTCTTAAAGAACATTCCATTGGTTTGAGTAACCCGCTAACAATCAAGTAAATATAACACGGTGCATATAGAAATTACCTGACAGGCAAGTTGACCAATCTTGGATACATGCCCCTCAATGTGTTTCCTTATAAAATAGACAATGACACAAGACATGCAGCCAGTCCTCAACTGGCGCACCGATAGAACTATTCAATATCGGTTCATATACCTACTTCTAGTTTGAGCTCCATACAATCTGGCCGGTGGTATCAATGTTAATATCAACGATTTGCTCTATTGCAGAGAAGCTTGGGATTTACGAAGATAATTTTGATAACTCGATCCTACTGGTAATTACTAAACAGTGATATCAGGGCATTTATTTTTATCGCTGGAGGATATGTTCAGCACTTCTAGAACTGTCTACAAATGCCAAGTATTTTGGAACATTATGGCGAGACATTCGTTGTCTGGTATAGTCGGCTGGCGCACTTACGAATGCTGTTGCTATCCTTGATTCAAATGAGCGTAATGATGAGATGAATATTTCTCTAGCTTCCACATAGCAGTATATTTTGCTATTACTTCACAACGTTGCCACATATAAATGCGGAAATGAAGCCAGTTGTGCAATTACCACAATGATCAGTCCTGACGTAAAAATGCATAGGATTTATAATATAAGGCTTCATATTAGAAAGCTCATTGTTGCCAAGGATTGCTATATATATTTCTGGCCTAGGCAACACTAAGTGTTGGCAGGCGTCATCTGTCATTTCCATGGGGAAAGTTTGAAGTTTTTAGCATTAACGTACTCAGAACGTTTTGACGTACGACCATCATTTGTGTTGTTTACAGTGACTTGAAAAAATCAATTTGGCAAAAAAAATGGAATTAACTCGTGAGCATTTTCGTGCGATCATTTTTCACAACTTTCGACGTGGATTATCACGACAAGAGTGCATCGATAAACTTAAATCTTTGTATGGCGATTGAGCTCCATCCTATAGCGCTGTGACTGGTTTAATCAATTCAATCGTGGCTGAAACTCGCTCAAAGACAAAAGTCGTCCAAAAACGGCCGTTGTTGCAGAGAACATTGATTCCGTGCGGGAACTGATAACGCAAGATGGTCATGTGACATACCGTAAGATAGAGGAATCCTTGGCCGTAAAAAAGGTTTGTTCTCGTTGGACCCCCGCAAGCATTTTTGTGCGATCATTTTTCACAACTTTCGACGTGGATTATCACGACAAGAGTGCATCGATGAACTTAAACCTTTGTGTGGTAATGAAGCACCATCCTATAGCACTGTGACCAATTCAATCGTTGACGAAGCTCGCTCAAAGACGAAAGTCGTCAAAAAACGGCCGTTTTTGCAGAGAACATTGATGCCGTGCGGGAACTGATAACGCAAGATCGTCATGTAACATACCGTGAGATAGAGGCATCCTTGGCCGTAAAAAAGGTTTGTTCTCGATGGATCCAGCACAATTTGACGATCGCTCAAAAAAAAGGATCGTGTCGATTGGTGCAAAGAAATTTTGAAAAAAAGATCGCGGTGCTTAAAAAGTCTTTTATAAGGTCGTCACAGGTGACGAATCACTAATGTATGCGTATAAGCCCGAAACAAATCAGCAATCGACCATGTGGGTCTTCGAAGACGAGTCAAATCCAAAGAAAGTTGTTCGTGGAAGAAGCACTTCGAAGCAAATGGTCGCCTGTTTCTTCGGCAAATCTGGTCATGTGGTGACTGTTCCGCGTGAGCAACGTAGGGCGGTCAATTCTGAGTGGTACACCACAATTTGTTTGTCTGAAGTCTTCGGAGAAATTCGAAAAATGAACAAGAGAAGACGAATCATTGTTCACCATGACATTGCGAGCTCTCACACATCTGCTCAAACCAGGGCCTTTTTGACCGACCAAAACGTCGAATTGATGCTCCATCCGCCAAACAGCTCTGACCTAGTACCCAATGACTTCTTTTTATTCCCGCTCATCAAAAAAAATTGCGTGGTCCACGATTTTCGTCGCCAGAAGATACTGTTGAAGCATTCAAAAACCATGTTTTTGAGGTGTCTCAATCGGAGTGGAAAAAGTGCTTCGACTATGGGTTTGAGCTCATGCAGGAGTGTATAAATTATGCTGGAGACTACTTTGAAAAACAATGAAACCATTTTTGATGATAAATATTTGCATTTTCATTAATAGGCCAGAAATATATATAGCAGCCCTTGAACTGTCGGCTACTGAGACTAGGGACTATGAACACTCTCAAAGACTACAACTGTTTTATAGCTACTTCTGTAAGATAAGAAGAAGACAATAGGACCTTATCACTTATGTCCGAGTTTTGTGGGTTTAATACAAACATAGTTTGATCTACAAAGGCCAACTGAAAAGTGTTTTCCCTACAATTGTGTTATGGGCAGTATTTTCTCCTTTATTATGACCTTGGGTTGGGAAATGGATGATTGGGGCTGAGCCTGGATGGTTAAGGGTGAGTGATTATGTAGCATATGCTATTTTGTATTATGAGCCAATATTATCACAATAGGAACCAAGGAGCTATACTTTATGTGGTTAAGTAAAGTTAACCTAAACGAGCATAATATCTTTAAAAAGAATAATAATAGGCCGAAGTTCGGCCTTAACTTCAAAGAAACAATGGAAGTAGTTCAAAATGTATATCAATCAATACATGTCCCAATATGGATTTTATCATAATATATTGTGCAAAATAAAATCCAAATCGCGATTAATATGGCTTTTCCAAAGTGTTTGGTTTTAAAATTTGGATATAAACTCTGAAAAGCTTGACCAATACTGGGTTAATGATGTGGCTACTAGATGAATAGAATGCATAAAACAAGGCCCACTTGCTTGCTTTGAAATTGGACAAAAATACAATATTCTCAATGGCATTAAAATATATAATTGAATACAAAATCCGGCCTGAACTTCAGTTATGTGTTTCAAATTGACTTCTAACTATCTAGTGCAATGTAGTTCAAACTTTTATCAACATTTTATAAAGCAGCTATAAGATTAACTTACAACAATCTGTTCCACAAAGTAGTACTCCTACTTTACGGCAAAATAAAATCAATTTCCTTAAGTGTTTCTCCCTGTCATCCATTATTCATGTGAACATTTGGAGTGATACGAGTGCATATAAATGTTAAAGACCAAAATCTCATAAAAACGACGACAAAACGAGAATTTTCAAACTTTATTTTTCTCTCTTCTTAACACATAAGGAACACAAAAAACCATTTGTTGAATTGGATGAATACCGAGTGCCAGCTGTACCCTGGTACTGACTGACATACGGTGCGTATAAGTTACGTGGCGAACAGCACATTGCACATAACTCATACGCCCCGGAGTATGTGGCGGGACACTTTTGTTGCGAACTCAGCAAATTAGTCGTACGTAAAACATGTTTTGCTTACACCTAGCAGGGAATACTTTGCACATTTGTTTGGCTGTTTTTGAATGGCAACACAAAACGAAAAACTTCCACCATCAGGAGTTTAGCTGTTGAATATCGCAATTACGCATACAGGCACTTCTGCACGAATACATGCGAGCGAAAGAAAGATTACACAAACACGTACGTACGTACATGTGTATTCGAATAAACTCCTTTTTGCGAAGGTTTCTTGTCAATCTGAAATGTTTTGCAATTAAACGGCAGCATAAGCCTTATAACTTAAGTTTTTAATCTTGCCGACAGCAAAATAAGAAGGAAACTGAGGAAAAATATATTTGCCACTTTCGTAATAAACCCCATCGACTAAAGACTGAAATAAGCCGAGAGTAGAGGATGAAATGTATGTTAACTTTTTGTTTGTATTTTCTTCCTCTACTTTTTTAAAAGTAAGCAAACTGGGCCTTGCAGAAATAAGCTTTTACAAATGTTGAAAATCCTTATAATTAAGAAACAACATTATTAAATGGAATTTTAGACACTCTAACAAACCGAGGCTTAAATATTCTTTGAAATAAAATTAGCCAAGTGAACCAGTTTGGACTATTAGGCACCACATAAAAACTCTGTGGACTTTCAATTTCGGCTATTTAGTTGACAATCATCCAATCTACGTAAGTGAACTATTGTGGCATCAGTTCTACATTGGCCAAAAAGGCCCCAAGACACAAAACCAGGTGCAAATTAGAATAGTATTTACACTGCGCGACAGCTAACAGTGGAAAAAAATTAAATCACAAAAAACCTGAAGCATAAAGACGATGGAGACGTTGCAGAATGCAGGACTACATGATGATTTTAGTGATTCAAGAAGAGAACAGAGCAAAAGTGTCCAAGTTGCTAAGCGACAACACTTAATTCAGCGTCTCTGCCCTGCAATGAATAAAGTACAATAAGGGACATAGGTTTCAGCAAATAGGAAATTAAGGCTAGCCCTGATCTGAATGCTGGTGATCTTAACATTGCCTTTACAAATATATTTCACATCTAAACTGATCTCTTTTAAAGATAATCACGGCATCAGTGGTAATGGAACCATTTTCAATGCCAACAACTTTGAATTTTCTTGCGTAAATGAGTTGGATGTTAAAAATAGCATATAATCCATAAAATCAAATACCGAAGGTTACGACATTATCGATATTCGATTTTTAAAAAAACTGTAACTTTCATAAGTCCTTATATAACCCATTTTAAAATTACATAATCACAAAAAGTGGTTGGAAGCATGCACGATTAATACCACTTTCAAAATCACCTATATACCTTCCAATAGCAATCTTTTCTTTTAAAGTGCCTGGAGAAAATATTATTAAAATATATTAGCTTTTGCATTCATCCTAATAACCAATTACATATCAAACAATCTGGGTTTTCTTCTAAACATAGTTGTGTGTCAGCCTTATTTAAAATTTCTGAAAATCTTCGGAAACACTTGGATTACGGCAAAACGAATTTTCTCAGGTTACTTGATTATTCAAAAAACTTTGATACCGCTGACCATTCTCCTCTCTGTATGAAACTAGAACGATTCTTTATTTTGTTCCCAGTTGCCGCCCGGTTGATTCCCTCCAACCTTACCACCAGTATGCAAACGGTATCCATTGGCCACTTACGCGCTTAAGCATTACCTGTAGTAAGCGATGTTCCACAAGGCTCAATGTAAGGACCACTTCTCTTTTCATTGTAATCGAATGACCATCTGCCTCAACAATTTTCAAATTACAATCTACACATGTATGCAGATGACGTTCAGCACTAACGTTTTCGTGGCGGATGAAAAAACTCGCAATAATACATGAAATGCTTTAGAAATAGAAGGCCCGACTTCAATGAAATCCACGTCGTAGTGGTAATAAAATGGCCAAAGAACTGACAATATTTCCAAAATAAGCTGAAGGCTTAACAAGTTTCATAAGGCAAAAAATCAGAATTGAAAGAGCAAAGAAGTTGTTAAAAATTTACAAACATTGTGTTCTCTGTTGAAACAAATTCCTATTGAGCAGTTTGTAGCTTAATTAAAATAATCGTGTTTACTAAAATGAACTCACCGACAAATATTTTAAGTCGAAGTACAGCCATCCGAAGGCACTTTCCAGTTCAAGTAATGTTAAAGGTAACTGTGGCCATTGATAGATGCCTTCATCGAGCATGGTGTCAGCGTCAATGCAATTTCTTATCGGGAAAATATTTCGGAATTTGCTTTGGAGCCGTGGGCATGAAACATTTCAGTTGTAGTCCAAGAACGTTCCAACAGGAGTCTAATAAAGCTCGCTTGAACCAAGTATGATCAAAAAAACGTTTAATACACATAATTTCTGTTAAGTATGTTACCCTTCGTTAATAATCTTTTGTTAATATGCTTAGTCTTTTTCAACTCAAATTCAATATTACTATTAGTGACTACTCATTTAGTCAAATAACTGTTCTTCATGTTTAAATTCGCTTTTCCACTTTCTCTCACTGCCTTCTTTGTACTATTTCTAAGATCATTACTTTGGTTCAAATTAAGAATTCCTTTACGTTTAACGTGTCCGTTTTCCATTGCGCTTACAATTTCGTTCACACAGAATTTTTTTAACGCCAAATTTAAATCCGGTACACCTTTCCAAAATACCTTAAGATCATGAGGCATGCAACTTATTTTTTAATTATTTGAAGACCTCAGTCAAATCAGAGGTGGTCACATCATTTGAATAATTGGTGATCAATCTGTGGTATTTTTTTCAATAGTTTTTTTTCAGTTTACGCCTGAGTTGTATAAAACTTAATTTTTTTCTTTTCAGTATTGTTTGCCATTTCATCATGGAAGAACTTATACCCCAACAACGTCTCCAAATTATGCAACTCCATTATCGAAATGAGCGTTTGGTGCAAAACGTTTTTCGACCAAAATTTTGTTCTCTGATGAGACCCATTTCTAACTCAACGGCAACGTTAATAAACAAAATTGCTGAATTTAGGCTGAAGACCAACCAGAAGAGGTTCAAGAGGTGTCATTACACAGAGAGAAAACCACGGTTTGGTGCGGTTGATGGGCAGTCGGAATCTTTGGTCCATATTTTTTCAAAAATAATGATGGCTGGAACGTAACCCTGACCGTTACTACTCGTATCGCGTCATGACATCGGACTTTTTTCTACCTGAAAGTGTAGCCAGTTATTTTGACGACATTTTCTTTTAACAGGACGGTGTCACTTGTCATGTATTTGGTTTTAACAGGACGGTGTCACATGTCATGCAACTGCTCAAACACTATTTAGTGGTATTTTGGAAGAGCAGCTAATTTCACGTTTTTTTTCCCAACGTCTAAGCTGACAAACCAGATACGATTTAGGTTTTGGAATCCAACATTAAGCGTGTGATTACAGCCATAACGGTCAAAATGCTCGAACGAGTCATCCAAAATTGGAGCCTTTGAATAAGGGGTAGTTGCGGCCAACATTTGAAGGAAATCATATTCAAAAATGAATGACATAAAATGTCCATTTGAATGAAAAAATGATTCTACACTTGATTCGATTTTTTTTATGCTAAAAATATATCTCTAGACTGATCACCCGATAGTACCTCTCACGCAAAAGACCCTGTAGCAGTACAGATGAAAACTCATATAAATTGTCACCTAGTGCTTGAAATTCGCTTAAATTTTGAAGATCGTAGTATTTGTATCGTATAACTTGTATGAAAAAAGTGTCTGACGCGCCCCATTCTGTATCCTCCCATGTAAATGCACCACTTTGCCCAATTTTGGTATGCACATAATATCTTTAATACTGTCCATGCGATACTGCTAAAAACTGTACTAAAACTGACGAGTACCTCATACATACTCAATCTGAAAAAAAGCTCTAACCACGCCCCTTCTTAAACATCACACAAAAATGGCACTATCGTAGCATAGAATGAAATCAACATAACATTTCCCCCAATGCTCAATTTGAGTGAGGCTCAATTTGATATCCCTCTAACCGGCAAGACAAGTTTCAAGACGGTCTTCGATTTTTGGCTCTATTGCGGTAATAACAATTTTTTTTTTAAATTTTTTCGGTTTCTGAAAAATCAAAAACCACATTAAGAAGCTATTGTCATGGTTAGAGTGATATTCATTTATTGATCAATAATTATATTTCACGCAGGAGAACCATGTGGTTGCCATAACCTTTTATGTACGTACCGTTTAATGACCTTTTACTTGATTTCATTAATAACAATAAACATTTTTGTAGAACTCTAAATTCTTTATAATTTCTCAATTTGGCTTAAATTGTATATCAGCAGATATTGAAGTTAAATGCCACATCCGTTTAAACCTTGGGTGGTTGGGTCTAGTTAAATATTTTGTGTACTACAAAAATTTGCCATGAAACTTACTAATACTCTATACCATAGACTGGAGCAAGATATAATTACTTATATATAAATTGAAATTTTTTTTAAAAACTTCACTTCTAAACATGTACTAGCTTTATATAATGTAGTTTTCTATACGAACAATAAACAATGTTATATAGGGTAGAGCGCGTTAATTTGTCAATTTGGAAATTAAATGAAAAAATTATGAACTTTAGAAAAATTTATTTTGTGTTTGAATTATACACGCAGAAAAAAAGTATGGTTGTGGTAACCCGAAGAGGACAATACTATTGTTGGGTGTATGGTTGTGGAACAACAATATTATACCATAATCCTCACAACCATGCTTTGATCCTTACAACAATAGTATGATTCACACGTAACCATACTATGATCACCACTACCATAGTATGATTTACACTCAACCATACTATGATCTCCGCAACCATATTATGATCCCCATAACCATAGTATGTTTCACATACAACCATAGTATGATCCTCACAATCATAGTATGATTCACACGTAAACATGTTATGATCCCTACAACCATAGTATGATCACATACAAGTGTACTATGATCCCCAAATTATTTAATAGAATTGGGTTAAGTTGGCCACAACAGATTTGAATTATGAAAGTATTTAAAAATACATTAAATTCAAAATAGTAGAAGTGATTTATTTAGCAGTAGAAAAAATCAGTTTAAAAAAACGTAAGCGTTTTTATTAAAAATATTTTAGTTAAACAAACCCAAAGCAGTTTGTTTGAAAATTTTTAATTTCCATATTAAAAGTACTATTTTTGCGTTAGAACCGTAACAAAAACATTGTTCAACAAAGCATTTTCAAATGACAAAAAATTGCAATCATACAGTATGATTGCCGTAATTATACTATTGTAAACATAAAACCCAAAAAACAATACTTTTGTCCCACCTATATTGTTGCTACAACCATATTTATATTGTTGCTACAACCATTTTTTCATTATAAAATTGGGCAATAATACTATTGTTACATTTCAACAATATTAATATTGCGGCAATCATACTTTTGTCAAACTTAAATTCAATAAACAATACTATGGTTGCGACGAACATACTTTTATTGCGGAGAACATATTATTATTGCCGTGACCATATTGTAACCATAATTTTCTCTGCGTGTATTGAACAGTAAAGGAATTTTTAAACTACATGTTATCAAATAGTGTATCTGGCAAACGTCGACCTTCGCTATCCACACACTTCTGCATATGTTTTCTGAAGTTTTCATGAACTCTAACAAGTCGACTGGTATTCTACCAATTTCAGCCTCAATATTGTTAATAAGGTCTTCCAAGGTGTTGGGATGGTTGATACACACCTTCAAATTCAGGTAACCCCAAAGGAAAAAAAATCGCATGAGGTTAAGTCTTTTGCCATTTCACATCACCCCTCAAAGAGATAAGCCGTCGAGGAAACATTTGCCTCAAACAATTCATGGTTGTTTGTGGCACCATCCTGTTGCAACCATGTATCCTCTAATTGCATTGCCTCAAGAGCCGGCTGAAAAAATCCTATATCATAGTCAAGTACCGTTAGGAGTTCAAAGCTATGTCAAGACAGGTTTTCTGGAAAAAGTAAGCGCCAATGATGCCTACTCGTGATATGTCGCACCACACAGTGACGCGAACCGAATGCAGAGGTCTCTGGTGAAGTTCTCTGGGGTTTTTTTCACTCCAGTACCGAATATTTTGTTTGTTTACACACGCACTGAGGTGAAAATGGCCTCTTCAGAAAAGCACGCTGCACTGCAGTGATCAAATGCGCATTTAAAAAATATGTTTCAACACAAAATGACCTTTTCTCTCGTGTCCAATACATGATGGCAACTGAAAGGCAGACGAATACAAATCTTCCGTCAGCCACTATAAGTCACGCATACTCTCAAGTCTCTTCGACCAAGAGCGGGGCCACAGTCTGCAGTGTAAAATAGCAATTTTTCGCGCTCCACCCTGTATTAATTTATTCTTAGTTTACAGCCCTTCCAACTTTGTTTCAAAAGTTTTGCTCTTTTACTGAAGTAACTTTGAAATCCAAGCATCAGAAAAAACGTGTAAATTTCATTAAATTTTTGTCATTTGTAAAGCAAGCCCAAAAATTCAACTTGAGGATATCATAGCTGCTACAAAAATAATATTTTTAAGTCTTTTAAAGGTATCTTATTAGAAGTGTTTTCTATTGAACCGAAGGAAAATAATTTTTAAATTGTGAAAACAATTTTTTTTCGATTATGGCTGCTGTCGCGAAATTGTTTGGAAAAGTTATACTCCGGCAAGAAAATAGATCTGCTAGGTTTTATAAAAATGTTGTCGTAGCTCCACGGCAGCTTCCTACAGGTGCGTATTTACATATGCGACAGCGCATAAGCAAGGGACCTAAGGGTAAACAATCGATTTTCATTTTTTTTTTCTTTTTTTGATGTGGACAACATCTGAGCATCGAATGAGACCGATCCCATGCCCCAAAAGTGTTCCGTTTTATGAAAGTGCGCGTTTTATGAAAGTGTAGTCGACGATTCTAAGCGCAAATAGAAAGACCCCTAATCTTTAAAATGGCTCTCCTGAACAAAACTGGTTTTTAGCCTTAGATCCTTTCTATTTTGCGCGTCACATATAGGGAACTTTTTAGTAAACACAAAGGACACTTTTTGGGTTAGCGAGTGAATGTACCGCGTAACGGAACAAGTCCTTCTAACCCAACCTTACCCTGTGGTATTTATCCAATATAGGTTTTGATAAGTGTTTTATACCTATGCCTCCTCTATAGGTTTCATATAAAATAAATTACCTTTAATTGGTTTCCAAAGTAATGCCAAGAAAACTGGATCTTACCTGAAAGTAAAAACAGATGTTAATTCATTAAATAAGAGACACAGGTTATAAGAAAGAAATTGATCTAAGTTAACTTAGGTTGAAAATAGAAATAATAAAAGCGGACTCATTTAGACTCTATTCACCATATTCGAAGTGTCGAAAGAAGCACTCAAGTGTATAGGCTTCCTAAAGCGGTGCAAGAAATATTTCACTCCTTCTGATCTGTTCGATATCTATACAACCTACATCAGGCCAAAGATGGAATACAACTTCCAAAATCATCCTTGGAGCTTCTGGACCGTGTTCGAAGGGGAGCGATGGTGCTGATAGGTGACAGTAGGGTATCCAACACTATTGTTTCCCTGGAGCATCGTCGGAATGTGGGTTGTGTGTCGCTGTTCTATCGCTACTTTCAGTGTGTGCGTTCTTCAGTCATTCGTGGTCTTATTCCTGACGTGAGGATGTTGGGCAGGGATACACGACTTTACAGAAATTCACAACCATTTGTTATCGATTGGCCGGTTGACCGCACTATACACTACAGATCGAATTCGTTTTTCGCCCGTACTGTCCGTATGTGGAATCGACTTCCGGCAAATGTATTTCCCACCAATTGCGACATCCAGAAATTCAAGACAAATGTCAATAAACATTACTTCCTCTTTTCCACCTTCGATCCCTTGCTTTCCAACGACCAACGCAATGGTATAGGGGAAAACCCCTGAGTGTTGGCTAAAAAAAAAATGTTTGTCCAGACGCTTCCGGTGAACCATCTCAGGTGTCCCAGAAAGCTCACCTGAGTATATTGAAATGCGTTAGGCGCAAACATAGCCGAAAGACTGCTAACACAGGCAGTGTAACCATTTAATTGATTATGACAAATACATTTCAAGTGATTAAAAACAATTGAATCATTCATTATTTCCCCATTGCAAATACAAATATTTTTCCCGGCACTATTGTACCTTCCAAGTTTTATATGGCTACCTCCAACCACTAACAATGCTGGTAACCTTATACTGAGTGTCCTACCCACCACGACAGTTGTTCATTATACCGTTGTCGGCGGTGATGTTCGACAAAGTTGTTCTTTAGCAGAAGCTTCTCAGGATAATGACGATGCTGCAGTTGCCGTGACTGCTGCTGACATCGATGTTGAACAGTTTTGTTAGTTGTTCATCGCTTGTTTTGCCATGAAAAAGTTGTAGTACATCATTTTGAATTCGTTTTTTTTTATTTTAAACTTTGTCTTAACGCTCGAAATGAATGGAAAACAATACACCAAAGTTTTCTAGGATGTATCCTCCCCACTCTCGCTCGCCCAACGCAACGTTGATTCTTTAATGCAAGCGATTTTTACCAAATATTATCTAGATTTTTAAAGCTGAAGGCTATGAAGGAGTCAACGCCAGCGCGAGGGTGGTAACGCAGGGCGTTTACTACGCTCAGTGACAGAGGAAAGTGATAAATGTAGAAAGCAAAGGCCCAAGAAATAGTCTTCAAATAATGCGAAGTTAGACAAACGCTCAGACAGTAAAACGTTTGTAAATTTTCTGTGAAAAACTTTCGCATAATCTTTCTCTCAATTTGTTTGGTTTTTTTGTGTGGATATTTTCCTTTTTTATTCCTTTTTACGCCAATCAACTTTTATTCAGGATTTCTGTTGTTGTTCTGACCTACCCACCAGTCTTATGTTCATTTCATATTCCGACTTGATTATTGTCGTCAGCAGCAGGACATGAAGAAATACAACAATAATGGATGGGACAGCTATGTATATCCGGTACCATGAAATTGACGACTGGTCAGAGAGTTTAAAGATATCTACAGGGGATTACTCTTATCCGAGTTCAGAAAGTTTATGGTAGATATTAACTGTGTCATATTGATATTTAAGTAGTGTACAAGTAAAAATGTGATTGGGATCAGCTGGAATTAATCGCCGACTACATGAAGTTGGTTACAAATTGCCATTAAAAGTTTGAAAAGTATGAATTTCTAATAGAACATTGAATGGAAGCATTGAGTGTATAGAATTGTCCCTGGATATCAAGGAAATCTTTTACCTAGTTGCGCCATAAACATAATTAATCGATAGTCACGGAGAAGTATCATCTCAATTCCTTAGTTAAAGTCTAATTACACAGTGTGAAATGATATTATTTTTCTTGTTGTTGTTGTAGCGGCACACACAGTGCCGAGGTGACAGCCCTTGGCCGAAGAATTGCTGCTTCGGGTCAATCTGGTTCATAGAACCGACAGTCGTGGGATTGCTTCAATCCCACGTAATCTTGCTGATTACAACAAAAAACCTGTTTTGAAATTTCCCAAACACCTTTAAAATTTGGAGTTGCGGGTAAAAAACCGGGTTTTCGGATCTAACGCACTTATATGCCTGTAACTTGGTTGAATATTTTTGGCTGAGTTGGAAAGAAGAAACAGCGACTATTCGAATGGTATATACACTTTTAAAATCACACTGAAAAAATCTGGTTATTTTTCCTTAATTTTTTAAAACTTTTTATAATTTTTTAACATTGGATGCGTTTTTACATAGAATTTTTTAAAATAAAGCGAACAATTTTTGAAGTGAATAATTAAGAGAGTGCTCTTAACAATACAATTCGGTGCCATTTTTGAAAATCCCTTAGAAACTGATTGAGTTATTCAACTTTTATTAAAACAACATTTTTTGAAATAATAAAGTTTTTGACCAAACTACTCAGAAATATTTGTTTGACTGTTTTCTTTTTATTTGAACATCATCAGTATCCCGTTAAGTGACCAGTAATATTCGGAAATCATTTTTATTTTATCTTTTCCTACAAAACGTTTTTCCATTGTAATTATTTCTTGATGAAAGTGTTCGCCTTGTTCATCACTGAACTGGCGCAGGAAGAAGTCTAGATGTGAATGGAGGAAATGTATTTTAATTGACATGTTGCAGCCCATTTCACCATACGCACTCAAAAATTCATCGACAATCGCGACATAGTTGTCGATTCTGTGATTACCAAGAAAATTATCACATAGTGCAACAAAACTCTTCCATGCGCGTTATTCAACGGAACTGAGCTTGTTGATAAAGTTCTCATCTCTCATAACTTTACGAATTTAAGGACTAATGAATGTAGTACAACAGTAGTAGACTCAGCAAGATCTACAAGAAAGTAGTACAACAATAGTAGACTCAGCAAGATCTACAAGAAAAATAGTATCGCTTTACAGGAATTTTGACTTCATTCTTTTTTGTTGCACTGTGTTATTGGAGATTCCAGAATAGCGCTGAATTTATTTTTATTTTGAATTTGCTGGTTACATTTTTAAAGATCGTGTGTTTCGTGACAAGCGTCAAAGTTGATTCAGCATAGCTATTTTCCATTGCAGAAGTTTTGCACTCAGGAGAATATATTTTTTGGCGAACCTTGAACATTTTACGTTTGACATAATTGGTTCTTCTAAAACTAAATGGAGCCTTAAAGCTTAGCTCACATTAGATTTTGTGAGCATTAATCTCTAGTCTATTAACAAAACCACGGTCCTTGTTGAATGAACCAGACATATGTTGCCCCATACCCTCTATACTTAGTAGGAACTTAAATACTGTTACAACATTGAACACACCCGTTTCAATAGAAGAACTGAACATACCCCGTTAATGTCATATAGGTTTTGAAAGCTAACCTTAATAGCGTTAGTCTGTAACGGGATTTTATAAGTGTTTCAACTGTCACTATGGAGTGGTCAGATAACACAGTGCGACAAATCGAAAAGCTCCAGGTACTCACTATGCAGATTCGATAGCGGTACTAGAGCTGAGTAAAACCCTAGTTTAGTTTGGCTAGATTAGTAGCCGTTTTTTTTTATGGCCCCTCAAAGTTTTTGTAATTAGGTGTGACCACCAAAAAAAGGTGTCATTAGTTTTCGGCAAACAGCTCCTTCAGTTTTGGTGATAGCCGTAAACTGTCTTCAGCAAAGTTGTAGCTGACAGTCGGTCGAAGAAATTTTTTTTACAAAGGTTTTCAAAAAAATCATGTTTTCCGGGAGTTTTTCTAAAAAAACCTTGTTGAAAAAACGTATTTTTTTACTTTTTCGAGTATAACTTTTAAACTACCGGATTTTTTTTCATATTCTCTTCGACAAAAATGAAACTTTTGAAATACCAAACAACTCTTTTAAACAAGGTTTTACAATCTGAACACTTCTACGACCTCTAAAATGGCCCCAAAAGTGCATATTTCCAAAAAAAAAAACACTTTTTTGGGTTTTTGTTCGCTTAATAAAGCAAATATTAAAAACAATATACGTTTTTTTTTATTTTGATTTCTTTTTTAATTTTTTGATGATTTTCCAATTATTTAATTCCAATAATTTAACAAAAATTTAATTGTCATCATAAAAATCATGGTAATCAATGTCAAGCTCAACATCATCGTGATCGGAATCTTGGAAGTCTGCAAAAATGTCCATTTCTTCTTCGCCTTGCTTATCTACTTTTTCATTTTCTATTTCCATAGGCTCAGAACTCCTTTCAAATTCATCTTCAAATAAATTTTTTGAACGCCAGCAAATTTCTGCCATAATCGCATCTGGACGACCCTTTCCTTTATACCTTAAGAAAAAACGCTAGTTAGAAAATGATATATAAATACGGATAGATTTTGTTACCTTAATTCAAATGGTAAAGCTGTTCGGTGAAACCGCTCTCCTTGTTCGTCAGATTCAGTCGAGAGCTGTCGGCAAAAGCGACCTAAATGATGGTGTAGAAAGTGTATCTTCAAAGACATTCTCACATGAATCGCATCAAACGCATCCAACATGCAGCTGGCCAATGTCTCATAGTCTTGTGAGCGATATTTCCCAAGAAAGTTTTCGATCACTTTTTTTAATAGACTCCAGGCATTCTTTTCTGCGTCAAGCAAAATGTTGTCAAATCGTTCGTCTTTCATAAGTTTGCGAATATCTGGACCGTTGAGTACGCCTACAAAGTAAAAATACTTTTTTGCTAAATGTAAACAATTATTACGGTGTTTCACTTACCTTCTTTTAATTTCTCAACGCTAATTTTCTCTTTAAAAACCTGAAATCTTAAGTAATTCAGAACTACGAGAGCATGATCTGGATTTTTCTTCTGCTTTTCTAATCCTATAACGGCCTTTATACAATTTTTGACCACACCAAGTTTTATGTGCAGCAGTGGCATTAAAATGTTTTCTCGTGGCACAAGTGCTTTTTTAGTTATATTCTCTTTGCCCAGTGTATTATTTGTTCTATTTTCCCATGAATGATTTTTGTACTGATTTCCTTTGAACCGCGAATCCCAGTTACACAGAAAACACATATGCTTCGTGTAGCCACCTTGAAGACCGCAAAGCATTGCCACTACCTTAAGATCGCTACATTTCCGCTACTTATGGACATTATATTGGACTGATTTTAAAATAAGCTCCATTTTTTCGTAGGATTCTTCTATCCATGCTGTAGGCTATCGGGATAGATGGTTTTTTATTAGTTTTGTGCAGCAAAACAGCTTTTAAACTTTGCTTTGAGCCGTCTATGAATAACCGCCATTCAGCAGAATTATATAATATGTGCATTTGTTCCATTAGTTTCTTTGTGTCCTGACAGTATGCCATTTTTTTGGCTCATCAACAGTGAAATTTTTTTGAAGGTTGGCTTGGCGTTTTCTAAACCGCGTTACCTTGACATCAGGCATCAAAAGGTTTTGTTCGTATAACATTTTAGCAAGTTCTTCCGATTTGCGTTGTGATAGTTCCAACTTTGAAACCATAAAATCGAGCCGTGCTTGCGATATAAAAATTGGACACCTCCGCGAATAGGTAGCCCCGGACTATACTGAAAGAAATTCTCTGATCTGACGCTTTCACCGCTCATAAGTTCAAGTTGAGTTTCAAGTTGCAATGAAGCTTCCATCGAAGCAACTTTGGGCAACTGAACACTTGGTACGGCCTGATATTGAAATTTTTTTGCTTTTTTTGCGTTCATGCCCCGTGTCGTATTTTTGCATGCATAGCAATTCTCGGGAACGTGTTTCCTTCCTGGATTCGTCCAAATCATTGGAGCTTCATAACGCAGGAACTTCTGGTTTCCTTCTGCAAATCCTTTTACGTTTCTGAAGCATATCATACAAACAGAATTGGGTACCCATTTCTTTTGCATAACCATTTTATTGTAGCAGTTTTTATAAGCATTTTTAAAATCTATACTAAGAAAAAGCGAAGCTTTCTTGTATCGTTTCTACACGTTAATTTTTACAAATTTGCCACAGACATAGCAAAAATTGTTTATATTTCCTTTGCATTTATTCATTTTTGCACTTCTTTAAATTTAAAAAAAGTCCACTTAGGATTTGATTTTGCACTTTAATTAAACATTCACTTTTAATTAAACTTCTGTAAGGGGATTACTTTCTTTCTATATATTTTTTATGGATTAGCCGATCTTAAGTATACAAAGTGTGTTTTTTTTTTCTTTCGCGTGTTAACTTCGAAAAGATAAGAGATGGTGAAGAGAGAATTGATCAAAACAAAGCTTTACCAAGGTTGCCAGTTAAAAAAGTAGATAAGCAAGGCGAAGAAGAAATGGACATTTTTGCAGACTTCCAAGATTCCGATCACGATGATGTTGAGCTTGACAATGATTACCATGATTTTTATGATGACAATTAAATTTTTGTTAAATTATTGGAATAAAATAATTGGAAAATCATCAAAAAAATTAAAAAAAAAAAACAAAATAAAAAAAAACTTATATTGTTTTGAATATTTGCTTTATTAAGCGAACAAAAACCCAAAAAAGTGTTTTTTTTTGGAAATATGCACTTTTGGGGCCATATTAGAGGTCGTAGAAGTGTTCAGATTGTAAAACCTTGTTTAAAAGAGTTGTTTGGTATTTCAAAAGCTTCATTTTTGTCGAAGAGAATATGAAAAAAAATCCGGTAGTTTAAAACATGATTTTTTTGAAAACCTTTGTAAAAAAAATTTCTTCGACCGACTGTCAGCTATAACTTTGCTGAAGACAGTTTACGGCTATCACCAAAACTGAAGGAGCTGTTTGCCGAAAACTAATGACACCTTTTTTTGGTGGTCACACCTAATTACAAAAACTTTGAGGGGCCATAAAAAAAAACGGCTACTAATCTAGCCAAACTAAACTAGGGTTTTACTCAGCTCTAGTACCGCTATCGAATCTGCATAGTGGGTACCTGGAGCTTTGCAAAAAGTTTCGATTTGTTTCACTGTGTAATGAGAACCGTATCGCTGAAATAGCGCTTTTCAAGTGTGAAATGAAAAGAGCTATATTTTCAAAACGCTCCGGCCACTAGGGATTAGCCGCATGTTCGTCTACCGATGCATAAAACTGTTTGAGGAGACTGGATATGTAAAAGACCGCCACCGGTTGGGCCGCCCACGCTCTATTCGAACGCCGCATGTCATCAGAGTCGTTAAATCAAGAATTCATAGAAATCCGCTCCGAAAACAGAAAATCATGGCCCGTGAGATGAATATCACGCAAAAGTCCATGAGTTGAATCATTAAAAAAGACTTGGGACTTGGAGCTTTCAAACGACGTACCGGACATTTATTGACTGCAGCATTAAAAAAAATAGGATTGAAAAATGCAAACGGCCTTTGGTGAAGCACGCTGATAAATTGCACAGAAAAATTTTGTTCACCGATTAAAAAATTTTTACCGTTCACGAAAATTTTAACAACGCGGTCATCTAAGAAGCATCTGAACTGATCCCAAGGGTGGAAAAGGGTCATAACCTAGCTTCAGTCATGGTTTGGTGCGGTGTCTCTTACAACGTGTTCACTGACCTGCATTTCTGCGACCAAGGAGTCAAAACATCGGACAATGTTTACCAAGAAACCTGTTTGGAAGCTGTTGTGAAGCCTCTTAACAATTGCCTGTTCCAAAACCAGCCATGGACTTTCCAGCAGGATTCTGCGCCGGCCCATAAGGCTAAAACGTCCCAGGCCTGGCTTCGAAACAATTTTCCAGCGTTCAGTTCCGCTGAAGAATGGCCCTCATTTAGTACAGATTTGAACCCATTGGATTAAAAATTGTGGACGGTTCTAGAGGACAAGGTTTGTCACAAAAGATACCCCAACATTGGATCTCTTAAGACTGCTTTGGTTCGAGCTGTGGCCAATTTTCCAATGGACGAGGTTCGTGCAGCTATTGACGATTGGCCAGTGCGACTTAAGGCGTGTGTAAAGGCAAAAAACGAACATTTCGAATAAGTAGAACTTTTTGGATACAATATTTATCAATAAATATATTGAAAAATATTTGGTTCAAAAACATTCAGTACTTTTTATTTTACAGCATAAAACGCGTGTAACAGTATTTATGTCCCTACTAAGTAAACCTCATATCTTAAATAATTCTTTAGTTAAGTTCAGGATTACTGATTTTACTAGAGGTTGACTGAGTTCTTGTGAGTGAAAAATGTTTACATCTTGACCGATCTAGCCCATTTGCAGTTAATCAACATGTGTTTCTGCGATATTTCAGCCTCCTAGCTATAGTAATAAGGCCCGTCGTTTGCTTTTCGCGAACAGACAGACAATCATCATCATCATTAATTTTACGATGATTTTGAATATACTCGTACTTATCTTTTCTTATTTATGGGGTCACCAGACAGACAGTTATCATCATCAATTTTACGACGATTCAGAATATACTCGTACTTATCTTTTCTTATTTATGTAATTATTAAAGTAAATGCATCCTTAATCCTAGAATGGATGGTGTAATTATGATTTGTAAAGCAGATATTAAAAAAAATGGAAAAAAGGTTGCTACATGTTCTTCAAAAAATCTCATTAATTGCCAAAGTAGTAGGTAGTACCTTCTCCTCAGGTAAAATCTCTGGGGAATGCTCCCCTAGCACTACATTCACACTGTAGCTGGATACTGCTGCTACGACTTCATCACCAGACCTGCCTGATAGTTTCGATGATCTGAAGGTTCTCTCTTGCACTGCTTGGCTGTGAATAACGTGGTATAATCGTAGCAACCATCATATGATATATTGAGCCATGTAATCATCAATGCTATGGAATGTGGCCGATTGCAACAAATAGTAGGTTTATCCAAACGAATTATTGTAGTTCGAACCGATTTTCAACTAAATTTTTCTATATGTGCCGTGAACTGAAGAGTATGGAGTCGATGAACCGCGGAGAATGTAAATATGTTAGTTTTATTTATCTTATTAATATATAACACAAATGGATTTTAGAGGTTAAAGCCGTTTTTCTCCATTGAAATCGACTTATTATACTCCTTACTTTGCTTATTTTGCAAATTTGAAAAGAAGGATGTCCCTTTCTTTTGAATAAAGATATATGGTCTTAGCAAAACATTGTTTCGGTTAATTGTTAATGCTGTAGATTATTTAACATTACAATATAACTTTTAATTATTATATTTTATGCCTACTTTCGGCTGAGCGAATGGGAGGCAAACCACTTGGACAGAGTGAGTTAAAATGTTTATGTTATGTTTTCTTAACCCGTTTATTCAAACCATAATTAATTGAAAACAAGTGAATAAAATAAAATTGCTGGCGTCATATGTAAACATAAGTTTTAATCCTCTCATTTCCCTTAATGTTACTTTGTCTGTGAGTTTTAAAAGTCTTCCTTCTTGCCATGAAATTATCTAAGTTATTACACTTTGTTATAGGACGTTAATGTCATATATGTCATGTACATATCATAAACTGATGGATTGTCCCTTAAAGGGGCTGGTTCATAAAAAGTAAGTTTACATACTCGTATTACATAATATGTTATATCCACAACATTTAATTTTATATTGTATCTTTTAATCGATTTAAAAATGTCTGCCTTTAGAAAGCATAAAACAATTTAGGAGCGGCAAAAATTTTAATTAGTTTCGTTAACCAATTTTTTAGATGCATTCTCAAATTAGTCCGCGATGAGTTACCAATAAACCACCCCGGGAAATTTATAATTTCCTCTCATTCATAAAGGATGCACGATTCAATGAAGAATCTGACTAAATATTTTGACAGCCGGGTTGCAGCCACGGAAACAACAATTGATAACCATATATCTTCAATCTGTTAACCCTTTAAATCCATTCTCCACTCAAGTATGATTAGGCCCTTTTCTTACAAATATTTTTCTTCAGATTTGCCCTCAGCCTGCTGGCCTGCCATCTCAACATTTCTCTTGGCCTTGTTGGAAGTGACATGAAGCCTAAATATGTTACACTATCCCGTACCGTGAAGCGACATATATTTTCCCACCACCCCCACTTATGTGAATTCCAAAACAATCATTTGTCACTTTCTACTTGGGGCCAAGGCACGCGCGCACGCACTCACGCTTGCTGGCACACCAAAGGGGTAGAGGAGGGAACCCTAAAGTTTTCGGAAAAGATTCACTTTTGCCCGCAGGGATGTGAGGGGGTGTACTTATTTTACATTTTAAATTCTGTTGTCATTGATTTTGGTTGCGTGTTATGTCATTTGAATAAATAAAACAATGTCTTGTTGTTGTTCTCGGTGTCCTTGGCGTGAGAGAACTCCTTGGTGCCTATGTGTGTGTGTGTGTGTGAGTGGCTGCCATTGTGTGCTAAATGTCGCTAAATGAAGTAAATGAAAAGTCAGCATTTTTCGGAAATCAGGAACGAGGCAACCCACGCTCATATACGAGGCCGTACACATGTTCACATCCAAGACAATGGAAGATTTAAAGCAAAAGGTTCATTTAGTTAACACTAAAATGAAGATGACACGCACACACATTGTCGAGATGGTTATGGTGGACGTATGATAAGTGAGGCTAATTTGTAAAACCCGGGACACACCAAACACTAAATGCACAGCAGCCCCAAAAAAAGTGCCAAGGCATTTAAAATATTGAATTCGCAATCGACGAGCTATACTGCAAAATTTTGGGCAAGCGAACTTATAGTTCATGTCGTCATAAAAACCTAGCACAGAGTAACCAATTTAAGGGTTATGATTAGGAAATTTGGCTTAAAGACCAAAAAGTCCAGTGATATACTGGTTGGTAAATTGGAAATTGGCCAAGAGAACAAAATTGTTTTTGCCATCTATCAATAAAAATATTTATCAGCTCTGTGTGCATCATCACACTTGAAAACATTTGGAAATTCTGACAAGCATATGGGCGGGACGGTGCCTTTATCTACAATTTTAACACAATATAATCTACAATAAGGTAATAATATTTGATTATATTCTGTTAAAGACTTCTTACGAGTATTTTGGCCAAAAACGTTATTTTTTAGGGGGGCACGCCCCCAACACTTTTCTTTTAGAATGTGTGTTTGATCCATCCCAATGTCACATGTTCCAAGTATCATAGTCATTTCTCTATAAATAAATAAGATATAGTCTTTTTAAATCCAGGGTTGTGGGGGCGAAGCCACGCTTCCTTGTCATTTTTTACCATTGGAAAATTGACATTAGAATCCTGTTATACATTCATAAAGTTCGGTTTATTAGTTTGACTACAAATTTGATCTTTAAAGTGGCGTGGTACCACCCACCTTTCCTCCAAAATGTGTTTCAACCCATAGCAATATAATTTTTTCGAAATATCAACCTCATATCTTATTAACAATGTAGCAATATCTCATGAATTATTATCAGATATTGCAGGATGGTTGATTTTTCCAGAGCTTGGCAAAGTCTTTGTGAGGGGAAAATATTAACCAATTGACCGATCTAGCCCACTCCATCAACACTTGTATCCGCAAAATTTCAGCCACCTAGGTTAAATAATGCGACCTGTAGTTTGCTTTCTGCAGACAGACAGGCGAACATGGCTGGATCATCTTCAATTATACGACGATTCATAATATCTCGTATATACTTTATGGGGTCATCAACCAGTAATGCGACGTGTTCCAAACGGAATGACAAAGTAAATATACCCTCAATCCTATGATGGAGGGTGTAATTATGATTTGTATTGTAAATATTCAAAAAACTAATAAAAAGTGGTCGGTACAGTGCCCTCTTTAATAAATCGCATTAATGGTCAAACTTATAGTGCTAACGATCTTAAATGTTAACAGAATACAGTAAAGGTAGTTATTTTTGACTAAACTATTACAAAAAATTGCAAGGGGTGTGGCACCACCCACACAACCGGGATTTAAAAAGAAAATACCTCGTGAACTATTAGAGATATTGCGATGATATTAGGAACATATGAGGTTGGCATGAATCAAAACATATTCCGGGATAGAGTGGGCGGTTGGACACCTTCATAAAAACGCGTTAATGGCGAAACTAATGGACAGATCGTTCTAAAGCTTTAGCAGAATAAAATCATTGACTAGGCAATTATTATAAACTAAATAATTAAACAAATTCTACAAGGGGGCGTGGTACCGTCTATTCAGCCCTCAGCTAAAAATGCTATATTTCGTAAACTAATACTTGAACTGCTTGACAATAGTAGTTGGTACTAAAGAAACACAGCCTGATAGAAAAAAGCCCTTGCCAATTCTACTCGACATTATTTTCACATTGGACCGTAATCAATGAATAATTAGAATCGGCATGGCCGAACTTAATTTGTCCACTTGTTATACTTGCGCCGATTAAGTCTATTTACAAACAGGTTAAAGGCATAAGCCTGTATCGTACAAAGCTTAAGAGTCCTAGTTAAATTCGTTTGATCGCTATCGTGCGACGATCAATACTATAAAGGGTGTTCTCTTCATTCATATGGATTTCAAGAAGACGTTAAATGCATATACTTTATTGTTATGGCCCAAAATGCAGATTTATTATAAAGGTAAGAGTTTGCCATTGCTACTGCACCGAATATTCCCTTCCACGGCATCAATCATGGCGGGCTTATCTGCGTAGACAAGCGACTTCACACAAACCCACAAAAATAGTCCAGCGGTGTTCAATCGCTCGATCTTGGAGGACACCACAGGGCTACGACGTGAGATAATATGCTTACCAATAAATTGCGCTTACCAATAAATTCTTCAATAAATTGATTGTTTTGTTGGCTGTATGGCATGTAGCGCCGTCTGGTTGGAACCAGTGGTAGTCCAAATCAACATCGTCCAACGAAAAAGTCGTTAATCATGGTTCTATAGCATTTCCCATTGACTGTAACATTATGGCCGGCCTCATTTTTGGTGGATCAATGATTCCCTCTGCCCTTATAGCACAATAAACAGTTACTTTTTGATATGTCACGCCGCACAGTGTCGTGATTTCTTTATAGCTTTGGCCAAAAATGGAAGGAGGTGTTCTACGTCCATGAAAATTTACACAGACAGTTTTAGGTAAAAATAGGATAAAATACAAAGTTTAGTTCAAATCCGTCAAAGGATACGCCTACTTCCCCCCATGTCCTGAAATATAACGTTTGGTTCTATCACATTAAGCAGAACATGTTTCTGAAATTTCTCAAATCTTACGATACAACGCTTGCAGGATTCACATACTATCTGTTTCAATTATACTTAGTAGGGACATAAATACTGTTACACACGTGTTATGTTGTAAAATAAAAAGTACTGAATGTTTTTAGAGCAAATATTTTTTTAATATATTTATTGATGTATATTGTATCCAAAAAGAATCTACTTATACCAAATGTCCGCACTGGCCAATCGTCAATAGTTGCACGAACCTCGTCCATTGGAAAATTGGCCACAGCTCGAACCAAAGCAGTCTTAAGAGATCCAATGTAGGGGTATCTGTTGTGACAAACCTTTTCCTCTAAAACCGTTCACAATTTGTAATCCAATAGGTTCAAATCTGGACTGTCTGAGGGCCATTCTTCAGCGGAAATGAACGCTGGCAAATTGTTTCGAAGCCAGGCCTGGGACGTTTTAGCCTCATGGGCCGGCGCTGAATCCTGCTGGAAAGTCCATGACTGGTTTTAGAACAGAGAATTGTTAAGAGGCTTCATAACAGCTTCCAAAACTGTGTCATGGTAAACTTTTGCCGATGTTTTGACTCCTTGTTCGCAGAAATGCAGATCAGTGACCCCATCGTAAGAGACAGCCCACCAAACCCTGACTGAAGCTAGGTGATGACCCTTTTCCACCCTTGGGATCAGTTTAGATGCTTCCTGAGGTGACCGCGCATACACTCTATCATTTTGCTTGTTGAATTTTTTCTGAACGGTAAACATTTTTTCATCGCTGAACAAAATTTTTCTCTGCAAGTTGTCAGCGTGCTTCACCAAAAGACGTTTGCATTTTTCAATCCTATTTTTTTTAAAGCTGCAGTCAATAAATATCCGGAACGTCATTTGAAAGCCCCAAGTCCCAAGTCTTTTTTAATGATTCGACTCATGGACTTTAGCGTGATTTTCATCTCACAGGCCATGATATTATGTTTTTGGAGCGGATTTCTGTGAATTCTTGATTTAACGGCTATGATGACATGCGGTGTTCGAACAGAGCGTGGGCGGCCCGACCGGTGGCGGTCCTTTATATCTCCAGTCTCCTCAAACAGTGTTATGCTTCGGTAGACGAACATGCGGCTAATCCCTAGTGGCCGGAGCGTTTTGAAAATATTGCTTTTTTCATTTCACGCTTGAAAAGCGCTATTACAGCGATACGATACCACTCCATGATGAAAGTTGAAGCAATTTTAAAATCCCGTTACAGAATAACGCCATTGAGATTAGCGTTCAAAACCCTTATGACATTAACGGGCTATGTTCAGTTCTACTATTGAAATGGGTGTGTTCAATGTTGTAACAGTATTTATGTCCCTACGAAGTATAGTCTTTAATATCATCCAGGTTATACATTCCTGGAGAAAGCATTTTACCTGCTGGTTGTAGAAATAGATGGATCAGTTTGAAGTATAAGCGATATTATGAAGTCATGATTTGTTGCAGAGCTGCTATATTTTCTAGGGTGTCTTAAACTATTATTGCGAACACAAAATAAATTTCATTGCAACAAAAATTATTAAAGACATCTTACAATACTGGAAGTGGTATTGAAAACATCACCTTCTCTGGTTTAAAAACGTTCTTTTCTTTCCAAAATGTTGTCCATGAAACTTGGAACTGCGATAAAATATAGCTTAGTCAAAAAAATTTCATCAAAATTTTTAAAACTTTTTGGAATGTCTGGCCTTGTGCATTTTTTTTTATATCTAGCCACATCGTTCTCGTACCTTTAACCAAGAACTTGTAGATAATCAAAAATAACGAGATTTCCTTACAAATCTGAATAAGACGTTAGTTTTACGATTTGGAAAAGTGGAGAGATTGGCTCATCGGTCCTGTCAAACATAGATCTACCAACAACAACTATATGCCCCAATACTACAGTGCTATATTGGAAAATTATCCATAGTAGAGGTTAGAAAGGCTTTGGCTCGACCAAACTTACGATTTATCTACTTGCTTGAACTTATCTTTTTTAACCGACCTACTGCAAAATTAACTAAATCCACTACATACATTCATAAATAGTTAGCCCAGCAATGAAACGATGGAGAGGGAAGTTTATGAAACATTTAACTAGGGCTTAGAATTCATAGGTCTCAGCATGTTGTCCTCATGTCTTCCACTGCTACGGATGACTGCCGAAGAACGTCTGTGGTGTGTAAAACAAAGAAAGGGGGCGACGGCCTGGTGGTACGTACCAACGACATCAGCAGCAACAACCCATCCTTGTATGTGCTGACGCTGTGATGGTATTCATATTTAGTTAAAAATTTGCATAAATTGTTGTTATGGTATATTTTTCTGGTTATTTCGTTAAATTTGCTAAAGCATTCGGTGGTGTGGTGGTCTTGTTGACGGTGCCTCCTCATCCCCGGCCTCATTTTAAGTCTCACCATCTTTACTCCGATGATTGCTTTTCTTTGTGTTTGTTAAGACTCAAGCTAGAAACAAGTAAAAACGTGTTAGATGCAGTCTGGCCGAATCGTGTGTATCCTCCACTGAGCTGTCAGCTCAGAATATACGAGTATATAAAATATACTAATTCAAACTATATTTAATAGCAAAATATTTAAAAAAAAACGGAATTATCTGCTAACTAAAAATCTGCTGCGCTTGTTTCCTGTAGGCAGCATAGAACTTTTCTCTTACGGACAAATAAACCGGTTTATTTAGGTTTTCAGTCATATCCTCTTAGAACAGTTCTGTTGTCCAGGGGGCTAATCACCGCATTCGTTAACGACCAAATTTACTTCGAAACGCAATTAATTTGGATCACGGCAATCGTTATCGAATTGAAACTACCCGAAGTTGAATTCGAAAGCACAACCGTCATCGAAAAAAACCAAACACTACCGTTTTTAATGACGCCAAACCAAACAACAGAGTAAAACAAAAGAAATGTAGGTATTTTTCTATATTTTGTGAAATAACGTAAAAATATTCGTCTTTTTTATTATTTTTAGGGACAAAGATAATGAAAAAACGATTGCTTTTATCTCGAATATTTCTTCTAATTACGTTTACATTGCAATCCTCCTCCGAATCGGACGATGATGAGTAAAAAAATAGCATTGGATCCATTTATAACTAATTTCTATATTTTTTTGCATTGCAATAATGCGTAAAATGTTTCTTATTATCTATTTAATTTTTTAACAGTCCCACGTCGTGCTCGAATCAGCCAACGACACATCTTTTGAGTTGAAAGTCTTTGTTTTGCAGCATTGCAAAAAAAAGTAGTATGCGATAAAACATTACGATCGAATGCCATGATCCAAACATTTAAACGTATCGAAATATTTTTCTATTCGAATTTGCATTCGTCGTCGAATGCCGTGATTAGCCCCCAGCTTTGGAGTGTGTTTAAAGCTTAGGGGAATACTTCTTGGTGTTTCAAATGGATTGACTAGCCCAGTCAACGCTCCACCCTATGAAGTGCAGGTTATATAGTCTCGTGAAGAATTTCTTCTTTTAATATTATTTTCCATTTCGGGTTTTCTACCGTTGTGCTTTCCTTTTCGTTTTTTTCTGAAAGTTTTTTATTTATGTTTCTTATAATTATGCAAAAATGCATATATTATATATACGAGTATATTATGTACGCGTATGTAGAGAAATATGTTTAGTCGTTACCATACCAGCGATTTTGTTTAGGTAATTTATTTCTTTCACATGAGTAGGACACGAAAAAATTTTAGTCGAATAAAATGACCTACACCCTATGTCAAGAAATGTTATTATACTCGCTCCATGCTGGGGGAGTATAATAAAATATAAGTACTTAGTAGGGACATAAATACTGTTACAACATTGAACACATCCATTTCAATAGTAGAACTGAACATACCGCGTTAATGTCATATGGGTTTTGAAAGCTAACCTCAATTGCGTTAGTCTGTAACGGGATTTTAAAATTGTTTCAACTTTCACCATTGAGTGGCCAGATAATGAGAACCGTATCGCTGTAGTAGCGCTTTTTAAGTGTGAAATGAAAAAAACGATATTTTCAAAACGCTCCGGCCACTAGGGATTAGCCGCATGTTCGTCTACCGATGCTTAAAACTGTTTGAGGAGACTGGAGATGTAAAAGGCCACCAGCGGTCTGGCCGCCCACGCTCTGTTCGAACATCAAAGACGTTAAATCAAGAATTCACAGAAATCCGCTCCGAAAACAGAAAATCATGGCCCGTGAGATGAAAATCACGCAAAAGTCCATGAGTCGAATCATTACAAAAGACTTGGGACTTGGAGCTTTCAAACGACGTACCGGACATTAATTGACTGCAGATTTAAAAAAATAGGATTGAAAATGTAAACATCTTTTGGTGAAGCAAGCTGATAGATAACTTGCACAGAAAAATTTTGTTCACCGATGAAAAAATTTTTACCGTTCAGGAAAAATTTAACAAGCAAAATGATAGAGTGTATGCGCGGTCATCTAATGAAGCATCTGAACTCAAGGGTGGAAAATGATCATCACCTAGCTTCAGCCATGGTGAGGTGGGGCGTCTCTTACGTTGGGGTTACTGACCTGCATTTCTGCGAATAAGGAGTCAAAACATCGGCCAAACTTTACCAAGATTTCGTTTTGGAAGCTGTTGTGATGCCTCTTAACAATGCCGTGGACTTTCTAGCAGGATTCAGCGGCGGCCCATAAGGCTAAAACGTCCCAGGCCTAGCTTCGATACAATTTGTTCATTTCAGCTGAAGAATGGCCCTCAGGCAGTCCAGATTTGAACCCATTGGATTACAAATTGTGGGCAGTTTTAGAGGACAAGCTTTGTCACAAAAGATACCCCAACATTGGATCTCTTAAGACTGCTTTGGTTCGAGCTGTGGCCAATTTTCCAATGGACGAGGTTCGTGCAGCTATTGACAATTGGCCAGTGCGACTTAAGGCGTGTGTAAAGGCAAAAGACGGACATTTCGAATAAGTAGATTCTTTTTTGATACAATATACATCAATAAATATAATAAAAAAATATTTGGTCCAAAAACATTCAGTACTTTTAATTTTACAGCATAAAACGTGTGTAACAGTATTTATGTCCCTACTAAGTATATCATAAAGGAATGCATTAAAATAGCATTTAAGACTCTTAATATGTTTTGACTAAATCTTGCTCATAATTCTGTATAGTTGTTTCGCGCCTACGAAAGGAGCTACCATTACTTTTTACATATTGAGCATTTAAATATTTTGTCGGTGGGATTAAAAATATGCTTTATAGCCAAACCCCATCTCAACACTTTTTTGCATCAGATAAAAGAGATTTCCAGCCCCGTTCGAAATTTCATTCTATTAACATTTTCGGAAGCTTTTTATTGGAAGCCTTGGGACTATAATTGTTAGACTAACTTGGCAGCGGAAGTAGGGAACCTAGCCACACTATTGTTAAGTTCATGCCATGAAAATGACCTTCTTCATGTTTTCACAATTTTCTTATAATTTTCGAACAGTATTCTGTTCTATGTGCGAGGGTATATTGCAATCATCATGGCAAATAATTTTAAATAAACAAAAATTTTTATTATCTTAATACGAGGGCTGCCATATATATATTTCTGGCCTAATAATGAAAATGCGAATATTTATCATCAAAAATGGTTTTATGGTTTTTCAAAGTATTCTCCAGCATGATTTATACACTTTTGCATGCGCTCAAACCAATTGTCGAAACACTTTTTCCACTCCGATTGAGACACCTCCAAACCATGGCTATTGGACGCTTAAACAGCATCTTCTAGCGAAGAAAATCCATGACCACGCATTTTTTTGATGCTAGGCATTAAGAAGATTTCATTGGATACCAAGTCAGGGCTGTATGGCGGATGTACCCATCAATTCGACGTTTTGGCCGGTCAAAAAGGCGTTGGTTTGAGCCGATGTATGAGAGCTCGCATTGTCATGGTGCACAATGATTCGTCTTCTCTTGTTCGTTTTTCAAATTTTTCCGAAGACTTCAGGCAAAGAAATTGTGGTGTAAATTGAATTGACCTTCCTACGTTGCTCTAGCGAAACAGTCGCCACATGACCAGTTTTGCCGAAGAATTAGGCAACCATTTGCTTCGAAGTGTTTTATCCACGATGAACTTTCGTTGGATTTGGCTCGTCTTCGAAGACCCACACGGTCGATTGCTGTTTTGTTTCAGGCTCATACGCAGAGGTCCATGATTCGTCACCTGTGATGATCTTATAATCGTCTTTTCAAGAACCGCTATCGTATTTTTCCAAAACTTCTTTGCACCAATCGAAAGTAGCCTTTTTTGAGCGAATGTCAAATTTTGCGGGATCCAACGAGAACAAACCTTTTGGACGACCAGGTGTTCATGCAATATCAATTGTACGAGGTCGGTTTGGAAACTTCTTAGCCTAGAACAAAAAGCGCGGTATTAACAGAAAAAAGTTAACTGTTTTGGAAACTTCCATCTCTGCTATGAACACATGTTAAATTTTGTTTCGATCTGGCAACTCCTTCATATAGAAACAGGTGTTCACAAAAGACGCATCCGCGATTTTTTTACAATGGTGCCATTAAATATTTACATAAAAAAGGTTTATCGGGACAAGAAATTCATAATGATATGGTGAATGTGTTGAAAGTGCTCCTTCATATGCAACAGTAAAAAATTGGGTTGCTGAATTTAAACGTGGTCGTACAAGCATTGAAGATGAACCACGTAGTGGACGTCCAAAAACAGCAACAACAACAGAAATTGTAGCCAAAGTGCATGATATGGTATTAAATGATCGACGAATAAAAGTGCGTGAAATAACTAATATCATGGGCATCTCAAATAATCGAGTCCATTTAATTTTGCATGAAGAACTACAGATGAAAAAGCTTTCTGCAAGATGGGTGCCGCACTTGTTAACAGTCGACCAAAAACGCATAAGAATGAACATTTCTCAAGCTTGTTTGGATCGTTTTCAGCGAAATAAAATGGATTTTAAGCGTCGTTTCCTAACTGTTGATTAGACATGGATCCACCACTATACTCCAGAGACAAAAGAACAATCCAAACAATGGACTGAAGCTGGAGGAAGTGCCCCAAAGAAGGCAAAAACAATTCAATCGGCTGGTAAGGTTATGGCAACGGTTTTTTGGGACTTCACAGGTATTTTATTGATTGACTATCTGCAAAAGGGTAAAGCAATAAATTCAGAGTACTATTGCAACCTTTTAGATCAATTAAATGTACAAATTCGAGAAAAACGTCCCTGCTTACAACACAAAAAAAAAATAATTTTGTCATCAGGAAAACGCACCAGCGCACAAGAGTGTTTTAACAATGGCTAAAATCAACGAATTAAAGTACGAGTTGCATGACCACCCACCTTATTCTCCTGATTTAGCTCCCAGTGACTTTTACCTGTTCCCAAATGTAAAAAAAATCCTTGCTGGCAAGCGTTTTATCTTAAATGAAGATGCAATTACTGTTGTAAACCACTATTTTGAAGACCTTGTGGAAAACTATTTTAATCAAGGGATAGAATTGCTAGATTAGCGTTGGACTAAGTGTATTGAAGTTTCAGGATATTATATTGAAAAATAAAAATATTTTTGAAAAACTAACTATTCTCTTTCATTGATAGGCTAAGAACTGCCGAACCGCCCTCGTATGCTGGTTTAAAAAATGCCAAGGATGCTTCTATCTCTTGGTATGTCACATGATGATCTTGCATTATCAGTTCACGCACGGCATCAATGTTTTCTGGCTCAACGGCCATTTTTGGACGACCTTTACGACCTGCGTCTTTGAGCGAGCGTCGGCCACGATTGACTTCATGAAACAGTGCTATAGAATGGTGCTTCATCGCCATACAACGGTTTAAGTTCATCGATGCACTCTTCTTGTGATAATCCACGTCGAAAGTTGTAACAAATGATCGCACGAAAGTGTTCACGAGTTGATTCCATTTTTTTTGCCAAATTGATTTTTTCAAGTTACTGTAAACAACACAAATGTTTGTCATACGTCAAAACGTTCTGAGTGTGTTTGTCAAAAATGTCAAACTTTCCAATGGAAATATCAGATGGAGTCAGGCAACACTTAGTGTTGTCTAGGCCAGAAATATATATGACAGCGCATAGAGAAAGGGACCTAAGGGTAAAAAAAAATCAATTTTCACTTTTTTTTTTGATGTGGACAACATCTGAGCATCGAATGAGACCGATCCCATGCCCCAAAAGTGTTCCCTCCTAGAGATATGCGCATTTTATGAAAGTGATGGTACACAAAAGATACACGTATCTAAATCTTTAAAATGGCTCTCCTGAACAAAACTGGTTTTTCGCTTTCTATTTTGCGCGTCACAAAAATAGAATAATCGATTCCGAGACCTCTTACTTAAGTCCCACAACTTCACATTAATAAACAAGGGGGAACTTCTCTTAAATCAGTACGCTGTGCACGACTTAAATCACAGACCGGGACCCACTGTCTAACGCCGGCTTCGAACGGCTTATTCATTTTATAGATAATTTTTTTCATGGCTTACAGATAAATCTCGTACTCGTAAAGTTGCCGGCATTTACGAGGCTCAATGTATAAAATTAAAAAAAGAAGATGGTCTCACCCGGAGTCGAACCTAGGCGTACTGGCATGATAGTCCTCACACGTTTGTATGATGGAAGTGCTGTTTCTCAATATTTTCCTTAATTATGACTTGAACAGTCCTTATAATAAGGAAAAATAATAAGGAAAAATGTCTTTGGTATAAATTATTAGAGTCAATTTTATTCACAAAAATGTCCCAACATTGTTGTCATTCGAACTTCAAATTCTTTCTCCAGAATAGGTGTGTCTCATTCCGCATTACCTATTACTGTTCCAATACTCTGCGAGAACAAAAGCTGGAATGCCCCTATCCATAGCATTCCCATGAACCTCAATCTCTATAAATGTTCGTCTTTTAATTGATCCATTTCATTTTCATCACTCCCCTGTCCCTGGTTTCGTTGCACTGCAACCCACGTGCCACTACGAGAGGGCCGCCTTTGAAGCTTGGCGTCAGTGGCTACTTCACAGTTTTCATCAAACTAAACCTTCAATTTTTCGTTAGTCTCGTTGACCAATTTATTTTTCGAAACATTTTTCTACGAAATCTGCCATGTGCAGGTTTTCTACTATCAGTTTCTCGAGCTATGCGAAGTGGGTTTTAGCAGTGCAGATAAGAATCTCAGTAGATTATTCACGTGCAATTTAAAAGCTTTAACAACTTCAAAGATCATTTAAAATAAAAATCTTTAATTTAACAGCAGATATTTACTAGAGCATAAACAAATGCTAAGCGCACAGCGCACTTTCTTCTTCGAAACTTTGCCAAAACCAACTACTGTGGTCACTGCTCCATATTGTGGCTTTAACAATATTTTTGTATTTGAAATTCCAAAAAAAGAAAACGTATTCGTATCTTTCGATTTGTTTCCAACAGACAGATGAGAAAACATATGTCAACTTCTTAAAGTTCAGAGAAGCAGTACGTTTGGTCGGCTGTTCGGTGGACGGAAGGACGGCTACAGACACAACTGAATCACCACAGGGCCATAGGATATGTAAGTTGAGTTTGTGATCCAACTGTGAAATGACTAACTTTTGGTACTCCGCTCAGTGGTGGCAAATGCTGGTGGCCGTGGTTCTGGCCATGTGGTGTATACCCTCAATACTCCATCATGAGGTTGTTGCTAGATTGTGTCACAGCATGCCTCCACCGTGGATGGCAATTACCTACATCTACTCCGCAAAGACAACTCAAGCCAAACGCTACAGCTAGACTTACAAAAATAATTTTGTATTTATTGAGTCAAAGTTCCTTTTTTTCCCAAGCTGTTTTTCTCAACTTTTTTTTTGAAAAACAAAAATCCACACACATATATTTACATACAAATGTTTATGTGTTTGTGTCGTAATTCTTTGAATTTCATTTGCTTCCGGTATACATCACGTACAGATATCCTTTAATTTGCTATAAATTGCAACATCATCAGCTTTTGTTTGTTTGAATGTGTGTTTTTTGTTCTCTTTGCCGGTCGGTCACCTCCCTTTGGTCTGTTTTGTTTTGTTTAGATAACTTCTCCGTTTCATTTTTTGTTTTGTTTTTGTTTTTTTTTTGTGGGCGTTTTACAAATCTAGGAATGCTTTGTAAAACTCAAAAACCAGTAGAAGAAGGCCAAACTGTAGTAATGGTTGCTTTCCTCCCCTTTGTCAGAAAATTCCATAAATAATTCGGGCAGTTTTTTTTTTCTATTCTAATAATTTTAACAAAGTTTTCGTTTTCCTCTATTTCAAACGAAATTCAAATTTTATGTGGGGTATGACGGGCGCGACGATGACATAAGAATGTTATACGCCTGGGGGCTAATCACGGCATTCGACGACGAATGCAAATTCGAATAGAAAAATATTTCGATACGTTTAAATGTTTGGATCATGGCATTCGATCGTAATGATTTATCGCATACTACTTTTTTTTGCAATGCTGCAAAACAAAGACTTTCAACTCAAAAGATGTGTCGTAAGCTGATTCGAGCACGACGTGGGACTGTTAAAAAATTAAATAGATAATAAGAAACATTTTACGCATTTTTGCAATGCAAAAATGTAACGATTAATTATTTTATTGTAGTTAATTTATTATTTTATAACAATTCATGGTGTTTTTACGTAATTTTTGTCGAAACCACTACTGTGATAACACAAATTGAGTTTCCTAAAAGGCCGATGAAACATCTTTCTTTGTTGATTCTCTTTGCGGCAAGCATACGAGTATGATGACATGCAGAGAAAAGCAGAAAAACAAAACAACAAGCGATTGTGGGTTTGGTGCAAGTGAATATTTTAATAAATCTGATAAAAATATAGAAATTAGTTATAAATGGATCCAATGCTATTTTTTTACTCATCATCGTCCGATTCGGAGGAGGATTGCAATGTAAACGTAATTAGAAGAAATATTCGAGATAAAAGCAATCGTTTTTTCATTATCTTTGTCCCTAAAAATAATAAAAAAGACGAATATTTTTACGTTATTTCACAAAATATAGAAAAATACCTACATTTATTTTGTTTTACTCTGTTGTTTTGTTTGGCGTCATTAAAAATGGTAGTGTTTGGTTTTTTTCGATGACGGTTGTGCTTTCGAATTCAACTTCGGGTAGTTTCAATTCGAAAACGATTGCCGTGATCCAAATTAATTGCGTTTCGAAGTAAATTTGGTCGTTAACGAATGCGGTGATTAGCCCCCTGGATGAGATGGTATCTTGTTCGTATTTGGCAAGAAAACATTTCATATTTTCTGTTAATATATCATTTCTATACAGTTTTAAAAATGTCCAAGCATCTCGGTGTTTTTTAAAAAACCCGCCATTTTGGGCATTTTCAAAACCGTAATATAAAAAAAAAACGATTTTCGCATTTTTTAAAAGTAAAAGAACCGGCATTTACCTACATTTCGGTTTTAGCCTTTTGCTAAGATCCGAAAATATTTTCCGAATCAGAAGTGAGGTATTTACGCCCTTGAACAGGCTCTAAATTTAGCCATATGTAAAATACGAGTATAAGGTCAAATATGAATTTGTGTGAAAATTGCATTTTTTTAGTTCCCCGGGTCGGAGTTTTCGTCACCAAAATTTAATTAACCAAACTGCAAAAATCACTTCATGTTTTTTTTTGATCGGGATAATCGAACAAATGTATCTACAATCGGTAGAATTGTGTGGAAATTTAAGCAAACTGGTTCTGTAGGATATGTGAAAACACCTGTGCATGACTGTTTGGTTTATGCACACAGAGAACATATTGGTTGCCACAATCGAATTTTTTGCCAACCGAATGTTGGTAATTGCACGTACTATAAATGTATGCCATCGTTACAACCGAATGTTGCTTGGGAAGACAGCAATTTTTCGTAGAGGGAACTGACACTTTCGGTTGAAGAAAACAAACATCGGTAATCCTAACAGAATAAAATGATTATTGGAACTGAATGTGTACATGTGTTGGTTGTTGTTTTACTAGATTATTGGTTATTTTATTAACCATTTTTTATACAATTTTTTTTATTAACCATTGGTATAACCAATATTATTAGTATAACCAATATTATACTACAGCAGCCAACTAAACAGGGTTTGGTTAAAACAAAGATTAAATCTGTTGCCATCTCCAGTTCTTGGTACCAAACTAGCATGTACATCCCAATTGGTTGGTTGACGTAACTACCAGTTGTCGCAACCAATAGTTGAACTGAATTTGGTTTGTATAACTGTGCTATTGGCTGTGAATACCATAATATGGTTGAAGCAACCATCATATGATATCTCACACCGCGTTACCATCAATACTATTGAATGATGATTATTGCAGCAGAAATTCGGTTTATCCAAGCGAATTTATGTAGTTCGGACCGAACTCCAACTGATTTTTTTTCTGTGTGTGAGATTATGGCGTCATCGGTTCGTACTTCTTTGAAAATGAGGTCGGCCAAGCAGTTACCGTAAATGGTGTTTGCCGTCGCGTAATGATAAAGGACTTCTTGTATTCAGAAATTATGGATTTGGACCTGGACGATAAACGATTGCAACAGGATGGTGTCATTTGCCACACAGCAAACAAAACAATAGCTCTTGTGCGCGATAAATTCAATGGCCGTAATATTTAACGTCATGGCGATGTTAATTGGCCGATAACGTTGGATTTCTTTCTTTGGGGATATATATCGGCCAATCGCGATTTGCTCTGAGCTCTCCAAGGTAATAGAGAGCATGGTTAACCACCATCTTGTGAGGTATGTAGTGTCTAACGAAGTGTTTAGTGATCGACAGTATGGCTTCCATAGAAATTGCTCTACGGGAGACCTGAGGGCTTTCTTGTCGGAGCGCTGAATCCAATCACCAATTTGGTGAGAGTAGGGCTGTGGCTCTGGATATCTCCAAGAATCTGGCACGGCACATTCTTATATAAACTGATCGCTTTTGGTGTCGGTAATACTTTCCCTCGTTTTATATAGAGCTTTCTTAGAGATCGCACTACAAGAGTTGTTGTAGATGGTTTCTTATCTAACAAACATAGGCTTACCACAGGTGTACCACAAGGCTCTGTCCTTTCTCCATCTTTATTTCTTATTTGCATTGATGATCTGTTAAGTCAGACCGTGAATCTAATCTACTCCTTTGCGGGTGACAGCAACATCTGTCATTCTTGTTCATTCAATTATGCTCTTAAAAAAAGAGACCTGAGATGTGGTTTCGGCAGGGCGGAGCCGGGGTTAAACTTTTGGAAAGCGACAAATTTCCACAAATTCGGAAATTATTTGGCCGATGCAATCCCCAGATTTGTCAGCACCCGACTATTCTCTATGGGGTTATTTAAAGAAGCGAGTGTATGTGAACAAGCCCGAGACAATCCTTCAACTCAAGGCCAGTTTTGATGCAGAAATTCGAACGCTACAGCGACAAATTTTGAATGTTGTTATGGAAAATGCTCTGGAACGAGCCTACCATTACGAAGCTGAAAACGGGGGTCATTTAAGTGCTTTTCTTTTTCATACTTAGTGTAAAAAAATTTCCATTTTGTATATAATATAAACTGAGAAAAACGAAAATGTTATTTAAGTTTTTAAGCCCATGGTATCTTTTGGCCCACCCTGTATGTATTGATGCTATATCTATATCGGAACAGCTTTCGTTTAATTTCCATAACATCGGGGTTTGGTTCAAAAAAGTGTACTGTGCCAAACTTTATCAAGATTAAATTCAATGTTTGGCTCCTAGAACTAAAAACATATAATCCTATGAACATATGTGTGTGGAACTATATCTTAATCTGAACCAATTTGCTTTAAGGTCAATAATGTCCGTTCTTGGACCTTAAAGTTCACTAGTGCTAAATTTCATCTCAATAGCATGTAATATCAGGCTGTTGGTAGAATATAACTTCAATATTTCACCATTCATACTATCGGATGAACATGCACTGCGACAGAAACTACTGCTAGAAATAGTCTAAGCCCTTTCCGTGACATTAGCAAATGAAGCGTTCTATTTTAGCCCAATTAAACTCTCAATTCATTTCAACTGTAGTTTCATTTGCACTTTGTTTTAAACAAGCAAATATCTAAAACATCAAAATATATTAAAACATTTGGCATTTGCTTAATTAAAACCAACGACTATATGCAACAAGGGTTGGCGGCGGGTCGGTCGTTTTGCGAAAACTTCACTATCTCTCCTACCATATACTACACTGTGGGTAATCGCCTCCATAGGGAGTGAAATCAACATTTTGCCAATTAAGAGCAATTTTCTAAAATAAATTTACTTTGCGCGTTGTTTATACCAACAAATGGTTCTGTCGCCTGCCCCAGCCCCTAGAAAGCTAACCTCAAATTCAACATTGGCCCTCCCGCGTGCCCCACACAGCCGTCACCAAAGTAGTCGGAGTAAATGTGAGAGCTACATTTATGCTGGTATTTGTTTGAATATTCATAAATGGTGAAACCACTTAACTAAACCAACAGCCAACTCCTCCTCACCACCGTGACTGCCACCATGGCGTAACCACTATTTATGTACAGATGCAAGCCAAATTTATGAAAGTTTCAACTGCTGCAAAATGCAGTGCATGCAATAACGCCCAACGACAAGCGGAGCTGGAGCGAACGACAGACAGGCAGAGCGACATATGCTAACATGGAAAAGTTCTGTCATAGTTGCAACAACAACAACAACTGCATGTCGGGGTGAGGGTTCATTTCTTTGAATGCAAATCACGTCAACATGTTGCCGATGATTACTTTCGATGATGATGACGATGGTGATGTTGCCTTTGAATATGACATATCATTGCAAGTATATACACTGTGGTGCAAAAGTGTGGAATGGTTTCTGGAAATATAGTTATAATAGTGGGGAATTACCAAACTAAGGGGTGTTTTTTAAGCATCAAGAGAACTATACAGCCCTCCTACGAGTAAGAAATAACGTCACATCTGCATTTAAGTAGTTTTGAGATATTTAGCTTTTTAGTCTACGAAACACACTGGAAGTGGAAGATGTGACCATTTGGCTTAACGTTTTTCAATCATTTGCAGTTGGAAATCGGTCTTTTATGTTTAACACAAAACTCAAAAACTCATTCACGTTTCCGATTCTGCCCTTATCTCAATTTTATCAATTTTTGTGCTTGTGACTTGCTTTCTTAGGACGGCAGTATAGGTTTGATAACCGATAATGTCAAACTGTTTTGATATTTTTATTCAGATAGGTTTATCAAGTCATCATAAATTTAACGCCAGAACAACGTCAGAAAAATTTAGCAAGTTCTCATAAATTTTAGGCCAGAACAACGATTGCAAATTGTAGAAATTTACTCCGAAAAATATATGTTCGCTAAATTCATAAAGCGCTTTGTCTATTTTAAGGTCTAGAAATTTCTGCAGTTGTTGATCGTCCTCATAAATCGTTTAGCGCAAGAACAACGCAATCTGTTCCAAAAATTCAAAAGTTGAATTGCAGTGGATAGAGCATTTTGTATACTTTGAGGTCAACATAATTGGCCTTTAGGGCTAACAACTCCTGCAGATGTTCATCGTTTTTGTGCTAATTCTACGCCATAATATGCGAAAGAAATATCCATATCGAATAGAATATTGCTGCTATAGAGTGAAGTATTGAAGAAGACACTGAAATATCGATTCGTCATCGTTCTCAACTTGTTGTCCTTTCTCCTTCGACTTGGTGGTCATTTATTGCCGTATTTTGAGAGAAGACAATCCTTTAGCCGGCGACGAATCACCATTACATCAACTACAATTTTGGTGCGGTTTCAGGCTGGCCGTCCATATGAATGGCGAGCGCTATCGAGCCATGCTGATTCAGATTTTGTTCCAATTTGTTATATCATTGATTTATGCCAATAAAGAAGCAGTTCTTGAACCATTGAAAGCCAATATTCAAGCCAACATTGATATTGAATTTATTGCAAGAAGTAGTCCAACATTAGACTGATTAAATGAACTATGTTAATCGTAGCTGCGACGGAATATGCTCCCTAGGCCGCCCATTTTCAATTCCAAATAGTTTATTACCGTAGGTCATTATAAGTATTATGCAAAATATCAGCATCGTGGGTTGAACCGCTTGACTGCTTTTCAACAGACACACAGATAAACGGACATGGCCAGATCGTCTTAAAATTTTATATAATTCAATAATATACAGGGTGACCGTCTGGAAGGTATACTACTTTGTTTGTTTATAATTTTTATTTAATGTAAGAGAATGGATCTTATGTTGATAAATGTTTTATTTAATGTCGGCAAATATGTATGATGCAATATCACATAAATATCCGCCTCTGTTAGCCTCACAAATGTGAGCATTTTTGAGCACATTTTTCATTACATTCTCACATATTTCACGCGGTGTTTCATTAATTTCATCACGAATATTCGGTTCGAGTTGTTCAAGCGTTTCTGGTTCGTTATCATAAACTTTGCTTTTCAGATATTACCACAAAAAGAAGTCCGGAGCAGTCAAATCAGGCGACCGTGAAGGCCAATCAACATCACCACTTCTTGAAAAACTTAATTTGTTGTGGAAAGAGGTCTCGCAGTAATTTCATTGTAATCCTGGCTGTATGTGATGTGGCACCGTCTTGTTGATACCACATGTTGATTAGGCCCAAAGCATGCAGTTCTGGCGTTAAAAAGTTTTTAATCTTATCACGATATCGCTCCCCATTGACAGTTACCATTACGCCGTTTTCCTTTTTCATAGAAGTAAGGTCCAATGATTCCTCCTGACCAAATTGCACACCAGACTGTCACTTTAAGTGGATGCAAAGGTGACTGATGAATAATTTGAGGGTTTTTTCTTGTCCTATTCTGTTTATTCACATATTCATTCAAATGAAAATGTGCCTCTTCACTAATTATGATTTTTTCATGAAAATCGGGGTTGTCATGGGTGAGCCGTAACATCTGATTGGCATATGTACGGCGGCGTTACTGGTCTTGTGGAAGAAGCTCTTATGTAAACTGAATCTTTACTGGAAACAAATGCAAATCCTTGTGCAAAATTGTGGGCAAAGTTGTTCTTTGAAGACCAAGCTCCTGAGCGCGGTGTCGAATTGAGCTTGATGGATTGTTTTGAACACTTTCTTGAGCAGCAATAATGTTTTCAGCCGATCTTGCAGCACGTTGTGGTCCATGCTTGGGCCTATCAGCTACAGACCGATAGAGCGTTTTGTTGGAATTTTGTTTCTCCCAAAAATGTCACGTTACTTTTTCATCGTCACAGTAATCGATAATTGATTTTGATAAAATGTTTTAACGATTAAAAGACGTTGGTTTACCAAATATTTTTCCATAATAAATTTGCCACGTCTCTACTACACGACTGCCAAATACTCGTATACTCGTAAACTTTCAAGACTATTGTTTACCAAAATGGCGGCAAAACAAAGTAGTGAACTTTGGCCGATGTTTTGACTCCTTGTTCGCAGAAATGCAGGTCAGGGACCCCATCATAAGAGACACCCCACCAAACCATGGCTGAAGCTGGGTGATGACCCTTTTCCACCCTTAGGATCTGTTCAGATGCTTCCTTTTGCTTGTTAAATTTTTAATGAACGCTTAAAATTTTTTCATCGGTGAACAAAATTTTTCTATGCAAGTTATCAGTGTGCTTCACCAAAAGACGTTTGCATTTTTCATTCCTATTTTTTATTTTTATTTCATTTTAAAAGCTGCAGTCAATAAATGTCCGGTACGTCGTTTGAAAGTCCCAAGTCGTGATATTCATCTCACGTGCCATGATTTTCTGTTTTCGGAGCGGATTTCTGTGAATTCTTGATTTAACGGCATTGATGGCATTCGGTGTTCGAACTTTCTTTTACATCTCCAGTCTATTCAAACAGTTTTATGCACCGCTATATGAACATGCGGCTAAAACCTAGTGGCCGAAATCTGAAGTGGCGAAAATATCGTTTTTTGCATTTTACACTTGAAAAGCGCTATTGCAGCTCCACCACTCCATGATGAAAGTTGAAACAATTTTAAAATCCCGTTACAGACTAACGCTATTGAGGTTAGCTTTCAAAACCCATATGACATTAACGGGGTATGTTCAGTTCTACTATTGAAATGGGTGTGTTCAATCTTGTAACAGTATTTATATCCCTACTAAGTATACCTTCCCTGTATATAAGTATATACACGTAGAAAAAAATTATGGTTGTGGTGAATATATTCGAGCATCATATAATGGTTGGGTATATGATTATGTCACAACAATATTATGATCCTCACAATAATAGTATGATTCGCACACAAACATACTATGATCGCCACAACCATAGTATAGTCTCCCTCAACCGCACCATGTTCTCCAATTAATTATTTATTCGGATTGGGCTATGTTGTTATTCAGCAATACACATGTTTATTAAGTAAATTGTTTAAAATTGCACTACGATAGTCAGATTTAATACGACGTTTCTTTTGAACATTTCTTTCGAAGAAACCAAAAAAGTTATTTAAAAGGCAGTCGAAAAGACTTGTAGTTTCAAGCAAGGGGTAACTGCAGTTTTGGTGAACGCTACATTACCATCCTCACACCCCAAGCAACGAATGTGATTTAACTAAGATCATTGGCTATACACTTAAGTACTGCCAGATTCAAAATAAACGAGAACCAGCCGGCAGTGGAGTATTTCACCGAACAAAGTGAACACAATAAGAATCACTCGCAATGCTACTGAAAATTTCATTGTTTTTGATACTACTTATGTATCGAGTTTTCTTCACTCTAAATAGTGTCCTTCATTTGCCCAAAACCTTACTTTTGCCAAATTTCATCAAGATTGAATGAAATATGCGCCTCTTAGAACTAAAAACATAAAAATCGGATGAACATATGTGTGGTAAATCTCAACCGATTTTCTTCAGTCCCAATAGCGTACGTCCTTGATCTAAATAACTTTCTTCTGGCAAATTTGATGAAAATCTGACAACAATTTGGACTACAAGATTTAAACGGACGGACAGACATATAACATTGAATGAAATCAGCGGGTGATTATGCCATGATCGGTTAATTTCAATTTGGGTCTGCGCAGGATATAAAAATAAATGACAAGCATTCATCTACCAGATTGAAATAAAAAAAAAACTATTCCAACAATATCTAATATCCTTAAAGCTATGAGTATTAAAAAAACTTTATATACTAGTATTACAAGCCTTTTTTGGGTTCTCAGACCGGCTTTATTAAGGACCATGTATTTGTAAAAATTACACTATATGATCCTTATTGGTTTATATATCTTTTTTGTCAATCGTTATATACTGTACCAAATTTGATCGACATCGGAATTAATTGTGTGTTCTAGAGCGGTTATATCTTAAACCGGGAAGCTTTATACTGGGGCTGTATAGATTTAGATCGAAAGTTATAAACTATGCAAAATTTCAACAAAAATTTTGGTAATATGTTGCTTGTAAATTTCAAAACATAATTTGTTAGGCAGCTCTTAAATAATAATCATATGTGACAGCGCATAGAGAAAGGGACCTAAGGGTAAAAAAAAATCAATCAAATCTGAGCATCGAATAAGACCGATCCCATGCCCCAAAAGTGTTCTCTCCCAGAGATATGCGCATTTTATGAAAGTGAAGTCGACGATTCTAAGCGATATAGAAAGGGACAATTTATTTATTTTCATTTTTCCCCCTACTAAATTAACAAAATAACTTGATTTTACGAAACTACAAAAAATTTATATTTTTCCTTATGAACAATTTAAAAAAATAGAAAAATCATTTTAATCGACGATTCTTGCGAATTCCTTGACAGTACCGGTCCTTTATTTTTTTTCGATTTCTTCTTAACGTCTGCTGCCGCCACTTTTTGATAATTGTGCACTTTCTCCGAATCCTCCTCTTCGTTTCCATTTCCAGAGACCAAAGGAAGAGGAGCAACCAAATCTTTCTTTGAATCGTCATAATATAAACCCCGGATCTATACAAGTACCATTGACGCTTCGTCGATAATCCTGGTGACGGAATTATAATTGGTTTGTCATCGAAACTGGCATTGTTACTCAGATGTATGTTTTCATTTATGCTGGCTGAATTCGCAAACAGTTTACATTGCACTGGTGACTGAGCAATAAATACAAAGTGATGATACTTCGATATTCCCCTTAAAGTTTTATATTTAGTGGAAAAGTATTCGTCCCATTTTCTCCACTCAACAACAGGCTTACTTGAATTTGGAAGTCGAATACGTACAGGAACATTACATCCATTACGAGGTGATTTTCTAACACAATCAACTACATCCAAGCAGTCGACATTAGTTTGGGCATATTTTGATTTGAAAACTCCGAATAAACGTTCAGGTGAAAACTTTGTATGTCCGGTTAACAAAAAGTTCAATTCAACTGACTCACATCTGGAAGTATCGACAAGGTGTTGTAAATATCGTATAATCGCATTGTTTTTATTTTGTGAAACACAGTTATCAGAGAATATCATTAATTTTTTAGTTGAATACACTTCTCGTAGGTAGTTATCAAGCATTGATATTACTGAATACGAACCTTTTCCAATGGAATCGCTTTCGTCAATACAGAAGATGTGTTGAACATTTTGACGTTCGTTTGTAATTCCGAAAATTTTGCGACCTGATTTAAAGTATGCAGTTCCTATTTGCTGCGGACCCGACGGAAAGCTAACATTTTGAGCATAATCCATAGATATTATTATGATTCGAAAAAACGGGAGCAAAATTGATTTCAAACTCATGGAGGAAGAGGTAGGGACGACCTACGCGCGTTTTCAAGGTGGACCAACACGTTCCTGACGTCATGAGATGTGTCGCTTTCAAATGAGACCAACACGCTCAGTGATGCTATACCAAAGATACACGCATTTAAATCTTTAAAATGCCTCTCCTAAACAAAACTGGTTTTTACCCCTTAGGTCCCTTTCTATTTTGCGCGTCACATATGTGTATTAGCTTAATAAAAGTATAAATCTGTGCCGATTTTCTTCGATTTCAATAGCGGCCGCCTCTGGGCAAAAATTATTAATTCTGAAAATTTCTATAGAAATATAGAAATCAGCCGACCGACAGAGAAGTATTGTCAAATGAAATCAGCTTGTAATTCTTAGTCCTTCGATACTCTTACTTCTAAGTTACGCAATTTTGCATTATGGCATTATCCATAAAACTTCGAATATCTCCGCTAGAAATTCTCTTTATTAGTTTTTTCTTATGCCTTCCCCTCACGCAGAGAAGAGATGCGGGTACGGCAACAGTAGGATGTTCTCTGCAATAAAAGTGTGGTCGTCGCAACCAAAGAATTATTTTATAAATTTTATTTTGACAATAGTATGATTGCGGCAATATTAATATTGTTAAAATGTAACAGCAGTAATACTGTCAAATTTAAGAATGAAAATATGTTTGCAGCATCAATATAAATATGGTTGGTGCGACAAAAGTATTGTTTCTTATGTTAACAATAATATTATTACGGCAAACATACCGGCAAAATCGTATTTTTTTTATTTGACAATGTTATTGTTACGAATCTTACGCAATATTAGCACTTTTATATGTAAATTACATGTTTACAAACAATCTACTATGGATTAGTATAACTAAAAATATTTTCAATATATGACAGTGCATAGAGAAAGGGACCTAAGGGTAAAAAAAATCAATTTTCACTTTTTTTTTGATGTGGACAACATCTGAGCATCGAATGACACCGATCCCATGCCCTCCCAGAGATATGCGCATTTTATAAAAGTGATGGTACACCAAAGATACACGTATTTAAATCTTTAAAATGGCTCTCCTGAACAAAACCGGTTTTACCCTTAGGTCCCTTTCTATTTTGCGCATCACATATATTATTTTTTTCTACTGTTAAATATATCCTATTATTAAGAGTTTAATGTATTTTAAAATAATTTACATATTAAATATCTCCATTGTTGAATAACAACTTAATCCAATCCTTACAACAAATTTTAGGGATCATAGTACGGTTGAGTATGAGTCAAAATATGGTTATGAGGATCGTACTATGGTTGTATTTTAAACATTCTATGGTTGTGAGTATCATAATATGGCTGTGTAAATCATAGTATGGTTGAGTGTGAATAACAATATTGTTGTGGGGATCATATTATAATTGTGTGAACTATACTATTGTTAATGATGATTACAATATTTTTGTGCCTCAACCATATACCCAATAAGAGTATGATGGTTCTCGAATATTGTTACCAAACCACACTTATTTATTTTCTTCCTGCTTAGGGCAGTTTTTTACAAATGTGCTTAAATTGGAACTATGTGAACACTTCGTATGAAATACGTTCATAAAAAAAAAACAACTTCAGAAAAAAGTCTTTCTCAACAAAACGAAAATTTTTAAAGCAAATTTTTAATGATTTTTTTTTGTTATATGGAATAGATGAGATAACCCAAAAAAAGTCACACGTTAATACAACTACAGCAGCAATAGCCCGAATTTCATTTCCTTTGTTGGCCATGGCCAGAGACCAACATCAATTTCTGACACTTGCCAACATGAATGCATAATGAGGCCGATGATGATCAATCACAAAAAGTTCATTTGCATCGATTCACTTTGATTGGGAGGCATGTCATTACGGATGCAACCGATTTTGTTGCAAAGCAATTCGACCAAATTATGTTAGCACGTGTTTGGGCATAAAATTTCGCTGGTGATAAATAAAGAAATCAAAAAAGAGGCTAATGTCAGGCGATGTCGACTATTTTATACCTTATACCACTCTGGCATTGAGGAGACTTGGGAAAAAAGTTGCCATAATTAAATTAGCAGGCAGAAGTTTTACCCAAATTGGATATTAAGACAGTCGATAAATATACTTGTTTGTGCAACTCTCAAAATATCGGGATTTCCAATAGGAACATAACATTTTAATATATTTATCTCAAAGCACCCTCAAACATTTTAAATGATCTTTCAGTGTCGAAAAGTTAGTCGAAGTCAATATTTTCATTATGGTGATGTTCACTTACGAGCATCGTTTTAGAAATCATTAAAAATTACTACCGAAATGCTGAGTCGGTGGTCTTAACATTAAGAGTGCTTACTCCAATTTCCGCCCGTAATAATCGTCCCACTCGACTGGCTGTGCATGCATTTGAGGATTAGCTTGGATCCAAATTTTCACATTTCGATGTTCCGGCGCCAAGCAGACGCCGTACCGCCCGAAGCGGCGAAAATATCACAGCCGTAATTGCATCCATTCAAAATGGTCCAAATCATTCGATTCCACGTCGTTCTCAGAAATTGGCAATCTCTCAGACCACACTGTGGAGTATTTTGCGAAAAGATCTTGTGAGATCAAACTGACTCAAGAACTAAAACCACTTGATAATTTGAAAGGCCGAAACTTTTTTATTGGGCTCTGGCCATGTTGCACGAAAATCCAGAATTTCATAGAAAAATCATCTTCAGTTATGAACCTAATTTCTGGCTGAGTGGTTTTGTCATTTAACAAAATATGCGTTATTGGAGAGCAATAAAACCCACATGGGCTTCAATGGATACAATTGCATTCGCAATTAATTACAGTGTGGTGTGGTTTTCAAGCCGAAGGTGGGGTTGGCTCGTATTTTTTCTTCGATGAAAACAATCGTCATGTTATCGTCAATGGAGAGCGCTGTTAGTCAATGGAGAGCGCTATCGTGGCATGTTAGACAATTATTGTTGGCCAGAATTAGATGAGCTTGACATCGCCGATATGTGGTTTAACAAGACGATGCTACTAGCCACACAGAACGCTTTACAATCTATTTACAGAAAGGCAAATTCGGTGAACGTAGTATCTCGAAAAATGGTCCGGTGGAAAGGCCATCTCGTTCATGCCATTTTATTTTTATGGGGCCACAAGTCAAGTCATTGCTCTATGCCAACAAACCAACAGCTTAAGAGGAGCTCAGAGAAAACTTCCAACGCGAAATCGCCAAAGTTCCGGTTGAAATGTGAGCAAGAGTGGTGGAAATTGAGTTCAAAGATTAGATCGCTGTACACGACCGAAATCGAATTAAATTCTAAAAATGTAATATTTGCCCTGTACCTGGAATAAATGTAAACTCTATAGCTTAAATATTCTCTGTTTTTATTAAATATAAAAATGGCATGGCCTTAATGGAAAAATATTGGGGGAAATTCAGTAGATAACCCAAGAATTATTTAAGTTTCCCCCACTGTGATGCTGGCGACTTTGTCATTGATTCGCCGGCTAGAATACATAAAAAAAGACAAACAAACCAAAATGAGATAGGTAGAGCAACAACTTCAACGATCTAAAACTTGTTTGATAACGTGGCTATAAGTTTGCCTTCATTTTTTTTTCTTATTCTGTGAAAATGCCAAAGCGGGTATTGAAAAACGTGGTAGGGAGGAGAAAAAACTTTTACCGTCGTCCTCGTCTGTTGATGAAGTTAATTTGGTATAAAGTCAATATTAAGGGCAACATGTGTACCTACGTTCAAACATAGTAGTATATATGTATGACCCTACGTACATATATGTACATACGAACTTGTGTATACATAATTTGTCTAAATCGATACAAAGCTTGTCTCTCATGGCTGCTTGCCACAATTGAAGACAAAAGCGAAGCAGCAGAAAATGTCGGATGTAAGAACAGACGCAAGGACAAATGTCGCAGACTTTACCTTAGATGATTACCCTGAACGGAAGAAAAAGAACAAAAAAGAGAAAATACATAAATTTGCTTTGTACATACGTGTTGCCATGGTGGTGTTCTGGCCTAGGTATGTTTTCAGGGACCGTTTCAGATTTCTTTTTGATCGACTTAGGCTAGCTTGCGTTTAACAAAGTAAGTATCTCGCCATCTGTGCCGCCAACAACAATTTAAAGTTGAGCTGCAAAAGAAATATGTATGAGCTGATTACTTTTCTGTTGTTTGAGGGCAATTTGCTGGCCATGGAAAGATACGAGTATCTACAGGTACCATATATTTAACGCGCCCCTATACCTTGATCCTTTAATATAAGTAACAACAAATAGGCGTATAAGTAAGTTTAATGAAGAGTAAATTTCGGCGTAATAAAATTGTTGTGGGCCGCCGTGGTAGGATGAGTTTGCACGGCAAACATGGCAATAAACCCAGATTCACATCCGGGTAGGAACATCTCACGATTTTCAGCGGCGGGTTTCCGCCTTGTAAATACCGACGACTTGACGAGTAAGAGATTTATCTCTAAGCCATTGAAAAACTTTTCTATAAAATGCATTAGCTGATGGGAGCCGCCGTTAAACAGTAGGTCACGGTCAGTAAGTATAGCGTGATCCATTTCAAGGTTCCCTACTTTTTTAAAGAAAATTCAAATTGAATGGGGAATGTTTCTTAACGATCTTGGTGGCCAATCGACCGGCCCAAAACGTGAAATTATCTGCTCACCGAAGTGTTCTCTCAATAAATCCATTGATGCGATGTGTGGGAAGTGGCGCCGTCTTGTTGAAACCAAATGTCGCCGAGATCACGATTTTCAATTTCAGGCATCAAATAGTCGGTTATCAGGGCACGATAACGGTCGTTATTGACGGTTACGTTCTCACCGGCATCATTTTTGAAGAAATATGAACCGATGATTCCACCGGCCCACAGACCACACCAAACCGTTGTTCTTTCTGGATGAAGTGACAGCTCTTGAACCTCTTCTGGTTGCTCCTGGTCCTAAATGCGGCAATTTGTTGTTTACATACCCATTGAGCCAGCAATGGGCCTTAGCGCTGAACAAAATTTGGCTCGAAAACGTTGGATCTTCTTGGAACTTTTCAACTTTTTCGAAGCGATGTCGCCTGGGAATGTCGGACCGCTTCAGTTCTTACACAAGCTGTACTTTGTTCGCTTTCAATTTAAGATCTTGACGTAAATGAGCCAAGTCGTTCCATACATCAGTCCGAGTTGCAGCGAACGGCGCCGAATCGACTCTCCACGGCCTTGGTGTACACTCTCAGCTACGGCCGCTACATTTTCTTCACTGCGTGCTGGACGTGGCCTATTTGGTCGAATATTATCCAATAATGAATGCTGGCTCTAGATGGGTGATGGTGTTGCTAATAGTACGCTCAGTAGGCCAATTATGTTGACCATAAGTTAAACGAGTACACGAAACACATTCCTCACAGAACGTGAATTTTCGCAATAAAGTTCAACGATTTGTAAAGTTGAACGATTTGTAAAATGCCTAGCAATACTAAACAAAAAAATATTAGCAAATATTAGCCTCATATCTGTAAAAACTCTTTAAATTATCGTGTTTTTCAGTTGAGAGCTGCTTATTTTTCCAGCGATTGACCCAGCCCTTGTAAAGGGAAAATTTTTACCTCTTAACCAAACTGGGTCATTTTCAATTATTTACAAACGCTTAAAGCTGAACCGTATTTCAACTCGCTTCTCTTTATGGGGATATGCCAATATCATAAGTTCAAAATATAAATTCCTTATATCATCTGTAGCAGTATATGAAATTGACTCAGATCTTGTGAGGGTAAAATTTGTACCTCTCTCCGATCTGGGTAATTTTCAATACCGGGTCAGTACATTAGCACGTGTTTCTGCCAATTTTAGCCACATAACTGCAAAAGTGCGACCTGTAGTTTGCTTTCCGTAAACAGACGGACAAAGCTAGATCGTAGAAGAATTTTACTAGGATTTAGAATATACGAGGGATGCTATTTATATTTCAATAAAAACACAATAATTTATCATTGGAAATGAATGGTTTGATTGTTTTTCAAAGTATTCTCCAACATGATTTGTTCTAAACCAATGATATACATAAACCAAATTTCGAAGCACTTTTTACAGTGTGTTGAAAAAAAAATTCATCTCAGTCAAAAAATTAAATTATTCCGTGAACACTTTCGTGCAATGATTTTTTACGGTTTTCGGCGTGGGTTATCGAGACAAGAGTGTTTAAATGAACTTGTTTCGACTTTTGGCAATGAAGCACCATCAAAAACCACTGTTAATCGCTGGTACCAAGAGTTAAGTCTTGGGCGCCGTTCGCTCCAGGATGAATTTCGTGAAGGACGTTCAACTTCGGTCACTTTGCCAGAAATCATCGATGCTGATTAAGCTAGTTCTACATGTGACATACCGCGCGATTGAGGTATCCTTGGACATTAGTAGGACAAGCATCAATAAGATAAGTTCATTCGGTCGTAAAAAAAAATTGTTCTCGTTGGTTCCCACATAATTTGTCGAATGCTCCAAAAAGTCTACTATGGATTGGTGCAAAGAGATGCGGAAAGCATATTTGCGGTAGGTCAGAGGCAGTGTATAACATTGTCACGGGTGACGAATCATGAATCTATGCATATGAACCCGAAACAAAACAGCAATCGACCGTATGGGTCTTTCTAGACGAGAAGTACATCGAAGCAAATGGTTGCGTTTTGTTCGGTATAACCGGCCATGCTGCCTTAAGTGGAACGTAGGAAAGTCAATTCTTAGTGGTATACAACCATCTGTTTGTCAATAGTGTTAGAAGAAATGAATAAAGATAATAAGAGAAGACGAATCATTTTGCATTACGACAATGCGAGCTCTCACACATCAGCTGAAACGATGAGCTATTTGACCAACCAAAATGTCGAATTGATCGGGCGTCCCCCGTACAGCCCTGTGATGGCAACCAAAAACTTCTTCTTATTCCCTAGCACCAAGAAAAAATGCGTGGTCAACGTTTTTCATCGCCCGAAGCAGCTTTTGAAGCTTTCAAAAATCATGTTTGGAGTTTTTGGTTGCCCTGTGATGGCAACCAAAAACTTCTTCTTATTCCCTAGCACCAAGAAAAAAATGCGTGGTCAACGTTCTTCATCGCCCGAAGCAACTTTTGAAGCTTTCAAAAATCATGTTTTGGAGGTGTCTCCCTCAAATGACAAAATGTTCTGAGTGAAGTTATGCTTAAAAAATGTCAAAGTTTTCAATGGAAGTTCCAGTTTGCATCTGGGAACACTAGTATTGTCAGGACGCGATATATAATAGCAACCATTGTATATAAAGGGTGTTTTTTTAGAGGTGTGTCTGTGTGTAAAATGCATATAATTTAATATTATAGCCAAGAATTAATTTCTGTTATAAAGATAAGGGTTTGCCATTATGTTCAATAAATTATTTCAGTGGCCAGATGAGAGGCCAAATTTCGACCACTTTTTGCAGCATTTAAGGCCGAAAGTCAGCAACAATGCGCTGAATAGTTTCTTCCAAGGCGTCGCACGTCTCGGCCTTATCTGCGTCGACAAGCGATTTCACATAACTCCCAAAAAATAGTCCAGCGGTGTTAAATCGCACTATTTTGGGGGCCACGACACGAGATATTGCTCTAACCAAATGGTCCCTTCAATAAATTAATTGTTTCGCTGGCTGTATGGCATGTAGCGCCGTTTCGCTGGAACCAAAGGTCATCCCCATTAACATCCTCCAATTCAGGCGCGAAAAAGTCATTAATCATGGCTTTATAGCGTTCCCCATTGATTGTAACATTATGGCCGGCTTCATTTTTGAAGAAATATGGACTAATGATTCCCTCTGCCCATAGATCACACCAAACAGTGACTTTTTGAGGTTGTTACGGCGTCTCAATAATGGCTTTTATTTTTTCATTACTCCAAATGCGACAATTTTAGTTATTAATGTACCCATTCAACCAAAATTAAGCTCCATTGCTAAAAAAAAATTCAAATAAAAATTGGGATCGGTGGCCATTTTCGCCCATTCACCAAAAGTGCGACGCGCTTGATGGTCGTTCGGCTTCAATTCTTGCACATAAGCCCGAAAACCAAGATTTTTTCGCAAAATCTTCCTTAAAGTGGATGGGCACAGCTCCAATTGTTGCGCGCAATGGCGGATGGACTCATTCAGGTCTTTTTCGATACCCTGCTGCAAAGCAGAAAAAGCGCGTTCGGTGCGCACTGTACGGCATGGCTGAGGAAGCGCATAGTCCACTAGAGTAAACATGGTGTGAAACCGATCCATGGCTGCTCGAATTACCGACTTTGCTGGGCGATTATGTCGACCAAATTAAGGACGCAGCACGCGATGCGTCGCTCGAACCGAACCATTATTTTGGTAATAAATTCCCACGATTTGCACACGTTGTTTCGGAATAAATTTATAAATCGGCCAAAAACGTGGGAAGACCATAGAAAAACTTTATTCAGCAATATCTCCTAAACAAAGTCAAATCGATAAAAAATAACCTAAGTTCATAATCCGCTCTTTCCTCGGCCAAAAACATGGGAAGACCCTAGAAAAACTTTAACTAGCGATATCTCCTAAACGAAGCGTCTAATCGACAAAAGAGCCTTTATTCGTGATCACCCATTTCCTCGCGCAAAACGTGGGAAACCATAGACAAATTTAATCAACGATATCTCCTTACCGAAGCGTCTAATCGATTCAAGAGCCTTAATTTGTGATCACCCATTTCCTCGGCCAAAAACGTGGGAAGACCATAGAAAAACTTTAATCAGCGATATCTCCTAAGCGAAGCGTCTAATCGATAAAAGAGCCCTTATTCGTTATCACCCATTTCCTCGCGCAAAACGTGGGTTGGCCATAGAAAAACTGAAAAAACGATATCTCCTAAACGAAGCGTTTAATTGACAAAGGAGCCTTAATTCGTGATCACCCCCTTCCTCGACCTAAAACGTGGGAAGACCATAGAAAAATTTTAATCGGCGATATCTCCTAAACGAAGCGTCTAATCGACAAAAGAGCCTTAACTAGTGATCACCCCCTTCTTCGGCCAAAAACGTGGGAAGACCATAGAAAAACTTTAATCAGCGGTATCTCCTAAACAAAGCGTCTAATCGACAAAAGAGCCTTAATTCGTGAAAACTGAGCATAAATGAAGTGGCAGGTAACAAAAAAACCAACTCTGTGGACAGATTGAAAAACACTCTTTAAAAAAACACCCGTCATTTTAGAAGGTCTCCGACCCCTATTTTGAGATGTTTCAAACGGAAGGAGAAAGTAAAACTACCTAGTATCTTATGATGGAGGGTATAAAAATTATAGCAGATATTTATTCGATTATAAACTTTTTGAGCAAAAAATAATCAAGTACTTATTAAATATTCTGGCCCATTCCCGATTTTAGAACCGGTAGCATTAAAAGTCATATTTTAAATCTGATTACGATCAAATTTCACATGGAGCGATAGCATCGACCAACACCCATGTCTAAAATTGTCTTGGCCCAAAGTGATCCTTCGAAGCCTTTCGTTGCAGCCACATCATTTAAAATAACGTTCCATGAATAATGGAAATCTTTGCCCTTTTGTATGCACCAATAATATCGGATAATCGGATAAGGTAAATATTTTGAATTACTTAAAAGACATTGTTTTTTGAAAACTCGTATATAACACAGAACGATGACGCATTAACTCGTTTTTGCAATTGGTGTTTTGCCTTATCTTTATAGCTCGGATTGTGTATATTGAATGTATTCTGATAGATTAAACTCAAGCCTCACTTAAAAATGTGCCATATTATCCTTTTGCCCAATTTATGTTAAGAGTTTCACTCGAAAATGAAACAGTTATTGGATGCAGCTAAAGAACCGAAATTTTCCACTTAAAACTTTTTAAATTGCCACCACTTGAGGAAAGCTGGCAAATTGTTGCGATTATATTTTCCAGAAATGTCCTTTATATTTAAAACATGTTCCCAGTCATGTATTCCAATTTATTTATTGCTGCTCTCGTGTTGTTTGAAGACTATATTTTAAGTACCCATTTAATGGCTTTCTTTATATGAACACTCCACTGCCTGTCCGTAAAAACAGCTTACTCAACCATATGCGTACATTGTCTGTCCGACATGCCAATTTTCATTTAAGAAAACTTAAAAGTACTTTCCCTTTTGGCTTGCCTTTGGTAGTGATGTTGTGCGTGTTGCAAGTAACCACTTGATGTGTCAACATGTTGCCAACGAAAGATTCCACCCATACAAAGTTGTAGTCTATTACAGCAATTTTTCGGAACAATGTTTTCTGGGTAAAAGTTTACTTTTTGATTTTGTTTTGAATATTATCTGACATTAAGTTTATCTACGTGTCTATATAGACGAAGTAGGTAGTATATATGTATACGTATATGTATGTATATGTAGCTTATGTAGTAGAATGGCAAAGTAATAAAAAATATACTTGCCTTATTCTGGTGTTTCTGGTGTTGCTGCTGTTGCCGCTGTTACAAATAAGAAAGCAATCTACAAGGAAAAAAAGAAAGTTCCAAAATGGCAAAAATTGTTAGAAAAGCACATTTTTAGGCAGTAAAACATATTCAAAGTAATTAAAAAATTGTTAGGAAATTTCTGTGCAAACAAGTAAAATTATTTCTGATAAGATTACAATTTTTATATATGACCGAAATTTTGAAATGTTTGAAGTTTACCTAACATTTAATGGCCCTTCAGTTGTGATACACATAGAGGGTGCTGTAGATATATACGAGGGCGACCGCAAAAGTAACTGGCCTAACATAAAAAGAACAGTTTTTTTGGAATTATTATTATTTATTTTTCAACATAATCTCCTTCCAACTCAATACACTTTATCAAACGTTTTTGAAGTTTTTTAATTCCATCCAAAATTAAGATTTTTAAGACCTTCAAATATGCCTCAGTTTCAGCAATAACCTCGCTATTGGACGAAAATTTTTTGACACCGAGAAATTTTTTTTTTAATTTGGAAACAAGAAATAATCAGAAGGAGCTAAATCTGGACTATACGATGGTGGATGAGGAGCCATTTCAAATCGTAATTCGGCCAGTTTTTGTTGAGTTAAAAATGCAGTGTGTGAAGGAGCATTATCTTGATGAAAAAGAACTTTTTTTTCTAAATGCGGTCGTTTTATCTTGATTTCTGCACTCAACCGATCCAATAATGCACAATAATATTCACTATTTATAGTTTTTCCTTTCTCAAGATAACCAATAAATATTACACCCCTTGCATCCCAAAATACTGTGGCCATTACCTTTTCTGCTGACTTAACAGTTTTCGCCTTCTTGGGAATACTTTTACCAGCTTCTTTTTATCCATTGTTTTGACTGTTCTTTGCATTCTGGGATGTAGCGATGGATCCATGTCTCATCAACAGTTATGCATCGCCGCAAGAACTCTATTGGATTACGCTGATAAATCGCTAAAAGCTTCTCGGAATTGGTCCAACGGACGATTTTTTGGGGCAAAGTCAACAAACGCGGCAGCGTTCTTGCGGATAGCTTTTTCATGTGGAGTTCATCATGTAGAATACTCCAAACTTGTTTTTTGTGTATTTTAACAATATCAGCAAGTTCTCTGAGCTTTATTCGTCTATCTTTAGTCACTTCATTAAATATTTTTCTAATGTTTTCAATAGTAGTAGCAGTTTTCGGTCTTCCAGAGCGTTGTTTATCTTCCTTACTTGAACGACCCATTTTTAATTGTTGAACCCAGGATTTCACGGTGGAGTATGATGGTGCATTATCACCATGAACAGAATCCAATTCATCTTTGATTAATTGTGGCGTATAACTTTTCATATAAAAGTGTTTAATTACCCCACGAAACTCTTTATTTTTCATTTTTTAAAAATTATAAAACTTGTTTACTTCAATCAACTGTAACAAAGAAAATAATCATTAAATATTTCGGAAAGACAGATGGCTTATAAAAGATTGCTTTTAAAAAACAAAAACAAAAAACGTTGCTAGTAAAACAGAAAATGTGCCAGGCCAGTTAGTTTTGCGGTCGCCCTAGTCCTCGTACTGACAAATTTTTACTGCTCAAAATATTCACTGTGGAAGTAAAGAAGCCACTTGAGATTTGAACATTAGGGTGGAGTGAAATTCAAAAAAAAAAAGTTAACCTCGGAAAGAGATGTAGTCTGGGGTCCTAAAAAGGGGAAAAATAAAGAAAAAAATTTAAAAAAATTTTTAGGGGTCGCGCCACTCCCTAGAAATTTGGAAATTATCGCTTTTTTGGCGTTGATTTTAGAAAAATCCTAAAAAGTTTTATGTCAATAAATGTTTGCAATAGCGTAAACAATAAAATAAGGGCATGCAAAAATTTAAAAAAAATTTTCTCATTGTTCAAAAATTTCAAAAAGTAAAATAAGTCAAATCGTCCCTTCTTCAGAAAATTGAACTGAACAATGAAATCGCCACCAAAGCTACAAATATTAGTCGATTATCCTCATATTTGCCTCAAATACTTTTGTTTGGGCACTGAACAAGCTCAAACTTTTAAATTTCGAATAAGTTTAGTCGTTAAATTTTAGGATTTTTCTAAAATCAACGCCAAAATAGCGATAATTTCCAAATTTCTAGGGAGTGGCGCGACCCCTAAAAATTTTTTTAAATTTTTTTCTTTATTTTTCCCCTCTTTAGGACCCCAGACTACATCTCTTTCCGAGGTTAACTTTTTCAAATTAAAAAAAAGCATGTTTTCACTCCACCCTATTGAACATTGAGTGGAATAGGCGGTAATCTTATTTCTAAAGTGAACACTAAGTGTCCAACTGGTGGGGGTTTTTAAGTAACATGAGAACTTCATAGTATGTCCTTGCATACTCAAAAGATCATATGATCAAAAGGTAACATCAATAATAGTTTTTCCTTTTTTGAAAGATTAAATTACTACATAAGCTAATTTTTCATATGATAAGAAAAGAAAAGTAAGTGTGTAAAGTTAAAGCAAACACATCAACGTCTGGTAGACGCGGGTTCTCCAAATTGTGGGTTCTCCAAATTGTTATGCAGATTTTAAATTGTTATGCAGGTGGGTTCTCCAAATTGTTATGCAGATTTTAAAAGCTGGCAGTTTTCCGGGAGAAGTCAAAATATTCATATTGATTTTGCATTTTACCATGCATCGATTAACTCATACTAAAAGTTTCAATTTATTAAAAATATTAAAAAAGTAATGAAGTTTCAGTCGGTGGATCCGAATTACATATACCCTCGGCCATTTATAGATTATATTTTTTCCTTCGCTGCGTTCCATATTGCCTAAGCGTACCGATTTTATTAAATTCTGGTGAACGGTCGTTTGTATCGGAGGATCTAGAATGGGCCGTGGCCTCCACTTGATTCTTTATCGCATACAATGTTAAAATAAACATATTGCAGAATACAAAATTCAACCGAAATTTATGCATTACGACAAAGTAATATGGGTTATGTGGGGGCAGTTTGTGAGGAAGGTATAAGAAAGGGCGTGACAAAGGCTACATTAATCCATCTAATTACTTCATCCATCGTCATTTTATTAATTTTTACAAAAAATCGTATGAATAGTTTATTTTTTAATTGACCAACACTCAGGGATTTTCCTTATACGAGGGCATCAAAAATGGTTTTATTGTGTTTCAAAGAATTCCCCAGCATGATTTATACACTTTTGAAGGCGATCAAACCAATTGTCGAAGCACTTTTTCCACTCCGATTGAGACACCTCCAAAACATGGTTTTTGAACGCTTCAACAGCATCTTCTGGAGACGAAAATCGTTGACCACTTATTTTTTCTTAATGTGCGGGAATGAAAAGATGTCATTGTGTGCCAAGTCAAGGCTGTACGAAGGATGACCCATCAAAACACCGTTTTGGCCGATCAAAAAGGCGCTGGTTTAAGCCGATGTGTGAGAACTTGCATTGCCATTGTGCACAAAGATTCGTCTTCTCTTGTTCGTTTTTCGACCTTCGGGCATACAAATTGTGGTGTACCACTCAGAATTGACCGTCATACGTTGCTTAAGTGGAACAGTCGCCACATGACCAGTTTTACCGAAGGAACAGGTGACCATTTGCTTCGAAGGGCTTTTTGCACAAACAACTTTTGATGGATTTGGCTCGTCTTTGAAGACTCACACGGTCGATTGCTGTTTTGTTTCGGGCTCATACGCACAGATCCATGATTCGTCAACTGTGACGATCTTATAAACGTCTTTTGAAACACCGCGATCTATTTTTTTAAATTTCTCTGCACCAATCGACACAAGCCTGTTTTTGAAAGATTAACAAATTGTGCGGGATCCAACGAGAACAAACCTTTTTTACAGCCAGGTGTTCACGCAATATCGAATGTATGCTGGTGGAAGAAATGCCCAAGGATGCCTCTATCTCACGGTATGTCCCATGATGATCTTGCATTATCAGTTCAATCACGACATCAATGTTCTCTGGCACAACGGCCGTTTTTGGACGAACTTCTCGACCTTCGTCTTTGAGCGAGCGTTGGCCACGATTGAATTCATTAAATCAGTTTATCACAGTGCTATAGGATGGTGCTTCATCGCCATACAGAGATTTAAGTTCATCGATGCACTTTTGTGGTGATAATCCACGTCGAAAGTTGTAAAAAATTATCGCACGAAAATGTTTACGAGTTAATTCCATTTTTTGCCAAATGGATTTTTTCAAGTCCTGTAAACAACAAAAATGATGATCGTACGTCAAAAAGTTCTGAGTACATTTAGGCTAAAATCTCAAACTTTCCAATTGAAATGATGCCAGACAACACTTTGTATTGCCTAGGCCAGAAATATATATAGCAATCCTTATACTTAGTAGGGACATAAATACTGTTACACACGTTTATGCTGTAAAATAAAAAGTACTGAATGTTTTTGGACCAAATATTTTTTAATATATTTATTGATGTATATTGTATTCAAAAAGATAAAAATAAATGATAAAAAGGAAATCTACCTATTCGAAATGTCCGCCTTTTGCCTTTACACACGCCTTAAGTCGCACTGGCCAATCGTTAATAGCTGCACGAACCTCGTGCAAGCCAAATCAGTCTTAAGAGAACCAGTGTTAGGGTATCTTTTGTGACAAACCCTGTCCTTTAACCGTCCACAATATGTAATCCAATGGGTTCAAATCTGGACTGCCTGAGGAAATGAACGCTGTCAAATTGTTTCGAAGCCAGACCTTTGAAGTTTTAGCCTTATGGGCCGGTGCAGAATCCATGGCTGGTTTTGGAACAGGGAATGGGTAAGAGGCTTCACAACTGCTTCCAAAACGGTTTCTTGGTAAACGTTGGCCGATGTTTTGTCTCCTTGTTCGCAGAAATGCAGGTCAGTCCCCCATCGTAAGAGATACCCCACCAAACCATGACTGAAGCTGGGTGATAAACCTTTTCCACCCTTGGAATCAGTTCAGATGCTTCCTTAGATGACCGCGCATACACTCTATCATTTTGCTTGTTAAATTTTTCCTGAACGTAAAAATTTCTTCATTGGTGAACAAAATTTTTCTGTGCTAGTTATATCAGCGTGCTTAACCAAAAGACGTTTGCATTTTTCAATCCTATTTTTTTAAAGCTGCAGTCAGTAAATTTCCTTTCTTTTTTAATGATTCGACTCATGAACTTTAGCGTGATATTCATCTCACGGGCCATGATTTTCTGTTTTCGGAGCGGGTTTCTGTGAATTCTTGATTAAACGGCTTTGATGACATGCGGTGTTCGAACAGAGCGTGTGCGGCCCGACCGGAGGCGGTCTTTTACATCGCCAGTCTCCTCAAACAGTTTTATGCATCGGTAGACGAACATGCGGCTAATCCATAGCGGCCGCGGCGTTTTGAAAATATCGCTTTTTTTATTTCACACCTGAAAGGCGGTATTACAGCGATACGGTTTTTATTATCTGACCACTCCATGATGAAAGTTGAAACAATTTTAACCTTTAACTACTGTGGTGGTGGTAAATTTTACCCTCTCTTATTTATTTTTTTAATTTAATCTCTTCAGTTGAGCGCTATCAATTTTATTCTCTGTGTATCTTCTCATAATCCCGTTACTATTATTCAGTTGTGTTTTGGTCGTCGTGTATAAACGGATATTTATACGTGCTGGTGTAAAAATTACCACTCGTCCGGGCATACGTTTTTTTTATTGGAAATATTTTTACCCCCACATCAGACCTAGCGTAAGTATTAAATATAAAATAAAATACTACTCCTCAGGTTTAGCGTTAGTTTTTCATGCAATCATTTTGACCACTCCTACAGTTTATCGCAATTTATTTTTACAGACTTGTCAGATTGCAGGAAAATAAATGATTTAGAGATAGCCAGATTTTTGCGTTCAAGAAAGTGATGCAGATGATGAAATAAGCATAGAAGATGAAGGAGGCAGTGAATTTGATATTACCGATGAATATATCAATGACGAAATTTGCCAAAGTATTGCAGAAGAAAGTGGAGAAGACGCAATTGAGCCAATAACAAACTATTTTTATGGAAAAAATGGTTACAAGTGGTCGGCAAAAGAACCATCACGGTACATTAAAACTCCACTACATAACAGCGTGCGCTTGCCAAAAGCTTTGCAGCAGAATCCCGAAAATGGAATACTTGGATATTGGTCAAGATTTTTCGATAGGAATATAGAAAACATAATTCTTGATCATTCAAATACAAAACTTAAAGCTAAATTCGATCGCTTTCAAAGAAGTGAAATAAAAAATCTTGATCTTATTGAATTACGAGCTTTCTTTGGTATTCTTATTTATTCATCCGTTTTCAAATCTAAACACGAAGACACACAACTGATAGAAGAGACAAAAATGATAGGGCAGACTAATATTCAGATCGATATTGTACGAGGAACGATTCCTATATATCCTTAGTTGCTTAAAATTTGATGAATCTACTGATAGAGAGCAACCAATTAACATTGCCACGACGTAAGATAACACGGCCATTGAATTTCTAAAAAGATTCATTGTTTCGTTGGCTGTGTGGCAAGTTGCACCATCCAGTTGGAACCACATATATCCCCAATTTCTGAAAGAAGAAGTCCGTATCATTTTGCTGTATCGAACACCATTCACGACAACAACCTGGTGGACCTCATTTTCGAAGAAGTACGGCCCGATGACGCCACCTGCTCAAAAGCCGCAACAAACAGTTACTTTTTTCAACAATCACTCGTGGATTCCCATTTGCCCCAATATGACAATTGTGCTTATTAACGAATACACTGACACATTAGGTAGTGCTTTTTGAACGCAATCTTTTGTAAAAGGCTTCAAAAATCTTAACTCTTAATCTCAATTTAGTACCTCTCTATGGTTGAATTTGTCTGACACTAAAACAGAGAAATGTCATATTTAGTTGGACAGGAAGTCAACGTTAAGGTGTGACACTCAATTAACATCTTGCATTATGATTGGACAACCCTTTATATCCTCTTACTCAGTTGGTCGAAGGTATACAAATATAAGGTGGCTTGAAACAAATGAAATTGCTATAAAACCAAAAGTTACACTAGCGAAAGTTATATTTTAATCACTTAAATAGTTATTTCATACTTAAGATATTTGTTTTGATGTTGAAAAGTAAATTGTTGCAACTGAATCATTTTAATTTCACCAAAATGAATTTTTAATGCAAAAGGCTTATGCCCTTTTTTTGACTTGGTAATTATTCCTCAATATTTAAAATTTTTCCGTCTTTAGATTCTTAAAGCGTTTACCCGTAAGAACTTAAGCAACCTCTTAAAGTGCTTATTTATTTGTTGTATATCAGATAAATAATTCAGGGCGGTGTTTTTTTGACCAAACCCCCCTTTTAATCGCCAGACCTCCAAAGTGTTGTTACATCCATCCCACTGGGCAATAGAACCGTTGTTGGCCCACACGGCGTATGATTGTTATAATGACTGAAATTAAATATTACTCATACAACTGGTAGTCATCAATAATTGCCCACATTTGTGAAAAAAAAGTAAAAGAAGATTGATTGAATTATATTTTCATCTTTACGTCGATGTTTTTCCCAGTCTTTTTCTGCTTTCGATGATGATGATAAAAACAATGAGTTGACATTTTGACGTTTTAGCCCCTTGCGTGTCAGTCTCGTTTGTGCGATTCGATGTGATGATGCTGCAAATTGCCGTCCAATGGGATACTTTAATAATGATTTGTCTCAGTGATGATGGCATTTCTACGGAGAGCTTTGTTTACGCAACAACAATAAGGAAAATCGGAAAACAAAAAAAAAACGATACTAGGCTGATGTGGCAAATTTGCTGTTGCTTCTTGCCACAGCATGTTGCCGGCAGGCCAAAGTGATAAAAAGGATTAGTGCCGCATTAAATTTGATGTTATGATGCAGACACCCATCTGTAAATTTGCTGCGTAAAGTCATGATTTCCGATCATTATTGATTTCAACGAAGTGTTTTATGTGGTTCCAGAACAACATTAAAATTTCGAATGTAATTCATTAAATCCAAAATATGAACGCTAACGTACATGCGTGACCAATGTGTGTACTGTACTTTCTAGCCGTGCCACAGCGTACGTGACCAAGTAGGCGGACCAGATGGACAATAGCTTTTGCTGCGAAACGAAAGCAATGCCTCGGGTCATGAATAATGAACAAGCGTAGACTGCATCAGGGCACAGTGGTGTGTATTTTTTATAAAAAAGGCATTTTAAATAAATGTTTTTGAAGACATATTATGACAATTGCATAAGACTAATAAGTTTTAAAAGATGGTGGATCTTGGTGTCTTTGTAAGGGTAGAAATCCAGATAAGATTTTCAAAATCAGTTTTGATCTAGGATCTATGGTGTAATCGTAAATGCTGCCTACTTGAAAAGCAAGAAAATGCTAGGCAGACTCTTAATTGCAGGCAAAATTGTGTACACAATATTATAAGATAAACACCTGAATTTTCATTAAAATTTTGTTTCTGACAAACATGCTCATAATAACAATTGAACACATGTTTTAGAAAAAACAATCGGTCGGAATCCTAATTTAAAATAATTATTCCATAATTATGCACTGTGTGAAATGAAGAAGCTCAACCATATTAGTGTGGGTTCAGGCAGGAGAAGTCAAGAATCGACCATACTAATCATACCACCGCTTCGTCGACCATAAGTCCGTATTGAAGACTCGAATAAGAGAAAAATTGTAATGTGCTGGTTAAAAAATCGGCATGCGGGGCACTTGGTGGGCTTAGCTTAATATAAGCGAGATGAAATATTTTACTTTCTTAAGTCCTATCCCATACATCCCATACGAGTAAGGGAACAAGAAAAACTTCTCGCAAATCAGAAGTTTTTATATTGCTTAGAGACGAATCTCTTACTCATAATGTCTCCGGCATAAACGAGGTGGAAACCCGGCGCTAAAAATTGTTCAATGTTTTATCCCTGGCTTAAACTTGGTTTAATAGGCCCTATGATTAACACTAGAATGACGGGAATAAATATATAAAATATAAAAGGCATGATGGTCGTGCAAAATTCCATCACACCATGGCGACCCACTTGAAATATTTTAGTTTTTATAATAACCAGACTAAACCTCATACATATATAATTTTGAATTGTACTTCTTTTATGTTTTTTTTCGGCAAAAAATATTCTTTTTTAAAAAAAATTCCAAAGGTTTAAAGCCCAAAACAATAAAGGCTGTTTCAGTCAGTGGATCTTACGTACTAATACTGTCACCTATATATGTGAAAGGAACCTAAGGGTAAAAACCAGTTTTGTTCAGGAGAGCCATTTTAAAGATTTAAATACGTGTATCCTTGGTGTAGAATCGTCGACTTCGCTTTCATAAAACGCGCATATCTCTGGGAGGAAACACTTTAGGGGCATGGGATTGATCTCATTCGATGCTCAGATGTTGTCCACATCAAAAACAGAACAAAAGAAAATTGATTTTTTTACCCTTAGGTCCCTTTCTCTATGCGCTGTCACATATGGATTTTAACTTTTTCGTCGCTTCGTCCTTCATTTCATTGAAATTTCGTTAAATGTCATATGAATGAATGGTTTTAGAAAAGGCGGACATGGCCCATGTGAACATCGAAAGTGGACGAAACGGTTCATTGGCACAGGAGGTATCGGAATAGCTCGTGTCAGCCACTCATTTTGTACGCCGTTACATAAATATTATTGAGTTCAAAATTTAAGTCAATTAAATGAATTAGGAGTCAAGTTATATGGGCACTTATCTGCACTGCAACAATATCATCTGTGTAGGAGGGAGGAACCATAAGGGGCGTTGGAAAAATAATGCTTTTGCATGGGAGATACCAGAACGAGGCCTGTAAACTACTTTTTTCATATGGAAGTACAAAGCCGGTATTGAAATACAACGGCTTTCGCAACTTAATCCAGTTTCATGCAATTATTGACAAGTTATGTGGGTTCTAATATGAACTAAAACTGGATCATTTCTGTGGAAGGTACCAGCAGGGACGTGGCTAGAAGTTAAATTATCTGTTAACAAGTTAAAATTATACCTCCATTCTTACGGTTTCCTTTTTAGTGATAAAGTGCGAATAGTATGGAACATATTGCAAGAATACCAAAAGTGGGAATAATGGGCAGTTTTAGAAAAAAATAATGTCATGCAAAAATTCGAACCTGTCTCTCCTTTTGTGAGTTATCATGCAACCCAGCAGCACAGTCGGCTCAAATGACTTTGAAAGTCATAAAACGAATTTGGTCAAAATATGAGACAGCGCTTTCTCTATGCGGGACCTAAGGGTAACAAAAAAATCAATTTTCATTTTTTTTCTTTTTTTGATGTGGACAACATCTGAGCATCGAATGAGACCGATCCCATGCCCCAAAAGTGTTCCCTCCCAGAGATATGCACATTTTATGAAAGTAAAGTCGACGATTCTAAGCGCAAATAGAAAGGGACCTAGTCTTTAAAATGGCTCTCCTGAACAAAACTGGTTTTTAACCTTAGGTCCCTTTCTATTTTGCGCGTCACATATATGTAGGGTCTCATCAAATGATTTTTTCGATGCGTTAGACTTTTGTCCATATATATATTATATACTTATAAAGAGCCCTTTTTGATATTTAGAATATTATCCAGTAGGGTGAGGGCATAATAATTGTGAACCAGGAATACAAAATTAGAATTTATCGTTTGTTCTAACAGGCTTATAAAATGTGAGATTATTTAAGTTTCAATCTAATGTATCACGTATCAAAAGGAATTGGTGATCCGCTTGTCGCTTAAAAAAATTCAATTCAAGCACAATATTAAATGAAACCATTGTGATATGAGATACCATCAAAGCTTGTATGCCTTTGTTGAATGACACTGAGTGATACAAAATCCTCAGCTAAAATTGAAAATTACCTCTATCATTTACACTACGATAGGTCCCAGACAAGAAATCTTATCGTGTAACGAAAATTCTGGAAAATTCAAATAACAATGAAAAGGGCACAATGATCACCAAGGAACATATCCAGAACGCAAGACTGAACCAGATGTTACTGGCGGTTTTTCAGATATTGAATTAGAGTTGTCTAAAAAGGCTTTAAAAATAAATAAGTACAAGACGAAAATTATGCTGCCTACTGCTTGAAAGCCGAGCTAATTTTGACCAGCAGAGAAGCGGTATTAGAGAAATTAATATACCTGCCGTCATACGATAGAGCTAATATTTACTTTGTCATTCCGTTTGCAACAACTTGAACTCATGGTCGGAGATCCCATTAAGAATAAAAAGGGTGGTCCAAGCTAAATACATAGTGTTTTGTCTAACTTAATTTAATATTTCTTGTTTTAGTGAATTTAACCATAGAGAGTTACACCACAGATCAGCGTAAAGATTGTTAAAGCCTTTTACAACAATGGGCGTTCAAATAAAAATGCATTTTTCGTGATTTTTTTAGTCAGTATTATCGACCAAATGTTTCCACAATCGGGAGAATTTTGGGCAAATTTAGCAGACCAGGTCTCTAGATAATGTGAAAATATCTGTGTATGTTTGCCTAGTTCGTGCATACTGGTGGTCCCTTTGAGCCGTACTTCTTTGAAAATCTGAACTGCCAAGCAGTAACTGTAAATAGTGTTTGCTATTACAAGATGAAAACGGACTTTTTGTAGCCAGTAATTGGGGATGTGGACCTAGACGATACGTAGTTCCAACAGGATGGTGTCACTTGCCCCACAGCCAACCAAACAGTAGTTTTTTTACGTGAGAAATTTAATGGCCGTGTTATCTGCGTTGTGGCGATGTTAATTGGCTGCCACGATCATTTAATTTGAAACCGTTGGACTTCTTGCTTTGGGTATATTGAAAATAAAAAAGTGTACGTCAATAAGACAAAAACAACTCAAGATTTGAAGGATGAGATAATTTGGCACGTTAACGACATTAAAACTCCATTACTTTATGTCTCAGAGTCATTGAAAATATGGACCGTCGGATAGAGGTATAACACTGAAGCCGTGGCAAAAATTTGTCCGAAATATTGTTTCACACAAACTTGACTTAGATCTTTCTATCTTAAAAAAAATTTTAAGACAATTTTCGGAAAACTCGGTATTTTATTTGCAAATAACATCGTGCGTTTTCATGGTGTACCACCATTTATATGTGACGCGCAAAATAGAAAGGGACCTAAGGGTCAAACGCAGTTTTGTTCAGGAGAGCCATTTTAAAGATTTAAATACGTGTATCTTTGGTGTACCATCACTTTCATAAAACGCGCATATCTCTGGGAGGGAACACTTTTGGGACATGGGATCGGTCTCATTCGATGCTCAGATGTTGTCCACATCAAAAAAAAGTGAAAATTGATTGTTTTACCCTTAGGTCCCTTTCTCTATGCGTTGTCATAGTTGCAAATTTCTAAGATAACCTCTCCATTACCATTTGTCTGTCCGTGCCAAGATAACTACAGGCCGCACTTTTGATGTTAGTTGGTTAATTTTGCAGAAACTTGTGATGCTGGACTGAAACAGTCGGCATTGATAATGCGTCAGATTGGCCAAGAGGTAAATATTGTGCCCAAACTCTGAAAAAATCAAACTCTGAAAAAATCTACAACAACTGAATATAAAAACACAATTTCTCATTACTTATTAGAGATTTTACGACACTATATGAAAAGTATGATGTTGGCATAAATCGAAACACATCCTAAAGAAAAGTGTTCGGTTACACACCCCCTTCAAAAATTCGCAGAATGAAATAATGTTTAGGCAGTTTTTATAGAGATTATTGTGATTCCATGGGATAAGGGGGCGGAGTACCGCCCATAAAACCCTGAACTTAAAAAAGACCATTAACTAGTTAAGATATGAGGATGGTACTTTGAAAATATGATGTTGGCACATCCAGAACCAAAAGGGGAAGGTTCCACGCCCCTTTTGCAAAATTTAATTTATGGCCAAAGTAATATACAGTAAAAACGCGCATATCTCTGGGAGGGAACACTTTTGGGACATGGGATCGGTCTCATTCGATGCTCAGATGTTGTCCACATCAAAAAAAAGTGAAAATTGATTGTTTTACCCTTAGGTCCCTTTCTCTATGCGTTGTCATAGTTGCAAATTTCTAAGATAACCTCTCCATTACCATTTGTCTGTCCGTGCCAAGATAACTACAGGCCGCACTTTTGATGTTAGTTGGTTAATTTTGCAGAAACTTGTGATGCTGGACTGAAACAGTCGGCATTGATAATGCGTCAGATTGGCCAAGAGGTAAATATTGTGCCCAAACTCTGAAAAAATCAAACTCTGAAAAAATCTACAACAACTGAATATAAAAACACAATTTCTCATTACTTATTAGAGATTTTTCGACACTATATGAAAAGTATGATGTTGGCATAAATCGAAACACATCCTAAAGAAAAGTGTTCGGTTACACACCCCCTTCAAAAATTCGCAGAATGAAATAATGTTTAGGCAGTTTTTATAGAGATTATTGTGATTCCATGGGATAAGGGGGCGGAGTACCGCCCATAAAACCCTGAACTTAAAAAAGACCATTAACTAGTTAAGATATGAGGATGGTACTTTGAAAATATGATGTTGGCACATCCAGAACCAAAAGGGGAAGGTTCCACGCCCCTTTTGCAAAATTTAATTTATGGCCAAAGTAATATACAGATCCATTTAAAATTTTCGCAGAATGAAATCAAGGATTGGCAAGTTATTGTAGACTTTATTGCTTTTAAACTGGATTAAAGGGGTGGCTTCGTCCAAAGATCCCTGAACTTTGAAAGGCTATATCTTGTAAACTACTACCGATATGAGAATAGTAGTTGGTATACTTAAATATGTTGTTCATATGTAAAGAGGCACACCCTGTACTACTTTTAGTACTAACCGCTTTAGGGCATCAATACATACCATAGCAATTGATGTTTTCTACCTTAAACGTTGCGACCCATTTTTTGCCACAGATAGTCAGAAAAAAAACATGGACCCTGCTTGATCACTTTAGATTTTTACAGCGATCCAGAATATATATAATTCGATCGATATTGAAATATCGAGATGTTGCAAATTGAAAGACAAAGTAAATATACACTCCATATTTTGATGGATGATATACCAACTGTGATTGCAACAAAAACAATTTCTCTACAGCTACAATTTTGTATTTCGAATCGTTTATTAACTGCCGCCTCTAGGCACGTAAATATTAATTCACCCACATTCATCCAATATTGATTTTCTCAAATTCAAGGTTTTGAAATTTAAATTGGTATGCATCCATGCCAGTCAGAGTAAAAACCAGAATATTAACGAGACTTTTATTCTGAAGACCCCCACAAAATTATGGTTTCGTTTACCACTGTGCGCCTATGGCAATTGTAATGTGCAACAATTTCATTGAATGCAAACGAACCGAAAACGTGGTGGACAACTTCAGGCAATTGCTTGCATGTTGCCGGAAAACTCTCGGAAGAACAGCACTCGCAACTACAAAAAAAATGGAACAACGGAGGCGGCGAACAGCAACTACAATTCCTTAAGTTAATTTTCCAATATTAATTTATGCAGTTCAATACCATTCACACGAGCTCAACCGTACAAATACATCTGTTTGCGCATACAGTCACGCACACACCCAAATACACATACAGAATATCCTTGTGAAAACAACGTGTACTCAGTAACTGCTGCTGCCAACAGTTGTGTGAGTGAGTACAACAACGTGAAATAATTTACAGAATGTAATCAATTATAAACAAACGCCATTAATTTACATTATTGTTCTTTGACATCCTGTGTGTTTTTGCAGCCACCCTGTGAAGCTTCACATCTCCGACATGTACGTATGTATGTATGTGTGCATGAGTATTGCATCAGTTTCATTTAAATGTGTGTTACTGCAAATTGTAGCTGGCAAATACTCATCATTCGGTGCGCGTGTGTGTGTGTTTAAGTAGGAGTCTATAGTTATGTAAATGTGTGACGAGTTCGCCCAACGAGCAAGTACCATGGACAAATGAGCGTTTTGGCTAGAGTGAAGAAGCATAAGAGGAATAGAACAAGAAAGCGGAGAAGAGAAGGAGAAAATTAAAATTGTTCATTTAAATTTTAAGTCATTTCAATTTTAAATAAGTTGCAAAACACAAACAAAAAATCATACTTACGCACACCGCCATCAAAAGATCTTCCTCTTCTGTTCGACTGTATTTGATAAGAGTGACGGTGAGCGTGTGTGCGTTTGTGTATAAAAGTGTGGAAAAGTTCTTGCAAGTTGGTCAACATCCCGCGCTAGCTTTTCTCGGTATGAATAGATTGAGGCGCCACACTGATGCGGCGGCAATTACATGGACGCTTTCAAACGGCGGCATCATAAGCCAGCCAAAAATTGGTTAAAGCTGCGGCCAGTTTTTATTCTAATATAAAAAAAAATTAACTTATGCCAAAAATATGCAACTGTCTATTTTTATTCACATTAATTAAACTCGACTTAGACGGACACAAATTTTTGTCTCTAACTTGCACTGCATTATGTAAAAATCACCTATTCCGTAGGCAGATTTTGGCGCTTTCTCGAAAACACAATTTTATATGCAGAAATGTTTTTTTTACGTCGCTAAAAATTTATAAAAACAATAATTTTACTGTGTTTTAAAGCATACAAATTTTGAATATTTGTTGCATATGTGACAGCGCATAGAGAAAGGGACCTGGGGGTAAAAAAAAAATCAATTTTAACTTTTTTTTGATGTGGACAACATCTGAGTATCGAATGAGACCGATCCCATGCCTCAAAAGGGTTTCCTTCCAGAGATATGCACGTTTAATGAAAGTGAAGTCGACGATTCTAAGCGCAAATATAAAGGGACCTAATCTTTAAAATGGCTCTCCTGAACAAAACTGATTGTAACCTTAGGTCCCTTTCTATTTTGCGCGTCACATATGCTTCCATTTAAATTCACATATGACGTCCCTACGGATAACTCTGTAATGGTTACCAACTAAAGTTTCAAACTAAGTCTTATGTCCGACCTCTAGTACCGAGTTCAACATCGACAACAGCAACAACAATTCCCACTGAAATGGACTACAGCAGGAAACGGAAGCTCGGTACATTTTACTTGTTACTGCAGCACACGAACTTTTTTCCTGTGCCATGTACTGCCTTTAATGTTATTTTCACTATCCGCTATTCCGTCGGTTTTTTTCTCCAATGCTCGGCGCAAAAAGTAACCGACCGATGGGCGAAAAAAAAACAATGGTGGAAAATTGCCACTCAACTTTCAACTCCATTCGGTTACGGTTAATAAAGCGGACCACTGCATGACAAGAGGGCAGCTGAATAGACAAATCTCAAAAACACCCAATGATATGAACAAAGTTTGCCTTTTTCGAGAAGCGTGTGCCGTGTAGTAGTAGTGTTTTTTTGTTCCGAAAACTAGATTTTTTTTTGAAAAAAAAATCCATTTATGTAAATTGGACATATTTCGATGGTTACATTGAAATTTCCTAATATGTGATAAGAAAATATTTGATCACTCTTGCTCAACGAAATTGTAAAATAAATGAATAAATATTAAATTTAGATCGCAGAGGTCAGGTTGTAAAAGTATTTTTTTTTACGATGAAAAAAGCGACGTGCTTTCAGCCTATAGAGTGTCGACAGGGGTTTTTTAAAAATGTATGTACAAAATGATGTGGCATGAAAGCTCTTTCCTAAAATTCTATTAAAAACAGACAAAAAATGGTTCACTAATCAGTTAGATAAATACTTCTTAAACTCACTGACCAAAATCAATTGCTAAACGCATTGACAGTGCTGCTATGGCAAAATAAGAACTATTAGTTTGCTTCGAGTAGGAGATCAATCGATAAACTGGAAAATAATTTCTCTATAAAATGCACTAGTTGTTCAAAGCCATCAATAAAACAGTAAGTCCCGGTCAGTGAATAAGGAATTATATGCACTCCCTGATTTGATAGAAGTTCACCTTCTGTCCATTAATTGATTGTTATGGGAAAGCTCTTTGTATGCGTACTAGGGTGGCACGATTTGTAAGGACGAAAATTTGTCGATATTGTACCACCGGTACCTTTCAATAGCTTTTGGCATGAGAAAAAAAAGTTCCACTACAGCATATCAAAAAAATTATTTTCAAGGCGCCAAAATTTATTTTTTTTTTTGACTTTTTCTCAACATTTCTTTTCAGGTTATTTTCATAGATAATAAGAAGTAATTAATTTTTTTAAATATTACCTTTTCAAGGTGACATACAATTCCTTCAAGTATACATTGCCATATACAATACGTTATAACATATGATTCGATTCTCTCGGTCGTATTTCTATTCTCACAGCTCATATGTTATATTGTGTTGTATGTGGCAATGTATATTTGAAAGTATTGTATGTCACCTTGGAAAAAACAATTTTTTTTTATTACCTACTAAAAAAACTTTTAAAATAAGTGTTGAGAAAACGTCAAAAAATTGAAATCTGGGCTCCTCCAAAAGTGATTTTTTTTTGAAATGTGGTGGAACTTTTTTCCTCATGCCATCAAAAAATCGATGGCACTAAAAAATCGACCCACCCTCGTGCCTATAAATATATATGTGACAGCGCATAGAGAAAGGGACCTAAGGGTAAAAAATCAATTACACTTTTTTTTGATGTGGACAACATCTGAGCATCGAGTGAGACCGAACCCATGCCCCAAAAGTGTTCCCTCCCAGAGATATGCGCGTTTTATGAAAGTGATGGTACTCCAAAGATGCACGTTTTTTTTGTAGTTGTTTATTTTATTTAATTAAAGTTTACATATCTACCATAAATAAACAAAAAGATTTTAATAATATATTATAATAATAAGGGGAGTTTTTTATTGGGGTATAGAACTTTAAGTTGGCATCACTTTTTTAACTGGCGGCCATTTTGTCAGCTGTCAAGTGATTAATATTTAGTTTGGTTTGCCATTTCATCATGAACAGGTTGACAAAAGAACAACGAAGATTTCGAAAGTAATGGTTCAGTTCGCGAAGTTCACCGCAAGCTCTGTCCATTTTATGGTCGACATAATCGTCCATCAGAGCAATTAATTCTGTTAACCATGAATCGGTTAACATGGACCATTGGATTATTTTCTTTGGGGATATGTGAAGTCGCTTGTCTACGCCAACAAACCAGAAACACGTTATGGGACTTGGAAGCCAACATTCGTGGCGTTATTTCCAACATACGGCCCCATATGCTCGAAAAAGTGGTTGAAAATTGGACCTGTAGAATTGGCTTTATTCGAGCCAGCCGCGGCGGCCACATGCCCGAAATCATATTTAAACATTAATGGCATAAAATTATCCTTCCAATAAAGCCAAATTGATGGACATTAAAACGATTTTCTAGTGTTTTATTTCAATTCGAAGTTCTATACCTCAAAAAAAACACCCTTTACATAGCCCTTAATCGGGAACTCAAATACACTTAATATTGGTTTCTACCACAAATACATTTAAGATAATTATTTATTGTTGCTACATTTTATTATATAATAGCTGCAATATGTTTAATTATGCAATGATAAATTTTAAAAATCATTACTTTCTTATTTAGAGATGACAAAACGGGTGGTCAAGGTTGATAAAAATAAAAAGGTTAGTTATTTCAACCACCAAAATCTATTTGTATTTATTTTAATCCTTTCCTCGATATCTTTATTTGATACGCTAGTATCGAATCTTAAATTATTATTAACTAACAGTTCACTGCATACAGCTTTTTCATTCGCTCTCCGATAACAATGATAGAAAATGGGAATACCATAGTTATTTTGTATTAAGCCTTTCTTGTCTAGGAAGAGGAAGGCTTCAGGTGGGACGTATCCTGTCAATAGAGTTAACTGAATGTAACTATCGTTCACATAGTAAGGAGCCATGATAAGATTATTTGAGCAGCATTGTGTACTTTGGACAATGTGGTTCCTAATTATTTTTATTATAAAGTTGTCAATTCTTTTAATATTTGAAAAGTTATACAGTCTTTTATTACTTACATATTTTGTGTATCAAAGATACGCGTATTTAAATCTTTAAAATTGCTCTCCTGAACAAAACTGGTTTTTACCCTTAGGTCCCTTTTTATTTTGCGCGTCACATATGTATTTCATTCATGTGGCTTCCTCCAAAGCCAATTTCCTATGACAGTGGTGGAAAGCCGGAAAGGCTTGCTCGAGGGCCACAATCGTTAATGGATTGTTCGCAAAGAATCGCTCCTTCCGTTTGCTCTGCTAAAGTGTAACATAGGCAAATTGTTGCTCCATAAAATACCAGTCCACGCCACAATTAATAGCAGGATTGTGGCGTGGACTGTGTGACATGAAGTGTCATCCAAATAAAACCAAATTTCATCCAGTTCCATTTCTTTAATCTGAGGCCACAATAAAAAAATGGTTCTAATGACTCTGTAGCGCTTACCTTTAACCGAAATTGCGTTTCCAGCAGTATTTGCACACAAAAACTATAAAAAAGGCGTGGCAAACTATATTATACCCTGCACTTCTGGATGTTCAGAAAGCCAATGGAAAATAGTTTTTTGACCTTCTTGAAAGGGCCCTAAATTTATTTTAAAACTAACTTCATATTTAAAATTGTGGAAAATTGCATTGTTTTTGTGAAATCGGTTGAACATATATGTCGAAGCTATATCTGAATCTTAGCCGATTTACTCCAAATTAGATAGCGCCCGTCAAGTAATATACTTGTGCCACATTTCGTCAAGATTGGATGTAACGTGTGGCTTCTTGAGTTAAATGTAAAAAAACGGATGAACATACTATATCTAAATCTGAACCGATTTTCTTAAATTTTCATAATTTCAGTGCCTAGTCGAAATTCTTTAATTTCAATTACGTGCTTTCTTGGCCTAAAAAACTTACTCATGCTAAATTTCTTCAAGATTCAAAGTTGATGTTGCTTCTAGAGAAGAAAACCCGTATGAGCATATATGTTTGAACTATATTTAAATCTTAACCGATTGCCTTCAATTCTACTAACGCCCTTCCTTGGTCCAAAAAACAAATCTTTGCCAAATTTTATCAAGTTTTAAATTAGTGTGTGAATTCTAGGGCTAAAACATAAAAACGAATGATTAAACAAATATGTATGGGAGCTATGGCTAAATCTGAGTCGATTTTCATTAATTTTAATAACTTTCTGTCTTGGTTTAAAAACAAACGTCTGTCAAATAGCATCAAAATAAGCTGAAATATGTGGCTTCTGGAGCAGAAGACACAAAATCGGATGAACATATATATGCGACAGCTATATTAACATCATAACCGACTTTCTTCGGTTTCAATAACGTCCTACGTCCAACGTCCTAGAATCCATCTTTCTTGGAAAATATGGATTCTAGGGTCTTGAAAGTCCTTGCTATTGTATTTAACCACGGCATTAATATATACGTAGGCTGTTTTCCAGTAAGTTGGAAGGGCTCAAAAATGATTCCAAATTTCAAGCCAAGCAAGAATCCTATGGCTCCACCCACAGACAGATCAATCTCCCTTTTTTCTGAAAGCAATCAATAATCTATAAATGGAACAAGTGCAATGCAGGGATTCCAATTTGGCTTTAGGAAATGTACCTTAACCACACTCTCCTTAATGGCTCCATCTGGGAAGATAGTCGTTGGCTTTAATGCCGGAGTCCCACGATATCCCACGAGACCATCGATACAGTCTGGCAGGAAGGCATCATACAATAGATGCGTAATACCTATGGTTTTAGCCGATATCTGACAAATCTACTCGATGACCTCTTCAGGAGTTTTGTGTTCTCCATGGAGGCAGTCAGATTACGACGGCATAATGTGTAACAGGAGTCGCACAAGGTTCAGTACTAGGCCCGGTACTATATAGCCTTTACCTGTCTGATATGTCGACGCCTCCAGATGGGCAACTACTGATTATTTACGCCAAATATATTCTGGTCGCTACCACACATACTAAGGCAAAGATCGCAAAGAGAAAGTTAGTCACCGGGAGGAAGCTAAAACTGAACGTTAGAAAATATAGGTCGATAATATTTAGGGGCAGAAGGACGTGGTTGTACAGGAATTCTCGGCAGTATAGCCCTTTAATTTGGACAGCAATCGAGAACACATATTCTTGAAGTACGAGTATCTTGGGGTGGTGATTCAAGAAGGCATGACTTTTACCGCGAATGTCAATAACATAGTTGCAAAGGCAGGAGCGGCATTTAGAAATTATGCAGGCGACATTTAGAGCTAGCCAGGGTCTTTTCTGGCTAGTTTAAGAAGCCGAGTGCGAATACAAAACTGGTGGTTAGACCGACGATGTCGTATGCGTTCATGATATGGTTTTCTATATCGTCCCATCAGATAAAGAGGATAAGAGTGGTGGAGACACTGGAACTGGAACACTTTCTAGACGTAAAGAGCAGAAAAAAGGAACAGGGACGTCGGATTACACGCAGAGAAAAAAACATGGTTACTACATGGTCACGGCAATAATAATATGTTCTCCGCAATAAAAGTATTTTCGTCGCAAACATAGCATTGTTACCTGAATTTAATTTTGACAATAGTATAATTGCTGCAATATTAATATTGTTGAAATGTAACAATAAATAGTATTATTGCCAAATTTAAAAATATAAATATGGTTATAGCAACAATATAAATATGGTTGGTGCGACAAAAGTATTGCGTTTTGGGTTTTATGTTAGCAATAATATGATTACGGCAATCATACTGTATAATTGTAATTTTTCTTCATTTAAATATGCTTTTTACAACAAATATTATTGGTACGGATCTAATGCAATTATAGTACTTTTATTTAATCGATGTTAACATTTTTTTAAACAAGCTGCTTTGGCTTTCTTTAACTGAAATATTTTTAATAAATATTTCACTCCTATTATTTTGAATTTAATGATTTTTTTGAATAATTTTCATAATTCTAATCAATTGTTGATAACTTAAAACAATTCTAATAAATAATATTGGGGATCAAATCTATTGTCGACAACTTAAACAAATTCTAATAAATTATATTGGGGATCATAGTATAATTGTGTGTGATCATACTATTGTTGTAGGGATCATAACATGGTTGCGTGTGAATCGTACTATGGTTGTGAGGATCATGCTATGGTTGTATGTGAAAAATACTATGGTTTTGAGGATCATACTATGGTTGTGGAGATCATAGTATGGTTGAGTGTGAATCATACTATGGTTGTGGGGATTATAGTATGGTTATGTGTGAATCATACTATTGTTGTGAGGATCATAGTATGGTTGTATTTTAACCATAATATTGTTGTGAGGATCATAATATTGTTGTACCACAACCATATACCCAACAATAGTATTATCCTCTTCGAATATTGTCACCACAGCCATACTTTTTTTCTGCGTGAAGCCCCAACCGCCAAGAGATTTATGAAAGAACCGCATCGAGCCGCATTGAAAAACTTGACAGCAAAAACCGTTTAAACCAACAATCGGGGTTTCAGCTATTTTTGAGAAACTCAAGGTGGAGTTTAGACATAAAAAGCGAAATGTCGGAATTTCAGCTATTTTTAAGAAACTCATGGTGGAGGTTAGGCGAAAAAGCGGAATTTCGGTTTTCGGTTTTGGTCGCTCTTATCTCGTTACATATAAGACAATGATTTTCACTTGGTCAAGACCGAATTTTATTCGTTGTAAGTTTTTTCTAAAATTTCTCTCTAAAATTTACTATCAAAATCCCCTTGCGGTTGAAGTCAAAATTAAGACAAAATCGTATCTTCAAAGGTTAGCAATCATGAGAAATCCCCAACGCAAAGATTTTACGCCATAACAGATAAATTCCAACACAATTGAGACAATGCTGATATGCCAAAGTCTCACTGCCCTAACTCTAGCCCGAGGTAATTGCAGACTGCTTTCTCAAAATGTAATCCATCAACTGTGTATGCCTGTAACTATATGCAAAGCAGAGCATTTACGGCCCCCAGGTAAAACTAATAAAGTTTCAAAGAACAAATTTAAACCTAAGAGGGAGAAGGAGAAGACAAAAAAAATCATTAAATAAAACAACTTTTAACCTCATAAACTTTTAATTTCCATGCTCTCGTGTAGTGCGGCATTTGCAATGCCACGCCACCTCAACCGCCAACAATGCAAGGAAAAAAGTTTCTTAAAAGAAAAGAAAATTACAAAAGATCAGACGACTTTTCGTGTACTTGAACGCACGCTCCAACATTTGAGCCAAAAGCCAAAATAAAAAAATGACCATCAAAATTTCGTCCGACTTTTGTTAAGCGCAATTCAATGCTGACAGACTTTGAAAGACAGAAGGCCGGACGGACACGCAGAGGCAGTCCGGATGGCTGGCTGGCTGACAGACCAAATACCCGACTGGGCCGCTCACAAAAAAGGGAACAGCGGAAAACGCCAGGAAAGTACACTCAATCTATGTAAGTATAGCAACCATAAAAAAGGAGTCATAATGAAAAACTTTTAGATGTTAAACAAAATGCTATTTGGAAATTGATGCCTGCCCGGGGATTAACTTTTGAATGTGTCCTCCTCTTAAGGCAACATGGTTGGTTGGGTGTTCTGGTTAGTACGTCAAATACCCAGCAGCGGAGAAGTAGAGGCTGGTGAAGTGGCCGAGGTGTGACGGAGGGGTCGGTCGTCTTAGCCTTAGTGGTGGTTTTGACTTCGATTACGTTTCATTACTTTAATAACAAGTTTACACCACTCATCATCAATTTCATCAAACGGCCGACAAAAGAACAAGAAACTGAAAGTTTCTTCCAAAAAAAATCCCCTTCGATTGCTGTAATAATGAAGTCAGGCCGAGTTTGGCGCGAGTCCCATTAGATGGATGGCCTTGTGCTTTAGTTCTGCTTAAAGCAGCCTTATTCTCCTGTAGTATGTGTGAGAGTGTGTGCCTTATCTTTGATCTGAACTTTTCCCTGTTTGTTGTATTCGGTGCTCCTCCATTGGCCTAGTCGACTTTCCGTTGGCTGTGTTAAGTGGTGTTGATGGATTTCCGTCTTTCCGCCATGGCCGGTCACAATATGTTTACAATGCACAGTGGATTGAGAAAGAAATTAAACTTTGAAATTCATTTTAACTAAAACATTTATTGCCATGTTTATTCAAATCTTTAAGCCACTACAGTATCAAAATTTAAAACCACAAGTATAAAAAACATTCAAACCTGTATTGATTCTAATAATAAAAGGAGTTTTGTTAAATCAACAAGTCGAAGTTAGGTTTATCACGAGCAGGCCAAAGCATAGCTAACTTGTGTCCAAAAATGGATCACGAAATTGTTCTACCAATCCGTTGTTACATTAAAGATTTGTATCTTATCACCATAATCATTGGACAGATAGGTCTTAACATTTTTAACTAATACCTTCGAAATCCAATTTATAATCAAAAGGATGGTATTAGTACACCCACTGACAATGATCTAGTGTTTAATGTCGGCTCCGAAAGTATAATGTCACTTTAAAGGGAAACTATTATTTTCATTTGATATAGATTTCTGCATTGTAAAGTCAACGGCATTTACGGTTTCAAAACACCGACGCTGAAAATCGTGTTTACTCTCACCCGGTGTTGAACCTGGTTTTTCTTATCTAATATTCGGGATCACTTACCATCACACCTCTGCAGGCCACGGTTTGTTAATTGCCGAAGACTGATTAGTGTCCATCTTAAATCACACACACACACTGAGAAAAAATCAGTCCAAACTTCAAATATTCGGTTGGATATACATTAGAGTGGGTCGATTTAGCAATCGTAATTGTGCCATCGATTTTTTGATAGCGTTTGGCATGAGGAACAAAAGTTCCACAACGACATATCAAAAAAATCATTTTTTGGTGCCAAAATTTCAGTTTTTTCAATTTTTAAATTTTTCTCAACGGTTTATTTGTATTTCAGTTTTAGCAGTCACCTGGTTTCGCTTAAGAATCTTACGATAGCCAGTATGAATAGATGCTAACGCTCCGGACATCTGTCCCGTCTGCCATCAGGTGCACCACATGACGTGCTGCACCTCTTCAATTGTCCGGCCAAGCCCACTCAGCTGAACCCCAGGTATCTGTGCTTGCACCCACTTCAAAAGGCGCTATTCCTCCACCTGGATATCGAAGCAGATCCCCCATAGACGAACAAGACTTCAAAGTAAAATATATTGTTGTTACAACAACAACAAGATTTGCTCTGCACTCTCAAAGGTAATGGAGAGCATGGTTAACCACCATCTTGTGAGGTATCTAGAATCCAACTGCCTGCTTAGTGATCGACAGTATGGCTTCCGTAGAAATCGCTCTACGGGAGACCTGATGGCTTTCTTATCGGAGCGCTAAAGTCGGTCTATTCACCAGTTTGGTGAGAGTAAGGTTGTGGCTATGGATATCTCCAAGTCCTTTGATAGAGTCTGGCACGGTGCACTCTTGTCAAAGCTGATGGCTTTTGGCTCGTTTTATTTCGAGCTTTCTTAGAGATCGCACTATAAGAGTTGTTGTAGATGGGTTCTCATCCAACAAACATAGGCATAAGCTGATGGCTTTTGTCTCGTTTTAGTTCGAGCTTTCTTAGAGATCGCTCATAACAGTTGTTGTAGATGGGTTCTCATCCAACAAACATAGGCTTACTGCAGGAGTACCACAGGGCTATGTCCTTTCTCCCTCTTTATTTCTAATTTTCAGACCGTGAATCCAATCTACTCCTTTGCGGATGACAGTATCCTCTGTCATTCGTATTCATTTGACCGTAGGCCGAGTCTTCAAAATATTGAAGACATAAGGCGAATTATGGATGAGAAACTTGGCCGGGATCTACTGGCCATTTCCGAATGGGGTCGAGTGAATAGAGTTGATTTTAATGCGCGTAAGACAAAGTGCTGCTTGTTGTCTCACAAGCGATTAGCTGACCCAACAATATCGTCAATTTCTATCGATGGTACGGATATTGAACAATCAGAATCTTTTGATGTTCTGGGCATGATAATACAATGTGACGCTCGTTGGGCGAGGCATGTATTCGAAGTGTCGAAAGAAGCACTCAAGTACATAGGCTTTTTAAAGTGGTGCAAGAAATATTTCACTCCTTCTGATCTTTTCAATATCTATACAACTTACATCAGGCCGAAGATGGAATACAAGTCCCATATATGGGCAGGTGCTCCAAAATAATCCTGGGAGCTACTTGACCGTGTTCAAAGGAGAGCGATGGTGCTGACTGGTGACAGTAGGGTATCCAACCCTATTGTTTCCCTTGAGCATCGTCGGAATGTGGGTTGCGTGACGCTGGTCTATCGTTACTTTCATGGTCTGTGTTCATCAGACATCCGTCGCCTGACGTGAGGAGATTTCGCGATTTTCTAGGAATTCACACCCGTTTGTTATCGATTGGCCAGTTGACCGCACTATACATTATTCGTTTTTCGCACGTACAGTTCGTATGTGGAATCGACTTCCGGGAAATGTGCTTCCCACTAATTGCGACATCCATAATTTCAAGACAAGTGTCAATAAACATTACCCATTCCTTCCCCCCTCCGATCCTTTACTTTCCACTCACCAACGCAATGCAACACATGTATAGGGGGCATCCACTGAGTGTTGGTTATTTAAAAAAAAAACTATTAAATTATACTTCCTAAACACAGAAGTATATTTTATTTTTATCACGATTTCTTACCACTGTGACTAGTTGGTAAAGTGTATTGTGTGTTTATTTATGCTTTACTTGCGCTTTTGTTTGAGTTTTTTTTCACTTCTTCTCTAAAGACAACATATTCCTTTTCTACTCTATACTCTCTCTCCATCTCTCCTCTATTTGCCCTCAACCACCACAGGGTATAACATGTGGTGGTGTCCTGGACTATTATTGATGGAAAGTTTCCTTTTATACTCGTACGTTTTTTTTTTGCTTTCGTTATGCCTGCTTACCTCGTATGTGCAAGTTTTCGGTCTATCATCAGTCATCAATCTATGTTTATGTGCTACCATTTTGAGAAATTTGATAGAAATCTTTCAGCTCGACCGGGAATTCAATGTAAATGTTTAAAGTTTAATCTTTTCCTCTAGTCACTGGCCCGCTTGGCAAACTTGTATATTTATGTGCTGTGTATTGTTTTATGACCTTTTTCTTATCGGCTCTTACAAAATCTAATAGGTTTTTACGGTTTCGGTCTTAAACTAGTGGTAGCATACTGGGGTATATTCAAATCGTTAAGACATCCTTTAGGTTTGGAAAGGAAGCATTTCGAAACACTTTTGTATGTGTAAACTCTACGAAAACATGTTTGGAGTAATATACGGAGTATAATGAGCTAATAACCTTCTCATATCTTGTATCAAAAGGGAATATGGAGTGGAAAAATAATGGGTGGCTATGTCACAGTTTAAGCTTTTTGGTATAGGTGGGGAATATAAATTTTTCATGTCCTTTAAATGCTTTGCCCTGAAATCCTTTAGACCTTACAAATCGGCATGCCCCGATGGCTTTCTACAAGAATCATTGATTGTGCGCGTGTTTCGTTTTCTTTTTTTTTTCTTTATTAAATACTCTTACATAAAACAACTTTTTTTTTCTATTACAGATTTAATTTTTTTAATATTTTGAAAATTAAAAATGTGTGATTTTATTTTGGACTTTGCGAGCTGGGTCAGAATATTTAATTTAAAACTACCAAGTTCATATTTTTGTTCAAAATGTTTAAAATACGCTTCTTTATTTATAATCGTTAAATGGCTGGTTTAATTTTTTTTCTTGTTATACCCTACATAACTCTGTGGAACAGGGTACTATAAGTCAGTTTCATAGCAAATGTTTATAACTACCAAATATTTGTGAGCTAGACCCACGTTTAAGTATACGGATTGACGTAAAGGGTGTTTTTTATTGGGGTATAGAACTTTAAGTTGGCATCACCTTTTTAACTGGCGGCCATTTTGTCAGCTGTCAAGTGATTAATATTTAGTTTGGTTTGCCATTTCATCATGAACAGGTTGACAAAAGAACAACGCTTGCAAAATGGGCCGAAAATGAGATTCATCTCGATGCTGATTTTCATCACAAAATTTTGTTCAGTGATGAGGCTCATTTTTGGTTGAATGGCTACGTCAACAAGCAAAATTGCCGCATTTGGAGTGAAGAGAATCCACATGAGACCCTTGAGACGCCATTACATCCACAACAACTGACTGTTTGGTGTGCTCTATGGGCTGGTGGAGTCATTGGGCTATACTTCTTCCGAAATAATGCTGGAGAGTCAGTTACCGTTAATGGAAACCGGTATAGAGCCATGATAACCGACTATTTTGTTCCCGAATTGGATGGCATGAATGTGGATGAGTTGTGGTTCCACACAGCGCACGTCACAATCGAATTAGTGAAGGAAACATTCGATGAGCGCATAATGGACGGAATGGACCTGTCAAGATCGTGTGATTTGACACCATTGGATTATTTTCTTTGGGGATATGTGAAGTCGCTCGTCTACGCCAACAAACCAGAAACGTTAGGGGACTTGGAAGCCAACATTCGTGGCGTTATTGCCAACATACGGCCCCATATGCTCGAAAAAGTGGTTGAAAATTGGACCTGTAGAATTGGCTTTATTCGAGCCAGCCGCAGCGGCCACATGCCCGAAATCATATTTAAACATTAATGCCATAAAATTATCCTTCCAATAAAGCCAAATTGATGGACATTAAAACGATTTTCTTGTGTTTTATTTCAATTCGAAGTTCTATACCTCAATAAAAAACACCCTTTATAATAACCTGCTGATTTCATTTAACGATGGTTATCTCTCCGTCCGTCCGTCCATCTAAAGATTGCAGTCAAACTACAGGTCGCAATTGTTGTCCAATTTTCAAAAAATTTGACAAAAGTTAGTAATTTGCATCAAGGGCGGACTCTATTAAAATTGAAGAAAATGGGTTCAGATTTAGATATAGCTCCAACCTACATGTTCTTTTGATATTAATGTTTTTAGCTCCAGCACCCACATGTTACATCTAATTTGGATGAAACTTAGAACGATTTAGTTTTTTAAATTTTTATTAAAATTGAAGAAAAACTGTTTAGATTAAGAAACAGCTCACATGCACATATTTTCTTCCGTTTTTATGATTTTTTTCTGTAAAAACCACATTTTACATCCAATCTTAATGAAATTTAACACGTGTTAGGTTTATGGGGAAAGGAAAGGATTTATTTAAATTGTGGCAAATCGGTTCGGATTAAGTTATAGCTGCCTCTTTAATTCGATTTTTGTGATTTTAGCTCTAGAAAACACATGTTGCATCCAATTTCGATTAAATCTTACACGAGTTAGTTTTTATATCGTGTCATATTTAATTATTGAATGTGTGGCTTCTAAAGTGCTACAGGGCATTAAATCAGGAAAACCATCAAATCATAGCTACATGAATCCAGAGACTGATTTGATCAAATCCAGTGCAGTGCTGGTCACAGTCCACTCATTACGTACTATGCTAAAGTGAGTTTGCTTCTAGTTCGTTCATAAGGCACTTTGCTGAATTTGATTGGTTTAATAAGAAGTTTCTGTTTGCAACACCTCAAAAACTGCTCGAAGACCCCATTAAGTATATTCTATATTCAAAATCGACCAAAAATTATAAGATGATCTAGCCATGTCCGTCAGCCAGTCCGCCAAAAGCAAACTGCAATTCATATACGAGAGCGACCGCAAAACTAACTGGCCTGGCACATTTTCTGTTTTACTAGCAACTTTTAGAAAAAAAAGATCTTTTTCATCAAGATAATGCTAATTCACACACTGCATTTTTAACTCAACAAAAACTGGCCGAATTACGATTTGAAATTGCTCCGCATCCACCATCGTATAGTCCAGATTTAGCTCCTTCTGATTATTTCTTGTTTCCAAATTTTAAAAAAAAATTTCGGCGGCAAACAATTTTCGTCCAATAGCGAGGTTATTGCTGAAACTGAGGCATATTTTGAAGGTCTTGAAAAATCTTATTTTTCGGACGGAATTAAAAAACTTGAAAAAGGTTTGATGAAGTGTATTGAGTTGGAAGGAGATTATGTTGAAAAATAAATAATAATAATTCCAACAAAACGGTTCTTTTTATGTTAGGCCAGTTACTTTTGCGGTCGCCCTCGTAATGCTTAAAATGGGTGGCTAAAATTTTGAAAATTAATATTTATAGTCAATGTACGAGGGTTGCTATTTATATTTCCGGTCCTGATAATACTAGTGTACCAAGATGCAAACTGAAACTTACATTGAAAACCTTGACATTTCATAGCATAAGCACTCTGATCGTTTTGTCAGTTGAGGGCGAATTGTTTTGTTTACAGTGTGTTGAAAAATTCATCTCAGTCATAAAATGAAATTATTCCGTGAACATTTTCGTGCGCTGATTTTTTTACGATTTTCAGCGTGGGTTATCGAGACAAGTGTGTTTAAATGAACTTGTTTTGACTTTTGGCAATGAAGCACATTCAAAAACCACTGTTAATCGCTGGTACCAAGAGTTCAGTCTCGGACGCCGTTCGCTCCAGGATGAATTTCGTGAAGGACGTTTAACTTCGGTCACTTTGCCAGAAACCATCGATGCTATGCATGAGCTGATTAAGCAAGACCGACATGTAACATACCGTGAAATTGAGGGATCCTTGGGCATTAGTATGACAAGCATCAATAAGATATTGCATGTTCATTTGGCCGTGAACAATTTTTTTTTCGTTCGATCCCACATAATTTGACGAAAGCTCAAAAAGGCTCATATGAATTGGTGCAAAGAGATGTTAAAAAGGTATAACTGCGGTAGCTCAAAGGCAGTGTATAACATTGTCACAAGTGACGAATCATAGATCTATGCATATGAACCCGAAACAAAACAGCAATCGACCGTATGGGTCTTTCAAGATGAGCCAACTCGTGGAAGAAGTACATCAAAGCAAATGATTGCGTTTTTTTCGGTATAACCGGTCATGTTGCCACAGTACCTTTAGTGGAACGTAGGGCGATCAACTCTGAGTAGTATACTTATACAACCATCTGTTTGCCAACAGTGTTCGAAGAAATGAAGAAAGATAATAAGAGAAGACGAATCATTTTGTATAAAGACAATGCGAGCTCTCATACATCAGCTGAAACGATGAGCTATTTGACCACTCAAGATATCGAATTGATATGCCATCCACCATGCAACCCTGATTTGGCAACCAATGACTTCTTTTTATTCTCAAGCATCAAGAAAAAATGCATAGTGAACGTTTTTCATCGCCCGAAGCAGCTGTTGAAGCATTCAAAAATCATGTTTTTCATGTTTGTGGAGGTGTCTTAATCGGAGTGAAAAAAGTGCTTCGAAAATTGGTGTGTGCGCATGCAAAAGTGTAAAGAGAATATTTTGAAAGACAATAAAACCATTTCCAATGATAAATTATAATGTTTTTATTGCCGGACCCGAAATATAAATAGCAACCCTCGTAATGGACCAATCTTTGTAAAATTTTAACAGAATGAAATCAATGACTGGCAAAGAAGACTGTATTGTTTTAAAATTCGGCAAAAGGGATTGGCCCCGCCCATACAACCTTGGACTGGAAGGGTATATCTCGTGAACTAATACCACTAGGACGAGAGTAGTTGGTATATATAACGTTGGTATGGAAAGCAAATCATTTGGATATGAAAGGGGCAGGAGCCTTGCAACCTTGGCAAAAATTCCATATAAAACCGTAATCCACGAGTAAGGGTATATAAGTACTTATAAGCTTCGGTCCTGATGAATTAAGTTTGTCCACTTGTTTGTTGTTCAGGTCTAAGAGAAATCCATAGCTTATGCATGATAGCCAATCAATAGGTTACGGTCTTTACTCAAACTTGCAGAAACAACTGCATGAAAGGGACTTGTTTTTCTGGAATTTTTTGATAATTCACTGAATTGAACCCTTTTTTGTGAGATAATTTTGGCAATAGCATGCTTTATATTTGGCAGACAGGCTGTGATAATAAAATTTCGAAACAGGTGTGTTGAGAGTTCCAATAAAAATGTGGGCTATGATATGAGTATGAAAAATTCAAAGTTTGGTGAAAGCAGCCAAACTTTGAATTTTGAAATGTAAAAACATAAATCCGTCAAAATTGGGTGTACGAGGGTGACCGCAAAAGTAACCGTTTTTTTTTTAATTATTTAATTTTATTTATTTTTCAACATAATCTCCTTCCAATTCAATACACTTCATCAAACGTTTTTCAAGTTTTTTAATTTAATCCGAAAAAAAAGATTTTTCAAGACCTTCAAAATATGCCTCAGTTTCAGCAATAACCTCGCTATAGAACGAAAATTTTTTGCCACCAAATATTCAGAAGGAGCTAAATCTGGACTATATGGTGGATGCATTATCTTGATGAAAAATATCTTTTTTTTTAATTGCGGTCGTTTTATCTTGATTTCTTCACTCAACCGATCCAATAATGCACAATAATATTCACTATTAATAGTTTTTCCTTTCCCAATTAATCAATAAATATTATACCCCTTGCATCCCAAAATACTGTGGCCATTACTTTTCCTGCTGACTTAACAGTTTTCGCCTTCTTGGGACCACTTTTACCAGCTTCTAACCATTGTTTTGACTGTTCTTTGCATTCTGGGATGTAGTGATGGATCCATGTTTCATCAACAGTTATGAATCGGCGCAAGAACTCTATTGGCTTACGCTGATAAATCGCTAAAAGCTCCTCGGAATTGGTCCAACGGACGATTTTTTGGGGCAAAGTCAACAAACGCGGCACCCATTTTGCAGATATCTTTTTCATAAGGAGTTCATCATGTAAAATACTCCAAACTTGGTTTTCGTGTATTTTAACAATATCAGCAAGTTCTCTGATCTTTATTCGTCTATCTTTAGTCACTTCATTTAATATTTTTCTAATGTTTTCAATAGTAGTAGCAGTTTTCGGTCTTCCAGAGCGTTGTTCATCTTCCGTACTTGAACGACCCATTTTAAATCGTTGAAACCAGGATTTCACGGTGGAGTATGATGGTGCATTATCACCATAAACAGCATCCAATTCATCTTTGATTAATTGTGGCGTATAACCTTTCATATAAAAGTGTTTAATTACCGCACGAAACTCTTTATTTTCCATTTTTCAAAAATTAAAAAACTTGTTTACTTCAATCACCTGTAACAAAGAAAATAATCATTTAATATTTCGGAAATTTTGACAGATGGCTTATAAAAGATTGCTTTTAAAAAACAAAAAAGTTGCTAGTAAAACAGAAAATGTGCCAGGCCAGTTAGTTTTGCGGTCGCCCTCGTATCTATGAAATCACTTCTGAAAATTTCCTATATGTATTAATTCTACTCCTACGCCTGGTTTTAAGATTACCAGACACTCCTGGTGTATACCAGGACGAAATAATGGCAATCATAGGAGTCGCTAGATGGATGTGTCAAAATGTTGTGACTAAGACTGGCGTCGTTATTTACTCGGACAGGAATGCTGCCATCAAATCCTTGGAAGCTTAAACTCAAGAATACTGTCGCACATATCTACGGAAGATGTCGCAACAGTTTGAATTTCACCTTATTTGGATGTCGGTACACAGGGATATCCCTCTGAATTGCAGAGTCGATAAACTAGCAAGGATGGGGACGACACTACAGATTACGCAGGAATTTGAACTTTCCACATGCAGGCTATGACTCAGGCAGGATCCGCAGCGTAGGGCGAATTTCTGATGGTCAGACTTTGACATATGCAAGATAGCAAGAAAAATTTAGCCCAAATACAATATTAAGAGATCAAGGTTTAATTTTCATAGACATGGTAGCCCTTTCCAAGCTAGTACCGGACACTGCCGTTTTGATATTGGCTTGGTATTGCATCAATCAAATGATGTTTGCTGAAGTGGTTGAACATCGTCACTGCCCTGCAGTGTCTAGATGGCGTACGGAAACACTGCGATCAGCATTTTTTTAAAGCTTAAGCGACTATTATTTTTTTTGGGTCGAACTTTTTCTTATTAGGTGCATCCGAACTCATGGTAGCACAATGGTTCTTTATGACCTATGTAAGTGGGCGATTTTGGCAGCCACTTTTAACCTAACTAAACTTATTAGCTCTACTCTTTCAAAAAAGCATTGTTACATAATTGGCTTTTAGGGTAACTCAAACTAGCATAACAAGTTGACTAGTTAGCTACAGATCAGCTAACTTTCTTTAAGGGTCCCTACTCAATAGTTTATTTTAACATATGTCGTTTCATAAAGAAACACAATTGCCTATTTGACGTGAAAAGCATTACACTTGACCTTACTCTAATCGCTCTTTAGCACTGCTGAATTGAATCTACGTCCATCGTACACTCCACTGCAAATCAACTATTACTTTACCATAATTGCATATTTCAGGCTACAGCCCATAAATCATCCCATTTAGACTTTAATGTTAACAACATTATGGCACTTTTTCGGAAATTCACTGCTAACCCGTAAAGCGGCATAAACCGCAAAACGTTGCAATAAATTCTATGAAAATATACACATCTCAACTACAACCTTAGTTAGCCGCACACAAAATAGTTCACATCCAAAGAGCCAAGGAAGACATCGCCAGCCTCCACAACCGAAGAAAGGAGCATTCGCAGGATTAGAGTGGCAACAACTGAGCCGGAGTCGTAGCCACCAGCAGCAGCAGCAACAAGAACATGGATTAATATTAAATGTACGTATACAACGTTTTTTCTTTGTTTTGTGGAATACACTAAAATGTCGTTATGTTCCACATATAAACTTTTCTCTATAATAATACCAGGTCACATACACCCGTAAACCCGTTAAACGAGTACGCCCCTCTTCGCTGGAGTTTTCCCTTTGCATTTCTATCGTTTTGCCTGAGCAATTTCCACAGGAACATTTTATTGGCCAAACACCACATAACACAAACTTCGGCCGGGAAGAAGGACCTGCCGGTACTGCAGAGGAGGACCAACAAACGAACGTAGAAACACAAAGCAGAGTTTAATAAATATCATAAGAGAGTCGAGACTAGCATCAACAGCAGCATCAGAAGACAGATTTTATTGTTTTATGACCGACAATAACAAGTTCATATTAAAAGCAAAGAGGGGAAAGACTCTGCTTTTTCATTTCGGCCAGGACATGATTTTGCATACTCTGGGCTGCAGAGCATTTGCCTTGTATCATTGGGGCCCTACAGTGCTGTGACATAGGACTTTTTGTTGGTAATAGACGACAGATATGTGCAAAGAAGAATATGAAATATGTGACGAATTCTCATTTACTTTGAAATGGTAGGCAGTTGCACCGTTGTAGAGGCTACAGTAACTTAACATACGTAGTTCTATAGCTTCTCAAAAGAAATAAGTTCAACCCCTTGATAATTCAACCTATTCAAAGTGCCTGCTCAAACAAAGGTCTTTTATGATTGCAGGTCCTGGTGCATTGAAATCCACATCAGATCTTTCTAAAATTTACCATAATACCTGCGTTTGGATCTATGTATCGGTTTGTGGTTTGACATACAAAGGTCATTTCAGATTTGAGACCCTACTGCATTTGAATTTTTTTAAAGGGTCTTCTGTACTTAGTAGGGACATAAATACTGTTACAACATTGAACACACGAATTTCAATAGTAGAACTGAACATACCCCGTTAATGTCATATGTGTTTTGAAAGCTTACCTCAATAGCGTTAGTCTGAAACGGGATTTTAAAATTATTTCAACTTCCCTCATGGAGTGGTCAGATAATGAGAACCGTATCGCTGTAATAGCGCTTTTCAAGTGTGAAATGAAAAAAGAGTTATTTTCAAATCGCTCCGGCCACTAGGGATTAGCCGCAAGTTCGTCTACCGATGCATAAAACTGTTTGGGGAAACTGGAGATATAAAAGACCGCCACCGGTCGGGTCGCCCACGCTCTTTTCGAACACCGCATGTCATCAAAGCCGTTTAATCAAGAATTCACAGAAATCCGCTCCGAAAACAGAAAAACATGGCCCGTGAGATGAATATCATGCAAAAGTCCATGAGTCGAATTATTAAAAAAGACTTGGGATTTGGGGTCGAACGACGTACCGGACATTTATTGACTGCAGCTTTAAAAAAAAAATAAGTTGGAAAATGTAAACGTCTTTTGGTGAAGCAAGCAGATAACTTGCACAGAAAAATTTTGTTCACCGATGAAACAATTTTACCGTTCAGAAAAAATTTAACAAGCAAAATGATAGTGTATACGCGGTTATATAAGGAAGCATCTGAACGGATCCCAAGGGTGAAAAAGGGTCAGCACCCAGCTTCAGTCATGGTTTTTTGGGGTGTCTCTTACGATGGGGTCACTGACCTGCATTTCTGCGAACAAGGAGTCAAAAAATCGGCCAAAGTTTACCAAGAAACCGTTTTGGAAGCTGTTGTAAAGCCTCTTAACAATTCCCTGTTCCAAAACCAGCCATGGACCTTGCAGCAGGATTCTGCGCTGGCCCATAAGGCTAAAACTTCTCAGGTCTGGCTTCGAAACAATTTGCCAGCGTTCATTTCCTCTGAAGTATGACCCTCAGGCAGTCCAGATATGAACCCATTAGATTACAAATTTTGGACGGTTTTATAGAGCAAGGTTTTCAAAAAAGATACCCCAACATTGGATCTCTTAAGACTGCTTTTGTTCGAGCTGTGGCCAATTTTCCAATGGACGAGGTTCGTGCAGTTATTGACGATTGTCCAGTGGGACTTAAGGCGTGTGTAAAGGCAAAAGGCTGACATTTCGAATAAGTAGATTCTTATTGAATACAATATACATCAATAAATTTATTAAAAAATATTTGGTCCAAAAACATTCATTACTTTTTATTTTACAGCATACAACGTGTGTAACAGTATTTATGCCCCCACTAAGTATACTAGAATGGTGCAGGTTATCATATTTCCGATTGTAGCCTATAAAGTTTCAAGCTTTAAGCTGTAAATGCGGTACCCAGATCGTAGACTATTTTCGTATAACCCTGTATTTGTTTAATCTACACCATAAGATGGAGTATAGTTTATCGGTGGTCCAACCATAATGCACGATATTAATTATGGGTCACATTTTAACGTCACGTTTTTGCCCAACTTAATTTGACATTCCTTGTTTCAGTAGTCGACAAACTCACCAAGAAGGGTACAAACGAGCAGCGCGTTAAGACTGCTGAAGCCCTTTACGAAAACAGGCGTTCAAATCAAATGCATTTCGTGATTTTTATGGTCAGCATAAACGACCAAATATGTCCACACTCGGGAGAATTATGAGCAATTTTCAGCAAATCGGTTCTGTGTTAAATTAGAAAACATTGTGCATGCTCGCCTTGTTAGTTCTGCGGAAAGCATTGATATCGTTCGCGATAGTGTGGCAGAATAGCTGTCAACCTCGACTCGTGAATGGTGTTCGCTATCGCGAGATGATAGCAAACTTCTTGTGGCAGAAATTGAGGATATTGACATGGAAGATATGTGGTTCCAAAAGAATGGTGCCACTTGCAACACAGCCAACGAAACAAAAGCATATTTGTGCGAGACACTCAATGACCGTGTTATCTTACATCGTGACGCTGTTAATTGGCCGCCACGATCATATGACTTGACACCGTTGGCCTTCTTTCTTAGGGGAGAAGTAGAAGAAAAAGTATACGTCAAAATTATTCCAAAAGCTAAAGTATGAGAAATTTCGGCACATTAACGATATTGAACCTCAATAATGCCTCAGCGTCATCGAAAATTTGGACCATCGGATAAAGGTGTGCCGCCGAGGTCACGGCGGCCATTTGGCCGATATTTTATTCCGTACATAATGAAACCATACCAAGAACCATGGCGATGTTAATTGGCCGCCTTGATCATGTTATTTAACACCGTTGGATCTTTTCTTTGTTGATATTTTAAAGAAAATGTGATCGTCAATAAGCCAGAAATAATTCAGAAGCAAAAGGATGATTAAATTCGGCACATTAACGACATTGAACCTCCATTATGTATCAAGAGTCATTGCAAATATGGACCATCAGTAAGAGGTATGCCACCGAGGTCGTGGCGATATTTCATTTCACACATACTTATAAATGTCATAGATCCTTCTATGATAATAAAACAATTTACGAGAATTCTCTGACAACTTTTTGTTTACGATTTAAATTAATCTCGCAATTATCTACAAATATGTGAATATGTGACGCGCAAAATAGAAAGGGACCTAAGGTTAAAAACCAGTTTTGTTCAGGAGAGCCATTTTAAAGATTAGGTCCCTTTCTATTTGCTCTTAGAACCGTCGACTTCACTTTCATAAAACGCGCATATCTCTGAAAGGGAACACTTTTGGGGCATGTGATCGGTCTCATTCGATGCTCAGATGCTCGATGCTCACATCAAAAAAAGAAAAAAAATGAAAATTGATTTCTTTTACCCTTAGGTCCCTTTCTCTATGCGCTGTCACATATATTGAATAGTAAGGTCACTAGGCTACCGAAAAAAAATCCTTTTGAGCATCTTGATATTCAAAATCGTTGACTAGTGAAATGATCTCACAACTCTTAGTATGCAATAACCTTAGAGAATTGTTTATATTTCGCGTCCATATAAACGGGTTTGGGTTAGACCACAATTTCATGAGGTTTATTCCAAACTTGGCTTAAAATCTCAATTATGTGAACCCTTAAGCGCCTACAACAGTATGTACTACAATACTGTGCCTACGAATAAAATAGACTCAACCTAATAAAAGTCGTCCACTCTACTAATCCAAAGTTTTCCGTTATGTAGGGTGATCCATCTAGAGGTATTTTTTCAGAACAAAAAAAAATATGAAAATTCAAATCCGGTGTGGAATCTTTATTGGTAATTTAAAAAGACATTTTATGGCATTTTTTTGAAAATAATTACCTTCAAATGTTGGCAACTGTTAAATGGAAATGAGCATTCGGTGAGAAAGGAGAAGATCCGCTGTTTTCATTTCTGGCTCAACGGCAAAGTCAATAAACAAAACTGCCGCATTTAAGCTGAAAAGCAACAAGAAGAGGTGCCATTATACCCAGAGAAAACTACGGTTTTTTGCGGTTTATAAGCTGGTGGGATCATCAGTGCATATTTTTTCAAATATGATGATGGCCGAAACGTAGCCGTGAATGGTGCTGGCTATCGCGCCATTATATCGATCTTTATGCAATTGAAGGTCATAATCTTGACGACACTTGGTTTCAACAGGACGGTGCCACTTGCCATACAGCTGCTCAAATAATGTATCTATTTAGAGGTCATTTCGAAAAGCAGCTAATTTAACGTTTTGGACAGGTGAGTTGGCCGCCTAGATCGAGTGATATCATACAGTAAGACATTTTTCTTTGGGTTTATGTAAAGACTAAAGTCTATGCTGACAAACGAGGTTTTGGAAACCAACATAACGCGTGTCACTAAATCCATACCGGTCGAAATGCTCGAACTAGTCATTCAAAATTGGACCCTCGGAATGGAAGCCCTGAGGATAGTTGCGGCCAACATTTAAAGGAAATTATATTCAAAAAATAAATGTAATAAAATGTCCTTTCAAATTACCAATAAAGATTCCACACTTGATTAGAATTTTTATATTTGACAGCGCATAGAGAAAGGGACCTAAGGGTAAAAAAAACAATTTTCATTTTTTTTTTTGATGTGAACAACATTGAGCATCGAATGAGACCGATCCCATGCCCCAAAAGTGTTTGCTCCCAGTTATATGCGCGTTTTGTGAAAGTGAAGTCGACGATTCTAAGCGCAAATAGAAAGGGACCTAATCTTTATAATGGCTCTCCTGAACATAACTTTTCATCAACTTTTCACTTTTTTTTTGATGTGGACAACATCTGAGCATCGAATGAGACCGATCCCATGCCCCAAAAGTGATCCCTCCCAGAGATACGCGTATTTTATGAAATTGAATTCGACTATTCTAAGTGGAAATAGAAAGGGATCTAATCTTTAAAATGGATCTCGTGAACAAAACTGGTTTTTATCCTTAGGTCCCTTTCTATTTTGCGCGTCACATATATATTTTTTGTTGTTGAAAAAATACCTCTAGATGGATCACGCTATACTTATAGAACTAGAGTTTTTCACTCTAAATAATATCGCGAACACTCTAGAAATGACTGTAAAGGTGCCTGGATCGTCATGACGAGGATAAAGTCAAACCAGGCTTTAAATTCTCAGACTTTAATGCAAATCCTGCCGATAGGCAGAGAACCACATAACCCAAAAATTTATTTTAGGATTCATTTTTGAAATATACTTAAATTCAATTTTCAATTTCAGATTTAACAATTCAAATACAGCATATAAAAAAAGATATACGGGTCCAAGGTCCACAAAAGCTGGCCGCCTTAACACTGGACACATAAATTACCCCCAATCGGAATATGTCATAATTTTGTACGATTTTAGTGAATTGATGGTTCATAGGGCCTCGAAAATTAGGTTATTTCAAACATGGAACAACCATATCCCCCTAATACATCCGACGCCATACTGGAACTAAATCTATAGTCAAAAGTATAAAATACTCTAGGATAAGGTCACTTACTAAGAATAGCGCATGCCCTTAAATTACATATAAAATAATGATTAACAAACACTCCGCCGCACAGTGGTCCTGGATCGATTTCCATTGACCAAAAGTCTATAGCATTTCATCTAGTCTACATTTTTCAAATCTATGAAAACGACGATTGAAGCCAAGGACTCGAGGCTTTTTTAAAATATTGATATTCAAAATCGGGTAAACGCCTATATTTTAAAAGTCAAATTCTTGTTGTTAGTAGAATACTACAAACCATTTTATCTCGTCGTACAGATTTTCGTTTTCCAAATTGAAAAAATGTTATTTAATTTTTCGAACTTATCGAACTGTTCCTTAGATATTTAAAGTACTATTGCACTCAATGGCCGTGTTCAATTGTCAACTCGCTTAGGATGTCGCCAATGCGATAGCTTCACATCATTGTGAAAGAATATAAAACTGATTTGGTTAATGTAAAACTATAGACAATTTTCGTTAAGTCTCGTTTGGTTTATATAATTAAAGTTTTTGGGATAAAATTTATTTAAGATATAAATATTTAGCGACTGTAAGCGAGCTTGGTGGCCATAGATAGTGGCCGCGTTCTAATGGTTACTCGCTTAGGAGGTCGCTAAAGAGATAGTTTCACACCTTATCACAAAAATGAAAAAAGACTATGTTTACAGAAAAATGTAAACAATTTTCGTTAAAACTCTTTTGGTTTATGTAAGTAAAGTTTTTGGGACGAAAGTTATTTAAGGATAACATTTAGCGAGATTAAGCGTGCGTGGTTATTACTCGCTTATAGTATTTCTAAAATGCATTTTCAATTAAGCGGTTTATGATGCATAAAGCCAATCAGTTCTTGTATTCAAAAAAATTCAAGAATTTGTCGTACGTTTTAATGTTATCGCCAATGCGACCACTTTTTTGTTTAATATTCAAGTATCAATTGAACGCGTCTAATGTTTATACCCTGCACCGCTCTGTGAAACAGGGTATATGCGCTAGACCCACCTTATATACTTATATACTCAGAATCACTAGCTAAATCGATTTAACAATGTTTGTCTGTCCGTTCGTCCGTCCATATTGTAACCAACCTACAGATCGCAAATATTGTCATATTTTCATGAAATCTGGCAAAATCATGGAAAGTTTTTCCACATACGGACAACATGGATGAAGAACGAATTCTATCTTTAAGGCGACGTGCGGTCAGTAGGCCAATCAATAAGGAATGGGTGCTAACTTCTAGATAATCAAGTGCCACACTGAGCTCATGTATCTCAGACACTGAGCTCAGAAAGTACCTGTAAAAAAGTGATATGAAACTCACACTCACTCTGCGTTAGCTAAGAAGCTTTCCCCACAAGGAGCTGACTTTAAAGAGTATAAACGAGTAAAAAAGCTATAGTCGGACATGGCCGACTTTATTATACCCAGTACTTGTTGATGTTCCAAAAAGCCAACAGAAGATAGGACTCTTTATTTTTCTTATGTCAAATCCTAATTTGTGAGAAAATTTAACTGTTTGTGGCAAAATCGATTGTATATGTGGAAGCTTTATCTTAATTGGAACCGACTTTCTATAATTTCAACTACATCCGTCTTTAGCACAAGTAACTTACGAGTACTTGTGCCAAACTGCCATAATATTGGAAAAGCAAAACACATAAAATCGGATGAACATATATTTACATTAGAGTGCCCATAAAACAAAAAGTGTTATTTTTCCGCTCCCCGCTCATTTTCTTATATTGGGCATCAAAAATAATATCCGTGCAAAAATGTTTGCAATCGGATGGAAAAGGACTGGCCCGTCACGACTTTTAGCCCTAAAAATGGAGTAAAACTAGTTGCAAGCTTTGATGAGCTATAACTTGTAAGCCAGACGACTCTCGGAAAATACACCTTAAGCATTTGTGACGGGCCGGTTTCCATCCGATTGAAAAACTTTTTGCACGGATATTATTTTTGATGCCCAATATACTAGAAAATGAGTGGGGAGCAGAAAGAATAACACTTTTCGATTTTTCTTTGTATTTCATAGGCGCTCATGGTACACGGAAGTTATATCTACATCTAAACCGATTTTCTTTAAATTCAACCACGTACTTGGTTGCCTCAAAAAAACTTACTCGTGCTAAAATCCAGCAATATTGGATTTATGATGTGGCCTCTAGAGCTAAGAACAGAAAATGTGGGAGCTATATCTGAATTCGAACCGATTTTCTTCGGTTTTAATAGCTTCCTTCCGTGGTTCAAAAAACTAACGTATGCCAAATTTCATCTAGATAGGATATAAAGTCGGATGAACATATGATCCAAGTAGAGATACTTTTTTAATAGCCTATTTTACAGATCAAGTGTGAGTCGTGTCATGCTGTCATGTTATTTTTTTTTAAGTTTTGTTTGGCATTTCATCATAGAAAGTCTTACGCCTGAACAAGGTTTACAAATCGTTCAACTTTATTACGAAAATTCACGTTCTGAATGTTTTTCGTGCATTTCTTTCAACTTATGGACAACATAATGGACAACCTGAGCGTACTTTTGAGACCCAGCATTCATTATTGGATAATATTCGACCGAATAGAACATGTCCAACTCGCAGTGAAGAAAATGTAGCGGTCGTAGCTGAGAGTGTACACCAAGACTGTAAAGAGTCGATTCGGCGCCGTTCGCAGCAACTCGGACTGACATATGGAACGACTTGGCGCATTTCACGTCGACATCTTAAACTAAAAGCGTGCAAAATACAGCTTGTGCAAGAACTGAAGCCGTCCGATGTTCCCAAGCGACATTGCTTCGCTCTATGATCAGATAATTTTACGTTATAGGCCGGTTGATTGGCCATCAAGATCGTGTAATGTTACACCGTTAGACTTTTTCCTGTGGGGATATGTAAAGTCCAAAGTTTATTCGGACAAATCCGCTTCGATTCAGGCCTTGGAGCAGAACATCACTAGTGTCATTCGCCGGTTACCAGTCGAAATGCTCGAAGGAGCCATCGAAAATTGGACTCAACGGATGGACCACCTGAGACATAGCCGCGGCCAACATTTGATAGACATAATCTTCAAAAAAAAAAAAAGCCATAGAATGTTCTTTTAAATAATAATAAACATTCCCCATTCAATTTAAATTTTCTGTGTTTTTATTTCTTTAAAAAAATAGGGAACCTCAAAATAAATCACCGTATATGTGTGGGAACTCTATCTTCATCTGAACCGGTTTTTTATAGGATCGAATGAACAACAGCTTCCGCCCTTGGTCTAAAAAAACGTACTTCTGCCAAATTTTATAAATATTGGACAACAATTGCTACCAGTTGTTGAATAAGAACCGTTAGATGCACGAGTCGAATCAGCTACTGATTCTGAGTGAATTGGTACATCTAAACGTGGGTCTAACTCAAATATTTTCGATAGTTACAAACATTTGTCGTGAAACTAACTTCTAATACTCTGTTCCACAGGTATGATATGGTACCATACAGCCCACTGATATAAAAGAAATTCTTAAATTTTTCTAAGTGTAACGTTTATAATGTAGTACATACAAACACTACAAATTTATACGAGTAGGATTAGAATTTGTAGTAGTAGTAGTCTTCCTATTATAAGGAAGTAGAGCGCATTTTAGCCGAGACTGCCAATCACTCCAACATGTGTTTGCCTACCTCCAAAGCACATGGCACGAATACTCCCAGCAGAAAAGTAGAAACAAAAAACGCCGCATTAAATTGGCCTCTTTGGTATAAGGTTGATTTAACACCTTTCATGTGGCACACGAACACAACTCATAAAAACGTCGTAAATTTTCTTTTACAAACGTTTTCCCTTTCCTTTTTTCTCCCTTTCGCACTAACACTACCTCTTTGCACTTTCAGCCATAAACTATGGATGACTGCTTCCACTTGGAGTGCATTTGCAGGACACAAATATAATTTAATGGTCACCGAAGGTCCAACCATAATGATTCCAACTAATATTATTTATAAACCTTCAAATAAAATCCAAATACAATTGATGTCCTCTCCCTGGCACTCAAGGGGGATTTGGCCCGATGAAATCTATGAAATTAATTTCAACCAAAAAATGCTTATTTATCAGATAATCCAATTGTTAAACGATGCTACCCTAATGCCCGTACATACGACCCAGGTATCGAGGGGAGAAAACTTCACCGAACCCGAATGATTAATGAGATTTGTTGGATTGTTTGTGTGACAGGATACCTCAGCAGATGGAATAGAGCAAAGCTTCAGCCAGTCGTCGAACCGATATTGGCCAAATGGTAGAAGAGCAGAACTTTTGTATACTTTAGGTTTTGGGCTTCAAAACAAAGTGGGAACAACAACGAACAACGATACCGATTTGTTTGCACTAACTCGAGATTTGATTTGTATTGGCTGGCAATACCCACTTGTACACTCATGCAGTACGTGTAATTGCCTAGACATTGTTTTCCCATTAGGCTGTTTTACCTAGAGTTCACCAACAACAGAGAAGGCTCTGTTCTAAGTTTCTATTTCCAATTGGTTGGATATTGCCTCTGCCCCAGCGCCTGGCCCAAAAGATGCTGACATCATTTCGTATGAGGTTTACATAAAACGCTTTTCAAAGCTGATGATGTTTTGCTGGGTTTTGTAATCATTAGCAAAAAACAACGTTACAACAACAACAAAATACGAATAAAGAACAAGCTAAGCAGAATGAACGTATCCCACAAAAGGAGGCAGCCCAACTTCCAACCGTCGTAAGTTAACATTTTATATTTACCAAAGTTTTCTCATCCATTATTTGAAAGTCACATTTAGCGCTGTGACCGATACCAGTGCCGAGTAGTGCTAGAGCTGAAACACAAACGAAGATAGATCAAAAAGAGCCCGGCTTGTTGGAAATTTTTAAATGATAATTTCAAAATAGTTGTAATACAAATTAAATATTGTACAGTACACGACTATCATATCAGTAAAACCAGGTTCAATCAAGACCAGGTAAGAACATCGTAGGATTTTTCAGCATTTTTTTCCTTAATAATTTTTTTGACAAAGCCTTTGAAAATTTGTATATTTTCTCATAGCATCGAACAAACCCAACCTCACGTGATTGACCGTAGATTAACGCCTCGGTCCCTAAGGTGTCTCAATAGTACTTCTGGCGCACTCTAACTACACTGTGCTGCAAAATTTAACTTGTAAGCCCTCCCTTAGACAAAACCAAATGGTCTTTAAGCAAAATGATCTCCTGAATCCAAATTGAATGTGTCTTTTGAAACACCTTGAAATACGGCTGCTATTTATATTTCTGGCCTAATAATTAAAATGCGAATATTTATCATCAAAAATGGTTTTATTGTTTTTCAAAGTATTCACCTGCATGACTTATACACTTTTGCATGCGCTCAAACCAATGGTCGAAGCACTTTTTCCACTCCGATTGAGACACCTCCAAAACATGGTTTTTGAACACTTCAACAGCATCTTCTGGCGACGAAAATCGTTGACCACGCATTTTTTCTTGATGAGCGGGAATAAAAAGAAGCCATTGGGTGCCAAGTCAGGGCTGTACGGCGGATGACCCATCAATTCGACGTTTTGGACAGTCAAAAAGGCGCTGGTGTGAGCCGATGTGTGAGAGCTCGCATTGTCATGGTGCACAATGATTCGCATTCTCTAGTTCGTTTTTCGAATTTCTCCGAAGACTTAAGGCAAACACATTGTGGTGTACCGCTCAGAATTAATTGATCTCCTACGTTGCTCAAGCGGAACAGTCGCCACATGACCGAAGTTTGACCACGCTTTGCCGACGAAACCGGCGACCATTTGCTTCGAAGTACTTTTTCCACGAACAACTTTCGTTGGATTTGGCTCATTTTCGAAGACACGGTCGATTGCTGTTTTGTTTCGGGCTCATACGCATAGATCCATGATTCGTCACCTGTGACGTCTTTTGAAGCACGGCGATCGTATTTTTTCAAAATGTCTTTGCACCAATCGACACGAGCCAATCCAATATGGGATTTAACGACAACAAACCTTTACGGCCAGGTGTTCATGCAATATCGAATGTATGCTGGTGGAAGAAATGCCCAAGAATGCCACTATCTCACGGTATGTCACATGACGATCTTGCATTATCAGTTCACGCACGGCATCAATTTTCGCTGGCACAACGGCCGTTTTTGGACGACCTTCGTCTTCGAGCGAGCGTCGGCCACGATTGAATTCATAAAACCAGTTTTTTACAGTGCGATTGAATTCATAAAACCAGTTTTTCACAGTGCTATAGGATGATGCTTCATCGCCATACAAAGATTTAAGTTCATCGATACACTCTTGTCGTGGTAATCCACGCCGAAAGTTGTGAAAAATGATCGCACGAAAATGTTCACGAGTTAATTTCATTTTTTTTTTTGCCAAATTGATTTTTTCAAATTACTGCAAACAACACAAATGATGGTCGTACGTCAAAACGTTCGGAGTACGTTAATACTAAAAAATGTTAAACTTTCCAATGGAAATGTCAGATGGCGTCAGGCAACATATAGTGTTGCCTAGGCCAGAAATATGTTAGCAACCCTCGTATGTCTATTATTTTAACAGATTTTTTCGAAATTCAACAGCGCCCGTCCGTGGTCCGAAGAACTATCGTGTGCTAAAAAATTTATAGAAAATCGGACAACAATTGCAACTTGCAGTTTAATGACAACCTTTAGATGGACTACAAGCATTTGCCATTAAATTAACCTAAACTACCCTGTTCCACAGAGTGGTTCAGGGTGTAAAAACGCCATCTGCCTCAACTATGGAATCAGCTCCGAAACGTACACTGTATATATGATTTTGTTGTTAAACAGACACGGTCTGTTGTAAGCGGCTGTTTTCTAGTGTTGTGAGCTGTACGGTTGCTATTTATATTTAGGGCCCTGACAATACTAGTGTTCCCAAATACAAACTTCCATTGAAAACCTTTAAATTTTTTCGCATAACTTCACTCAATACGTTTTTTCATTTGAGGCGAGTCGTTTTCTTTACAGTGTTTTGAAAAATCCATATCAGCCAAAAAATAAAATTACTCCGAGAATATTTTCGTGCGATTATTTTTGACGATTTTCGGCGTAGAGAGACAAAAGTGTTTAAATCAACTTGGTTCGACTTTTGGGGTTGAAGCACCAACAAAAACCACAGTTAATCGCTGGTACCAAGAGTTCAGTCTCGGACGCCGTTTGCACCAGCATGAATTTTGTGAAGGACGACCAACTTCGGCCACTTGCCAGAAACCATCGATGCTGTGCGTGAACTGATTAAACAAGACCGACATGGGATATACCGTGGCATCCATGGGCATTAGGCATTGAGGCATCCATGGGCATTAGTATGACAAGCATCAAAAAGATATTGCATGTTCATTTGGCCGTGAAAAAAATTTGTTCTCGTTGGATCCTACATGATTGGACGAATGCTCAAAAAAAGGCTCGTATGGATTGGTGCAAAGAGATATTGAAAAAGTATAACTGCGGTAGCTCAAAGGTAGTGTATAACATTGTCACAGGTGACGAATCATGGATCTATGCATATGAACCCGAAACAAGCAATTTTTTCGACATTGTCGTTTGTATTGAGCTCAATTGGCCGGCCAGAACGTTCAGCGTCATTTGTACTTTTCCGACCACAACAAAAGTCAGTAAACCACTTGTTTACCATTGAAATCGATGGTGCAGAGTATTTATCAAGCTTTGTTTGATTGACGGTTTTTTACGCAAATTCACAATGCACTTTTTTCATTTTTATCAAAATCCACGAGGTTGTATGTTTTGAACAGCTGTGAAACACAAACTAAATGACGGAACTCTCTCTTAAAATTTGACAATAGTCTATCAATAGATGGCATTAGTCTATTAATAGATGGCATTTGAGAAGACAGTACTTGTAGACGACCCACTAAGGCTTACTTCACACACAACTAACTGGTTAAAATACAGGAAGTACATTAGCAGTCATTAAGATTCGAATCATCAAATTTCTAACGCGGAAGAGATCAATAACAACGTATCCAACTTGAACGTGATCCTGGAACAGGCGGACATTCACGCTACACACAGACAAATAAAAGCGACAAATAGTTTAAATAATTACACTAACCGGGAAATAAAGCATCTTGTAAGTGAAAAAAGGAGGTTCCGCCGCGAATGGCAGCGAAATAGGTCACCAGCGGCCCGACTAAGACTGACTGAAGCTACTAAAAGGATGCAAAGCGCACTTAGAAATGAAGACAGTAGACAGCAGGCTAGTTTCATTGCAAGTTTAACTCCGACAGCTTCAACCAAATTCTCATTATGGAAAACACTAAGAAATACTAGTATGCCCACCAAAACGCAATTTCCAATACGCGACGCAAATGGCAAGTGGGCAATATCAGAAGAGGAAAAATCCAATGTTTTTGCAAACCATCTGTTCCAGGTATTTCGCCCAAATCCTGCAAGTAGCGACCTTCTTCCACCTGATGATAAAATGTCTGCCGTAATTCCATTGTTTACTAACGCAAATGAAGTTCTGAATGTCATTAAAGAAACCGTGAATCCAGGAAAAGCACCTGGATATGATCTTATCACGCCCAAAATGATCTTGGAACTTCCCTATATTGCTGAAAAGTTCCTGGAAAAATTATTGAACTCTATTTTGCGACATGGTTACTTTCCTTAAGTGTGGAAAATTTCTCTGATTCAAATGATTTTAAAGCCAGGAAAGGACAAATCAATACCTTCCTCATACAGGCCGATCAGTTTGCTTCCCTGCTTATCCAAACTATTTGAAAAAGTTCTTTTATCGAAAATAAAACCGTTCCTCGTGTTAAATAACATAATACCAGACCATCGGTTTGGATTCCGGGAAGGTCACAGCACCATCGAACAAGTAAACCGTCTGACCCAAGCAATTGAAAAATCATTTGAACGGCTAAAATATTGCTGCGCCGTATTTCTGGATGTTGCTCAAGCATTTGACAAAGTCTGGCACTTTGGCTTGACCTAGAAAATTTGCAAATACTTACCGGCAAATACGCATCGAATTCTTGAGTCTTACTTAGAAAACCGCAGATTCAAAGTCACATGTGGTCAACACGTCACCGATGACCGCGAAATACTAGCAGGTGTGCCCCAAGGAAGCGTCATGGGGCCTATCCTTTACCTTCTGTTTACCGCAGATATCCCGACCAGCCGAAACGTGCTAACATCCACTTTTGCCGACGATACCGCTATAATGGCCGCACATAAAAAGCAGGATATTGCATCTATGAATCTAGGTGTACATCTCAGACGAGTAGAATCTTGGCTCTCTGACTGGAGAATAAAAGTCAATGAGGCTAAATGCACACAGGTAACTTTCACACTGAATTTTAGCACTTGTCCGACATTGAAACTAAACAAAATCCCTTTTTCTCAATCTGATCATGTTTCATACCTTGGAATCCACCAGGATCGACGACTCACCTGGAGCAGCCATATCGAAACCAAGAAAACTCAACTGAAACTTAAGGTCCATCAACTTCACTGGCTCCTAAACGCGAACTCAAAACGAAGCCTTGAATATAAGGTCCTGCTATACAACAGTGCAATCAAACCTATCTGGTTATACGGTGCCCAGCTATGGAGAAAAGCAAGCTCCTGCAATCTCGAAAAAATCCAAAGAGTCCAATCGAAGACATTGCGGCTCATTACCGGTGCCCCTTGGTATATGAGGAATGAAAACATCCACCGAGACTTAAAAATACCTCTCGTTAAAGAGGCAATTCAAAAAATCAATATAATCAATCAATACAAAGAGAAGCTCGAACGTCATGATAACATACTTGCTAGACAATTATTGTGCAGTCCAAGCTCTTTATGACTTCGGAGAAATGAACGCCGTGTTTTCTAATCTTCACTTGTGATTCATCCGTAACAGTAATCGCGAACACATGCGCCCGAAAGACTGTGTAGCATCCTTTATTCTACATTCACGTGGCTTAAATGCTCTCATACGTGATCCTCAAAACAGTCAACACGAAAAACCTACAAAACCTAAATTACGTCGTCCACTCTGCTATTCTAGAGTTATCCGTTATACATACATAACTAGAGTTATTCACTCGACATAATATTGCGAACACTCTGTAAATGACTGTAAGGGTCCTTAGGCCCTTTATCACGAGGTTTAAGCCAAACCAGGTTTAAAATTCTCAGACGTGTGATCCATACCAGCTTTATACTATTTTGACCAAATTAATTTAAATTCCTGCCAATTAGCAGAGATCCACATTACAAGAAATCCATACTAGGATTCATTATTGAATTATACTTAAAATTCGTATACTTATTGTTAGGCTCCTTTGGGGCAGATTCAATAATTCAAATAAAGCATATATAATTTGAGGTAAGTTGGAAAAGTCACGGAGTTATTGGAGTTATTATATGCCCTCATATATTGAAGATATGGTACTCGGCCTTGACTTAGGGTCCCAAAAATCGGCCACCTTTTGACAAAAGTGTACTAAAAACTGATCAAATTTCGTCACGAATATAGCTAGCTCCTCACTGAAAGATATTACAATCCTTTGTTTCCTTGATAAACCGCAGACCATGCATTAATTTTTTTATACCCTTTCTTCCATTCATGATTTTAAATTTAAAATGACTCCAAAAAAAGTGCTTTTTGCTTTGATTACATTTTTATTTAGGTTTCACTGTATCTGCTATAAAATTTTGTAATTGTTTTTTTAAAGACAAAGCAAATTTTCCATGTTATGAAGCAAAGCAGGCCGGAAATTGAAAACGCTTGATGCAGGCAAACGAAGATGCTTATAATTTAAAGCTAAAAGCACGTGTCCGAATTTAGGTTATTTATACACACCATAAACTAGTCCAAGATATTTCGTTATGTTTTACAGCTTCCTCGCTTCTTTCCCAGCCACACAAAGACTAAAAAAATACTACAATTTCCGGCATCCAAACGAAGCAAACCCAAAACGTCCCAACTCATCATAACTCAGAAAATTCAAGCACATATCACTCCCGTTGTGCCTCTGGTCCTGCCCTCCTTCCCTTAAAGCATATCGTGGCATCATTGAAGGAGCCCGATAACAAATGTGCTGTCGGGTGGGATGGTAATCTCGTTGGAGGGTGTACATGAGGATGAGTACGCGCAGAGTGTGTGCGAGCATTCCTAACAACTTCTTCTGCTTGATTTTGAGTTATAATGTGTAATTTGAACTACCGCTAAACACAGATGGATCATTTGTTTCCTGGTCTTTTTTCTTTCCACCACAGACTTGTGCACATTCCAACATTTTTACTCACAAAAGGCAATGGCAAATTTTGCCCCCCTCCTTAATATTGGTTTGTTTTAAGTTCTCCATCCGCACCCCTCCTTTAAAAGTAGCTCAAGTGTTTTTTTTGTGCGTCACAGAAACAAAACGAAAAATGAGAAATGAAACATGAAAACTTAAAAAAAACACCGAAACCTTGTAACATTACAAATTAGAAAAGTTTTCCTTTAGCGCTGGGCAAAAAAAAAACTCAATTTCACATCGAAATGTTCAAAGGGAATGTCTCTATTTACCAGTCGGGATGTAGGATTCGCTTACGTTTACTTTTTCTGCTTTTGGTGAATTTCATTTATCGAATTTTCAACTTTTTTCTTAACCCGTTTCACTTAGGCACCGCTGTCAATTTTTGAACATGAACTTAAGAAGTGGCGACAATGTACCTGTGTCACTGCTAAGGGGTCTAATGAAAATAGAGTTTTGTAGAGAACAGGTGACAATAAAACCAACCAAACTGTAGAAAAAATCGATTATGTTAAAGAGCCTTTACAGTTGAATCACTGAACTCGTTATGGTCAACTCGAAATGCTGCATAGCCATTTTGTTTTATTTCTTTAGCACGGGGCGGACTGTATACTTTTAAGTATTTCGATTGGCATATAATCACCTGCTAATTCCATTTAACGATGCTTGTCCATACGTCAATCTAAAGCTTGTGATCAAACTACAGGTGGATGGCAATTGTTGTCCGATTTTCATGAAATTTGGCAAAAGTACGAGTAGGTGTTTTGGATTAATGACGAATGCGAATTGGAGAAAATCGGTCAAGATTTAGATCTCACTTATATGTGCATCCGATTTAAGTCTTAAGCTCTAGAAGCCACATATCAAACCACATATTGCATCAAATCTTGATAATCCTTGGCAAGAGATAGAACCAAGAAGGCCATTGATAAAATTTAAGAAAGTCGGTTCAGAATTATTTTTGCATATATATTCATCCGATTTAAAATCCTATGCTCTAAAACCCACATATCCCACATAAGTTTTTAGGACCAAGGAAAGGCGTTGTTAAAATAGAGATAGCTTCCATACTTACATAGGGTGTATTTTTTAGACGTGTGGTTTTCAATCTGGACACATTTTTTTCGGAGTTGGTCTATTTGACGGCTGTCACTTGATTTATGTTCAAAGTGGTTTGCCATTTCATTAATAAATCAATGAAAGGTTTACAAATCGTGGTGAATGGGCCAAAAACGAGATGGCCACCGATCCCGATTTTTTCTTAAAAATGTTGTCCAGCGATGAAGCTCACTTTTGGTTGAATAGATACGTTAGTAACCAAAATTATCGAATTGGGTTAATAAAAATCCACAAGCCATTGTTAAGACGCCGCACAGTGGGGTATCGTACCACTAAAATGGAGATTAATTAAAGGACGCTTTCCGAAGATGTAATGTTTATATATACTCGTATTTAGTACATATTCTTCTATTAGCCGATTCAAGTTGATTTTGTATCAATATAACTCTGTAAATGCAAACAACTCAGATACCGCAATAATGTGTCGACCCTTATATATAATATGGACGCTGTAACAATCCTCTAACATTTGACAGGCTTCTTAAAACCTTACAGATATTTCAACGGAAAAATGATTATATGTTGGCCGTAACTTAATTTAAAATTCGAACTAACATGAGAATAAACTTGCTACTCGTAACATTGTGTTATGTAATACGTTTTTATTAGTTTTGAACAAATGTAATAAAAGCTATATTTTAAAAAAAATAATAATTTGATATTTTTTTTTTTTCAAGAACTACTAAGCAAATTACGAGGGCGACCGCAAAACTAACTGGCCTGGCACATTTTCTGTTTTACTAGCAACTTTTTTTGTTTTTTGAAAACAAACTTTTATAAGCCAACTGTCAAAATTCCCGAAACATTTAATGATTATTTTCTTTGTTACAGGTGATTGAAGTAAACAAGTTTTAAAATTTTTGAAAAATGGAAAATAAAGAGTTTCGTGCGTAATTAAACTCCTTTATATGAAAGGTTATACACCACAATTAATCAAAGATGAATTGGATGCTGTTCATGGTGATAATGCAACATCATACTCCACCGTGAAATCCTGGGTTCAACAATTTGAAATGGGTCGTTCAAGTACGGAAGATGAACAACGCTCTGGAAGACCGAAAACTGCTACTACTATTGAAAACATTAGAAAAATATTTAATGAAGTGACTAAAGATAGACGAATAAAGCTAAGAGAACTTGCTGATATTGTTAAAATACACGAAAAACAAGTTTGGAGTATTTTACATGATGAACTCCACATGAAAAGCTATCCGCAAGATGGGTGCCGCGTTTGTTGACTGTGCCCCAAAAAATCGTCCGTTGGACCAATTTTGAGGAGCTTGTAGCGATTTATCAGCGTAATCCAATAGAGTTCTTGCGCCGATTCATAACTGTTGATGAAACGTGGATCCATCACTACATCCCAGAATGCAAAGAACAGTCAAAACAATGGATAGAAAGAAGCTGGTAAAAGTGGTCCCAAGAAGGCGAAAACTGTTAAGTCAGCAGGAAAAGTAATGGCCACAGTATTTTGGGATGCAAGGGGTATACTATTTATTGATTATCTTGAGAAAGGAAAAAGTATAAATAGTGAATATTATTGTGCATTATTGGATCGGTTGAGTGAAGAAATCAAGATAAAACGAACGCATTTAGAAAAAAAAGTTCTTCTTCATCAAGATAATGCTCCTTCACACACTGCATTTTTAACTCAACAAAAACTGGCCGAATTACGATTTGAAATTTCTCCGCTTCCTCCATATAGTCCAGATTAAGCTCCTTCTGATTATTTCTTGTTTCCAAATTTAAAAAAAATTCTCGGTGGCAAAAAATTTTCGTCCAATAGAGAGGTTATTGCTGAAACTGAGGCATATTTTGAAGGTCTTGAAAAATCTTATTTTTCGGATGGAATTAAAAAACTTGAAAAACGTTTGATGAAGTGTATTGAGTTGGAAGGAGATTATGTTGAAAAATAAATAATAATAATTCCAAAAAAACGGTTTTTTTATGTTAGGCCAGTTACTTTTGCGGTCGCCCTCGTATTTGGTAATTTTGAAGACTTTTCATAACTCAATGGTATTCGTAAAATTTTTAATGTTGTTGTGAAAAGAAAATGTATTTAAATCTTTATATATTTCTTTTTGACAAAGAAGAAAAACTGAAATTCACTTTTTTAATTTTTAAAACCTTAAAAAAGTGAAAATCGTCGATAGGGAATTTTATGAAAAATTGCTGGCCAATATGCAAAAAAAAAATACAAAAAGTAGTCAAGTTTAGGATAATTTCTAAAATATACCCAAAAGCCCGGTTTTAAATGTTACGAGCTCAAATAATCCTTGACTCCATGGCTACATGGATCAATGATTAATAAATTGATAGTTTTTTTTTTAAGATTTTAATACAATTACACTTGAAAATTTGATTTCTTTTGCGTACCTTGTTTTTACAAGTTATTAAAATAAGTGACTAATTCGCGTTTTGGTACTAAAAAATTTTACTTTTTTTAACCATTTTTTTGTGCATTTTATAAACTGTTACTGGCAAATATATTTGAAAAAAAAACTAAAAACATAAACAAAAAATTTTAATTTTTTTATATATCAAAAAATACGAAAAGTATTCAACTTCGGGAACATTTCTATAAGTAAAATAATATCTAATAATCCTTGGCTACAATTTCAATTTTTACAGAACTCAAAAATATTTACTAGATCAAAAGATATAGAATTTTTAGCCGATGGATATCGATCCTGGACCACCGTGCGGCAGCGACAAGCTGGCTTTAAGCCAAACGATTTGGAACAAGGATTCAATGGGGCAATCCATATAAAACTAAGACTATCCAAGTCTTAGTAAAAACACACGTCTTAGTAAATCATAATAAAAAAGCAGACATTGAAGGAATATGCGAGGGCTGCCATATATATTTCTGGCCTACTAATGAAAATGCGTATATTTATCATCAAAAATGGTTTAATTGTTTTTCAAAGTATTCTCCAGCTTGATTTATACACTTTTGCATGCGCTCAAACCAATTGTCGAAGCTCTTTTTCCACTCCGATTGAGAAACCTCCAAAACATGGTTTTTGAACGCTTCAACAGCATCTTCTGGTGAAGAAAATCGTTGACCACACATTTTTTTCTTGATTTACGGGAATAAAAAGAAGCCATTGGGTGCCAAGTCAGGGCTGTACGGCGGATAACCTACCAATTCGACGTTTTGGCCGGCCAAAAAGGCCCTGGTTTGAGCAGATGTGTGAGAGCTCGCATTGTCAGTGTGCACAATGATACGCCGTCTCTTGGTAGTTTTTCGAATTTCTCCGAAGACTCCATGCAAAAAAATTGTAGTGTATCATTTAGAATTGCCGTCACATGTTGCTCAAGCGGAATAGTCGGAACATGACCACTTTTGCCAAAGAAACAGGCGACCATTCGCTTCGAAGTGCTTCTTCCACGAACAACTTTCGTTGGATTTGGCTCCTTTTCGAAGACCAACACGGTCGATTGCTGTTTTGTTTCGGACTCATATGCATAGATCCATGATTCGTCACCTGTGGCGATCTTATAAACGTCTTTTAAAGCACCGCGATCGTTCTTTTTCAAAATTTCTTTGCACCAATCGACACGAGCCTTTTTTTTTGAGCGATTGTCAAATTGTGCGGGATCCAATGAGAACAAACCTTTTTTACGGCCAGGTGTTCATGCAATATCGAACGAATGCTGGTGGAAGAAATGCCCAAGGATGCCTCTTTCTCAGGGTATGTCTCATGATGATCCTGCATTATCAGTTCACGCACGGTATTAATGTTCTCTGGCACAGCGGCCGTTTTTGGACGACCTTCGTCCTTAAGCGAGCGTGGTCCACACTTGAATTCATAAGACCAGTTTTTCACAGTGCTATAGGATGGTGCTTCCTCGCCATGCAAAGATTTAAATTCATCGATGCACTCTTATCGTGATGATCCACGTCGAAAGTTGTGAAAAATGCTCGCACGAAAATGTTCACGAGTTAATTCCATTTTTTGACAAATTGATTTTTTGAAGTCACTGTAAACAAGACAAATGATGGTCGTACGTCAAAACGTTCTAAGTACGTTTATTCTAAAAAATGTCAAACTTTGCAATGGAATTGTCAGATGGTGCCAGGCTACACTTAGTGTTGCCTAGGCCAGAAATATATAGCAACCCTCGTAACAAATTCTGTGACATAGTTCAATTATGCTGAAATTCGTAAAGTTTCTTCCAAACTTTACAACTACAACCAAATTGGAATGTATGTTTGTAAATACGAGCATGTGGATGCATTCAAATCCCTTCCAGTGTCTATGTTTGCATTACAAATCGTTTTTCATTTCCTCCACGAGCACATTCCAAATGTTGTCTTGGACACTTCTGGTCTGTTCATCGTCGCTCCCACCACACAAATATCATTAGTTTGGCGGAAGGTCTCAAATCTTCCGGTTTTTGGCCGCTACTCGTGTAAAAGGAATTTCGTTCTCCGTGCAGCAGGATTCACCGTTTGCAATTGACCAATACTAAGTTTGTGGAGCAGTGGAGATTATTGACATTGAACATGACGTTAATGCTGATTGTGCAGAAACATGTGTCCACGATGATATATAGCTGCAAACTGTGAATGTGTAATAGGGTGGAGTGAAATTCAAAAAAAAAAAGTTAACCTCAGAAAGAGATGTAGTCTGGGGTCCTAAAGAGGGGAAAAATAAAGAAAAAAATTTAAAAAAATTTTTAGGGGTCGCGACGCTCCCTCGAAATTTGGAAATTATCGCTATTTTGGCGTTGATTTTAGAAAAATCCTAAAAAGTTTTATGTCAATAAATGTTTGCAATAGCGTAAACAATGAAATAAGGGCATGAAAAAATTTAAAAAAAATTTTCTCATTGTTCAAAAATTTCAAAAAGTAAAATAAGTCAAATCGTCACTTCTTCAGCAAATTGACTGAACAATGAAATCGCCACCAAAGCTACAAATATTAGTCGATTATCCTCATATTTGCCTCAAATACTTTTGTTTGGGCACTGAACAAGCTCAAACTTTTAAATTTCGAATAAGTTAAGTCGTTAATTTTTAGGATTTTTCTAAAATCAACGCCAAAATAGCGATAATTTCCAAATTTCTAGGGAGTGGCGCGACCCCTAAAAATTTTTTTAAATTTTTTTCTTTATTTTTCCCCTCTTTAGGACCCCAGACTACATCTCTTTCCGAGGTTAACTTTTTCAAATTATAAAAAAAGCATGTTTTCACTCCACCCTCATGTGTAAGTCTTTCGTTTGGGTGCAGCCACCATCACATTTTGTGGGCCAAATATAGGGTTGGAGTCGTACGTTTCGTTCGCTCGAGTGCATGCAGGCGCTTGTTAGTAATGCAGTGCTAAGTGGCCCGTGCTCCAGTGCTTGTGTGTCAGGACGTTTTTGTTTTCGTGTTTTTTTCTTCTTCTTGCTGCGTATGTCCTGTTTATCGATAGACGATGGAGCATAAATGCTGCATGACTACTTACATGTTTGGCAGTTCTTGGGAGTGCAGTTTTTTCGTTGTGACATTTGTAGGACTCGTTTCGAAATTCTAAATCAATTTAAAGGCACGCTATAATTGAGGATTTACCAATTGAAATGAATAATTGAAATTGAGGACAAATACCAGTTATTTTCTGCTGAGTAAGTGGGTCGGTAAAACCAATTTTATGGGGGTTTCAAACATTTTTCTAGTGTAAAAATCGTAAAGTGTGAAATATTGGAAAAATTTTAAAAAACTCCTTTCTTTATTTCCTAGTAAAAGTGTTAGATTAGGGACTATTTAAACTGCTGGAAACTAGTAGTTTGTTAGCTCGTATTCCCATACCCAACACAACCGAGGCCAATCGATAGCAACATCGACGTTTCTTGTCATCCTAAAAAACCTGATAGTTTATTATAAAGTGTATGGTAAATTTGTAATTTCGTTTGCAACAAATCAAAATTTTAATCAGAGAACCTGGCCAATCTGGTCAATCTTGATAGCGTCCAAATGATTTTAACTTGGACCTTGCACTATTTATTATTGCTTGTGGTCGGAATGTGGAATATTGCAATATATGATATTGCAGTATGGCGAAAGAAGCCTTGGAGGAGAAAGTTTCCCTTTAAGGCACTAAAGGAAAACCAAAAATAATACACTTTTTTGAGTAATTGTTCAGCATAACGTAATTTTTGTGGACAACATAAGTTTTAACTGGTGACTCTTAGTAGCAGCTACTTAAGACACCGAATAAATTGCAAGTTGCTGGACGTTTTGGCCGTTATTTGGGCATACGCCATTAAAATCTTATTAAATGTCCTAACAATTTAATACATACTTATATAGGGCGATCCATCTAGAGGTGTTTTTTCAAAATAAAAAAATACTAAAATTCAAATTAAGTGTGGAATCTTTTTTATTCGTTCGAAGAAAATTTTATGCCATTAATTTTTTGAATATAATTTCCTTCAAATGTTGTCCGTAACTTCGCCTCAGGGTGTCCATTCTGAGGGTGCAATATTGGATGACTCATTCGAGAATTTCGACCGGTATGGCTTTAATGACACGCGTAATGTTGGCTTCCAAAACCTGAATCGTAACTGGTTTGTCTGCATAGAATTTGGACTTTCCGTAGCTCCAAAGAAAGAAGTCTAAAGGTGTTTTATCACACAGCATAGGTGGCCTTCTCACCAGTCCAACATGTGTAATTAGCCTCTCTTCGAAATGACCTCTCAATAAATCCATTGTTTGAACAGCTGTATGGCAAGTGGCACCGTCCTGCACGCAGAAAAAACGTATGGTTGTGATGACAATATTCGAAGAGGATAATACTATTGTTGGGTATATGGTTGTGCTACAACAATATTATGGTCCTCACAACAATAGTATGATTCACACCTAACCATACTATGATTCCAACAACCATAGTATGATTCACACTCAACCATACTATGATCTCCACAACCATAGTATGATCCTCACAACCATAGTATGTTTCATATACAACCATAGTATGGGCCTCACAACCATAGTATGATTCACACGCAACCATGTTATGATCCCTACAACCATAGTTTGGACACACACAATTATACTATGATTCCCAGTATAATTTATTAGAATTGGTTTAAGTTGTCAACAATAGATTTGAATTATGAAAATTATTCAAAAATATATTAAATTCAAAATAATAGGAGTGTTTTTGTTCATAGTAGAAAAAATAAGTTGAAATAAACGTAAGCGTTTTTATTAAAAATATTTCAGATAAACAAAGCCAAAGCAGTTTGTTGAAAAAATTTTAATTTCGATAAAAAAAGTACTATTATTGCATTAGATCCGTACCAATAACATTTGTTCTAAAAGGCATATTTAAATGAAGAAAAATTACAATCATACAGTATGATTGCCGTAATCATATCATTGTTATCATAAAATGCAAAACACAATACTTTTGTCGCAATAACCATATTTATATTGTTGCTATAACCATATTTTCATTTTTAAATTTGGCAATAATATTATTGTTATATTTCAACAATATTAATATTGCAGCAATTATACTTTTGTCAGTTAACAATGCTATGGTTGCGACGAACATACTTTTGTTGTGGAGAACATATTATTATTGCCGTGACCATGTAGTAACCATGATTTTTTCTCTGCGTGTGTTGAAACCAAGTACCTTCAAGATTACGGGCTTCAATTTCATGACGCGATAGCGAACACCATTCACGGTTACGTTCTGGCCATCATCATTTTTGAAAAAATATGCACCGATGATCCCAACCTCTTCTTGTTGCTCTTCAGCCTAAATATGGCAATTGTGTTTATTGACCTTACAACACCACAAAAAATCGAGAGAGTTAGAGCATCAGTACTGCAATCTCCGATAACCATTCGTGGATAACCGTCTTGACGTAACTGTGAACTCCGAACGGTACTTGACTGTGATACAGATTTTTTTCAGCCGGCTCTTGAGGCAATGCAATTAAAGAATACATGGTTCCAACAGGATGGTGCGATGGTGCCATGAATTGTTTGAGGTTAATGTTTCCGGCACGGTTTATCTATTTAAGGTGTGATGTGAACTGGCCGGCACGCTCAACAGACTTAGTCCCATGCGATTTTTCCTTTGGGGTTACCTGAAGTCGAAGTTGTACATCAATACCTTGGAAGAGCTAATTTACAATGTTGAGTGCACCACATTCCTGCACCTGACTTTTGCTTGTGGGGTTTCTGCAATTAGGAAGTCTACAAAGCAAAACCAACAAATCTGAATGAAGTTAATCAATCCAATCGAGCCACACGTGCATCAACAAGCAGGGGGGGGTGGCATTTAAATTCCATTATTTTTAAATTGATTAAGCTATATTAAATAAAATTGAATGAGCATTAACAGGAATAAATGAAAAATCAATTCCATGCATTACAAAGGAAGTTATTTGAGTATCTTTATGTAGCATTTGCCACCCTGTATAATGTACGCATATCAACAGTTATTTTAAATGGTGCGGAAGCATAGATGCTTTCAAAACGGGTGAAGTTCTAATGTGAATATTCGAGATGAGGTAGGGAAGATTTTCGTCTGAGGATTTCGTTGTTTTGGACATGTCGCTTCACTGAAAATAAACCCTCCAGCTACATAAGCGTTAGACGATAACTACCACGAAAAGCATACGGAGCTTCCCTCAGCGATTGAAGAAAACGAGTCCAGGCCGAAATTCTTATAAATTCTTTATCGACTAGGCCTGGTCAAACAATTGGTTGTAGAAACATCTTAAGTAGTTTATTTTTAATGTTAGCCGCCAAGTCGCAATTCCTAGAGAACGCGAATGTATACACATTTCCAACTAGATCTGATCAGTATTTCACAATGTTTTAAATAAAGTGACAAAACAAATACACAAAATAAATATCCTCATGGTTATGCAAATCCTTCTAAGCCCCTTTAGCGCAATTGAGCCGGATATGCCCCACATAACTAGTTACGGTCGTTTTCACATATTTTCCAATTTGCATCTGTTATTCTGTCAGAGCTTAAGTAAGATATTTGCAAAATAAACGAATCTAGCATTTTTAATACTTTCCCAACAAATTGCTTGCCACTTTAGTCTTGTGATCCACTCAACTCGTAGAGAAACGGCAAAAATATCAACGCATCATCATCGTCGTTGCCACCATCAACATCTTGTCATCGTCACAAATTGCATGCAAACTCTTTGATATATATTTTCGGTGTCCAAAAGGGTTACACTTAGATTAGATAGACTCGTTCCATACAATACGTGCCATACATGTGACAAGAAAACGGTCGGCAGGGGATGCGTTTTTTATAGCAGCAAATAAAAGGATGATTCTAAAGGAACAAAGAAATTGCTAAAGTAACAAACTCTATCAAGTGATACGTTCTATGCATGAATAGACACAAAAGTGAATGCATATCTGCAAAGTATTCGAACGTATGGAGGACAAAAAAAATAGAAAATGAAAGAAATATCTGCAGCAGTGCAAAGGCAAACCGGAAAAAACAACAAGTGAAAGTTTTAAGGGTGGTAAGCAACGAATATAATTTACTATACAAGTGGAAAGTGGACGTAATTTTAGAAGAAACAGAAGAGACTTCTAAAATATTGGAATATAATTTGAAAAAAAATTTTGAGAGTCCACCTACCGATATACTTGTACTAAATCTGAGCAATGCTAGCTAAAATATTTAGTTCGATTTAAAATACCTTTTAATTTCGAGTAACTTTGAAAGTTATAATTAGGCGCTTTTCAAAAAAAATAAAAAAAAATCAACAATGACGACACACGATGTGGAGAAAATTCTATGACAGCCGGCTCTATGGACCGGATTGACCCGAAGAGCAATTGTTCAAGCAAGGGTTGTCATCCTGGCATATAGTTACCGCTACATCAACAGCGGAGATAATAAATGACTCTGGCATTTATTACAAATGACTCTGGCATTATGGCATTTATTACCGCTACATCAACAGCGGAGATAATAAATGACTCTGGCATTTTTTATAATGTCTTGCATTTAAAAATCTCTTGCTTCACCTTTCCATAATTCGTCCTTTTTCATGTAACCTACATGCGACTCTTATTTGTTTGAGTTAATTTTTAGTACAATCTAATCCAATTTGACTTACCAACTGATAGTTTTACTTTTGGGAATATTTAAATAATTGATGCCCTTACCTGCAAAGATAAACAATAAAACTACCTTTAGTATACAAGAACAAGAAGAAGGTTTTTATAATTTCTATGTAAGATGATTCAATAAGAGTGCAGATATTCTAACATAATCATAATTTTTTTATTTCACTATGCTGTTAGCTTCAACGCTTTTGGTTGAATCCTTAGAAAATCGAAGAAGTAAGTGACTGGACAATTGCGTCCTATCATGGTTATACTTTCTGTTTCCAGTATGAACCTTTCACAAGAAACGGCATGTTTTTTGTGCAAGGGATGTTTCTTAACCATACACTGTGACGTTCCCTCCGAACTTATCATCCTATGTTGGGATCGGCATAGGCGGAGTTGTTTTAAGTGAAGATACAAATAGGCAAGACCTTCAAGTGCAAAATATCACACACAGAAAAAACATTAGTTGAAAATCGGTTGGATCTACAATGATTCGGTTGCAACAGAGTAGTTTCGGTTGAGAACATCAAATGTTTATAATCGTAATGGATATTCGGTTTGAAATACCACAAGATGATAAAAATGATCCTCGTACTGTACTCACAATTTATTGATCGGTCACATCGATGAATCGCAAAACAGGTTTTTAGTTGCCACAACTGGTTATTGTGGCAACCAATAGTCTTGCAAACTTGTTGTTGCTATAATCAATTATTTAATGGTATCTATTTAACCCTGCTGTTAGATTAAAAAAATTTACGAATCCTCGATTATGAGACCATTTGGTCCATACCGAATTTTTTATACAAAATTTCAATTTAGTATAAAATTCTGTATCTACTTATGTTATTTTAATACTTCGTGAGCTTTTCAGTGACTGCCGGTAGAGGTCGAAGTGCATCGTGGTGCATAAAAAGCTTTTCAACAGATTTCGTAGTGGTGATATTGCAAAAAAAAATGCAATGTCTGAAAAGAATCAAGGAGAAAGTGTTGTATTGGATTTGACGGAAGGCTTGAAAGGACAAAATATAACAGGCGACAATTTCTTTTCCACTTTTGAGTTGGTAAAAAAACTACTTGAAAGAAAACTTACATATGTGGGGACTGTACGTAAAAATAAAACTTTCATTCCTCCGAAATTGCTGACTGTAAAAAATCAACCATTGTACAAGTCTACATTTGCTTTCAATGAAATTGCGACATTAGTATCGTACATGAGCCACAAAAACAAAGCTACGGTATTGATAAGTACAATGCACAGGACAAATGAAGTTGATGAGAATGGGTCGAAGAAAAAGCCGGATATTGTTTCTTATTACAATTCGACAAAAGGTATGCTATTTTGGTGTTTATCTATAATTTCTTATGCTTTTTTCTCCCCTAGGAGGCGTTGACACTGCTGACCAAATGATTGGCACCTACACCACTAAGCGCAAAACAAATCGATGGCCTAACGTTGTATTTGCTAATATACTAGATATATCTGCTTTGAATGCGTACATACTTTTTGCTGAAATTGATGCTTCATGGGCACCAGCTGATCGAAATCGCAGGAGGCCAGAGTTCTTGCGGCAACTGGCACTTTCTCTGGCTAAGGCGCATATGGTGAAACAGAGTAGATTACCTCAACAACAGTTCTCAGCACAGCTTTTGACTGAAATAAAAACCGCATGCTCAGTTTCTGTGGCCTCTTCAAGCAATGCTACTTCCAATTCGGTAGCTAGAAAGAGAGGAATTTGTAGTTGCTGCAAGTCTAAGTCTGACATCAAGTGTTCCATTTGCGGCAAGTTTATTTGCAAAATATCCCGAAACATACTTTGCTCAGCATGTAATGCAACAAATAATAGCCCAAACCAATAAAAACTCATATTTTGTAAATAATACTAAAAAACGCTTGACATTTTAATTTCACAAAATATATTGGACCAAATGGTCCCTAATCCAAGATACGTAACTTCTTATTTTTCACAGTCTCAGCTTATGTCAGAAACTTGAATTTTAAAATAACACTGTTTTATAAAACAATAACGTGAGCTGAAATATTAAGGCAATATACATCACCGTTCAAAAGTTATAAAGGAAACGATCAAAAAATTGGACCAAATGGGCTTAATCTAACAGCAGGGTTAAGAAACAAGTAATTTGATTTGTACTGAATTTAAGCCATCATTTTCACCAGATTTTTCTTCAGTAAAAATCGTACATTATCGTTTCTCCTTTTTCTCATCATGACCCTCCTTGTGAGTACTTCAAGTACAGGGTGACCGCCGGGAAGGTATACCACTTTGTTTGTTTTTTTGACTAAATGAAAGAGAATGGATCTTATATTTATAAATGTTTTATTTAATGTCGGCTATTATGTAGGGGATACAATATCAGATAAATGTCCGCCTCTGTAAGCCTCACAAATGCGAGCCCCTTTGAGCACATTTTTCATTACATTCATTACGGCGTCGAATTGAGGTTGATGGATTGTTTTTAACACTTTCTTGAGCAGCAGTAATGTTTTCAGTCGATCTTGCAGTAAGTTGTGATCCATGCTTGGGCCTATGTATCATCTACAGACCTTCTTTCTTCGAAATCATTCACTACACGATAAATAGTGCATTTTGTTGGCACGTTGTTTCTCTCAAAAATTTCACGTAACTATCGCATAGTCCCTGTAATCGATGATTGATTTTGATAAAATGTTTTACGATTAATCGAATATTTTCTATAATAAATTTGCCACGTCTCTAATTCACGACAGCCAAATATGAACTGTCAAGGCTAATGTTTACCAAAATGGCGGCAAAACAAAATAGTATACCTTCCCGGCGGACCCTTGTACTTAAATTGTGTTCGCAAACAATTTTTGGTTTTGACTAAAATTTTTTTTTGGTTTATTCAAACAATCTCTTCAGATACGTGGTATGTTGCACCGATATTACAGTTCCAAAAACTGAAAATTACAGAGCACCAACTAACATGGAGCAGTCATTAGAAGAACTTCTACACTTAAAGGTAGAAAGAGGTTCGTTATATGTGAGAATGCTTTTAGCCTATTGAATTTTTATATAAGACACATCTGGCAACACACGATGTACGAACCAAAATATTTCATGACCTTATGGTACAGTTCGGACCGTAAATATTTTATGACGTACTGCAACTCCGAATTAGTTTCAGGCTTATTAGTATAAACCATACTTAGCCACTAAGAAAGAAGTGCAATAGGGACAAATCGTAGGATACCGACTATAACTTGACCTCGTTGTTTTAAGAGATAATGTGTCCTGGAAACTTTGTTCGCAAACAATTTCTTTTAATCACCTGATAAGTAAAGATATTTTTCATTTTCAAGCTGAAATTACTTCATGATGGTCCATGGGAAGTATACCTGACCCCCACATTTTTATTGAAATTTAAAGGTGATTATTACGGGAACGAGTGCAAAGGGGATCTTGTACCGTTGGGACGTTGCAGTGAAATTTCAAGAAACCATAGAAAAGTCACTTTCATTTGGCATGTTTTTAATTGGTTTAATGTTGAAACACATTACACTCATTTTCATTGAATTTTATTTACTTTTTGATTAGTTTTGTTGTGTCTTTCCTTAAAAACATAAACATTTCAAACGAGTTCGTTGAATTTACACTTACATTTTCTTACCAATATGTACATAAACGCAGGTTTAAAAGGTTTTTCTTCGGACGTGTGGTTTTCAAGAAGAAAAAAAACGCATATAATTGTATGTTATAGACAAGAATTTAGCTTTATTATAAAGATAATGGTTTGCCATTATGTTATAAAAATGATTCTGGGCAAGTGGCCCCGCGGCTTGCTCAAATAAACTTCAGCCGAGAGGCCCAATTTTCGACCGTTTTTTGCAGCATTTGGTGCCGTATGTCAGCAATAGCTCGCCGAATATTCTCTTCCAAGGCGTCAAACGTGTCAGGCTTATCTGCGTAGGAAAGTGACAGCACATGAAATCAAAAAAAAAATAGTTAAGCGGTGTTGATTCGCACAATCTTGGAAAAATTCATTAATCGTGGCTTTATACGAGGGCGGTTCGGTAAGTTCTTAGCCTATCAATGAAAGAGAATAGTTAGTTTTTCAAAAATATTTTTATTTTTCCATATAATCCCCTGAAACTTCAATACACTTAGTCCAACGCTTATCTAACAATTATATCTCTTGATTAAAATAGTTTTCCTCAAGGTCTTCAAAATAGTGGTTTACAACTGTAATTGCATCTTCATTTGAGGTCAAACGCTTGCCAGCAAGGAATTTTTTTAGATTTGGGAACAGGTAAAAGTCACTGGGAGCTAAATCAGGAGAATAAGGTGGGTGGTCAAGCAACTCGTACTTTAATTCGTTGATTTTAGCCATTGTTAAACACTCTTGTGCGCTGGTGCGCTGTCTTGATGAAAAATTATTTTTTTGTGTTGTAAGCCAGGACGTTTTTCTCGAATTTGTACATTTAATTGATCTAAGAGGTTGCAATAGTACTCTGAATTTATTGTTTTACCCTTTTGCAGATAGTCAATCAATAAAATACCTTTGAAGTCCCAAAAACCGTTGCCATAACCTTACCAGCCGATTGAATTGTTTTTGCCTTCTTTGGGGCACTTCCTCCAGCTTCAGTCCATTGTTTGGATTGTTCTTTTTTCTCTGGAGCATAGTGGTGGATCAATGTCTCATCAACAGTTATGAAACAACGCTTAAAATCCATTTTATTTCGCTGAAAACGATCCAAACAAGCTTGAGAAATGTTCATTCTTATGCGTTTTTGGTCGACTGTTAACAAGTGCGGCACCCATCTTGCAGAAAGCTTTTTCATCTGTAGTTCTTCATGCAAAATTAAATGGACTCGATCATTTGAGATGCCCGTGATATTAGCTATTTCACGCTCTTTTATTCGTCGATTATTTAACACCATATCATGCACTTTGGCTACAATTTCTGTTGTTGTTGCTGTTTTTGGACGTCCACTACGTGGTTCATCTTCAATGCTTGTACGACCACGTTTAAATTCAGCAACCCAATTTTTTACTGTTGCATATGAAGGAGCACTTTCACCTATCACATTCACCATATCATTATGAATTTCTTGTCCCGATAAACCTTTTTTATGTAAATATTTAATGACACCACGCATTTCTAATTTTTCCATTGTAAAAAAATCGCGGATGCGTCTTTTGTGAACACCTGTTTCTATATGAAGGAGTTGCCAGATCGAAACAAAATTTAACATGTGTTCATAGCAGAGATGGAAGTTTCCAAAACACTTAACTTTTTTCTGTTTATACCGCGCTTTTTGTGCTAGGCTACGAAGTTTCCGAACCGCCTTCGTAGGGTTCCCCATTGACTGTTTAATTATGGCCGCCTTCACTTTTGAAAAAAGAAATAGTCCAGCAGTGTTAAATCACACTCCACAGGCCCACGACGCGAAATAATGCTCATACTCATCAAAAATTTCCTTCAAAAAATAGATTGTTTTGTGGGCTGTATGGCATGTAGCGCCGACTTGTTGTAACCAAAGGTCGCCCACATTCATTAATTATGGATCTACAGCGTTTCCCATTGCCTGTAACATTATGGCCGGCTTCATTTCTGAAGAAATGTGGACCAACTATTCCATCTGTCCATCCATAGAGCACACCAAATAGTGACTTTTTCTCAAATGCAACAATTTTGTTTATTAACATACCCATTCAACCAAAAGTGAGCTTCATTGCTGAACAAAATTTTGTTGTTAAAATCAGAATCGGTGGCCATTTTGGGCCCATTCACTACGGTTTGCAAACGTTGTTCCGAAGTAAGTCTATTCATTATGAATTGGCAAACCAAATTGAGCATAAATCAAATGACAGCTGTCAAAAAGACTAACTTCGAAAAAGGTGTGTCCAGATTAAAAACATGGCTAAAAGTCCTTTATAATTACTTATATTTCCTAACTCTATTCGTTACTTCACATGCCGCATGGAAGAAATAAGTCGATCGGAAGATGCTGCCAACATGTTGAAGAGGTTCTCATTTTGTCTCAACCTTGATGCATTAAACGTGTTCTGCGATCTATTTCCTGCCAGACTTGACATGTTTGACACTGATGTTGATGATATATATTTTCATTTTCATTATTAGGCCAGAAATATATATAGCAGCCTTCGTGTTAGGAGCAGACATTGGCAGAGGCTCTCAGGTAAGCAGCCGACTTAAAAAGCAATTTTCATACTATTAGATCAACCTAATTGTCAGGCAAAACATAACAAAATAAAAAATATAAATCATAGGCCTTAAACTACAAAAATGAGACAATGTTTTTCACGGACATGTCTCTTGAATATGCAGGGGATGTACGCCATACAAAATCTGAAACCATATCTTTTTTACCTTTTTCCTCTAGAAGCCAAAGTGGCGCATCTAATCAATATACACGCAGAGAAAATTTTTTTATGGTTACTTTATGGTCACGGCAACAATAGTATGTTCTCTGCAGTAAAAGTATGGTCGTCGCAACCATAGTATTGTTTTTTGAATTTTATTTTGACAATAGTATAATTGCGGCAATATTGATATTGTTAAAATGTAACAAAAGTATTGTGTCCAAATTTAAAAATGAAAATATGGTTGTATCAACAATATAAATATGGTTGGTGGGACAAAAGTATTGTTTTCATGGGTTTCATGTTAACAATAATACAATTACGGCAATCATACCGGCAAAACCTTAATTTTTTTTCAATTTGACAATGTCATTTTTTACGATTCTTACGCAATAATAGTAATAAAAATTATACTGTTTAAAAAAAACTACGGATTAGTATAACTATAATATGTTTAATAAAAGATTTTTTTACTGTTAAATAAATCACTCCAATTGTTACATAACTTACTTAATAAAATTCTTTATTGTTGAATAAAAACGTATTCCAGTCTTTACAAACAATTTTGGGGATCATAGTATGGTTGTGCGTAAGTCATACTATGGTTGTGAGGATCATACTATGGTTGTACGTTAAACAAACTATGGTTATGAGGATCATAATATGGTTGTGGAGATCATAGTATGGTTGAATGTGAATAATAATATGGTTGGGGGGATCATAGTATGGTTGTGTGTGAATGATTCTATTGTTGTGAGGACCATAATATTGTTATGGGGATCATAGTATGGTTGTGTGTGAACCATACTATTGTTGTGATGATCATAATATTGTTGTGCCACAACCATATAACCAACAATAGTATGGTGCTCTTCGAATATTGTTACCCCAACCATACTTTTTTCTGCGTGTAAGTACATTAATCAATAGAACAAAGCACTGAGTCGCACACTCTGGGCTCGTCCACTCTCGTCAATGCGCACCATACGATGATGGGGACCGCTTTGTGTTGTCCTCTATTATTCCAGTCTCATGAATGTTGCACAAACTTGCGTACAGCTGGTGTGGTGGGTACCTAATTTCGGTCAAAACTTCTTCACATAACAAGCACTGCCTGGGCAATACTGCACTGACTTTGGAAATACATTTGAAGTATTTCGCAACAAATCCAGGTTAGTTGGTTCACGGAGAATATGGTTCATGTTTTAAGCTAGTTAGGTCAAATCTCCTGATATAAATTTAATACAGAACTTGTGGAGAGGAATAAAGAAAAGACACCTAAACATTTTGTTTCAAAAATTAAGATCATTTGTGAAAAACTACAAAAAAATTCGTACAGGAAGTTGTGCAAAATACGTAGAGGTGGTTGTACTGCGTACTAGCCTTACACAGATATTACTAATAGTTTTTAAGAAAATAGTTAACAAGTATTTGTTTTTTGTGTTCTTCCATAAATGCATCAATTATTTGAGCAAGAAATTTTCGTACTTTCTTAGAAAATCGTCTCATTTTTATATATACTTATATTATATATATGAAAAATTATAGTAATTATTTCTACTTTAAATAAAAGTGACTTGTGTATCTTATTATGATCAGGTGTGCATATCTATCCAAATGATATCAGTTTACTAGTTTATATTTGCATTGAGCAACTTCGAGTAACACAGCGCAGTGATTATCTTGCCATTCAACAGATTTCCTATTGCTTGGTTTTGGCCGCCTAATTGTCGATGGTGCTATGAACTTCTCAAAGTCAAAACTGATGGTACGATATTATTTTACTCGGCGCAAAAAATGGTCCCTTTTGATGGGAGATCTTTTTCAAATAGTTTAGTTAACAAAGGAAGTAAATTATATTTCACAAATCGACATTTTAGGAAAAAATGATTCAAATGATCCAATGATTTTGTCTTCGTTTTTCTACTTTTATATTTTTTGACTTAAGAACTACTTTTCAAGCACCGAGTCGTGGTTGGGTTGGGAAAACACTCGTCGCTGTTCAGTTTGCCCTCAGAGGACATAACTAGTATATAGGACATCCTATATAAAATGTAATAGACTTGTTTGTTTTTTGAGACGTCATTATTATCCCTACAGGGCAATTGTGTCGTATTAGGAAAGACACAAACACAATATGCATTTTCTTCCATGCGACACACGAGTACCCCCTGTAGGGTGTAGGGCATAAAAATATGTTTCTATTATAACATTTAGACCACATTTGCCAACACAGTTAAACACACACACAGTCGCACTAAGCCATAGTCACACGGAATCGTCTAAAAGCTTTGCCCTCAGCCTCATTCCATCAAAATGTTCATTTTGTCCCTGCTATTTTTTGCCATTCCCATTGAAAAGTTCTCATAAACACTTGAATAGCTTGAAGGAGTGCAACAGCAAGAAAGAGAAATGAAAGAATGAATGAAAGAAGGATGTCGTGCATGTGCGAATGTAGCTTTTGTTGTGGCTGTGGTAGGTTTATCTGAATGTTGGTAAGTAAACACTCCCAAATAACACACATGCAGAACGCAAGAGAAAGAACTTAGAAGAGGGAGAGATATAAGCCCACCATCTCATACATGACTTACAATTTAAACAAGTCTGTTTGTGTATGTGTGCATATGTAAGTGACTCTATGAATTTGTGTGTGTGTGTGTGTGTGTGCGATTGTAAATGGTTCATGCATCTGAACCTCAATTTGTTCTTTAATGGTTTGTTGGCATAGAAAAAAAATGCAATTTTTGTTACAAACTGAGAAACAACAGCGTACTTCGAGTGCCTCTGTGTGTGCTTGTTATACAACCAGGCGGGAAAAGACAGGGCCCAATAAGGCCTCAAAGAAACTTTTTTAGGCAGCTAGAAAACATGCTTTCTGAATTAAAGTGTGGTGTTATATTACAGAGCAAGGCCTTCCACACCTCACCAAGTGGAAGACCACCAAAAAGTGCTGCCAACATATTGTCTCCTAGAAAGCCTATAAAAATGTATAAAAAGAAATTTTTCAAATTATTTAAATCGCTGTGACGAACACCTTTCATGCAGCCTCCGCTCAACGAATGGTTACATGCCTTCTACAAGACGGCAAGAGAAATTGTTGTTATATCATACATTCAAAATTAAGACCTACTTGCAGCCCTTCTTAAACAATGTTATACTCGACAATAGAATGTAAGCAGTAATTCCCGTCCGGGAAATCCCGGTAATCCCAGTATTTCTATTATTACCACAGTCATGACACTACCAAGTGGAATTGGACAGCAAAAATGTTGGAAAAGTTTTAAACGTTAAAACTTTTCCAACATTTTGTGTTTGTTATGCAAAAGAACTCTAATTGATTTAGCACTGATTAAGCTTTGGATTAAAGAAAATGCATATATTCTAGCAGATCTACTAAATATTTTAAAACCAATAAAATTGTCTGTGGAAGTGCATTACCAACGAAATATAAATTTATTTGTCACATTCATACACCTTTGGATGCACAAATTTTAGAAGCTTTAAAGGAACATCCTTACGTCAGGAATAAGACCACGAAAAACGGAAGAACACACACACCATGAAAGTAGCGATAGAACAGCGACACACATCCCACACTTCGATGGTGCTCCAGGGAGACAATAGAGTTGGATACCCTACTGTCACCTATAAGTACCATCGCTCACCTTCGAACACGGTCAAGTAGCTTCAAGGATGATTTTGGAGCACCTGCCCATATATAGGAGTTGTATTCCATCTTTGCCCTGCTGTAATATGTACGAGGGCGGTTCGAAAAGTTAAATGTTTTGGAAACTTCCATCTCTGCTATGAACACATGTTAAATTTTGTTTCGATCTGGCAACTCCTTCATATAGAAACTGGTGTTCACAAAAGACGCATCCGCGATTTTTTTACAATGGAAAAATTAGAAATGCGTGGTGTCATCAAATATTTACATAAAAAAGGTTTATCGCGACAAGAAATTCATAATGATATGGTGAATGTGTTAGGGGAAAGTGCTCCTTCATATGCAACAGTAAAAAATTGGGTTGCTGAATTTAAACGTGGTAGTACAAGCATTGAAGATGAACCACGTAGTGGACGTCTAAAAACAGCAACAACAACAGAAATTGTAGCCAAAGTGCATGATATGGTATTAAATGATCGACGAATAAAAGTGCGTGAAATAGCTAACATCATGGGCATCTCAAATGATCGAGTCCATTTAATTTTGCACGAAGAACTACAGACGAAAAAGCTTTCTGCAAGATGGGTGCCGCACTTGTTAACAGTCGACCAAAAACGCATAAGAATGAACAATTCTCAAGCTTGTTTCGATCGTTTTCAGCGAAATAAAATGGATTTTAAGCGTCGTTTCATAACTGTTGATTAGACATGGATCCACCACTATACTCCAGAGACAAAAGAACAATCCAAACAATGGACAGAAGCTGGAGGAAGTGCCCCAAAGAAGGCAAAAACAATTCAATCGGCTGGTAAGGTTACGGCAACGGTTTTTTGGGACTTCAAAGGTATTTTATTGATTGACAATCTGCAAAAGGGTAAAACAATAAATTCAGAGTACTATTGCAACCTTTTAGATCAATTAAATGTACAAATTCGAGAAAAACGTCCTGGATTACAACACAACATTGGCTAAAATCAACGAATTAAAGTACAAGTTGCTTGACCACCCACCTTATTCTCCTGATTTAGCTCCCAGTGACTTTTACCTGTTCCCAAATCTAAAAAAATTCCTTGCTGGCAAGCGTTTTACCTCAAATAAAGATGCAATTGCAGTTGTAAACCACTATTTTGAAGACCTTGAGGAGACCCAGAATATTAAGAGCTTCCAATTGTTCGATATCCATACCATAGATAATGACGACTCTGTTGGACCAATGAATTGCATATGAGACTCTGTGTCCTATGCGCGTTAAAATCCTCTTCATTCACTCGAGGTTGCGGATGATAGCAAAAGAGATAAGCCGATGTACAATTTAGGATTCACGGATGGACGGCCGGATATAGATAGCTGTTCTTAGAGTTTTGCAACGATCAAGAATATATGTGACAGCGCATAGAGAAAGGGACCTAAGGGTAAAAAATCAATTTTCATTTTTTTTCTTTTTTTTATGTGGACAACATCTGAGCATCGAATGAGACCGATCCCATGCCCCAAAAGTGTTACCTCCCAGAGATATGCGCGTTTTATGAAAGTGAAGTTGCCAATTCTAAGCGCAAATAGAAAGGGGCCTAATCTTTAAAATGGCTCTTCTGAACAAAACTGGTTTTTAGCCTGCGCGTCACATATATTCTTTAATGGTCCCAGATCAATATTTTGTGGAGTTGCAAACGGAATGACAAATTAAATATAGTATCCACTCTTCGATGAAGGGTATAGAACTGAATAAGTATGAGTATATAAAGGGTGATCCATCTAGATGTATTTTTCAGATCAAAAAACATATAAAAATTCAAATCAAGTGTGAAATCTTTATTGGTAATTTGAAAGGACATTTTATGGCATTTATTTTTTAAAAATAACTACCTTCAAATGTTGGCAACTCTATTATGGAAATGAGCGTTCGGTAAGAAACGTGAAGATCCGCCGTTTTCGACTAATTTTTGTTCAGTGATGAGGCCTATTTATTGCTCATCGGCACAGCCATAATATCAATCTTTATGCCACACCTGAAATTGAAGCCCGTAATCTTGAAGGTACTTGGTTTCAACAGGACGGTGCCACTTGCCATACAGCTGCTCAAACAATGGATCTATTGAGAGTTCATTTTGAAAAGGCCGCCTAGATCGAGTGATATCAACCTTTAGACATTTTTCTTTGGATATATGTAGAGTCCAAAGTCTATGCTGACAAACCAGCTATGACTCAGTTTTTTGAAACCAACATTACGCGTGTCATTAAAGCCATACCGGTCGAAATGCACGAACTAATAATCCAAAATTGGACCCTCAGAATGGAAACCCTGAGGCATAGTTGCGGCCAACATTTGAAAGAAATTATATTCAAAAAAAAAAAACCATAAAATATCCTTGCAAATTACCAATTAAGATTTCACACTTGATTAGATTTTTATATTTTTTTGGTCTGAAAAATACCACTAGATGGATCACCCTATATATACCGCTAAATTAACATGGTTTGTTTGTTATGCAAAAATTCCCGAGAATTCCGGGAAATGGAAACATTTTTCCCGGTTTTCCCGGAAATGAAAAATTCAAAAAAAAGAGAAACTCCAGTGCACAACAATTTTTCATAAGCTGCGAGAGCCCACCGGTGCGTTATTATGTGGCGCATTAACTAATGCATATTAAATCTAAAAACAAGGCCTTGCCTATTTTCCCGCTAAAAAACTCTAGTCTCTATTCCATCGATGTTGCATTTGTTATCGCAGTTTTGTAGATTTTTTTGCTGTATACGCTTCTTAAGTATGAGTACAAGTATATAGAATTTATGCGGTATGAGAAAATCTGGCCAAAGCAAATAATCTTAATAGCTTTGTGGAAAATCTTTTACTCGTAGTAGACCATTTTTACAACAAAAAAAAAAGTTTTGAAACGTTTTGAAGAATTCTATTAAAATGGCACAAACTATGATCCTGTACTATTCCAAGGGGGCATAAATAATGAGGTGGTTGAGTAATATTATCCGATCGTTCTACTGTACAGGGTGGGCGATTTAAAATATTTAATTTGAATTAGCTATAAAAAAAATTTACTGATAATTTTTTCAAATTTCTGGTTTTATTAAAAAGATTGAACTTTGTCATTTAATAATGAAAAACTATCCGATGCGTTTTCGCTTCTTAAAATTGGCTGAAGATAGTTTGCCAGGAAATGAACAATTTCACTAAAAATCATGTTTTCAGATGAAGCTCATTTTCATCTCGGTGGCTATGTCAATAAGCTAGTGGTAGATTGTTTTATTTAAAGAGTTGGTGTACAACTACCCAATGTCCTCTAAAAGAAACGAAGTGAATGGCCTTACTTAGGAAAGATTTCGGTTAGGCCCTAAGATGACCAGAGGATTTATACAGACCTCGGGACCACAAACCAAAGGGAAAGTTATTTCTACATAGTATTTACATATATCATGCGAGACTGCAATAGGGTTATCCCAAAGAGGCGCTAGACCTAGCACGTACGACAGCTACTTTTTGCAATTTTTATATTTAACGATTTGAAAACATTTATTATGTTATTTGAATAACGTGCAGGATTTCTCCACACTTGGCATTTACTTTCAAATCTAATAAAGTTTGTATGCACAAGCGGAACGAGTTTATGCATCAAATTTGTAAGTTGGGTCAAAAAAATTAATTTTTGTGTTTTAAGTGTCACCTATTACCTAATTAAGTGAAGTAAAGTGGAATTTAAAACTTAAATATTTCTGGCTACTTAAGGTTAATACAACACAAAATACTTCAAATGAATCCTTGAAGTCTTGTGTAGGTTATTTAAAACAAAAGTGGAAAAACATTTAATTTAATAAACTGCCGCTTTGTGTAGATTTTATTTTCAATTTTAAATATAAATTATTCATTAAGTTGAATCATTTTTTCCTTTTTTGAAAAAATGTCGGAGAGAAAAGTTAATTTCACGTGTTGAACCGTAATTTTACGTGTTGAACCGTTGAGTTGTTTGGGGCTACGTAATGTCCAAAGTCTATGCCGACAAACCAGCTATGATTCAGGTTTTGGAAGCCAACATTAAGCGTGTCATTGACGCTATACCGGTAGAAATGCTCGAACGAGTCATCTAAAATAGGTCCCTCAGGATAGGCACTCTGAGTCTAAGTTGCGGCCAGTATTTGAAGAAAATTATATTCAAAAAATTAATGTCATGAAATGTCATTTCCAACGAATTATAAATATAATGATTCCCCACTTGACTTACATTTTTATAATTTTTTTTTATTTTGAAAAAAATACCTCTAGATTGATCACCCGTTAACATTTTATTTAGTGGGACATTTTAAACCAAAAACGACTTTTTTCGAAAAAAAAGTGTTTGCTTATGTCTTATCTTAGAGACAGAAATTTAAAATGTTATACCAAATTAAACTCCATTCGGTTTTACTTAAGATCACGAAAATTCGCTTAAACGAAAGATTACTTACTACTTTTTAACATATTTAATACTTCATAGCATTGCAAAATAAAAATTATAGTCTTTCATTCCATTTAAAGTTTATCATTTAAAGAAAAACTCGGTAAAAAAAAGGAAGTATAAGACATAATAACTTGGGTGCGGGAGCCGCTAAAAATTATCCAAACAGCCAGCAAGCCCATTTGGGTGAAGGAGAACTCCTCGCCTCTATACGGATTTTATAAAGATCCTATTAAAACTTTGACTTCTAGCTTGGCATATGAGGTATATGAAACCATATCTTTGGATACGGGTCGCACGTTATGTACCATAAGGAGTTTGAGCACAATCGACTTAAATCTGGAGCAAAAAGCAACGGAATCTCAAATCAAAAAGTTTCTTTGTTAAGGGTTTAGAGCTATATGAGAACATGACCCTATTTAGTAATTAATTGCTGTAACATCCCGTATAAACTTTAATGGAATTTAATCAATCAAATTTTACCAAAGAACGACATTTGTTCAGAATCGTATGTAGAACACAGCTTGTAGAGCTATAGGCTTTATAATCGAATATGAACTAACATAGTCAAATTTCAGTATGGTTTGCCCTTGGTCCATACCTGAGCAATGTCGAAAATTTGTTCGAAATTGGTTCGTATGTGCGACAAGGACTTTAGTTGCAAGGATAGAGCAACAGACGGACATAAATAGGGCAGACGAACTCACAGAGATAGCTCAATATAATCGAACGACAATTCTCAATTGATTGGTTTAATAAACAAAAACTATACCCCTTGAGTGCTGATTAAGACTGTTTACTGAAGAGTGGAAGAAGAATAGTGAAGAATAGATGAGGCTTTGCTTCTGCCATAGACCTAATTTCTCAAAAGCAAGTAACTCTATTACCCTAATACTAATCAGTCGATCTTTATTTACTGGTGTGGATGGGGTGTTGTTCTTTTACTCAAATGAATTCGGAGGTACCAATAACTCCATCGAACTCGGCTGCCATATCAATGTTCGTATCTATAGGCCTCATAGGAGGCTATTGATTGTAATATGTTTTTGAGAAAATATTTTTGTTTTTTTCTCTGTATAAACTAAAGTCGATCTAATTTGACAATTTTTTTAAACCGGCGGCTAATATTTTTGTCGGACAGGTTATAAAGGGTGTCCCAAGAAGAACGCAATTTTTAAATCTGGCAACATTCGAAGTGTCATTGTTTGACATTTGAACAAATTTATTGTTTGTTAGTAGAAGGTACAAGGTTAGTAAAAATGGAGCGCTACACGAATGAACAACGCATTCTCATTGTGAAATTGTTTTACCAAAATGGTGAAAGTTTTGCGGCTACAGTTCGCAAATTGCGATCAATTTGGGGTCACAATAATGCTCCAAAAGAGTCAACTGTAAAGAGATTAATGGATAAATTTGCCGAAACTGGGTCTGTTAGTGATGTAAAGATAACAACGCGCCATCGACCAGGTCGATCGACCGAAAATGTCGCAGCTGTACGTGATGATGTCGCTCAAACTCCATCCACCTCAATTCGACACCGAGCTCAGCAAATTGGTGTCTCCCAATCCACTTTGCAGCGAATTTTGACGAAAGATTTGCATCTTCATGCATACAAAATTCAATTGACTCAGGAACTGAAGCCAGCTGACCATGGACAGCGAAGGGAGTTCGTTAATTGGGTATTGGAGAGACAACATGAAAATGCTGATTTTGCCGATAAAATCATCTTCAGTGACGAGGCCCATTTTCATCTTGATGGCTTCGTCAATAGGCAGAATTGTCGCATTTGGGGTGCGGAAAATCCTCGAGTGATTCACGAGAAGCAAATGCATCCTCAACGTGTCACTGTGTGGTGTGGTTTTTGGGCTGGAGGAATCATTGGACCTTTTTTTATGAAAATGAGGCAGGTCAAGCGCAAACAGTCAATGGTGTTTGGTATCGTGAAATGATAACCAGTTTTTTCTTGCCTAGAATTGAAGAAATGAATGTGGAGGGCATGTGGTTCCAACAAGACGGCGCCACATGTCATACAGCCAGAGAAACAATTCAATTGCTACATCAGTCATTTAAAAATTGCGCTCTTCTTGGGACACCCTTTATAAAATCGGACTCATATCAGCGCTGTAGTAAACAGTTTTACACTTGATTGCTTCTGGTAGAGACTATCACCTATATTTATATGCGAAACTGCCGTATATGTCTATAAAGGGTGTTTTTAAATTACACGAGAATTATCGAGATTTTGGTTTGACCGCTACTGATGTCAAACTGTGTTTGGCTCAAAAAAACAACACTTTTTTGAGTATTTGACCAATGTATCATTATTTTTTGTGGACGAACTCCCGATAGATGGGAACTGCTAATTAAGACGTACCTATTAAGTACTCAAAAACGGCATGGTTGTTGGCCACAAAATGGATGGTATATATTATTCGGTATAGCCGAATGTGTTGTTTTACTCGTTTTTTTTAACCTCATTTTGTTTAATATAGAGTACCACAGAGAAATGAAAAAGTATTTTTTGTGTGCAAAGATTAAAGACAGGGACTTGTACTACGAGTATTTTGGGATCGCAATGGGCAGATTGAAGCGTGGGCTGTGATGGAAGGCACGTTTTGGCTTCAAGTTCGGTTATCAAGCCATCTGCGCTCTCTGCGGTGTCCAGTAATCCCCTCAAAGCTGCGATTTTAAGCATGTATACTTTTTTTGTGGGGGGTGTCGTGATCATCCGATGTTATGCCAACAATTATTAACGATTTAGGCCATAAAGAAAACAAGTGGACACATTTAGTTCAGCCACGCCGAAACATAGAGACCCTCCATCGTGGATTTCTGTCCATTATGAGAATTTTATCAAGGGGACATGGCACAGGCCTCTTTTAAATCAGGGTGTGTTTCTTTCCATACCAACATCGTTCATACCAACTAAAGAGTGGTCCAACCATAATGCACGATGTTAATTGTGAGTCACACTTTAACGTCAAGCCTTTTGCCCAACTTAATTTGACATGTTTTTGTTGCAGTGGCAAATTCAATTGTCGAGGGAACACATTTATGATAATTCTCTGAAAACTTTTGTTTTATTTATAATTAACATCGTGCGTTTGAGTTGGACCATTCTTAACTATCTTCATAGCGATATAATTTTACAAAGTTCAAGGTTGTATGGGCGAGGCCACGCCCCCCATTTGCTTCGAAGTGCTTCTTTCTCGAACAACTTTCGTTGGATTTTGCTCGTCTTCGGAGACCCACACGGTCGATTGCTGTTTTGTTTCGTGCTCATACGCATAGATCCATTATTCGTCACCTGTGGCGATCTTATAAAAGTCTTTTGAGGCACCGCGAACGTATTTTTTCAAAATTTATTTGAACCAATCCCGCACAATTTGCGATTGTCAAATTGTGCGGGATACAACAAGAACAAACCCTTTTACGGCCAGGTGTTCATGCAATATTGAATATATGCTGGCGGAAGAAATGCCCCAGGATGCCTTTATCCATGGTATGTCACATGACGATCTTGCATTATCAGTTCATGTTCATGTTCTCTGGCACAACGGCCGTTTTTGGACGACCTTCATCTTTGAGCGAGCGTCGGCCACGATTAAATTCATGAGTATGTTTTTGCTAAAAAAAATGTTATATATTCAATGGAAATGTCAGATGGAGACAGGCAACACTCAGTGTTGCCTAGAAATATATATAGCAACCCGTATGTGGCCTAAAGAGATCCGACCAATGGTAAAAATGGGCTCAAAGGTACTCAGAAATATATTTAGCAACCCTCGTAAATGCCAGTAATTGATTTCATTCTGTTAGGTTCCTATACGGATTTGTCCATTACTTAAGCCATCAGTGAGATTTTTTTAAAGGGGCATAAGTGGCATACTCGTAAGTTTCAACATATGTTCCAAATAGCATAGTCATATCTTGTTGTTTAGGGTTGCCCTCCTCACTCCCCCTTGTCAATTTTTTTTACTAATATGTTCTATAATAATTGCGTAATCATTGGCTTTATCTCGTTACAATTTTAGAATGACCTGTCCATTAATTTGGTTATACTCGTAAAGGAAAATTGTAAAAGGAGAGATAGCACCGCATACTTTTCCGCCGAAATGTGTTTCAATCCATTTTAGCATCATATATTCAAAAATTAAAGTCATATATCTAATAGTTTATAAATTATAGTCCTTTTAATTTAAGAGTTGTGTGCGTGGACACGCCCCATTAACCAATTTTCGATGCATTCATTCGATTTTTTTCAAAGGAGAGTGGCACTGCCATTTTTTCCTGCAGGATATATTTCAATCCATGTCTACCTCATATATTCCAAATGTGACCGTCATATCTCTAAAAGTGTATAAGATATTTTTAAGCTCAGAATTGTTAGTTTTTCAAGAGGTCGATCCAGTCCTTGTATGGACAATATATAAGTATATCTACCTCTTGACCCGTCTGGTCCATTTTCAATACCCGACATTAAGCTCCAATTACGCATGGTTCTGCAAAATTTCAGCTAGCTATGTTTACTTAGTAGGGACATAAATACTGTTACAACATTGAGCACACCCATTTCAATAGTAGAACTGAACATACCCCGTTAATGTCATATTGGTTTTGAAAGCTACCCTCAATAGCTTTCGTCTGTAACGGGATTAAAAATTGTTTCAACTTTCATTATGGAGTGGTCAGATAATGAGAACTGTATCGCTGTAAAAGCGCTTTTCAAGTGTGAAATGAAAAAATGCGATATTTTCAAAACGATCCGGCCACTAGGGATTAGCCGCATGTTCGTCTACCGATGCATAAAATTGTTTCAGGAGACTGGAGATGTAAAAGACCGCCACCGGTCGGGCCGACCACGCTCTGTTCGATCACCGCATTTCATCAAAGCCGTAAAATCAAGAATTCACAGAAATCCGCTCCGAAAAGAGAAAATCATGGCCCGTGAGATGAATATCACGCAAAAGTCCATTAGTCAAATTAATTAAAAATGACTTGGGACTTTAGGCTTTCAAACTACGTACCGGACATTTATTGACTGGAGCTATAAAAAAATATGTTTGAAAAATGCAAACTTCTTTTGGTGAAGCACGCTGATAACTTCGCAGAACAATTTTGTTCGCCGATGACAAAATTTTTAACGTTCAGGAAAAATTTTACAAGCAAAATGATAGAGTGTATGCGCGGTCATCTAAGGCAGCATCTGAACTGATCCCAAGGATGGAAAATGGTTATCACCCAGCTTCAGTTATGGTTTAGTGGGGTGTCTCTTATGATGGGGTCACTGACCTGCATTTCTGGAAACAAAGAGTCAAAACATCGGCCAAAGTATACCAAGAAACCGTTTTGAAATCTGTTGTGAAGCCTCTTAACAATTCCCTGTCCAAAACCAGCCATGGACTTTCCGGCAGGATTCTGCGCCGGCCCATAAAGCTAAAACGTCCCAGGCCTGGCTTCGAAACAATTTGCCAGCGTTCATTTCCTCTGAAGAATGGCTCTTAGGCAGTCCAGATTAGAACCCATTGGATTACAAATTGTGGACGGTTTTAGAGGACCAGGTTTATCATAAAAGATACCCCAACATTGGATCTCTTAAGAGTGCTTTGGTTCGAGCTGTGGCCAATTTTCCAATGGATGAGGTTCGTGCAGCTATTGACGATTGGCCAGTGCGATTTAAGGCGTGTGTAAAGGCAAAAGGCGGACATTTCGAATAAGCAGATTCTTTTTGGATGCAATACACATCAATAAGTATATTAAAAAATATTTGGTCCAGATACATTCAGTACTTTTTATTTTACAGCATAAAACGTGTGTAACAGTATTTATGCCCCTACTAAGTAATAGTGCGATCTCTAATATTCTTTCAATCAACAGACAGAAGGTCATAGTTAGATCATCTAAAAATGTTAGTATGATTCAGAATTTATTTCTTTTGGGCCTCGGACCTGTATTTCGTTCGATGTGTTGCAAACAGAATGCCAAAGTCCTACGATAAAAGGTATAAAAATTGCTCAAGTTGTTCGTGAAATAGAGAGGTAAATATTAGAGAGTTCATTTAGAATGGCGTAAATAAGATGCGCTTCTGTAAAGCCAGCCGAAGTAGTCCCAGCAATGAAATGTTTGCTCTTTTAAATAAATAAAGTAAGATGTAAGAAGTGTCGAATAAAAAAATAATTAAAAATACACGTTTATTTAAACCACCCTGTATTGGAATGTTATTATTCCTTTCCTATAAATAATATAAAATTTATTAATTATAACACTGTATGACAAATTTAAGCTTTTGGTTGCATATGAAAAAAATTAGTATATTCTGAAAGAGGAGGAAAAAATAAAATACACGTGTATCCCACTTTTTCTGCATCAATTCGTCATAATTGCAAAAAATTTATGGATATGGACTTGTATGTTAATACAAAATATGTCTATATAAGTGGTTTTTAACCAAATATATATTCACATTTTTCGCGAAAATACGAATTGATCTAGAAAAACTGGGACACACGGGTAGTTTATTTTTCGACGTAGATACCGAATATATAGGTCTTCTTCATGTGTGCAAAAGCGTGTTGAACGGTGTTACACATCAATAAATATATTAAAAAATATTTGGTCCAGAAACGTTCAGTACTTTTTATTTTACAGCATAAAACGTGTGTAACAGTATTTATGCCCCTACTAAGTAATAGTGCGATCTCTAATATTCTTTCAATCAACAGACAGAGGACATGGTTAGATTATCTAAGAATTTTAGTATGATTCAGAATTTATTTCTTTTGGGCCTCGGACCTGTATTTCGTTCGATGTGTTGCAAACAGAATGACAGAGTGATTATGCCCTCTATCCTATGATAAAAGGTATAACAATCGCTCAAGTTGTTTGTGAAATAGAGAGGGTAATATTAGAGAGTTCTTTTAGAATGGAGTAAATCGGATGCGCTTCTGTAAAGCCAGCCGAAGTAGTCCCAGCAATGAAATGTTTGCTCTTTTAAATAAAAGTAAGATGTAAGAAGTGTCGCATAAAAAATAATAAAAAATACACGTTGTTTAAACCACCCTGTATTGGAATATTATTATTCCTTTCCTATAAATAATATAAAATTTATTAATTATAATAAGTGCAACTGATGTGGACAAGTTCTAGAATTTTAGGACAACCCATCATACAATAAATATATAAATAAATACTTTATATACTTTATTTGATCTGGCATGAATTGAATTTGGAAAATTAAAGAGCAAAAATTAGTATACAAATAACCCTACATTGAAAAAACTGGGAATTAAGTTACAGACATAGCATCACATTTAAATAGGTCCCTAAGGAGTGTATCCGCTGCCTTACTCAGGTCTTGGTGTACATCTTGCAATTTGCCTAAACTGATCTGATAGGAATTTAAGTTAGTGTACTGGTCTCCCTTGTGATGCCCCTGGCCAACGTACGAGTACGTACTGCAAATGATTTTAAGTAAATTGACTCATATGTGTCTCCAGAGTTTCGGGGCAAACACATATCATCAGTTTGAATGCCTTAGACTTTCGGTCTTTTTTCCGTTTTCTGCTCCGGTCTGTTTCTTAACCCAATTGGCAATTTGTTTGCCATTATTTGTTGTTGCTGCTGCTGTTGATGTTGCCAGTGCTAGCTATGTTTTTGCTGCTGTTATTGTTGGCAATATAAATAATGCCAGTTTCTACCCACTTTCGATTGTTTTTGTTGTACAAGTTGGACATTTTTGTATGTGTGTGTATATGTATGCATGTTTGTATGTGTGTGTGTAGATCGTTTCTCAAGATAAATTTCAAATATTTAAATTTGTTACTTAAGCAAATTGCTTGAGTGAATTGTGCTTTCGGCACTCTCTTCAGTGGCACTATTTCACTGGAATTCACAGTGGAGAAGACAGAACACCCAGAAAGAACGGACATGCTATCCTACGATTGTTTTGTGGCCTTTTACTATGTATTCGTTTTTTCGGTTTTTGGGTTTTGGGAAAGAGGTTTTGAGCCAGCTGGCTTTTTTGTGTTTTGGTCTGCAAAAGTATGTTTGAGTTGTTGTATGTAAAACACAAAATTGCCAAGAAGAACTAGAAAAAAAAACGAACCCAAACCTAAACAATTTTTTTCAGTTTTGTGGTAAATGCACACATCGAAACACATGGACCTTCCACATTAGAAAGGTTCAAGTAACAACTGAGGGGAGAACATATTGCCTTTGTATCCCGAATATTACCTCAGTGCTGTTTTGAAAACATTTTCATTCTCTAAAAGTTTTCTGCCATACGGTTTTTAGTTTGAGTTACAAACTTAACATTTTTGAGTGAGCCATCATAATGTTCGGGCATATCTACATATGGAAATTATACATTTTGTGGTTTGTAATCTGATTTTTATGTTATTTTTTGTTTATTTTGTTTTTCATTTTTTTATAGTTGATCCAATTGTTTCCTCTGCTGTCCTGCAGCAAATTAGCACTAGCCCTGTCGAGTCCTGAACACCGACCGACCGAACGAGCGACATGTATGTGTTTATGTTTTGCTAAATACTGGTCATTTGTCGATGTCGAGTCTGATGTGTTTGTTTTTTTTTTGTCGCTGGTCTAAAATGCGTATTAATTTTGTTTTATTGCCGAGTTTGGTCCAATTTCGAAAATGTAACATATTTAACGCTAAAGGCCTACGGCTGCTTTGGTGGCAAAAGTTGCCATAAATTATAAGTGCATTTGTTGAAGTGTTAGTCGACATTTTGTTTTTTTTTTCGATCATATAAATTATATTAAATGCGGAAAAATAAAAAATATATTTTTTAAATTAAATTGTATGATACACTACGATATAGCGAAGTATTGGAAAAATTAAATCGAACTTTAATTAGAACGATTCAGAGTTTTTTTTCAAATACTTTTAAGGGTAAAATTACTTAAAATGTAACATTGTTTAAAATCAATATTTTAAAATAATACTCTCCATTAAAAGTCAAAGAAAGTTTTGAGATACCAAATTAATTATGGGTTTATCTTAAAGTTTCAACTATACCATTGACATTTCTGCAAGCGCTCTTAAAAAACAAACATAAAAATATTTTTGTAAGATGAAATAAAAGAAGTAGAGCTATGAGACACCCTACACCACTCTTTGATTCAAAAGGCTTCGAGCCTCTGTCGGAAGTTTCAGCAAGGTCGGACTTAATATGCGATTTCTAGAGCGTGATGGACTCATTTTGTTGGAAATCTACCAAGAATAATAATAGGTCGCACTTAACACTCTATGCTTTACACTTAACACTCTATGTGTCATTGAAGCTAGATCGAACATAAAATATTGTTTCTGTATAGCGGCAGGAACAGCTTTTTACTACCTACTTAAGTCCCTCAACATGCCCTTAAAGAACAAGGGAGACTTCTCACGATTTACTTGTATACCCTTGGAATGGGACCTTATGTCTGAAGATAGTTTCTGCATATTATAGAGAAGTTCTTACATAGCTTAAAGACAAATGTCTAAAGCGTAAAGCCGCCTAAAATATTAGCTGAAAATCTGCCACTGAATAATTGTTAGATGCCCCGGAGTTGAACCTAGATTTACTTGAATGATAGGCGCGCAAATTTAACATTATACGTTGGCGGGCTATTTGTAATGGGTGATCCATCTAGAGGTATTTTCTCAGAACTAAAAAAAATATAAAAATTCAAATCAAGTGTGGAATCTTTATTGGTAATTTAAAAACACATTTTATGGCATTTATCTTTTGAATATAATTTCCTTCAAATGTTGGCCGCAACTACGCCTAAATGTTTCCATTCTGAGGGTCAAATTTTCGATGACTCTTTCGAGCATTTCGACAGGTATGGCGTCAATAACACGCGCAACGTTGGCTTCCAAAATCTGAATCGTCAGCATACTTATAGACTTTGGACATTAAGTAGCCCCAAAGAAAAAAGACTAACGGTGTGATATCACACGATCTTGGTGGCCAATCGACCGGCTCAAAACGTGAATTATCTGATCGCCAAAGTGTTCTCTCAATAAATCCATTGATTGATGCAATGTATGGAAGTGGCGCCGTCTTGTTGAAACCAAATGTCGCCGAGATCACGAGCTTCAATTTCAGGCATCAATTACATGGCACGATAACGGTCACCATTGACGGTTACGTTCTCACCGGCATCATTTGTGAAGAAATATGGACCGATGATTCCACCGGCCAAAAAAACCACACCAAACCGTTGTTTTTGCTGGCAGCTCTTGAACCTCTTCCGGTTGCTCTTCGTCCCAAATGCGGCAATTTTGCTTGTTTACATACCCATTGAGCCAGAAATGGGCCTCATCGCTGAACAAAGTTTGGCTTGAAAACGTCGGATCTTCTTGGAACTTTTCAAGAGCACATAGAGCGAAGCAATGTCGGTTAGGAACGTAGGGCGGCTTCAGTTCTTGCACACGCTGTATTTTGTAAGCTTTCAATTTAAGATCCCGACGTAAAATGCGCCAAGTCGTTCCATACGTCAGTCCGAGTTGCTGCGAACGGCACCGAATCGACTCTCCACGGTCTTGGGGTACACTCTCAGCTACGGCCGCTACATTTGCTTCACTGCGTGCTTGACTTGGTCTCGTCAGTCGAATATTATCCAATAATGAATGCTGGGTCTCAATATGGATGATGCTGTTGGGAATAGTACGCTCAGTAGGCCAATTATGTTGACCATAAGTTGAACGAAGTGCACGAAACACATTCCTCTCAGAACGTGAATTTTCGTAATAAAGTTGAACGATTTGTAAACGTTGTTCAGGCGTTAGTTTTTCCATAATGAAATGCCAAACAATACTAAAAAAAATAACATGGCAGCATGACACCACTCACACGTGATCTGTCAAAAAAAAATTATTGAAAAAAGTATCTCTACTTGGATCACCCATAAATGGTTTTAAGCAGCTCACAGCGCACTATGGTTAATTTAATTAGAATCGTTTTTAATCTAGGACTTCAAGAGAGGCATAACCTTAATTTCTGAGGGAGGTTGGTGTAGGGTTACATAAAAACATAAATTTGGGACTAGTAGGACACGTAGACCGATATACTCCAATTTCACCAGATTTACCAGGGCATATCAACAATTCCGTGACTTTTCAGACTTCCCTCGTAGTTATATGAAATGCAACACTAAGCCTATAAAATATCTTCTGTTAATAGACTGCTGTCAAATTTTGAGAGAGTTCCATCGATTAGTTTGGATTTTGTTAAAAATGGAAAAATGTGAATTCCGAGTGCTCATTAGATATTATTTTTTTGGGGAAAACCCGTCAATCAAACCTAGAAAAGGCTTTGGGGACTCTGCACCATCGACTTCAATGGTAAAAAGTGGTTGTCTGACTTTCGTTGTGGTCGCACAAGTACAAATGACGCTTATATACACCCGAAAACGTCGCAAAAATCCATTATATGTGACGCGCAAAATAGAAAGGGACCTAAAGTTAAAAACCAGTTTTGTTCAGGTGAGCCATTTTAAAGATTAGGTCCCTTTCTATTTGCGCTTAGAATCGTCGACTTCACTTTCATAAAACGCGCATATCTCTGGTAGGGAACACTTTTGGGGCATGGGATCGGTCTCATTCGTTGCCCAGATGTTGTCCACATCAAAAAAAGTGAAAAGTTGATGAAAAGTTTTGTTCAGGAGAGCTATTTAAAAGATAAGGTCCCTTTCTATTGGCGCTTAGAATCGTCGACTTCACTTTCATAAAACGCGTTGGAGTTGTTTTACCGCAATTCGAATGAGTTTTTGCGGCGTTTTGTAACATGGATCCATTACAACACTCCGGAGACCAAGCAGCACACAGTGGGAAAATTACGAAAAAAATTGGAAATAATTCGGCCATTTCGTTTGTAATGGTCCGATTTAAATGAAAATTTACATTGACCTTCTTGAAGTGCTACTGAGCTTAAGTTTCTAATTTCATGCATCTGTGTTTAACAGGTGCTGCACAGTGGGCCCTCAAAGTTGGTCACCTCGAGTTAAAATTTTCTTTTTCAAGCCGCCAAAAGCGTATTTGTGGTCCGATCGTAATAATTTTTTCTTTAGTGAAATCTGCTGGACAAACCCAACCAAAAATGTTATTACAAATTTTTTCATATCTCGTACAATAAAAAAGATATCGGGACTTAAAGTTTTTTTTTCGAAAAATTTGCTTTGGATTTTCTGGGATTATTTTATTTTTGGGAATCATTTTTAGGTGAATCGGGGAAAATTTAATCCTGGTTTAAAGAAAACACTTTGGTTAATGTTTTAAAAAAAGAATTGTAGCAAAATCACCAATAATATGAAAATGCCAGCTGTTCAAAGTCAACTATTGCGAAAAAAGTGGGATTTTGAGTGTTTTACGGCGAAAAGGTACCTTTACTCTTATGTCAATAACTTTAATGTTTCTTAAGTAACATACAAAAAATTTGCATTTATTTCAAAGAAAACTTTATGCTTAATACAAATAATAAGCAATTGTGACCCTAGTCGGTACTTTTCTTGCTCCAGGCGTCTCCAAATATGGGCATTTTTTTCAAAAAAAATTGAGTTTGAGCTCAAATAAAAAAAATCGCCACACTGCTGGCCCAATTTGGTGCTATAAGTCAGTTAACTACATATGTTTTCTAAAATCCCAAGCAAAGAAATTTTGCGGGAGGCCATTTCTAGGACAAAAAAAATGAGTTTTTGTTAAAAAATCCCATTTCTGGGATTTTGTTTTCCCCTGTGTCAAATTTTAGAAAAGTGGCAACTCCAATTTTTTTTTTGAATAAGTTTTTCATTTTGTCACAAAAATATTGATACTACGTAAAAAAATCAGGTTTATATCTCCAACCAGCAAAATTTTACAGTGGTCTGAAATATTGACTTTTTTTGCTACCTTCACAAAAAAAAATTTTTTTCTCGTTTTTATCAATTATTATTCAACATATTGAGTTAATTGCATTCTTTTTTATAATCTGTTAAAACTAGAGGTAATTACCTTTCCATTGGTATATAAAAAGTATATCCTTTTACCTACACTTATAACAGCACGTGCGCTGGAATAAGACCCCTTTGAGTAAAGTATGAATTTTATAGGTAAGAATACCAATTTTAAAAATTCTCGTACCTATCCATAAATAGCAAAAATATATATTTTTACCATTATTGTTTACCTATTGTGTAAAAACGGAAAATGGGTAGTATTGTATAGTATGGATCTAGGTACCTAAACATTCATTCTTATATGTTTTGGGGGAATACCTGTCCCCTATGTCCGGAATATTGTGCAACATTTTAGGCGAATGTACCTGGGTACATAAAAATTCATTGTTATAAATGTATTTTTGGGGAATACCTGGTATTTTAGTCAAGTATTAATTGCGGATATTATTGTGATTACCTGTAAGTATTACTCATTGATATAAGAACCGCCGATTTTGTATGGGTTTATCATAACAAATTAATCCGCCATGACGATAACACTCCTTGTTCAAGAACTTGTTGAATTTTTAAAAAACACCAAACTTCGGAAAATGGAGAACAGAGTAGCATATTTAATAGAGTGCATAGAGTCAACATATAGCGAGATAACACAATCTAACGAAAGCAGCAAAGTATTAAATTTTTTGAAAAAATTTGACCGGCTCATGGAGAAGTATCACAGGAATTATTCAAGATTACCAACTGAGTGGCTCGACAGTATAATTGAATTTAAAACTGTCCCTGCTTTAGTGGGTGCTCCTACTAAGGAATACGACGATCTATGTCCAAAGGCAAAGAAACAACGGTTGTCGGCTGAGATGGCAAATCATTCACCTTCAAAGATTTGTGATACATTCAAGGAATTACTGACGGTGGAAAATCGGCCATCTAGCGCAAAAAGAATTGCAGACGTGTTAACGGAAGCATCACCAAGGCGGCTCCAACGCATTGAAAGAAGTATTGCAACACCATGTCCTGGTTTTAGCGAGGAAGAAGCATTAGCTTTAATCATCGAATTGGGATTGAGTAAGAACAAGTACACTCATTTAAGAAGAATGCTGCTTGATAAAGGATGTGACATGTTTCCCGCATACAACCGAATAAAGGAACGAAAAATGGAAATTTTGCCAAACCCAGTGATAATTACAGAAAAGGCCGGCAGCGTTAGTTTGGAACTACTTCTCCAAAATACTGCCAGTAGGATAATAACAACATTGAATGAGAAACAACTAAAAAAAATCAACAACAGCCATCTTCAATTAATATGCAAGTGGGGATGTGATGGTTTGTCAGCACTTTCGGAATACAAACAATGCTCTGATAGCCAATCTACCCAGATCGAATTCAAGAGCGTATTCATGGCATCTTTGGTTCCTCTGAGGTTAAATTTAGACTCTACCTTACCTTCAACTTCGCGCAGAAAATCAAACCCTACTGAAGCAATATGGCGTAATCCAACACCTGGCTCCAAAATTTATTGCAGACCAATCTCCTTCGTATATCATAAAGAAACGAGTGATTTAACTAAAGCCATCACAGACAAATTAAAAGATGATATTTCGAGATTAGAAGATTTTGCATTTAAATTCGACAGGTATTCTATTACAATATCTTTTAAAATGTTCCTGACAATGGTAGATGGAAAAGCCGCAAACGATATTACAGGAAACAAATCTAGCTGGAAGTGTTTCATTTGCAATAAAAGCAAAGTTAATTTTTCAAACGCTTCGAATAATTCAGTAGTCAATGAAGATACCCTTGAGTTTGGAATAGCACCGTTACATGCTCGAATCAGGTTTCTAGAACACTTTCTAAACCTTGCTTATGACATTAAGTATAAATCTATACCAGGAAATGAAAGGAAAAACATTCGAGCTAACAAAGAAATGCATGAAATGAGAGCAAGTGAAAAAAAAAGAATTCAAGATGCATTTAAACAACAAACTGGCCTAAATATTTCTAAACCACGCTCGAACTTTGGGAATACAAATGATGGAAACACTGCCAGAAGATTCTTCGCAGACTATAATACAGCTGCAGAAATAACTGGAATCAATAAGGAGTTGATTCGAATGGTTAATATATTGCTTTTAGCTCTGAATTCCAAACAAAAGATTAATTCCGATAAATTTGGAGTTTACGCCGAACGAATTTTAAAAATGCTTGCTGATCTCTATCCCTGGAAAGATCTAACGCCAACTATACACAGAGTCCTGTTCCATGGGAAACAAATAATCGAGTCTCACCTTCTCCCTATAGGCGAGTTAACTGAAGAACCACAAGAAGCTAGAAATCGAGACTTCAGATATGTTCAACAATTTTCCACAAGAAAATGCTCAAGAATAGCATAAAACGAAGACTTACTTAATAGTTTATTATTATCTTCAGATCCTTTTTTATCCTCCATGAGAAGTAAGTTGACTTCGTACCACGAAATGACGCATGGAGACGAAGAAGAATTTTCTGATTTATTAGATATGCTGGACGTGGAATAAAATCATTTAAGTTTAATGTTTTTTAATTATAAGATTTATTTAAATGTTAATTTATTTAAAAAAAAGTTTTTCACAAAAAATGAAGTCAATAGCATCTTTTTATTCAAATTTTCTAGCTGCAACAATTAAATTACTTTTTTGCGATTGGAACATTGATCTCTCACAAAATGAAATTGCTATTTACCAAAAAAATTAATATTTTACTCAAAGGGGTCTTATTCCAGCGCACGTGCTGTTATAAGTGTAGGTAAAAGGATATACTTTTTATATACCAATGGAAAGGTAATTACCTCTAGTTTTAACAGATTATAAAAAAGAATGCAATTAACTCAATATGTTGAATAATAATTGATAAAAACGAGAAAAAAATTTTTTTTTGTGAAGGTAGCAAAAAAAGTCAATATTTCAGACCACTGTAAAATTTTGCTGGTTGGAGATATAAACCTGATTTTTTTACGTAGTATCAATATTTTTGTGACAAAATGAAAAACTTATTCAAAAAAAAAATTGGAGTTGCCACTTTTCTAAAATTTGACACAGGGGAAAACAAAATCCCAGAAATGGGATTTTTTAACAAAAACTCATTTTTTTGTCCTAGAAATGGCCTCCCGCAAAATTTCTTTGCTTGGGATTTTAGAAAACATATGTAGTTAACTGACTTATAGCACCAAATTGGGCCAGCAGTGTGGCGATTTTTTTTATTTGAGCTCAAACTCAATTTTTTTTGAAAAAAATGCCCATATTTGGAGACGCCTGGAGCAAGAAAAGTACCGACTAGGGTCACAATTGCTTATTATTTGTATTAAGCATAAAGTTTTCTTTGAAATAAATGCAAATTTTTTGTATGTTACTTAAGAAACATTAAAGTTATTGACATAAGAGTAAAGGTACCTTTTCGCCGTAAAACACTCAAAATCCCACTTTTTTCGCAATAGTTGACTTTGAACAGCTGGCATTTTCATATTATTGGTGATTTTGCTACAATTCTTTTTTTAAAACATTAACCAAAGTGTTTTCTTTAAACCAGGATTAAATTTTCCCCGATTCACCTAAAACTGATTCCCAAAAATAAAATAATCCCAGAAAATCCAAAGCAAATTTTTCGAAAAAAAAACTTTAAGTCCCGATATCTTTTTTATTGTACGAGATATGAAAAAATTTGTAATAACATTTTTGGTTGGGTTTGTCCAGCAGATTTCACTAAAGAAAAAATTATTACGATCGGACCACAAATACGCTTTTGGCGGCTTGAAAAAGAAAATTTTAACTCGAGGTGACCAACTTTGAGGGCCCACTGTGCAGCACCTGTTAAACACAGATGCATAAAACTCAAAACTTAAGCTCAGTAACACTTCAAGAAGGTCAATGTAAATTTTCATTTAAATCGGACCATTACAAACGAAATGGCCGAATTATTTCCAATTTTTTTCGTAATTTTCCCACTGTGCAGCAGTCTTAGCAATGGGGTTTTCCGGGTTAACTGGGTCCGAAAAAGGCCAAGGTGACTTTGTCGGCCAATAAGGTGATGGCAACAGCTTTTTGGTATGCACGCGGGATAATCACATAGATTACCTTAAAAAGGGAAAAACAATAAACGTCGAATACTATGCCAACTTATTGGACCGATGTAACGAGGATTTAAAAAAACGACCCCATATGGCCAAGAAAAAAGTTATTTTTCATCAAGATAACGCACGGGCGAATCGTGCGTTTTCCTGAATATTTATTTATAATTCATTGTTTTGTTCCGTCATGAAACAAATAAATCATACCTATTATTAGCCAAAAATGTGGGACCTGAGACCTATGTGCAGTGGTAAAATAGTTAGTGTGTGGGACATATTACAATTATAAGGCAGAAAGTGTGACATTTTTATTCGGTATAAACGTTTTCTAAAAATGTGCTATAGTTCTCAAATTATAAGAGGACCCATCCATCTAAAACTAGGCGCTGTCAACATACGAGACTACTGTTAGAGATCTTCACACTTAGGTGGTTCCTATAAGGACTATTTTCAATATTTCTTGAGCTTGTCATACTCCGGACTGCAGGCTTTTTGCATTCGGTTTTTATGATGCATATAACTATTGTAACAATAACAAATAAAGCATTTATAAAATAAAAAAAAAAATATTCGGTACTCTATGATTGGTTAAGTACACGCAGAAAAAAAGTATGGTTGGGGTGACAATATTCGAAGAGGATCATACTATTGTCGGGTATATGGTTGTGATACAATAATATTATGATCCTCACAACAATAGTATGGTTCACACATAACCATACTATGATCCCCACAACCATAGTATGATTCACACTCAACCATACTATGATCTCCACAACCATACTATGATCCTCGCAACAATAGAATGATTCACAATCATCCATACTATTATCTCCGCAACCATATTATGATCCTCACAACCATAGTATGTTTCTCATACAACCATAGTATGATCTTCACAACCATAGTATGATTCACACGCAACCATACTATGATCACCACAACCTTAGTACGATTCACACTCAACCATACTATGATCTCCAAAATTATTTATTAGGATTGCTTATTGTTGTTATTCAAAAATAGAGATTTTTATCAAGCAAGTTATTATAAATTGCATTACAATTAGATCATAGCCAATTTTGAGGCCAAGTTTTTATTGAACATTTCATTCAAGAAACCAAAATATATATTCCAACGGTCAAAAATACTTTTAGTTGCCAGCAGAGGTGAATGCTACTTCACCATCCGTAGACACCAAGTAACGAATGTGATTAAACCATGATCAATGGCTATATTCTTAAGTGCAGGCAGATTTTAAATAAACGAGAACCAGTCGGTAGTAGAGTATTTCACCGAACAAAGTAAACACAATAAAAATCCCTCGAACTACCTTCCGATTGTTGTTGTTTTTTATAATGTATCGTGTGTATGTGTTTTTTTTTGTACATCAAAAAACATACGCACACACGTACATGTATGCATAATAAAACCTGTTTTGTTATGTTCATAGTCGCAACCATACTGTATGATTGCCGTAATCAAATTATTGTTAACGTAAATTTTAACCAACAATACTTTTGTTGCACCAACCATGTTTATATGATTGCTACAACCATATTTTTATTTCTAAATTTGGCAATAATATTATTGTTACATTTCAACAATAGCAATATTGCCGCAATCATACTATTGTCAAAATTAAATTCAAAAAACAATGCTATGCTTGCGACGAACATGCTTTTATTGTAGAGAACATATTATTGTTGCGGTGACCATAGTGTAACCATATCTTTTCTCTGCGTGTAGCTGGTTGACCTACAGTCTTACATATGGTTTCCCAACGGACTTTATTAGTCGTAAAGTAGGCTTCTTGGACAGATCAATTGGTATCGTTCAAAGGTTGCTTTTAATATTCGAGTCTTTTTTTTGGATCCAACAATGTGTTATTAAGTCGTTTTGATAATTAATGATTTAAATACTTGCACACCTTGATGAAATGTGCATATAAAGGGTGTCCTAAGAAGAGCACAATTTTTAAATTTAAAAAAAACACAGATATTTAAGAAAAAATCGTGAAACTTTATTATATCGTAAAGTAGACAGAATGAGTTTATGTATGGAACAATATATCGTGCAGATGGCCGCCGCGGCTTTGCTGGCATGCACGCGATCTTTTAATGAAATTTTCAATGACCGTTTTGCATAAATGCTGCGGTATTTCATTAATGCAGCGTCTTTCAATTTCGTCTTTTAAGGCTTGAGTCGTCGTCGGCTTATTCGCGTAAACCATCGACTTCAAAAAACCCCAAAGAAAATGGTGTTAAATCGCACGATCTAGACGGCCAATTCTGAAATAAAACGCGAAATAACACGACCGGGAAATGACTGATGCAGCAATTGAATTGTTTCTCTGGCTGTATGACATGTGGCGCCGTCTTGTTGGAACCACATGCCATCCACATTCATTTCTTCAATTCTAGGCAAGAAAAAACTGGTTATCATTTCACGATACCAAACACCATTGACTGTTTGCGCTTGACCTGCCTCATTTTCATAAAAAAAAGGTCCAATGATTCCTCCAGCCCAAAAACCACACCACACAGTGACACGTTGAGGATGCATTTGCTTCTCGTAAATCACTCGAGGATTTTCCGCACCCCAAATGCGACAATTCTGCCTATTGACGAAGCCATCAAGATGAAAATTTGCCTCGTCACTGAAGATGATTTTATAGGCAAAATCAGCATTTTCATGTTGTCTCTCCAATACCCAATTAACGAACTCCCTTTCGTGTAGCGCTCCATTTTTACTAACCTCGTACCTTCTACTAACAAACAATAACAATTGTTCAAATGTCAAACAATGACACTTCGAATGTTGCCAGATTTAAAAATTGCGTTCTTCTTATAAATTTAAAATTTAATAATTTTAATAAGTTTTATAATAATTTTATACCATCCGTGTTTTGTGCTCACAGTTTCAAGCGTTAGTCTAAAAAATATTCTTTTTCGTTCAGTTCGTAGTCAGATTTGAGACCATGAGCCAAAAGTTATTAAAAAGGCAGTCGAAAAGACTTTTAGTTCCAAACAGGGATGACTGCAATTTCGGTGAAAGCTACTTCACCATCCTCAGACCCCAGCAACTAATATGATTAAGGTCATGATCAATGGCCGTGCACTTAAATTCTTACATTTGATTTGCATTAAAAAGTTTCACAATTCGCCAATACTACACGCAGCTAAAAAATGTATTTCACTTCCTTTGACTTGTATGAGCATGAAATGTTTTCTCTTCAAATAAATGCGTATATGTCGGGCCAACTAGAAGCTCATTTGTTGCAAACACACAAAATGAGGAGGAATATACAAATGAGGTAATGTTGGTAACATCTTTTCCCATCTTTTGCCACCAAAAACAAATCAACAGGGTTCCTTAATGCACATATGTGAAACCTCAATAGAGCAGCAAAATAAGAAAACTACAAGGATGAGGACGAAGACGAAGACACGACAAGGATTGATGAGTTTAATGTGCAAAAAAGTAGCGCACATGTTACCACTGTGTCACCGCCACCACTACTTGAACATGATGCACAGTGGCTTAGAAAAGATTTCTGTTGACCAACCGATTGTAAGATTGTATTTTAAAAAAAAACCTTGAATACACGTTTGCAATGTTTTGATTGATGATCAACAAAAGGAATGTGTGTTCAAACTCCGTTCGCCCTTGTCCGAAAAGACTGACTTCTGCCAAGTTTCATAAAAATTGGAATACAATTGCTAAAAAAGATACAAGTTACAAGATTTTGGTGTCGGACGGACAGACAATGGAATTAGCACCATCGATATGTATTCTGAAAGGCATGCCAAGCTCAAATATCAGGTGATCAATCTAAAGGTATTTTTTCAAAATAAAAAAAAAATCATTGAACAGGATTAAAATAAATTCAAAAAAATCAAATAAAATGTAGAATATTTGTGGTTCTTTCGAAAGGACATTTTACGTCATTTATTTTTTAAACTAAATGTTGGCCTCAACTAGATACGTTTCAGAGTGTTCATTCTGGGGGTCCAATTTTGGATAACTTGTTTGAGCATTTCGACCGGTATGGCTTTAATGACACGCGTAATGTTGGCTTCCAAAACCAGAATCGTAGCTGGTTTGTCAGCATAGAATATGGACTTTGCGTAGCCCCACAGAAAAAAGTCTGTAGCTGTGATATTACACGATCTAGGCGGTCAACGCACCGGTCCAATACGTGGAATTGGCTGCCCTTCGTAATGGCCTCTTAATATATCCATTGCTGGCGCAGCTGTATGGCAAGTGAAGCCGTCCTGTGAAAAAATACCTCAAGATGGATCACCCGTTAGTTTTGGAAGTCACAAACATTTACAATGAAACTAACCAATTGTTCCACAGATTGGTGCAGGGTACAAGAGGCTAAAGTCTGGCTTGGCCTACAAGATACCACCCTGTTATTCACAAGACCCTGCCGGGATTAGGTCAGACTTAATAAGTTACTTCTACTTCATATTAAGAGGGTTATTAAAAAACATGGACCGATATGGTCCAATATCACCAGAGATGAGTGTTGAGACTCCTCAAGCTACAGGTCCTGAATTATATGGGGCTTTACAAAAGTTGGCCTATATTGTCCGGGTTTGCCGGAGTTAATTGTTTGTCCATCATAAAACGATCATATTTTTTTTTTAAATTTAAGAGAGATCAGGTTTACTTTGGGGCTTCTAGAGCTGCAGGGCCTCAAATCGTAGGAGAACATTGTGTGGGATTTGCGGAGTTAATTGTTTGTCCATCATAAAACGATCATATTTTTTTTTTAAATTTAGGAGAGATCAGGTTTACTTTGGGGCTTCTAGAGCTTCAGGGCCTCAAATCGTTGGAGAACATTGTGTGGGGTTTGCCGGAGTAAATTGTTTGTCCATCATAAAACGATCACATTTTTTTTAAAATTTAAGAGAGATCAGGTTTACTCTGGGGCTTCTAGAGCTGCAGGGCCTCAAATCGTAGGAGAACATTGTGTGGGAGCTATACGAAAGCACGGACCTATAAGATACAATTATAACACAGATAAGTGAGCGTTGAACGTTCGTAACGTTCTGTGCGAAATTGTGACAAAATCTGTTGAAACATGTGAACAACATTACTCATGTGCCTTTAGAGGTAAAGGTTCTGAAATCAAGAAAAATCTATGATAACAAATCATGGACGGAAATGGACCAATCGACTTCAACAAACCGAGTTTAAGTAAAATCAGTTTATACCTGCGACCTGTACTTTGATAAAAATAAAAGGTGGATAAACGGACGGACAACAGCATATAGTCTTTTATTCCCGGTACCAGATATTTTATTAATGTAACAACAATATACTTTGTCATGTAAGTCCTGTCCCTGTTTGAAGGAAACGAGCCATTTAAACTGAATGCATCCAAAGAGAACTGGGGGTCAGCTGAATGGGTTTGTCCCACGTCATGTATAACTTGATAGCAGAGGGACTAAACATTTGGAACGTTGCCATCAATCCGCGTCAAATGCGAATTGAGGCAGCTTCACCATACAGATCTCAGCTCAGCCATAACCACGCACCTCTTCCGAGGTAGCATCTTTTCCTCTGGTGAAATCTCCGGAGGATGTTCCCCTAGCACTACCTTCAAGGTTTAGCTGTATACTGCTGATGGAACTTCATCAGCATTAGACCTGCCTCATAGTTTCGGTGACCTAAAGGCTCTCTCTTGTACCGCTTGACCTCGTTCTCTACATCAAGAAGACCGTAGCTGACCTTCCTGGTCGTAGGCATCCTGTCGCACTATACTTAGTAGGGACATAAATACTGTTACACACGTTTTTTTTTTTTTTTTTTTTTTTTTAAACCAACAAAAATAAAAAGTACTGAATGTTTTTGGACCAAGTATTTTTTAATATATTTATTAATGTATATTGTATCCAAAAAGAATCTATTTATACGAAATGTCCGCCTTTTGCCTTTACACGCACCTTAAGTCGCACTGGTCAATCGTCAATAGCTGCACGAACCTCGTCCATTGGAAAATTGGCCACAGCTCGAACCAAATCAGTCTTTAGAGATCCAATGTTGGGGTATCTTTTGTGACAAACCTTGCCCTCTAAAACCGTCCACAACTTGTAATCCAATTGGTTCAAATCTGGCCTGCCTGAGGGCCATTCTTCACAGGAAATGAACGCTGGCAAATTGTCTCGAAGCCAGGCCTGGGACGTTTTAGACTTATGGGCCGGCGCAGAATCCTGCTGGAAAGTCCATGGCTGGTTTTGGAGCAGAGAATTGTTAAGAGGCATCACTACAGCTTCCAAAACAGTTTCTTGGTAAACTTTGGCCGATGTTTTGACTCCTTGTTCCCAGAAATGCAGGTCAGTGACTCCATCGTAAGAGACACCCCACCAAACCATGATTGAAGCTGGGCGATGACCCTTTATCACCCTAGAGATCAGTTCAGATGCTTCCTTGGATGACCGCGCATACACTCTATCATTTTGCTTGTTAAACTTTTCCTGAACGGTAAAATTTTTTCATCAGTGAACAAAATTTTTCTGTGCAAGTTATCAGCGTGCTTCACCATAAGATGTTTGCATTTTTCAATCCTATTTTTTTAAAGCTGCAGTCAATAAATGTCCGGTAGGTCGTTTGAAAGCCCCAACCCCCAAGTGTTTTTTAATGATTCGACCAATGGACTTTTCCGTGATATCCATCTCACGGGCCATGATTTTCTGTTTTCGGAGTGGATTTCTGTGAATTCTTGATTTAACGGCTGTGATGACATGCGGTGTTCGAACAGAGCGTGGGCGGTCCGACCGGTGGCCGACTTAAGGCGTGTCTTTTACATCTCCAGTCTCCTCAAACAGTTTTATGCATCGGTAGACGAACATGCGGCTAATCTCTAGTGGCCGGAGCGTTTTGAAAATATAGCGTTTTTTTTCATTTCACACTTGAAAAGCGCTATTACAGCGATACGGTTCTCATTATCTGACCACTCCATGATGAAAGTTGAACAGTTTTAAAATCCCGTTACAGACTAACGCCATTGAGGTTAGCTTTCAAAACCAATATGACATTAACGGGGTATGTTCAGTTCTACTATTGAAATGGGTGTGTTCAATGTTGTAACAGTATTTATGTCCCTACTAAGTAACACAATGTGGTGTTTGTATAGAATTAGATCTATGATCAATTTGATATCTGGATTTGTTAAATTGATAATTCTTTTTACATCGTTTTTGTTTTGCCAGCCAGTAAATTGTCCAACTTTCTATGATCATATAAACTCATATTTAAGAATACTGTCGGTCCTTCTCTACAATAAGTTTTTACAGAATAAGAAAATGCTTGCATTATCAAAAGTAATAGAATTGACGATAATAATTTTTTCCAAACCACTGTGCACAGCACCATCTACTGCTACAGTTGTTGCTGTTTGATTACTTGAAGGTATTTGTTCCCAAAGAAAAACATACGGTGGCAAAACGTCAAGGAACTGTGCAGCCTTTTCATCCTTCACGTATATCTGAGCTGTAGAATGCAAATCATTTACTTTCATGTAGTTTGTATAATGCGAGGGTAGTTTGATAATTTGTATTAGAAGGATTAAGATAATTCGATTGCAATGAGTATTAAGATATTGCCTTTAAATTATAGACATTATTGATACACTTTAAAGACCCTTAAGTGGATGGCAAACTGGAGAGCTGAATACCAAAGATTGGTGAGTTGCTTCGATTCCGATTCGTTGTTGTTAGTCGCCCGCCTTTAAGTGAATGGCAAACTATAGAGCCGAATGCAAAATATCGGTGAGTCGCTTCGATTCCAAGCAATTTTCCCTACCAAAGGTGATGCAGAACTCGTATTCAAATACTTCTTATATGGATTTCTTTTGCTATTGTCTGCTAAAATGCCAACATTACCCAAAAGGTATTGATCTATGGAAGTCATAACAATTGCAGCAAAGCTTACTGAGGAGGATTGTCATGGACCCGAAATCATTTTAAAAGCAGTGTGCATCCACGAAAATCAATATCACTTTGCCATTTTGTTAAGAACTTGTCTTCTATTTTTAAATATAGATGCAAGAGGTCTTGAAAAGTTTAATCCCTGTTCAATGTGTAAAAGCAACAGAGCGAAATATAACAAACGAGCTAAACATAACGATTCTAGTTATTTCCCTAGTTGAATAAATCATGTTAAACATTGAAGTTTCGTATGACATGTTAACGAGGTAAACATTAGAAATAAGATTGAAGGAACAGCAGCGCTCATATTAAACCGAGCCATTAAATAAAACAAGATGGGTGTTGTAGTTAACGAGGACTGGATACGTACAACGTAAGTGAGCAGAAGAAACGTTGCGACAAAGCAAAAGAAACGTTGACAAGAAAAACAGGGATGTCAGCATTACAGCATAATATCAGAGTTGAAGGCTTAGCCAACAGCAAAGAACTGAGCCCTCGCTCGCCAAACGAAAATACCGCCATATTAATTTCATATGCTTTTTAAGGTGCTGAGACATCGATACTTGTGAAACCATATAAAGAAATGTGATGAGGAGTAAATTATTAAAACAGTCTGCGGCCGATCGAAGCCTTTAGACGTCACACAAACCTATAATGCTATACATATAGGGCGATCCATCTAGAGGTATTTTTTCAGAACAAAAAAATATATTAAAATTCAAATCAAGTGTGTAATCTTTATTGGTAATTTGAAAGAACATTTTATGGCATTTATTTTTTGAAAATAATTTCCTTCAAATGTTGTCAACTGTATTATGAAAATAAGCGCTCGGTGAGCAACAGGAAGATCCGCTGTTTTCGACGAAAATTTTGTTCTGTGATTAGGCCCATTTCTGGATCAACGGCAAAGTCAATAAACAAAATTGCCGCATTTGGGCTGAAGAGCAGACAAGAAGAGGTTCAAGAGATGCCATTATAAGTATACCCAGAAAAAACACGGTTTGGTGCGGTTTATAAGCTGGTGGAATCATCGGTGCATATTTTTTCAAAAATGATGATGGCCTGAACGTAACCGTGAATGGTGCTCGCTCTCGCGCCATGATATTGATCTTTATGCTACCTGAAATTGAAGCCCGTAAGCTTGACGACACTTGGTTTTAACAGGATGGTGCCACTTGTTCAAACAATGGATCTATTGAGGGGTCATTTTGAAAAGCAGCTTATTTCACGTTTTGGACATGTGAGTTGGCCGCCTAGATCGAGTGATATCATACCTTTAGACATTTTTCTTTGGGGTTACGTAAAGTCCAAAGTCTATGCTGACAAACCAGCTACGATTCAGGTTTTGGAAGCAAACATTACGCATGCCATTAAAGCCATACCGGTCGAAATGCTCGAACGAGTCATCCAAAATTGGACACTCAGAATGGAAACCCTGAGGTGTAGTTGCGGCCAACATTTAAAGGAAATTAGATTTAAAAAATAACTGACATAAAATGTCCTTACAAATTACCAGTAAAGATTCCACACTTGATTTGAATTTTTATATTTTTTTTGTTCTAAAAAAAATCCTCTACATGGATCACCCTATGTATGTCACAGGCGGAGTTAAGATAATCAGTTTATAGCGTTTGCTTCGACAAGAAAAAACTGGTAAAGGAGCTTAAATCAGGCGTTGCTGAAAGTGCTTTACACTTCTCTGCTCGACCAAATGTGTCCACAATCGGAAGAATTGTGCCCAAATTTCTTGGGTCTGTAGAAGATGTGAAGACACCTGTGAGTCATTCCATGCCAAACGGTACGCATTTTTTACATCACAAGCTTGGATTGCTTAACTAGTTTGTGTATGCATTCTTCTCTTAAAAATATTATATACGTGTTTCAAGAAAAAAAATTTAAAATTTTTTTTTAAATGTTATGACCAATTGAACTTTGGTGAAATGAAGATTTTATCAAAGAGGTGTGTTCATTCAGTCGCATGTAACTCCGGAAATACTTGACCGATTTTACTCTGCTATACCTTATTTTGAAGGTAATTTTAAGCACTTCTAAAATAACGAAACGGTATGGCATAACGCCATAGAATTTTTTAAGTTTGTATCATTTTAATCCTTTTATTTCGATTTTGAAAATGATTACATCTTTTTTTATTTTTGAAATTTTGCAGGCGTATTCTTACAGGTCTGTTTTACCGACTGTGTAAGTTTTAAAGTGGTGAAATAATGCGTTCTATTTTTAAAATTTTTTTTTTACCTTATACCTTTTTCACTTCCATGAATATAGAAAATATAATATAGAAAAAAAATACTTTTTAATAGTTTATTGACACAAGATATAACAACAACAAAAAAACAAAGAAAAAAAGAAATATGTTGACCATAAGTTAAACAAAACACATTCCTCACAGAACGTGAATTTTCGTAATGAAGTTGAACGATTTGTAAACGTTGTTCAGGGGGCTAATCACGGCATTCGACGACGAATGCAAATTCGAATAGAAAAATATTTCGATACGTTTAAATGTTTGGATCATGGCATTCGATCGTAATGTTTTATCGCATACTACTTTTTTTTGCAATGCTGCAAAACAAAGACTTTCAACTCAAAAGATGTGTCGTTGGCTGATTCGAGCACGACGTGGGACTGTTAAAAAATTAAATAGATAATAAGAAACATTTTACGCATTATTGCAATGCAAAAATGTAACGATTAATTATTTTATTGTAGTTAATTTATTATTTTATAACAATTCATGGTGTTTTTACGTAATTTTTGTCGAAACCACTACTGTGATAACACAAATTGAGTTTCCTAAAAGGCCGATGAAACATCTTTCTTTGTTGATTCTCTTTGCGGCAAGCATACGAGTATGATGACAAGCAGAGAAAAGCAGAAAAACAAAACAACAAGCGTGAATATTTTAATAAATGCAAGTGAATATTTTAATAAATCTGATAAAAATATAGAAATTAGTTATAAATGGATCCAATGCTATTTTTTTACTCATCATCGTCCGATTCGGAGGAGGATTGCAATGTAAACGTAATTAGAAGAAATATTCGAGATAAAAGCAATTGTTTTTTCATTATCTTTGTCCCTAAAAATAATAAAAAAAGACGAATATTTTACGTTATTTCACAAAATATAGAAAAATACCTACATTTCTTTTGTTTTACTCTGTTGTTTTGTTTGGCGTCATTAAAAATGGTAGTGTTTGGTTTTTTTCGATGACGGTTGTGCTTTCGAATTCAACTTCGGGTAGTTTCAATTCGATAACGATTGCCGTGATCCAAATTAATTGCGTTTCGAAGTAAATTTGGTCGTTAACGAATGCGGTGATTAGCCCCCAGGCGTAAGTCTTTCCATGATGAAATGCCAAACAGTACTAAACAAAAATAACATGACAGCATGACATGACTCACACGTGATCTGTAGAAAAAAGGCTATTGAAAAAAGTATATCTACTTGGATCACCCATTATATAGCTACGCTGAGCCATTGTGTTAAGACAAAATGCAAGTATATTTAACAGCGCATAGAGAAAGGGGCCTAAGGGTAAAAAAATCAATTTTCATTTTTTTTTCTTTTTTTGATGTCGACAACATCTGAGCATCGAATGAGACCGATCCCATGCCACAAAAGTGTTCCCTCCCAGAGATATGCACGTTTTATGAAAGTAAAGTCGATGATTCTAAGCGCAAATAGAAAGGGACCTAGTCTTTAAAATGGCTCTCCTGAACAAAACTGGTTTTTTAGGTCCCTTTCTATTTTGCGCATCACATATGATGCCAGTTGGGCTGCCAGGGGTAATAGCCGTGTTCTATTGGCAACTCGTTTAGGAGTTCGCTATCGCGATAACTTCACACTATTGCACAAGAATATAAAAATGTTTTTTCACAGTAAATTTCAGATAGTTTGCCTTAAAACCGCTTGCTTAAAATTTGTAGGAACAAAATTATTCAAGAATTGCTCTTAGCGAGTGAAAGCGATCTCGGTTTATATTATTTCTTGAATAACTTTTTTTCTACAAATTTTTAGAATCCAATGATTTATGATGCTTACATTTAATCAGTGTTTGTTAACAAAGATATTTCAAAAATTTCTTGTTAAGTTAAGATGCCTTAGAAACAACTAGCTCGTTTAATCAGCGAGTACCAATAGAACACGCCTAATATAAGTTAGTGTACGCTCTAGCACTTTCTTGTAACATATCTACAATCTTACATTATGTAGGCTTCAGAATAGCTTCTGCAAAATGATTACCCAAAGTGGCATTATTTGCCGTACTTCAATATTGTTCCATGGATTTCCTTTTGTCAGACCCGTTTGAAGGCTAGGGGACACTGAAGTTTTTTTCCTAGCTGTGAATTTTTGAAGTTTCGATTGAACTCCCTGGCATAAATTTGGATTTCAAATTTAGCTTATTGTTCAATCTTCTATGGAAGAAGATGCATACCAAAGCTCTTCCCATTCTATAACTTCCTTTAAAACAAAAAAATCTATTTAGTAGAAGGCCAGAGTTAGAGTCGCTCCAAGAACCGGAGTCGGAGCGGATTCTTACGAGAACACCACAACCCTGGGTAATAAGATGTCATTACCAAGTTTCTGCTCTGTATTTCCTATAGAGTAAATAAATTATTATTATGTATATCTGTAAAAGGTTTATATGGTAATTTACTTTTAGCTGTATCATACATACCACCTAATAGTAGTGATAGTGTTTATGATGCTCATATGCAAAATGTCATAGATTTAGCTTCTTCAAATTTAAATTCAGAGCTTATCGTGTTAGGAGATTTCAAATTCTTAGCAAATTGGCTTGGTCCTGTTCGCCTAATTCGGAATCTCTTATTTCTTCTAATGTAAATCAATCTTTTGAAATTAATGTTGTTGATGGATTTTTTTGTTTAAATTTAGGACAGGTTAATCGGTTTTATCACCGTTTATCAAAAATCTTAGACTTAGTATTTATAAGTCGTGATTTAAAGTATGTAGTAAATGAGTGTCTGACTCCTTTTTCGAAGGCTGACATGCATCACGTGCCATTAGAAATCTCTAATGAATTTTATATGTATTCTAAAATGATAAATTCCCGAAGTGGTTTCGATTTTGATTGCAGATACTAACTGGACTCAAATTTTCGATAACAAAAATGTTAAGGATTGTTATGATAAGTTCTTGCTACGGATTAATTATATTATTTCAAATAATGTGCCAACTTTAAAGCCTCGAATCTATAAATTGCCGTGGTACACTAAAGGTTTAAAAATATTAAAAAACCAGAGAAATAAGCAATACAAACTCTATAAAGTCACTGGTTGTTTCAATTATAAGGCATGTTATGGGCGTACCTTGCGTGAGTTTAATTTTTTGAATAAGTTTTTATACAAACAATATATTCTTAATTTTGAAACTAATATCAAAAGTAATCCAAAGCTGTTTTGGCAGTATGTAAATTCTAAAAGAACTAGCTCTGAATATCCTTCATGGACGTTTTTTAATGATCAAACTTCAAACTGTACTTCTGAAACTGTAAATCTATTTGCTGATTTCTTCAGTTCTAGTTTTGAGCCGGGTGTTTGCTTAAATAGTCGTATGCATTTTTCTAATTCTCCTCTTAGTTTTGTTATGTTAGAGTTATGATGTTTTGCACGGTATAAGTAGACTAAAATCGACCATTAGGATTGATTCTGACGGCCTTTGTGGGTTTTTCATTAAAACATTTGCTTTATCATTAGCTTTTACTTTGCTCTTTTTGTTTAATAGTTCGATTAAACAGGGTGTTTTTATTGATAAATGGAAAATTGCAGCAGTTACGCCTGTTTATAAATCTGGATCAAAAGATATCGTTTCGAATTACAGACCCATTTCAAAACTGTGTAATATTGCAAAAGTTCTTGAATATATTATATTTGATAAGATGTATTTTGCTGTCAAACCAATCTTATCACCATTTCAGCAGTATTGCATTTCTACTTTTGAACAAGGTTGTCAAGTAGATACTATTTACATAGATTTATCTAAGTCATTTGATAAAGTTTCTTATTCAATACTTATCCATAAGTTGAGGTTAATTGGTTTTCACGGAATTTTTCTGAAATGGTTAACTACATATTTATCTAATAGAATCAGTTTTGTATCTGTGGAGTATGTGAACTCATACGCTTATATTGCGTCTTCAGGTGTTCCTCAAGGAAGTATTCTAGGCCCGTTGCTCTTTATTCTTTATATTAATGCTATTTCATCTTGTATAAAGTGGTCAAGAATTTTGCTCTATGCCGATGATTTAAAATTATTTTTGTGCATTCAATCCATAGCAGATGTATTTCGTTTGCAAAATGATGTACAGAGTATTGCTAAATGGTGTTTGAAGAATTTTCTTGAAATTAATGTTAAGGAATGTTTCAAGTTTTCATATTTTAAATGCAGAAATCCGGTTTTATATGACTATATGCTTTTTGATCATAAACTAGTTAATGCCGATGAAATTGTTGATTTAGGGGTAATATTTGATTCGAAGTTTACATTCGTAAATCACATAAATTCTATTGTACCTAAAGCATACTCACTGTTAGCTTTTATTAAAAGGAATTGTAGAGATTTTGTAGATCCATACACAGTAAAGGTAGTTTATACGTCTTTAGTTAAAGCTAAATTAGAATATGCGTCCTTAATCTGGAATCCCTTTTATTCAATTCACATTTGTAGACTTGAAAAAATTCAAAAGAGATTTATATCGTTTGCTCTTCGCTCAACTAATTTTGCTCAACCTCTGCCTTTATATGTAGACAAATGTAGGTTAATTCATTTGAAAACGCTGGACAATAGAAGAACCTTATTATCTCAAGTTTTTCATCATAAGTTGGTTTCGGGCTCGATAGATTCATCGTGTTTGTTGGCACTAGTCGATTTTTGCTTTCCTACCAGAACTTTGCGTCGCTTTAACTTGTTTTGTTTACCTGTTCATAGAACGAATTATTCTCTTAATGAACCTATAACTAGAGCAATGAAAGAGTTCAATAGTATCTCCAATCAGAACATTGATTTGTTTGATTCATTATGTAATTTTATTAATAACTTAGATTTAATTTACTTTTAGATGTAAGAAATAGTCTGTAAGGAATTTGTACTTCCATAGACTTAAATAAATAAATAAATTACATTCCCTGATTCCCAAGACTACTATCGCCGCTTTTCTCGTTTTTACAAAGACCAAAGGACTCAAAACTCAATAGTGTTTTTTCTCAAAATTGTCCATACTTCCTTCAAATCAACAGGAATTCAAAACGAAAAATACAACACAAAGCAAATACAATTTGCATTTTTTTTCTTCCTCTCCCTCTCTTCAGCTTTCTGTGTTTTGTGTTGTGCCGCCATGCCATCCCAAGCTGTTCTGCTTTCCAAGGAGTAATACAAACATGCAAGTAGTCACAGGATAACAATCTGCTTAAGAGCCACGAACAAGTACAAACTACGGAACATTAAATCTGTTTTATTGGAAAAATGTGGAAGCGAAGCAGTGGAGGGCTTGCAACAAAATTACTTTTTAGTGCATTATCTATTCCCTTTCGGTATGTTGTTCGTTTTGTTTTTTTTTATTTTTTAGTTACTTGTGCCCTCAACCAATCTTAAGTAGTTTCATTAGGTTGCCATCAGTTTAATGTGCTTTGCCTGGGGAAGACAGTCGGTTGCATTAGAGTTGCATCTGTCGTTAAAGGAGTGTGTCCTTTGGCACCAACTAACCGATGTAATAGCATTCAACTGAATTCGAAAAAACCTTTAAAAAGTAAAACGACAACGTTTGTGTTTTTCGTACAAATGAATTCGTGGAATGGTTTTAAGGCTTCGATTAAAATTTTTATTGAGACTATGTAAATACAGAACGAAATTAAACTGTAATCGGAGAGCAATTGTTATCCCTACATATATTTATATTTTAACCTGGTTATGTCGAGGGCAAGCTTGGACAATTTTTAATGTTCAACTACAAAATTTCGTAAATGAGTTTTGACACCTAATCGGATAGTTGCATGTGGGTTAAATACGAGTATCATGTACGATAGTACAGAACATTTACCCTGTCATTTAGTCACCTGTAGGTATTTTTGTCATTTATCACACTGTGAGGCAGTTGTTTAGTGTCCTGCTCATTCGTTTAGAATAACGCCATGTTATGCATTCTACTTAACCGAATGCAATTGCATATGCGACAGCTTAGGATAGATATAATTTCACAGAAAACTGTATTAAGTATCGACTCTATGTGAGAAATGGATAAACGGAAACCAAGTTTCTTCTCTCCACCATAGGATGGGCGTATATATAAGTTTGCCATTCCGTTTGTAACATCTCGAAATATTTATCTACGACATTAAAACAATTCTAAAGGATACAAGATAAAGATAAAGCCGAAAAGAGCAAGGGCTTATAAATTACCAAATATATGTCTTATGATTGAGATATATTCATAAGACATATATCTGGCAATTTATAAGCAAGTAGCTCTTTTCGTTTGGACTGAATCGACGGACGTAGTTGTATTCTTTTGAATTTTTTTAAGGTCTGCATTAAAATTTCGATCGGCATTAAAAATTAACCTAATCGAAAGAAGCAAAACAAAGTTCCCCTTTGAGGAACTAAGAACAACTCTTTACCAATTTTTTGAACTTTTCCACTAATCTAATAAAAACTAGTTAAAAAAACTATAGTCGGACGTGGTCGACTGCATATACCCTGCACTTTTGGATGCTTAGAATGGCAAACCGACAAGAGTTTTAGGACCTCTAAGGGGGTATAAATTTACTCAGATTTTAGAACAAATGCCATATTTAAATTTGTAAGAAAATGTCATTGTTTTCGGTAAAATCGGTTATACCTATTTCCACAACTTCGGTGCGAGTATATGTGGAAGCTATTTTTAATTTTGAACCGATTTTCTTTAATTCTAGTAACATCCTTTGTCCTTTATCCAAAAATCCAATGTTTGCTAAATTTTATCAAGATTGGATGTAAGATGTGGCTTCCAGAAATAAACACATAAAATCGGATAAACACAATTCTAATGGGTGAACCAAGTAGAGATATTTTTTCAATAGCCTTTTTTTGTCAGATCACGTGTGAGTCGTGTCATGCTGTTATGTTTTTGTTTGTTTAATATTGTATGGCATTTCGTTAGGAAAGACTTACGCCTGAACAACGTTTACAAATCGTTCAACTTTATTAAGAAAATTCACGTTCTATGAGAAATGTGTTTCGTGCACTTCGTTCAACTTATGGTCAACATAATTGGCCTACTAAGCGTACTATTCGCAACACCATCACCCATCATTATTGGATAATATTCGAACGAAGAGACCACGTCCAGCAAGCAGTAAAGAAAAAGTAGTGGCCGTAGTTGAGAGTGTACACCAAGACCGTGGAGAGTCGATTCGGCGCCGTTCGCAGCAACTCGGACTGACGTATGGAACGTCTTGGCGCATTTTACGTCGACATCTTAAATTGAAAGTGTAAAAAATACAGCTTGTGCAAGAACTGAAGCCGCCCGACGTTCCCAAACGAAATCGCTTCGCTCTATGGGCTCTTGAAAAGTTCCAAGAAGATCCGACGTTTTCGAGCCAAATTATGTTCAGCGATGAGACCCATTTCTGGCTCAATGGGTATGTAAGCAAGCAAAATTGCCGCATTTGGGACGAAGAGCAACCAGAAGAGGTCCAAGAGCTGCCACTTCATCTAGAAAAAACAACGGTTTGGAGTGGTTTGTGGGTCGGTTGAATCTTCGGTTCATATTTCTTCAAAAATGATGCCGGTTAGAACGTAACCGTCAATGGCGACCGTTATCTTGTCATGATAACCGACTATTGTCTGAAATTGAAGCTCGTGATCTCAGCGACATTTGGTTTCAACAAGACGGCGCCACTTCCCACACATCGCATCAATCAATGGATTTATTGAGAGAACACTTCGGTGAGCAGATTATTTCACGTTTTGGACTGGTCCATTGACCACCAAGATCGTGTGATACCACACCTTTAGACTTTTTCCTGTGGGGATATGTAAAGTCTTAAGTTTATGCGGTCAAACCCGCTTCAATTCTGGCCTTAGAGCAAAACATCACGCGTGTCATTCGCCAGCTACCAGTCGAACGAGTCATCGAAAATTGGACTCAACGGATGGACCATCTGAGGCCGCGGTCAACATTTGATAGACATAATGTTCATCAAATAAATGCCAACAAATGTTCCTTCATTCCCCATTCAATTTAAATTTTCAGTGTTTTTCTTAAAACAAGTAGGAAATCTCGAAATGGATCACGCGTTACATCTTAACTTACTGCAGCCAAATTTCATGAAAATCGGACAAAAATTGCGACCTGTTGTTTCAGTAATTGTTTCATTAGTTTTATATCGACAGACGGACGGATGGATCAGCAGGTGATTATACGTTGCTCAGTAGTTAGGTCAAACATGTCTGGTGGTAGTTACTAGCATTTGCCATGACACTAGCTTATACTTAAAATACTCTTGCTACAGAGTGGCGCAGTTTATAAATACGAAGGCTGCTATATATATTTTTGGCCTAATAATAAAAATGGGAATATTTATCATCAAAAATGATTTAATTGTTTTTCAAAGTATTTCCCAGCATGATTTATACACTATTTCACGCGCTCAAACCAATTGTCGAAGCAATTTTTTCCACTCCAATTGAGACACCTCCAAAACATGGTTTTTGAACGCTTCAACAGCATCTTCTGGAGACAAAATCGTTGACCACGCATTTTTTTCTTGATGTGCGGGAATAAAAAGAGGTCATTGGGTGCCAAGTCAGGATTGTACGGCGGATGACCCATCAATTCGACGTTTTGGCCGGTCAAAAAGGCGCTGGTTTGAGCCGATGTGTGAGAGCTCGCATTGTCATGGTGTAATATGAATCGTCTTCTGGCAAATAAATTGTGGACCATTTGCTTCGAAGTGCTTCTTCCACGAACAACTTTCGTTGGATTTGGGTCGCCTTTGAAGACCCACACGGTCGATTGCCGTTTTGTTTCGGGCTTATACGCATAGATCCATGATTCGTCACCTGTGATCGTATTTTCGATCGTATTTTTTTTAAAATTTCTTTGCATTAATCGACACCAGCCTTTTTTTGAGCGATTGTTAAATTATGAGGGATACAACGAGAACAAACCTTATTAACGGCCAGGTGCTCATGCAATATCGAATTAGGCTGGTGGAAGAAATGTTCAAGGATGCCTTTATCTCACGGTATGTCACATGACGAGCTTGCAATTCACGCACAGCATCAATTCTCTCTGGCACAACGGCCGTTTTTGAACGACCTTCACGACCTTCGTCTTTTTGCGAGAGTCGGCCACGATTGAACTCATTAAAGCAGTTTTTCACAGTGGTATAGAATGGTTGTCAAAATATTCTAGGCACGTTTATGCTAAAAAAAATGTCAAACTTTCTAATGGAAATGTCAGATGGAGCCAGGCAACACTTAGTGTTGTCTAGGCCAGAAATAAATACAGCAAATTTAGATTTGGGTCAATTTGGAATTCGGATCGACTCGGATCGACTATATCGATAACTGCCATGTAGGCATAAAAATTTTGTCAAGAATCTGAGTATGACATTTATTCTGCGATTTAATATGATGTGAAGCCTTGACCTATAGATCTTAAGCTCCCAGGGCTCCAAATGAAACTGTCATTTCAAAGAATCTTACATTTATTTTATAATTTGGCAGAATTGGAGCTGTCGACAAATGAGCATTGTCCGTGGGTCTAAGGCCCAAAAATCGTCACCAAATGAATTGAGATATTAGGTTTCCAGAAACGGTGAACATTATCATTCAGTCGAAATATAAGTATAGACCCATATTTACGACGTTGATTAATTTGCAATTTGACCGGCCCAAAAACCCATATGTCACTATAGACATATGGGTATTAAATAAAAAACATATCGTCGCGTTTGAGAAAATCACATTAATTTTACAATTCGAAGAAATTTGAGGCCTTGACCATTGGATTTTAAGGGCGCTGAAAAAATGTTATTTCCAACATGGACAATGGGAACTAGTGGAATTGCACATATGGGTACTGGGGGAGAAATATGGTAGAAACTAGTTGAATTTTATAACGAATCTTAGTATGAAATTAATTTAACGATCTGGCTTAATTGAAGGCCTTGACCTATGGGCGTGGTCTATACATCTTCTTACCTTAAAACTTCCCCGTAAGGCAACGTTCAGAATCACAGATATTTTTTTACAAAAAATGCACCTATATTTAAGATTTGGGCCAATTGCACTCGGTCCGATAGGTGTCAAAAAGTTGCTTTGGGCTGAAGGAGGCTATGGAAAAAATATTTGTCACAAACCCAAAATGACATGAATTCTACGATCCACCGTTATCTGATGCCTTGTCTTATACTTCAGCGGTCCCTTATGTGACGAAAATGAGATCCCTTGTGTAATTTTATTTCCTGATTTATTTTCCCAATGGAATTTTCTGACTAATTTCAATAGGCTTTAACTTTAAAAATGGAGCTAAATTTTAGGCCCGAATCTACGGGCTCCGTAACAATGAACATGTGGTCTCCACAAAACAACGAAATTCACAAATCTGAAAAAAATAACGGTTCATAGAGCCCCAAAAATGTAGTTCGGTTAAACAAGGACCCACCAACAACAGCCATATACCCCGAGACTGTCAATGCCATACTACGAGTACAACGCAATGCATGGTGCAGAGTTTAAAGGCTTCGGCCCAGCTGAACATACGAATTGTCATAATTGTTTTTTTTATGTGCATCACTTCGTACAGACCATCAGTTCTTTAAAACGCGTTCCGGCTAGATATATTTGATGTCGGTATTAGACCCACACCGATTCCCGACAGGAATTTTATTCCTCGAAGTTTAAAATATATACGTCAGCTCGTATTATACAGGGTGCTGCGCGATAATTTGCGTTTTTGCATTGTAGGCTGTGGCGGTACTGTTGGTCGAAGAGAGTGCAGTGTGCATGGCTTATAGTGGCTGATGGGAGAGTTGTATTCGTCTGCGTTGCCATCATGCTTGGTTCACGTGAGGAGAGGTCATTTTGTGTTGAAGCAAATGCGCACTCGATTATTGCAGTGCAGCGTGCTTTTCGTTTACGATTCGCTGTTCCCCCCACGCGGACGTGTTACTGATCGCAATCTGTTGTAAACTGGGTAACTTCATTGAGAACTGCCGGGAATGTGTTATGTGTACGAAGGGGACCTGAGAGAATGATTACAATACCACAAAACATCGAGAGAGTTAGAACAGCAGTACTGCAATCTCCTAAACGCTCTGCTTGGAAGCAATCACTTGATGTTGGCATTTCCAGACGTTCGCTCTACCGGACTCTTCATGATGAACTGAATTTTCTCCCTTATAAAATGTACGTGGCCCAACAATTGTCAGCACGAGACAAGTTGCACGGCGGACTTCTTGTGAAGATATTCTTGCAACTATACCTCGTGACGCAATTTTGTTCTTTTCTGAGTGGCACACTTTCACGTCAGTGGGTGTGTAAACAAACAAAATATGCGGTCCCCTTCGGAGTGAAACAAACCCCAGAGAACTTCACCAGAGACCTCTGCATTCGGACCTCGTTTCTGTGTGGTGCGCCATATCACGAGTAGATATCATTGGCCCATAGTATTTCCTGAATAACCGTCTTGCCGTGCCTGTTAACTTCGAACGTTACTTGACTATGGATACAGGATTTTTTCAGCCGGCTCTTGAGGCAATGCAATTAGAGGATACGTGGTTCAAACAGGATGGTGCCACTGCACTCACAGCGAGGGTTACCATGATTTGTTTGAGCCGGATGTTTCCTGGACGGCTTATATCTTCGAGAGTGATATGAACTGGCCAGCACCCTTACCAGACTTAGCCCAATGCGTTTTTCTCCTTTGAGGTTACCTGAAGTCCAGGGTGTATATCGACCATCCAAAATACCTTGGAAGACCTAATTAACAATACTGAGGCTAAAATTGGCCGAATACCAGTCGACATGCTTGTTACAGTTCATGAAAACTTCAGAAAACGTATGTAGCAGTGTGTGGATAGCGAAGGTCGACATTTCCCAGATACACTATTTGAAATCATGTAATTTAATAATTCCCTTACAGCTCAATATAATTAAAATATTAAATAAATTTTTCTAATGTTTACTTTTTTTTCATTCCCAACTAAGCAAATTATCAAGCTCCACCCTATATTTAGCAACACGATGTCATACTAACCTGGATCCTGGGCTTTAGTGAAATAATGATCAGAAGATGGTAGACCTATGTACCACGAAGGGCTTGGAATCTGTGGGTGAACCCAAAGTCAAATACGACCGAATGACTTTTGCCGAATTACTTAATTGTATTGCAAAAACTTGTATGTGCGACTAAGGCGTGATCCCATGCCAAAACTCTAAAACAACTTAGTACTTCTAACCCCTGAGAAGAATTCAAATTTTATAACTCAGATTTTCTACATAAGAAACTGCAGGAGCTATTTGCAGTGTCGTCCTTAAAAAACTAGAGGAACCATTACACTTTACACCTCTCTTGGAAGTAGAATCCACGATGTATGCTAATAATTTATTAGAGTGCCTATGGGAGTGCCCTTTTTGAGGTACTCCTTCTTCAAAAATAATCAAGCATTGTTTTCTTCTTTTAAGCTAAATGTTTTAAAGCTATAAATCTATCTGTATGGCCCTACTCCTTCTGACACCCATGCCAAACAATCTAGGCGCAAGGCTCATTATGACGAGGGATACTCTTGAACTCGTCAGTTACATTTTAGAGTAGCAATTCCAAGAATTTTCCCAAAGTCATGATTTATTTTTTTTAACCTATTTTACTACGAGGGACATCTGCCATATGCTTTCTATAAACAGGTTAAACAAAATCACGGCCAGATAGGAGCACTTTAACCTTTTTGTTTGCAATGAAAATGAAATTTACCACAAGGCACCGTTTTGAAGATCATTTGTTAAACGTGATTAAATTTCTTAACACCCACTGAAAGGGAACAAAGAAAATCTAGGTGAAATCATATCACTGCTGTATATTTACATACACATATACAGGCATACACATATAAGGTACAAATGTATACATGGGGCATACTCGTATTCACATGTCCATACATGTGCCTTTGCCACAAACGTCCTTTATTCCGTCATACATTTGTAGAAATGCATTTACATACTCGTATATATGTACCCGTATATATCCTCATGTACATATGTAATGTTTTGATAGGTTGTTCTTGTACATATTGGGATACTCGTACAAGTACAGACATGCCACAAAGCAAGAGATATTTCGGTGTCCTTCGCTTGTACAATTTAACATCGCATACAAAAATGTGCGGCACTGGTGTCGACATACTCGGGTACATTCGCCAATTGAATATAAGAGCAATTCCGGAATTTTTTGACCCAAAATTGTTTAATGTGAATGTTACTTGGAAACAAATAAAGGCAATTGGACAAATAAAGTTCAGGGTTTTGTAAACGGTGTCACGCTCTGATTATCCAATCATATCGTAATTAGAGTGTCCAAAGCCGAAAACCAACATTCCGGTTTTTATGTCAAAACCCGCAGTCGGTTTCTCAAAAATAGGTTAAACCGACATGTCGGTTTACTAGGTTTTCTGCTATCAGTTTTTTTGTGCTTCCAATGGGTGATTAATTTTGAGGTTCCCTCATTTTTTAAAGAAAAAAAAACACAGAAAATTCAAATTGAATGGAAAATTTTTATTATTATTTGAAAGAACATTCTTTGGCATTTATTTTTTGAAGATTATGTCTATCAAAATTCGGCCGTGGCTACGTCTCAGATGGTCCATTCGTTGAGTCCAATTTTCGATGACTCGTTCTAGCATTTCGACTGGTAACTGGCGAATGACACGCGTGATGCTTTGCTCTAAGGCCTAAATCGAAGCGGGTTTGTCCACATAAACTTTAGACTTTACATACACCCACAGAAAAAAATCTAACGGTGTTATATCACACGATCTAGCTGGCCGATCGACCGGCCCAAAATGTGAAATTATCTGCTCACCGAAGTGTTCTCTCAATAAATCCATTGATTGATGCGATGTGTTGGAGGAGGCGCTGTCTTGTTGAAACCAAATGTCGTCGAGATCACGAGCTTCAATTTTAGGCATCAAATATTCGGTTATCATGGCACGATAACGGTCGCCAATGACGCCTACGTTCTCACCGGCATTTTTTTTTTTTTTTTGAAGAAATATGGACCGTTGTTTTTTCTGGAAGCAATGACAGCTCTTAAACCTCTTCTGGTTGCTCTTCGCACCACATGCGGCAATTTTGCTTGTTTACATACCCATTGAGCCAGAAATGGGCCTCCTCGCTGAATAAAATTTGGCTCGAAAACGTTGGATCTTCTTGGAACTTTTCAATAGCCGATAGAGTGAAGCGATGTCGCTTGGGAACGACGGGCGGCTTCAGTTCTTGCACAAGCTGTATTTTGTACGCTTTCAATTTAAGATCTCGACGTTAAATGCGCCAAATCGTTCCATACGTCAGTCCGAATCGACTCCACGGTCTTGGTGTACTCTCTCAGCTACGGCCGCTGCAGTTTTTTCACTGCGTGCTGGACGTGGTCTATTCGGTCGAATGTTATCCAATAGTGCATGCTGGGTCTCAAGATGGGTGATGGTGTTGCGAATAGTACGCTCAGCAGGCCGATTATGTTGACCATAAGTTGAAGTCACAGAACTTAAATTTTCGTTAAAAAGTTGAACGATTTGAAAATTTGTTCAGGCGTAAGTCTTTACATGATGAAATGCCAAAAAATACTAAACAAAAATTACATAACTGCATAAAAATGGCGCACACATGATCTGGTTATTGAAAAAAGTATATCTACTTAGATCACCCTATATAAGTAAGTTTTTTGGAACAAGGACGGACGCAAATGACATCCATTTTTTTACTTAGTAGGGACATAAATACTGTTACACACGTTTTTAAAATAAAAAGTACTGAATGTTTTTGGACCAAATATTTTTTAATATATTTATTGATGTATGTTGTATCCAAAAAGAATCAACTTATTCCAAATGTCCGCCTATTGCATTTACACACGCCTTAAGTCGCACTGGTCAGTCGTCAATAGCTGCATGAACCTCGTCCATTGGAAAATTGGTCACAGCTTGAACCAAAGCAGTCTTAAGAGATTCAATGTTGGGGTATCTTTTGTGACAAATCTTGTCATTTAAAACCGTCCACAGTTTGTAATCCAATGGGTTTAAATCTGGAGTGCCTGAGGGCCATTCTTCAGAGGAAATGAACGCTGGCAAATTGTTTCGAAACCAGGCCTGGGACAATTTAACTTTATGGGCCGGCGCAGAATCCTGCTGGAAAGTCCATGGCTGGTTTTGGAACAGGGAATTGTTAAGAGGCATACTGTGAGATAGATTCATACTTTGGCATTTCTTACACCAGCATACATTCGATATTGCATGAACACCTGGCCGTAAAAAAGGTTTGTTCGTGTCGATTGGTTCATAGAAATTTTGAAAAAAAACGATCGCGGTGCTTCAAAAGACTTTTATAATATTGTCACAGGTGGCGAATCATGGACCTATGCGAATGAGTCCGAAACAAAACAGTAATTGGCCGTGTGGATCTTTGAAGACGAGCCAATTATAACGAAAGTTGTTCGTGGAAGAAGCACTTCGAAGCAAATGGTCGTCTGTTTCTTCGGCAAACTTGTCATGAGGCGACAGTTCCGCTTGAGAAACGTAGGGCGGTCAATTCTGAATGGTACATAATAATTTGTTTGCCTGAAGTCTTTGGAGAAATTCGAAATACGAACAAGAGAAGACGAATCATTGTACACCATGACAATGCGAGCTCTCATACATCGGCTCAAACCTGCGCCTTTTTGACCGTCCAAAACATCGACTACAGATGAAACTAACGGGTTTTCCAATGTTTGAGGGTGCGTTGACATAAAGATACAAAATTGTTATGTCCCTAACAATTTTGTATCTTTATTTCAACGCACCCTCAAACATTTTTAATGATCTTTTAGCGTCAAAACGTTAGTTGATGTCCACGTTTTCATCATGGTAAAGTTCACTCATGTGCACTTACGGAAATCATTAATAATTACTACCGAAATTCTATGTCTGTGACTTTTTCAAAATTTCACGAAAATACAGAATTTCATCGAAAAATTATCTTCAGCTGATTTCTGGCTTAGTGGTTTTGTGTATGCGTTATTGGACCTAAACAAACCCTCTTGCATCAAGAGCCACAATTGCATCCGCAAAAAAACACTGTGTGGTGTGGTTTTCTGATTATTTCGTGTTTCCAAATTTAAACAAATTTCTCGGAGCCAAAAAATTTTCGTCCAATAGCGAGGTTATTGCTGAAACTGAGGCATATTTTGAAGGTCTTGAAAAATCTTATTTTTCGGATGGAATTAAAAAACTTGAAAAACGTTTGATGAAGTGTATTGAGTTGGAAGGAGATTATGTTGAAAAATAAATAATAATAATTCCAAAAAAACGGTTCTTTTTATGTTAGGCCAGTAACTTTTGCGGTCGCACTGAAGATTGTTTAACAGGACATGAAGAATTTTACCGAAAAGTCGCGTTTTGAAGCTTATATTCATCTCGGTGGATATGTCAATGAGCAAATTTGCCGCAAATGGGGTTCAGAGAAGGCAAAGCATCCACAACGAGTCACTGTTTGATGTGGAGTTTGGGCTGGTGGCATCATTGGGCCATTTTTCTTCGAAAATGACAATGAGACGCCGTTACCGTTAACGGTGTGCGTTACAGCGTCATGTTCAACGAATTTTTGTTTCCAAAATTTCAAGAGGATGACATGTACGAATTTTGGTTTCACCAAGACAGGGCCACATACACGTCACACAACCAACGCTACCCTCGATATTTTTCGAACCGTTTTGGAATATCTAATATTCAGCCGAAATTGTGATGTCAATTGGCCGCCTCGGAACTTTGATTTGAGCCCTTTGGATTAGTTTCTGTAAGGAGCCGTAAAGGAGAAATGTTTCGCAAACCATCCAGAAAGATCAATATTAAAGCGTTAGAACATGAAATTGAAATTGTCATTGAAGAGATTCGACCCGAAACAATCGAAAATGTACTGAATAATTTGGTTGATTTGATAAGATACTAACTAGCCAGTTGTGGTGTGAATGGAATTGTGTGTTCATTAATAAATGACAGAGTTTAACCTTTCCAATAAAACCAGAAATTATTAGTTCTTTTTTACCGCTGATTCAAATTTAAAATGTTAATTGGCCTACCCTGTAGATTCTTACCACTCATTTTTCAAATATAAGGACACTCCGATAGGAGAAAATTTATTTCAAACCATGTTTACGTATGGGATACCATTTAAACGTGTACGTCTTTGCAGAATGACAATAGCCCCAAGTTCTATGTTAAATTTTAAAAATGACAAGAGGTCTCAGACAGAATGACAGCTTATCGTATAACTTCTTTAGTAGAAAAAAACCTACAAAACGCAAAAGTTAATAGAACGGGCACAATTTACACCAAGGGCCACATCCTTCTCGAGTATGCTGGCGAAATTTGCATTGTCGGCAGACTAGAGCGAGATGTAACTGAAGCTTTTTGAAAAATTGAATTAGTGTCGTCTAAGATGGGTCTGATGGTAAATGAGGACAAGACCAAAGTGGTTCTGGCAACTGCTAGAGATGCACTAAAACGAGAGAAAAACGAAATTGTTTCGGTCGGCAGCAACATCAAAGTAGTAGAGGAATTTCTATACCTCGGATCCGCCAAAACCCAATAGAAAAATGTCAGCACTGGAATAAAAAAAGGATGTGTTAGCAAAAAGATGTTATTTTGGGCTCTGTAAACAGTTTTTGAATAGAGCCCTCCCTCAAAACACGACAATACGTTGATACTACCTGAGTTTTTTTATGGCACCATGGGCACAATCAAAAGCGGGTGGTCTTTGAGAGAAAAATCCTTTGTTAAATCAACGAACCAGCTGCGTGAACATTGAGTATAGTCGGAAGAACCCAAAGCTGTTTAAATGTATACCGACATGAATGTAGTTAACATCAAAATACAACGATTACAGTGGCTTGGACAAACTGGTCTAATGGAAACAAACGCTCCAGCCAGAAAGGCGAAGACGATAATTACCATGAAAAGCGCATACAGTGAAGAACGAGACTCCAGTAGAGATGCCAAGTAGAGGATAATGCGAAGATCCCTGAGACTAGAAACTTGAGAAAGCATGCCCTAACGGAAGTGCTTATAAATCAATTTTTATCGGGCCAGGACCAACTAGTGGTTGTGGAACCAGCCTAAGTAAGTAATTACTTAGTATGGACATAAATACTGTTACAACATTGAACACACCCATTTCAGTAGTAGAACTGAACATACCCCGTTAATGTTATATGGGGTTTGAAAGCTTACCTCAATAGCGTTAGTATGTAACGGGATTTTAAAATTGTTTCAACTTTCATCATGGAGTGGTCAGATAATGAGAATCGTATCGCTGTAATACCGCTTTTCAAGTGTGAAATGAAAATAGCGATATTTTCAAAACTCTCCGGCCACTAGGGATTAGCCGCATGTTTGTCTACCGATGCTTAAAACTGTTTGAGGAGACTGGAGATGTAAAAGACCTTCACCGGTCGGGCTGCCCACGCTCTGTTCGAACACCGCATGTCATCAAAGCTGTTAAATCAAGAATTCACAGAAATCCGCCATGAAAATAGAAAACCATGGCCCGTGAGATGAATATCACGCAAAAGTCCCTGAGTCGAATCATTAAAAAAGACTTGGGGCTTGGGACTTTCAACCGACGTACCGGACATTTATTGACTGCAGCTTTAAAAAAATAGGATTGAAAAATGCAAACGTCTTTTGGTGAAGCAAGCTGATAACTTGCACAGAAAAATTTTGTTCAACGATGAAAAAAATTTTACCGTTCAGGAAAAATTTAACAAGCAAAACGATAGAGTATATGCGTGGTCATCTAAGGAAGCATCTGAACTGATCCCAAGGGTGGAAAAGGGTCATCACCCAGCTTCATTCATGGTTTGGTGGGGTGTCTCTTACGATGGGGTCACTGACCTGAATTTCTGCGAACAAGGAGTCAAAACATCGGCCAAAGTTTACCAAGAAACCGTTTTGGAAGCTGTTGTGAAGCTTCTTAACAATTCCCTGTTCCCAAACCAAAACATTGACTTTCCAGCAGGATTCTACGCCAGCCCATAAGGCTAAAACGTCCCAGGCCTGGCTTCGAAACAATTTGCCAGCGTTCATTTCCTCTGAAGAATTGCCCTCAGGCAGTCCAGATTAGAACCCATTGGATTACAAATTGTGGACGGTTTTAGAGGACAAGGTTTGTCACAAAAGACACCCCAACATTGGATCTCTTAAGACTGCTTTGGTTCGAGCTGTGGCCAATTTTCCAACAGACTTAGTCATGTCCGCCTGCCCATTTACATCACGATTCAGTCCAAACGGGAAGAGATAGAGTCTTACCAGATATGTAAGTATACACTGGTTTAAATGCTTCTCACTTTGTAACTCTCTTACCGTTGCTGCCGCTGCTTAAAGAAAGTAAACTCCCCTACTTTAGGGACTTTAGACACTTAGCTAATAAATCTATACAGTCAGTATACTCGTATAAATAACTCGAAGTAGCATTCGAAGATTGCTCTCGTAAGTTCGAACGGAATTACCCTGGGCTGTATATCTTGAAATCTTCCACAAACTAATGTATGTGACAACCCCAGGACACTGTTGAGAGCTTACCTGCATAAACCAGCAAAAATCTATCGTTCAAAGCACTATACGTGTCCAAAACTGCATCAATTTTTAAAAGGGGTCGATGGAGTTGGGAATTGCGCTTACCAAAATGTTGGAATGCAGCTGTACGAATGAATCGGTGTGAGTCCTGCATATTCGATATGTCTGTGCAGGACGAGAAAAAACAAAAACTTCACAACGGAAATTCTTGGTTAACACGTTCTCTGCAGTTGTTGTTGTTGCTGGTGTGTTCACACATAAACACTCACACACACACATACACTGTCATGTTTCAAATTGAATAAATATTTCAATGTTTCGTTGCTAACAAAAATATTCAAGTTGCTGTTGTTGTCTTTTTCATTTGTCCCAGTTCTGATTGTAGTGGCTTTGTTTCGCTTCAACAGACTGTAACTGGCATTACCATGTCCCAGTTGAAGGTGGGAGTGGCACTGCTTTTGTGCCACTGACGACGATTGCTGAGGTAATCGTGGCAACTGCAGTTGCAGTGCTATCTGGCATACGAAAACGGAAAATGCTGCAGAAAAATTCTTCAACAGATTCCAGCATAAGCAGTGTATCTCAGGACATACGATTTATCCCGTGGTGTTAACCCAACATTTTAAAAGAAAACTACAATAATATTATTACCATGTGTCCTCCGTACTATATACGAGTACATGACTGAATGACAAATGAGATGATACCGTAGCGTAATCATGATTTATGAAATTATAACATTCAGCATGACTCAGATTAAATAAACCAAAACAGTATAATCATGCTAAACGAAATGGGATGAAAACTTCAGTTCAAAGTTGAACATTAGACTTTTTGCATTACATAAACACATTTGACAAAACAGATTTAAGTAAAAAAAAGAAGAAAAAAAACGGAAGGGGCGACTATGGGATGCCCTACACCACTCTGTTTTTGAAAATACTCAGCCCTTATGTTTAGAGACTGAGCAAGGCCGTAATTAATATCGGACTTCCAAAGTGAAGGGAATATCATTTATTTTATTAAGTGTCCAAAAACCTGCACGCAGAGAAAAAACATGGTTACTACATGGTCACAGCAATAATATGTTCTCCGCAATAAAAGTATGTTCGTCGCAACTATAGCATTGTTAACTGAATTTATTTTTGACAATAGTATAATTGCTGCAATATTAATATTGTCGAAATGTAAGAATAGTATTATTGCCAAATTCAAAAATGAAAATATGGTTATAGCAACAATATAAATATGGTTGGTGCGACAAAAGTATTGTGTTTTGCGTTTTATGTTAACAGTAATATGATTACGGCAATTAATTTAAATATGCTTTTAAGAACAAATGTTATTGGTACGGATCTAATGCAATAATAGGATTTTTTTTATCGAAATAAAAATTTTCGAAACAAGCAGCTTTGGCTTTATTTAATTGAAGTATTTTTAATAAAAACGCTTACGTTTATTTCAACTTATTTTTTCTACTGTGAAATAAATCACTCGTATTACTTAGAATTTAATGTATTTTTGAATAATTTTCATAATTAAAATCTATTGTTGACAATTTAAACCAATTCTAATAAATAATATTGGGGATCATAGTATAATTGTGTGTGATCATACTATGGTTGTAGAGATCAGAACATGGTTGCGTGTGAATCGTACTATGGTTGAGAGGATCATACTATAGTTTTATATGAAACATACTATGGTTGTGAGGATCATACTACGGTTTTGGAGATCATAGTATGGTTGAGTGTGAATCATACTATGGTTGTGGAGATCATAGTGTGGTTATGTGTGAATCATACTATTGTTGTGAGGATCATAGTATGGTTGTATTTGAATCATACTATTGTTGTGAGCATCATAATATTATTGTACCACAACCAAATACTCAACAATAGTATTATCCTCTTCGAATATTGTCACCACAACCATACTTTTTTTTGCGTGTCGGGTTATAAAAAAACGGTATTCCGGTTTTTTTCAAAACCGTAATTTGAAAAAACCGATTGTCGGGTTTTTTAAAGTAAATAACCGGCATTTACCGACATTTCGATTTAAGCCATTTACCTAAGAATGGAAAATATTTTCAGATTGAAAAGTTCAGGAATAATGCCCCTGAATGGTTTTTTAATTTATACATATGTTAAAAGTAAGGTCATATTTTAAATTTGTGACATTTCATTGTTGTAGGTTAGTTTTTCGGATATAGGGTCCATCACTAAAACTTAGCCAAACTGCAAAAATGCTTTGTGGGAAATTTTTAAAGTTATTTTAAAGCCATGGATATGGAAATCAATTTTACCGACAATTTGCATGGGGACTACAATAAAAAATAAGCCGGGTCAAGGTTGGTTGTTTGTAATTCGTAATACTTAGTAGGGAGATAAATACTGTTACAACATTGAACACACCCTTTTCAATAGTAGACCTAAAAATACCCCGTTAATGTCATATGCATTTTGAAAGCTAACCTCATTAGCGTTAGTCTGCAATGGGATTTTAAAATTGTTTCAACTTTCATCATGGAGTGGTCAGATAATGAGAACCGTATCGCTGTAATAGCGCTTTTCAAGTTTGAAATGAAAAAAGCGATATTTTCAAAACGCTCCGGTCACTAGGGATTAGCCGCATGTTCGTCTACCGATGCATAAAACTGTTTGAGGATACTGGAGATGTAAAAGACCGCCACCGCTCGGGCCGCCCACGCCCTGTTCGAACACCGCATGTCATCAAAGCCGTTAAATCAAGAATTCACAGAAATCCGCTCCGAAAACAGAAAATCATGGCCCGTGAGATGAATATCACGCAAAAGTCCACGAGTCGAATCATTAAAAAAGACTTGAGACTTGGGGCTTTCAAACGACGTACCGGACATTTATTGACTGCAGCTTTAAAAAAAATATAATTGAAAAATGCAAACGTCTTTTGGTGAAGCACGCTGATAACTTGCACAGAAAAATTTTGTTCACCGATGAAAAAAATTTTACCGTTCAGGAAAAATTTAACAAGCAAAATAATAGAATGTATGCGCGGTCACCTAAGGAAGCATCTGAAATGATCCCAAGGGGGGAAAATATTTATCACCTAGCTTCAGCCATGGTTTGGTGGGGTGTCTCTTAAGATGGGCTCACTGACCTCCATTTTTGCGACCAAGGAGTCAAAACATCGGCCATAGTTTACAAAGAAACCGTTTTGGAAGCTCTTGTGAAAACTCTTAACAATTCCCTGTTCCAAAACTAGCCATGGACTTTCCAGCAGGATTCTGCGCCAGCCCATAAGGCTAAAACGTCGCAGATCTGGCTTCGAAACAATTTTCCAGCGTTCATTTCCTCTGAAGAATGGCCCTCAGGCAGTCCAGATTTGAACCCTTAAAAATTGTGGACGGGTTTAAAAGACAAGGTTTGTTACAAAAGATACCCCAACATTGGATCTCTTAAGACTGCTTTGGTTCGAGCTGTGGCCAATTTTCCAAAGGACGAGGTTCGTGCAGCTATTGACGATTGGCCAGTGCTACTTAAGGCATGTGTAAAGGCAAAAGGCGGATATTTTGAATAAGTAGATTCTTTTTGGATACAATATACATCAATAAATATATTAAAAAATATTTGGTTCAAAAACATTCAGTACTTTTTATTTTACAGCATAAAACGTGTGTGACAGTATTTATGTCCCTACTAAGTATTCAAATATGATTTATTTCGGATTTAACATAGATTGAAATTGGATTTAATATGGAAGTTCTAGATTGGTTGTATGTTACATCGGAAGAGATCCTTTTGTATCTGAGGTAATTACTAATTGATCGTTACGACATGTGTTGAATTTCATCAATTTAGTTTAAGACATTAAAGACATAAATAATCTTATGTCCGATTTTAATAAAAGACAAAAGCCGTTGTCGAAAAAACGTTCTTCTGCCAAATTTCACGTATTCCGTATCTTAAAGTTATGAATTTTCTTTGCCTTTAAACACAACTTTCAAAAAACCTAAAACCTCAAAACCCGACAGCAAAAAACCGAGTAAACCGACATGTCGGGCTTACGCTATTTTTAGGAAACCGACTGTCGGGTTTGCTCTTAAAAACCTGTATGTCGGTTTTCGGTTTCTGTTTTTTACATTATGGTTGGGGCTATATAAAACATTTGCCAATATGACCCAATTTTAGCAGGACTATCTGAAGGTTGGACTTAACACGCTATGCTTTTGTAGTGGCAGGACTTCAAATCGGGAAGGTGGTTAAACTTAGGTAGGAATGGTTATGTGGAGAGGTCCCTCCCTTTGTGCGCAACGATATAAAAAACATGTACTAGACCCTATTGGAACACATTGACTGAAAAGTACGTTTCGTCACTACGAGGAATATTAAAATATTTGCCTTTAAATTATCAACCAGACTATTTTTTTACTTTTGAAAGAGGAAGATTACTTCACTAGCTAATAAGATCCGGTTTGTTGTTGTTTGTCATAGAGGGGAGGAATATTAAGTCAACGAAGTTAAAGCAAACACATAACCGTCAATTTTTTGCTTAAACAGCAAAAGTCTGATTGTATCTAATGAGAACGCCGATGACGTCAACATTCCGACCACCAACTATCCCTTAATTTTTGGGACACATTAGACAGACTTTTTGAATATTCGGCACAGGTCAGAGCTATCTGGGATAACATGCAAAGTTAAAAGTAGGTCCTCAAGTCTGCCGATGGAAATGACTACTTTGCAGCTGATGAAGAAATCTTGTTGACCCCTTAAGATACAGAACGGTCTGTGGCGAAATGTGAAGCGCCTGCGGGGACGTGGGTATGAAGCAGTGGAAAAAAGTTAAACCTGTCCTACGAACTTAACTGGTGTGACTTCTCATGTTATCTGGAACCATCTACATGAGGTGATAAAGCTCCCTAACGTCTAAGAGGTATCTGTTTATTTGAAATGTATCTGCGAGTGTGTCGACCTGGTTGATCAGGTATGACTTTCACTATCGATATAGAGAGGTCCAGTACTACAAGCAAGAGCCAATATCACCAGGTCTGGACAACATTTATTTTGATGAAGCTAAAGCAGGAATATTGTGATTAAAGAACATCGCCCAAAGATTTCACCAGAGGAAAAAACGCTACGTTGACGAATGAAATTAGAAACCACATAATGCGCTTCATCACTTTAATTATTCGAACAAGTCCTAGGTATCTTTGGAAGCATCCAGGTCTAACAGGGCGACTTCTTTAATTAGACATCGAAACTGATTTTTATCCACGTATTTTGATTAAAACGACAGATGGACAGGCGGATGGATGGTCATCGCTTGGAGAAATCCAATAGCGATTCCAAAAGTGGAACCTCAGAATGGAAACCCTGAGACGTAGTTGCGGCCAACCTTTGAAGGTAATTATATTCAAAAATAAATGCCATAAAATGTCCTTTCGATTTTCCATAAAAGATTCCACACTTGATATGAATTTTTATATTATTTTTTGTTTTGAAAAAAATACCTCTAGATGGATCACCCTATATATTTCTGGCCTAGGCAACACTAACTGTTGCCTGGCGCCATCTGACATTTTCATTGGAAAGTTTGACATTTTTAAGCATAAACGTACTCAGGACGTTTTGACGTACGACCATCATTTGAGTCGTTTACAGTGACTTGAAAAAATCAATGTGGCAAAAAAAATGGAATTATCTGGTAAACATTTACGTACGATATTTTTCACAACTTTCGACGTGGATTATCACGACAATAGTGCAACCTTAATTTTTGTATGGCGAAGAAGCACCATCCAATAGCACTGTGAAAAACTGATTTAATGAATTCAATAGTGGGCGACGCTCGCTCAAAGACGAAGGTCGTAAAGGTCGTCCAAAAACGGCCGTTGTGCTAAAGAAAATATTGAAGCCGTGCGTGAACTGATAATAAAAGATCATCATGTGACATACCGTGAGATAGAGGCATCCTTGGGCATTTCTTCCACCAGCATTAATTCGATATTGCATGAACACCTGGCCGTAAAAAAAGGTTTGTTCTCGTTGGACTCCGCTCAATTTGACAATCGTTAAAAAGAGGCCAGTGTCGATTGGTGCAAAGAAATTTTGAAAAAATACAATTGCGGTGCTTCAAAAGATGTTTATAAGATAGTCATAGGTGACGAATCAGGGACCTATGCAAAACAGCAATCGATCGTTTGGGTCTTCGAAGACGAGCCAAATCGAATGAAAGTCGTTCGTGGAAAACTCACTTCCAAGCAAATGGTCGCCTGTTTCTTCGGCAAAACTGTTCATGTGGCGACTGTTCCGCTTGAGCAATGCAGGAGGTCAATTCTGAGTTTTGCATCACAATTTGTTTGCCTGAAGTCTTAGGAGAAATTCGAAAAACGAACAAGAGAAGCCGAATCTTTGTGCACCATGACAATGCGAGCTCCCACACATCGGCTCAAACCATCGCCTTTTTGACCTGCCAAAACGAATTGATGGGTCATCCACCGTACAGCCCTGACTTGGCACCCAATGACTTCTTTTTGTTCCGGCACATCAAGAAAAAACTGCGTGGTCAATGATTTTCGTCGCCAGAAGATGCTGTTGAAGCGTTCAAAAACCATGTTTTGGAGGTGTCTCAATCGTGGTGTAAAAAGTGCTTCGACAATTGGTTTGAGCGCAAAAAGTGTATAATTCATCCTGAAGAATACTTTAAGATATTGAAGACAAAAGGCGAATTATGGATAAGACACTGGGCCGGGATCTACTGGCCATTTCCGAATGGAGTCGAGTGAATAGAGTAGATTTTAATGCGCGTAAGACACAGTGCTGCTTGTTGTCTCACAAGCGATTTGCTGACCCAACAATATCGTCAATTTCTATTGATGGTACAGATATTGAACAATCAGAAGCTCTTGATGTTCTGGGCATGAAAATAAAATGTGACGCTCTTTGGGCGAGACATGTATTCGAAGTGTCGATAGAACCACTTAAGTGCATAGGCCGCTTTAAAACGGTGCAAGAAATATTTCACTCCTACTGATCTTTTCAATATCTATACAACTTTCATCAGGCCGAAGATGGAATACAACTCCCATATATGGGAAGGTGCTCCAAAATCATCCTTGGAGCTACTTGACCGTGTTCAAAGTAGAGCGATGGTGCTGATAGGTGACAGTAGGGTATCCAACTCTATTGTTTCCCTTGAGCATCGTCGGAATGTGGATTGCGTGACGCTGTTCTATCGTTACTTACCAGATATCCGTCGCCTTATTCCTGACGTGAGGATGTTTGGCAGGGATACGCGACTTTCAAGGAATTCACACCCGTTTGTTATCGATTGGCCAGTTGACCGCACTATACACTACAGATCAAATTCGTTTTTCGCTCGTACAGTCCGTATGTGGAATCGACTTCCGGCAAAAAAATTTCCCACTGATTGCGACATCCAGAAGTTCAAGGCAAGCGTCAATAATCATTACTCCCTCTTTCCCCCTTCCTTTACTTTCCACTCGCCAACGCAATGCACCGCATGTATAGGGGGCATCCACTGAGTGGTGGTTATTTAAAAAAAAAAAGTATATATATATATATATATATATATATATATATATATATATATATATATATATATATATATATATATATATATATATATATATATATATATATATATATATATATATATATATATATATATATATATATATATATATATATATATATATATATATATATATATATATATATATATACATATATATATATATATATATATATATATATATATATATATATATATATATATATATATATATATATATATAGCAGCCCTCGTATGACTCAGGTTGAGGAAGCCAACATTACGTGTGTCATTAACGCCATACCGCTTGAAATGCTCGAACGATTTATTTAAAAGTGGACCATCAGAATGGACACCCTGAGGCGTAGTTGCGGCCAAAATTTGAAGGACTTACATTCAACAAATAAATGGCAAATTTTGTATTTGTTTTACTTGTATTTAAAAAAAACTCCTCTGGAATGATCACCCGATATCTCCTATTAGAGTTTCTCTCCTGGGAATTACTGCCCGAGAAGTCCCGGGCATTCTGTTAATTTTCAATTTTCTGAGAAGTCCGGATTAATTTCCCTGGAAATTCAGTATTTTATATAACCACAGTCATGACCTTACCATGTTGATTAGTTTAGAAGAAATTGAGCTATGGATTGAAGATAATGTAAACATTCTAACAGATCTAGTAAATATTGTAAAACTAAATTAGCTGTGAAATCGCTTTACCAAGTGAATATGATTTTGTTTAGACGCGAATGCAATATTAAATTTATTTTCATTTCTCATCAGCCTTTGGGCAAAAATTTAATAGACACGCTACTTTAAACTCTACTAAAAATTATATTTTAAAGATCCAACAATTTTTAATCACAACAATAGAGTTTATTTCAAACGCTTCAAAACGAAATGTACTGGCGTACGCGACAGCACTGGTGTATACTCGTACACATAGTTGGACGTTATTTCTTTTACTGGCATTATTACAGATAGTTCAGTTAAGGATATTTCAAGTGATGCCATAACAAACAGAAATCAAAATGTCTCGCGGATTAAAAATTGATTACCTTTTAACTTAAAAAAAGGAATTTAAAGTTTTAAAAAGCAATTGGAAAAGTTCCGGAACACGTTACCTATTTATTGAATGCTCTTCTGACAATAAAGGCAACATCAGTGGAAAGCAAAAGAATATTTTCTATCACTTGGCAGCTTGCAAATAAAATTAGAAACAGACTGTCTGATAATTCCATTAATGTTCTTTCAGTTCTAAAAAACGTATTTTCAAAATCAATTTAATTTAATTTTACTGTGAAGCGTGAGTTATTCATATTTACTTTAAAATGTATTTTTTTACTTCCCTTACTTTTACTACCCTCTATGACAAACAAAAAAACCCGATCTTATTAGCTTGTGGAGTAATTTCTCTTTCAAAAGTGAATTTTTTTGTTTTGTTTTTGTGTCAACTGCAGCTTGTGCTATATTTGATCTCATGAATTAAAAAATAAATAAAAATGTACATACCGTAAAATCGCATAGATTGTTTTCCTTTTTTGTTAAACAATCTATGCCTGGGAATCCCAGGAAATGCAAAAAATCTTCCGGTTTCCTGGGAACTAAAAAGTCCATGTCTACTATACAAAGGATCAACCAAAAATTACGACATATTACTTTGGAATTAGGGGTCATATACTCGTACTAAAACTATTGAGTGAAAATAGAGTGGTGAGGGTATTATGTACTTGATTGACTTAAGGCATTTCTTACTCGTTAATTTTGTTAAAATTGTCTGTTGTTCTCTTTAAACAGAGAAACAAAATGGGCTTGGGTTTTGGTATTACCCAACTGTGTCGTACAAATTTAATCCAACTATTTAAATTTATGTTCTTAGTTGCTTAAATTAAAACTGCTCGTGATTTATTTCAGCTGCTGGAAAACTTGTTGCATCATCGTCATCAGCCACATCATGATGGTGCTCATCATCACCTGACTAAACGCACATTCTTTTAAAATTCAGTTATTTAGGACATCCTTAAGGATGTGACACACTTTGCCGTGGCATTCATGCTCTCCTTCGCGCCGCTCGCTTCTCGCTCTCGTTATAATTTACAATTCATGAAGTATTTACTTTACTAAATAGCAGCCAGCACGAAATGTGAAACTGGGGCATTTTTCTCGTTAAGACATTTACAAATGTTTCTCTGCCCGCAGAGAGAGTTAGGTTGGCTGCGCCACAACAAGGCATCCACTCTCTAAGCCTTACCTACTCCCACTTATGTGTGTGTACTTGCACAACTACATACATACGAGTATATGGTTGTAGATTCATGCAACAACTACTGCGAGGAGCACTTACCTCATTTTCAAGAAGAAGTGATATGAAGACAGAAGTTGAGAAATGGATGATGGGGTACTCGTATTCCTTTAACGCAGTCAACAGCACAAGTGAAAATTCCGCAAATTTACACACGTTTTAAAGACAACAAAAACAGCAATAACAACGACGTCAGCAACAAAGCCAACAACAACAACCACGGAAACGGGAAAATGTTTACCTTGGCTGAATGTTAATGCTCCATGCAATCGATGTCTTTGTATGTATGTATGAGCGTGAAAGCGGTTGGATCAGGATCTGCGTAAGATTTTGCGGAGTTTTTTCTTTTCTCTGTAGAAGTTGAAAACTCTAAGGCATCACCAGAAACAATTGGAGTACAGAGTATCAATGGCAGTTATGCAATTTGTTTGGAAGATAAGGTGAAAATGGGAAAACCACCTTTATGAGACAAGGAATGCGCTTAAATTTAAAGAGATCTTCACATTTTCTGATTAATAAAAAATTTTTAAAACCACCATCTTGAAATATATTGTACACTAAACTTTTAGCATAAAATATTGGGTGGAGACCCTGCCTACGAATATGATTATCGACAAAGCTCTAAAGCGGTCAAGGCATGACCGTCCATCTGTCTGTTTATCCATCAGTAACCATAGCGGTCAAACGAAATGAGGCAGAACCCTCAATTTTGGCAGGATGATGGCTTAAAGTCGTACACTGTTTACGGTTGTAAATGCTAAAGGTAGTCCAGTAGCGAAAAAATGTCTCCTTAAAGGACCAAAAAAAAGTGCCTCATCAAAAACCTATAATGTAAATATGTGTAAAAAGTGGTAAATAAAAGAAAACGTATATGTTACAGCGCATAGAGAAATGGAACTAAGGGTAAAAAATCACTTTTCTTTTTTTCTTCTTTTTTTGATGTGGACAACATCTGAGCGTCAAATGAGACCGATCCCATGCCCCAAAAGTGTTCCCTCCCAGAGATATGCGCGTTTTATGAAAGTGAAGTCAACGATTCTAAGCGCAAATAGAAAGGGACCTAATCTTTAAAATGGCTCTCCTGAACAAAACTTTTCATCAGCTTTTCACTTTTTTTTGATGTGGACAACATTTGAGCATCGAATGAGACCGAACCCATGCCCCAAGAGTGTTCCCTCCCAGAGATATGCTGGTTTTATGAAAGTGAAGTCGACGATTTCAAGCGCAAATAGAAAGGGACCTAATCTTTAAAATGGCTCTCCTGAACAAAACTGGTTTTTAACCTTAGGCCCCTTTCTATTTTGCGCGTCACATATGAAGAATCATCTTCATACTTTTTATGCTGTTAGAAGGAAATAGGACAATTATGTGTGAAACAAAATATTGACCAAATGCTCGCCATGGCTTCGGTGGCATGCCTCTATCCGATGGTCCATACATTCAATGACTCTAAGATATAATGGAGGCTCAATGTCGTTAATGTGTCGAATTATCTCATCCTTTAGTGCTTCTTGACTTTTTGACTTACAGTTTTTCTTTTAAATATCACCAATGATAGTAGTCCAACTGTGTCAAATCACATGATAGTGTCGGCCAATTAGCATCGACACGACGTGAAATTACACGGCTGTGGAATTTCTCGCTCAAAGGATCCACATTATTTGTCCAGGTTCTATCCTGTTGGAACCACATATCGTCCAGGTCTAAATCCTTAATATTTGGCCATAGAAAGTTCGCTTTCATCTTGCGATAGCGAACACCATTCACGGTAACTGCTTGGAGGACCTTATTTTGGAAGATGCCCTTCCCAATGACGCCGCCAGCCCATAAACCGCACCAAACAGTCACTCTTCGTAGATGTATCGGCTTTTAACAATCATTCGTTGATTATCTTTTGCCCAAATGCGGCCATTTAGCTTGTTAACGAATCCACTGCTGACACATTTGGTCAATTATGCTGACCAAAAAAATCAAGAAGTGCTTGAAATGTATTTGATTTGAGCGCCCATTTTCGTAAAACGCTTTTACATTTTTAACGCGCTGTTTGCAAACCGCTCCTTGGTTAAATTTGTCAAATACTGAAAAAAAAAATATTAAATGAAGTTTGGCAATAAACTTGACGTTAAGATGTGCCTGAGAATTAACATCGTGCATTATGGTTGGATCACCCTTTATTATTGAGGGTCGTTAAATTCTCGGACAATTGATTCAAAGCCGGCCTTCCGAATGAGCGTCGCTTGAAAACACGATTTGGTCGTAAACACAACGAGCTGTTTTCCTAGCAGATTTGAGTATATATTTATAATATCAACTCACTGGGTATAAGGTATATATCGTTTACTATTGTTCTGGTACCTCCAGCAGGGGCAGTGCAGTTTAGGATCCACATTATTTGTCACCCAGTGTAGGATGCATTCAATGTTTCATAAATAGATGAATTCAACCGGCCTCTACGACCCTAGTGGACCTGAAAATCAGTCCCATTTAACTACGAGTGTTGCTATATATATTTCTGGCCTAGGCAGCACTAAGTGTTGTTTGGCGCCATCTGACATTTCCATTGGAAAGTTTGACATTTGTTTAGCAAACGTACTCAGAACGTTTTGACGTACGACCATCATTTGTGTTGTTTACAGTGACTTGAAAAAAACAATTTTGCAAAAACATGGAATAAACTCGAGACCATTTTCGTGCGATCATTTTTCAAAACTTTTGACGTGGATTATCACGACAAGAGTGATCGATGAACTTAAATCTAGGTATGGCGATGAAGAACCATCCTATAGCACTGTGAAAAACTGGTTTAATGAATTCAATCGTGGCCGACGTTCGCTTAAAGACGAAGGTCGTCCAAAAGCGGCCGTTGTTCCAGAGAACATTGATAGAGGCATCCTTGGGCATTTTTTCCACCACCATACATTCGATATTGCATAAACACCTGGCCGTAAAAATTGACGCAATTTGACAATCGCTCAAAAAAAGCTTCGTGTCGATTGGTGCAAAGAAATTTTGAAAAAATACAATTGCGGCGCTTCAAAGGCGTTTATAAGATCGTCACAGGTTACGAATCATGGATCTATGCGTATGAGCCTGAAACAAAGCAGCAATCGACCGTGTGGGTTTTCGAAGACGAGCCAAATCCAACGAAAGTTGTTCGTGGAAGAAGCACTTCGAAGCAAATGGTCCTCTGTTTCTTCGGCAAAACTGGTCATATGGCGACTGTTCCGCTTGAGCAACGTAGAGGGGTCAATTCTGAGTGGCACAACACAATTTGTTTACCCGAAGTCTTCGGAGAAATCCGAAAAACGAACAAGAGAAGACGAATCATTGTGCACCATGGCAGTGCGAGCTCACACACATTGGCACCAACTAGCGCCTGTTTGACCGGCCAAAACGTCGAATTGATGGATCATACGCCGTACAGCCCTGACTTGGCACCTAATGACTTCTTTTTGTTCCCACACATCAAGAACAGCATCTTCAGCGGCGCCAGAAGATGCTGTTGAAGCGTTCAAAAACCATGTTTTGGAGGTGTCTCAATCGGAGTGGAAAAAGTGCTTCGCCAATTGGTTTGAGCGCATGCAAAAGTGTATAAAGCATGCTGGAGTATACTTTGAAAAACAATAAAACCATTTTTGATAAAAGATATTTGCATTTTCATTATTAGGCCAGAAATATATATAACAGCCCTCGTTTCGACTATATGGTATTAAAAAAACAAACAAAAAATAAGCTAGTGGAAATGCTAAAGTAAGACGTGGCCGAATATATTGTAGCCTGCACTTCTGAGAGTGCGAATTGAAAACAGGTTTAGGACGGACTCTAAATTTGCATAGATTTTAAAAATGATATCTTTCTTTTTCGGTACCCATATGTCCATGTTTTATTACTTTTATTTAATCGGTCCCATTTTCGAAACAAATTTCTCTAATATCAAAAACTACTTCCTTCGCTTCCTGAAAGTTTGTTATGGTTAATTGAAAACCATATATTCATGCGTACTGGAACCACTTTAAACCGACTATCCATCTAATTCATCGTCATACTCGTACAATATACAAAAATTTGAATAATCCAAATTGGTTGTTTGTAATGGCTCTATATCAAAAGGTCGACCGATCTTAATGAACTGTGCCAATTGGTTTGTAATGGCTCTATATCAAAAGGTGGACCGATCTTAATGAACTGTGCCAATATCATCAATAGTAAATGTAATACGATTATGTGGCTTTAAACAGAAAATCGTCCAAACATATGTTTGATATCGACATCTGAACCAATTTTCTTCAACTTCAATAATGTCCTTCCTCTACATAGCGAAACACAACGAAATATTTTTTTTATAACCTGCGTTGCATTTTCCGTTCTCCATCCGCTATCGAAGAAATTATTTCGGTTTCGTAAAACAGTAGAACAAAATTTCAATGTTGTTGTTGTAATAACAATATATTTTATTTTGAAGTCCTGTTGGTCTATAGGGGTCTGCTTCGATATCCAGGTGGAGAAAACTCGCTATTTGCCCTGGATGCGTCTACAGAGACTTGGAAGTCAGCTGAGTTGGCTTGGCCGGACAATTGAAGAGGTGCAGCACATCATTTGGTTCCTAATGGCTGGCGGGACAGATGTCCGGAAAGTAAGCTCCAATTCGTACCAAATAAGAATTGAGGAGGCTGCACCATCCAGATCTCAGCTGAGCCAGAAACACGTGCGTCTGCCGAAGTACGAGTATTACCTTCTCATCGGATGAAATCTCCGGGGCATGTTCCCCTAGCACTACATTAACACTGTAGCTAGATACTGCTGCTGCGACTTCATTAGCGTAAATGTTGTTTAGAAAATTTCAATGATGGAAGAATTCGTGTCATATGTCATGTTATTAAATTAATTATAAAAATTTTAATTTGGTATATCGAACTCACCACATAAACTATTGTATTATCATTTATATTTGGTTTTTACCTGTAAAGAGAAAAAAATATAATTTGCATTAGTAAATAGATTGACTTAAATTGAAATTTAATATGCAGGGAAACGCATGAGGACCTCCTAAAGGTCCGACGAAGGTTAAAGCAAATATACGCAGATATACTCGTACAAGTACATAAATGTACTTTAAAAGGTTTAGAAAAAAAAATAAACGACGATATTAATGCACTGCTTTTAACCTCTCCGAGGATTTTGTGGCCATGTTTGGCGGAACGCTTTAAAGTTTTGTTTCCTCTATTCATTAAAAATATGGACAATAGGATAAATTTTTGTTTTACAAGATATGGCCACTAGTTTATTTCATGCCTAATTGTCAGAGATTCTTTAATCATAATGAAAAATATTAAGATTATTTTTTTAAAAACGTTTTGTTTTATTTACAATTAACATCGTGCGTTTTAGTTGAACAACCCTTTTTAAGAAATATCGATAATTTTAGAGACTGTTTTGAATTTATATACAAGTGAAATCAAGTAAATTTTTTTACCGCCTGCTTATTCTTTTCGCAGCATACGAGGGTGACCGCAAAACTAAATGGCCTGGCACATTTTCTGTTTTACTAGCAACTTTTTTTGTTTTTTAAAAGCAATCTTTTATAAGCCATCTGCCAAAATTTCCGAAATATTTAATGATTATTTTCTTTGTTACAGGTTATTGAAGTAAACAAGTTTTATAATTTTTGAAAAATGGAAAATAAAGAGTTTCGTGCGGTAATTAAACACTTTTATATGAAAGGTTATACGCCACAATTAATCAAAGATGAATTGGATTCTGCTCATGGTGATAATGCACCATCATACTCCACCGTGAAATCCTGGGTTCAGCGATTTAAAATGGGTCGTTCAAGTACGGAAGATGAACAACGCTCTGGAAGACCGAGAACAGCTACTACTATTGAAAACATTAGAAAAATCTATAATGAATTGACTAAAGATAGACGAACAAAGCTCAGAGAACTTGCTGATATTGTTAAAATACACGAAAAACAAGTTTGGAGTATTTTACATGATGAACTCCACATGAAAAAGCTATCCGCAAGATGGGTGCCGCGTTTGTTGACTTTGCCCCAAAAAATCGTGCGATTTATCAGCGTAATCCAATAGAGTTCTTGCGCCGATTCATAACTGTTGATGAAACATGGATCCATCACTACATCCCAGAATGCAAAGAACAGTCAAAACAATGGATAGAAGCTGGTAAAAGTGGTCCCAAGAAGGCGAAAACTGTTAAGTCAGCAGGAAAAGTAATGACCACAGTATTTTGGGATGCAAGTTGTATAATATTTATTGATTATCTTGAGAAAGGAAAAACTATAAATAGTGAATATTATTGTGCATTATTGGATCGGTTGAGTGAAGAAATCAAGATAAAACGACCGCATTTAGAAAAAAATAGTTCTTTTTCATCAAGATAATGCTCCTTCACAGACTGCATTTTTAACTCAACAAAAGCTGACCGAATTATGATTTGAAATTGCTCCGCATCCACCATATAGTCCAGATTTAGCTCCTTCTGATTATTTCTTGTTTCCAAATTTAAAAAAAATTTCTCGGTGGCAAAAAATGTTCGTCCAATAGCGAGGTTATTGCTGGAACTGAGGCATATTTTGAAGGTCTTGAAAAATCTTATTTTTCGGATGGAATTAAAAAAAACGTTTGATGAAGTGTATTGAGTTGGAAGGAGATTATGTTGAAAAATAAATAATAATAATTCCAAACAAACGGTTCTTTTTATGTTAGGCCAGTTACTTTTGCGGTCGCCCTCGTAAGTTTTGTTTTGAAAATATCGATAATAGGATAAAGTTTTGTTTTACACGATATGGCCAATAGTTTACTTTAATTATAATTGTCAGAGATTCTTTTGTCATAATGAAAAATATTAGGATTATTTTTCTGAAAAAGTTTTGTTTTATTTACAATTAACATCGTGCGTTTTAGTTCAACAACCCTTTTTAAGAAATATCGATAATTTCAGAGACTGTTTTTAAATCAATATACAAGTGAAATAAAGTAATTTTTTTTACCGCCTGCTAGTTCTTTCGTAGCATAGAAATTAACAAGTATACGGGACGAAAATAATTTAGCTAGAATGTTTTTGAACCCTACAGCTTAGGTTATAGTGTATTCTAAACTTGTCATTCTTTTAGGAACACTTGAAAATAATTAACGGATTCCAAACCGTTTTAGGGCCATTAACGGGAACGATTTCGTTGTTTCTCATGACACTGCCCTATTCGCGGCTGTTGTAAATTGATCAATCCCAGGAACATGCTTCGCGTCCTCATTGTTTCTTAAGATAAAAAAAACTCTGCCACAAATTGAACTTCTTATGATAGAATGCCAAATTACTTGACCTTTGCTGTTAACAAATTTAGACTAGTTTGAGTTCACAAAGACAAGTGTTTGAAGGTGGCAAAAGATTTATAATGAATGCCACATCCCATTTTTGTACCCCCATTTAGTAGACGAAAGACCCTTTGCGAGATTTTATTAAAATTGGCACGCTGCAGGCACTAGAGGTGAAGTTAAAATGAGTGGTTATGAATATTAATGTTAGTTTATCTTATCTACGTAAGTTTTAAATCCACCTATTGGTGGGGGGAAATGTTAGTGGACCAGCCGACTATAACTTGATTACTTGCTATAATTGAATTTACGAGGGCTGCTATATATATTTTTCTGGCCTAATAATAAAATGCGAATATTTATCATCAAAAATGGTTTTATTGTTTTTCAAAGTATTCTCCTGCATGATTGATACATTTTTGCATGCGCTCAAACCAATGGTCTAAGCACTTTTTCCACTCCGGTTGAGACACCTCCAAAACATGGTTTTTGAACGCTTCAACAGCATCTTCTGGCGACGAAAATCGTTGACCACGCATTTTTTCTTGATGTACGGGAATAAAAAGAAGTCATTGGCTGCCAAGTCAAGGCTGTACGGCGGATGACCCATCAATTCGACGTTTTGGCCGGTCAAAAGGCGCTGGTTTGAACCGATGTGGTAGAACTCGCTTTGTCATGGTACACAATGATTAGTTTTCTCTTGTTCTTTTTCGAATTTCTCCGAAGACTTCAGGCAAACAAATTGTGGTGTACCACTCAGAATTGACCGTCATACATTGCTCAAACGGAACAGTCGCCACATGGCCAGTTTTGCCGAAGAAACAGGCGACCATTTGCTTCGAAGTGCTTCTTCCACGAACAACTTTCGTTGGATTTGGCTCGTTTTCGAAGACCCACACGGTCGATTGCTGTTTTGTTTCGGGCTCATACTCATAGATCCATGATTCCTCACCTGTGACGATCATATAAACGTCGTTTGAAGCACCGCGATCGTATTTTTTTTAAAATTTCTTTGCACCAATCGACACGAGCCTTTTTTTGAGCGATTGTCAGATTGTGCGGGATCCAACGAGAACAAACCTTTTTTACGGCCTGGTGTTCATGCTACTTTATATCGAATGTATGCTGGTGGAAGAAATGCCCATGAATGCCTCTATCTCATGGTATGTCACATGACGATCTTGCATTATCAGTTCACGCACGGCATAAATGTATTCGGGCACAACGGAAGTTTTTGGACGATTTTCACGACCTTTGACCTTCACGACCTTCTTTGAGCGAGCGTCTGCTACGATTGAATTAATTAAACCAAATTTTCACAGTGCTGGGATTTGTGTCAATATGGACACAAATCCAAATAATATTTGAATTTGTAAATAAATCTGCTTTTATTTTAGAGCCCACGTGTCCATATTGACTATTGATCGCTCGATTGTATAACTTAAATGTGTTGCAAAAACGTTTTTTTTCATATTATGGATTTCTTTGAAGTATTGACTTAGATAAGAGATTCAATACTTTAAATTTCAGCCGGATATACAGGGTGTCCGTCGGGAAGGTATACTACTTTGTTTGTTTATAGTTTTTGATTGAATGAAAGAGAATGGATCTTATATTGATAAATGTTTTTTTTAATGTCGGCAATTATGTATGGAATACAATATCAGATAAATGCCCGTCTCTGTTAGCCTCAAAAATGTGAGCCCTTTTGAGCACATTTTTTGTTACATTCTCACACATTTCACGCGGTATTTCATTAATTTCGTCACAAATATAATGTTTGAGTTGCTCAAGCGTTTCTGGTTTGTTTGCATAAACCTTGCGTTTCCGATATCCCCACTAAAAGAAGTCCGGAGCAGTCAAATCAGGCGACCATGGAGGCCAATAAACATCACCATTTCTTGAATTAACTTGTTGTGAAAAGGTCTTACAGTTATTCCATTTCAATCCTGGCTGTATGCCATGTGGCACCGTCTGGTTGATACCACATGTTAATCAAGCCCAAAGCGTGCAAATCTGGCGTTAAAAAGTTGTCAATCATATCACGATATCGCTGCCCATTGGCAGTCACCGTTGCGCCGTTTTAATTTTCATAGAAGAAAGGTCCAGTGATTCCTCCTGACCAAATTGCACACCAGACTGTCACTGCCACTTTTAATGGATGCAAAGGTGACTCTCGATATGAAGTCTCTTTAGAGGTGGCAAGAGTGAGTTATATTTTCGTGGGCAATTGTGTGAAGAAAACTTGAAAAGTAAGGTTTACAATAGTAGTTCTTATTCGTTTGGGGAAAGCCTGGCCTTACAGAATTCGGTTTTACTTTCAACAATTGCAGCAAAGCTTTCTGAAGAGGATTGTCACGGACCCGAAATCATGATAAAAGCAGTGTACAGCCACGAAAATCAATGTCACTCTGCCATTTTGTTAAAAACTTGTCTTCTATTTAAATGTAGATGCAAGAGGTCTTGAGCCGGTTAATCCCTGTTTAATGTGTAAAAGCAACAGACCGAAATAAAACAAATGAGCTAAACATATGGGACTGAGGGTAATTTGAGGGTAGTCCATTGCAGAGAACCGACTATTCTGTTTATTTACATATCCATTTAAATGAAAATGTGCCTCGTCACTCATCATGATTTTTTCATGAAAATCGGGGCTGTCATGGGCGAACTGTAACATCCTATTGGCATATGTACGTTGGTGTAAATGGTCTTGTGGAAGAAGCTCTTGTGTCAACTGAATCTTTAATGGAAACAAATGCAATCCTTGTGCAAAATTGTGCCCAAAGTGGTTTTTTGAAAACCAAGCTCCTGAGCACGGCGTCGAATTAAGGTTGATGGATTGTTTTGAACACTTTCACTTGAGCAGCAGTAATGTTTTCAGCCATTGAGGTCCATGCTTGGGCCTATCAGCTACATATCCTCTTTCTTCGAAATCATTCACTACACGATAAATAATGCGTTTTGTTGGCACGTAGCTTCTCCCAAAAAATTCACGTAACTTTCTCATCGTTACAGTAATCGATGATTGATTTTGATTAAATGTTTAACGATTAAAACATATCGAATATTTCTTCATAATAAATTTGCCCGGTCATTAAAGCCGTTAAATCAAGAATTCACTGTAATCCGTTCCGAAATAGAAAAGCATGGCCCGTGAGATGAATATCACGCAAAAGTCCATGAGTCGAATCATTAAAAAAGACTTGGGACTTGGGGCTTTCAAACGACGTACCGGACATTTATTGACTGCAGCTTTAAAAAAAAATTGGATTGAAAAATACAAACGTCTTTTGGTGAAGCACGCTGATAACTTGCACAGAACAATTTTGATCACCGATGAAAAAATTTTACCGTTCAGGAAAAATTCAACAAGCAAAATAATAGAATGTATGCGCGGTCACCTAAGGAAGCTTCTGAACGGCTCCCAAGGGTGGAAAAGGGTCATCACTCAGCTTCAGTCATGGTTTGGTGGGGTGTCTCTTACGATGGGATGACTGACCTGCATTTCTGCAAACAAGGAGTCAAAACATCGGCCAAAGTTTACCAAGAAATCGTTTTGGAAGCTGTTGCAAAGCTGTTGTGAAGCCCCTTAACAATTCCCTGTTCCAAAACCAGCCTTTCCAGCAGGATTCTGCGCCGGCCCATAAGGCTAAAACGTCCCAGGACTGGCTTCGTTACAATTTGCCAGCGTTCATTTCCTCTGAAGAATAGCCTTCAGGCAGTCCAGATTTGATTATACATTGTGTACGGTTTTAGAGGACAACGTTTGTCACAAAAGATACCCCAACATTGGATCTCTTAAGACTGCTTTGGGTCGAGCTGTGGCCAATTTTACAATGGACGAGGTTCGTGCAGCTATCGACGATTGGCCAGTGCCACTTAAGGCGTGTGTAAAGGCAAAAGGTGGACATTTCGAATAAGTAGATTCTTTTTGGATGGAGTATTTATGTCCCTACTAAGTACTTCACGACTGCCAAATATGAACTGTCAAGACTAATTTTTACCAAAATGGTGGCAACTCTAAGTAGTAAACCTTCCCGGCAGACACCCTGTACTAGGAAACCAAATAATTTTTTTTTATTCAAATATTGTATTGGGACTCAAAAAAGTGGACCCTTTTATTGACGTTAGAAGTTGGCCAAAATTACAGACGTGTGTGTATGAACGAAAGTAAATATTCTCGTCCGGAAAAAACGTCAGAGGAACAGTCTGCCAATATGATAGGAATTGTTGATCTAAGTCTTCTGTGTCCTCACTTCTTGACTTAATAGTTCGCATATGCAAAATAAAGCAACCCTAAATGAGTAGAGACCCTTGTGGTACCGAAGAGCCGTCCCACACCAACGGCGAAACATGCGTCTACCAGATGGTAATGTGTTTTCTTTAACTTCGCTGACTTACTTTTCCTTTCTCATATGACAAACAACAAAAAACCCGATCTAATTAATCTTGTGGAGTAATTCACTCGTTCAAAAGAAAAAGGCGATTTTAGTTAATAAAACTTAAATTGGTTTTAACTTTAATCCTTTTAAGGATCACAATGTAGCTGAAAATTGTCCCCACTTTTGCCTAGCCTCACGTATTTCAACTAATAGACAAAAGGAAGCATATACTCGTATCAACATTGGTCCAGACTAATTTTTATTTTATTGACATCTAGATTTCTACCCAACACAAACGAAATCTTGTTTGCATTTCTACAGAATACATTTTAAATATGTGAAATGTCCTTTATGTGAAATGTCCTTTATCATCAGGAATAAAGTCTGCAATATGTTACCATAATTTCATAAATTCCGAGAGATTCTTGTTCGTTTTTATTTTGCACTTTTTTCTGAATTTACGAAAGTAAACGAATTTGCATAAGATATGATTGGGTAATGTGTTATTTTTCCTACTGCTTCAATTCATGAAAATCGTTAAAATAATGAAAATATGTACACACACACACACTCACACAGACCGACTGTCATTCAGATGGATGGAGACCCACACATGTACGTGTGTGGTTCTAGATGCTCTGTAACTTAGTGAAACTGTGGTGGTAAAACTAAATCATTTCCCTCTCCAGGATACCTTGAATTAATGTAGGGCATGGCGTTAGCGTGGGGGGTTGGAGACCTAAATACATGCGTATTACGTTTTTGTGGCAATGACGATGATATGCCAAAATGACAGACAGACAGACAGACTACGTTTCAGAAGACATGCGAAGAAATCAAAAAGCAATTCATATTCCAGCATCATTGTAACTTACCGGAGTGTGGTGGAGTCCTTAAAAAAGATGAAAAGACAACAACGTTCTTAGTTCCCAAAAAACAAAAAATGGAAATGGCTTGGTTATGCATGAATTTTTATTTCGACAGATACGTGTAGCTTCCAAGAGACAACGAAATTCCTGTACAAAATTTCGAGTTGTGGTGGGAAATATTTTTATATGACAATCAAGATGACTGAAGAATTTTCTTTTTGCAAAAAACAAAACTGGAAGACAAATCATATAAGCTACAGTATATTTTGATGTGCATACATAAATACGTGTACACATATACTCGTATTGAAAATATCGTTTACTGAAAAAAATAACAGTATACAAACATAAAGCAGGTGTGGAACAAAAAGGCTCTAACTACAAATTTCAAAATTTTAAACTTTTAGTAAAAACTCGAAACAGAGTATTTCAAAGTTTTGTCGACTCATTTACTAAAAACAAGGACAAATCCATAGTCAAACTAAGTCGATTATTTGATATTGCAAACCCCAGTGATTGACGGAAATTGTAAAAATTAGATTTAAAATCTGACTTCTAGGGCGCCAGGTGTTATATGAAAACATAGAACGATTAGTTGGTTAAAGGTCGCATACAAGGAGCGTAAGTTGTGAGAAATTTTCATTGTTTAAAGAAATATCGGTTGAACATATAGGGTGATCAATCTAGAGGTATTTTTGTCGAAATAAAAATAATATAAAAATTCAAATCAAGTATGAAATCTTTATTGTTCATTTGAAAGAACATTTTATGCCATTTATTTTTTTGAATATAATTTCCTTTAACCAATTATTGCCAAGCCGGTAATTTAACTTACCAGCACTTTAGTCAAGTATAAAACCTATCGTATACAAAAAAAACTTAACTTTCTTTGGTATATACTTTAACTTAATGTATTTTAAGAAAACAATTTGAAGGATATTTATTTTTTGTTATCCTTTCGCGTTTGGGAAGGATTTTTGCCAAGCTCCAAAAAACATTATATTTTAAAGCAACTATAAAAATTATATAAAAAATTTAATTTTTTTTTTAAACACTATTTCTAAACCCTCATTTCGTCTACTTTTATTATGTGCATAATTCAATTTAATTTACCTCTACTAAAAGTTTGAAATACCATCAATTATCCTTGTGGTAATTTCACTTACCATTGGGCAGAAACATATAGTAAATTAGGCAAGATTTAATAAAATCGCAAACAAAAGCACAAAAGCCAATTGCACTATTTTATTTCTTTTTTGATGATGAAATGCTTCATATGATTACTGAGCAAACTAATATATACGCCTCTCAGTGCAACAATCCTTTTATTGTTGAGTCGCATGATATAAAACGTTTTATTGGATTTTTGTTCTTTACTGGCTATCATAAATTACCAGAATGGAAACTATACTGGTCAAATGACCCATCTTTTGGCGTTGAAATCATTCGTAATGCTTTGACACGAACTCGTGCCGAAATGATAAAACGATTTATTTATTTAGCTGATAACACCAAAATTGATCCAACAGACAAATTCGCCAAAGTGAGACCAATGGCAGACTTATGCAACAAACGTTTTATACAGTTTGGAGTATTCGCTCACAATCTATCCATTGATGAGGAAATGATTCCCTATTTCGGAAGACACTCTTGTAAAATTTTTATTAAGGGAAAACCTATCCGTTTTGGATTTAAGGCATGGTGTCTGACTTCATCAAATGGATATCTGTACAATCTAAAACTGTATGGTGGATCGTCAACAAATTATGATAAATCCGTTGGATTAGGAGCTGATACTGTTCTCAGTTTGCTAGAAGTTGTAAAATCTCCATCAAGTCATACTATATACTTTGATAACTTCTTCACATCATACCATCTTATGTGTTTACTAAACACACAACATTTTTTCGCTACAGGTAATTTGCTACTTTTATTATATATAAAACTGTTGCATTTGTATTTATATATTTTAACAGGAACTGTTCGAAGCAATAGAATCGGTAAAGCCCAATTGCCAGACAAAATGATCAAGGGAGAAAGTACAGCTCTTTATGATGTGACGAATGAAGTGCTGGTCATACGCTGGAGAGACAATGCACGTGTCACTGTTCTTACAAATCATGGTGCCATGGATCCAAAATCAAACACCAGACGTTATGATCGTGTAACCAAAACGCATGTAAACGTAAAAGTTCCTGCTGCTACTGCGCAGTATAACAAGTATATGGGGGGAGTTGATCTACATGACAACGCGTTGGCAAATTATCGGATTGCTGTACGATCCAAAAAATGGTGGTGGCCATTGTTTATAAATTTCCTTGGCAATATGATGGTTAATGCATGGAAACTGCATGTGCTGGTATCAACAACTGAAGGAATAAAGCCATTTTCACAACTACAATTTCGTGCAGCAGTTGTTAATGAACTACTAACATGTACAAGATCACCAACAAGTGAACAAACGTCAATGTCTACACTAAATTTAAGCGAAAAATTACCAAACCTCAACAAAACTGTTCATTGCATTTTAAGACGTTCTGGAAACCCGAGACGTTGCGTAATTTGCCATACTCACACGCCTTTTGAATGTCAAGTATGCAGTGTGTGGTTGCATCAAAAATGGTTTTCTTTATATTCAAAGCACTTGGATTAGAGTTTAAAATATAAAAAACAATTAAAAAGTAAAACAATTCACTCAAATTCTTTATTTTACTATTTTTTTTAATGCATTTTTTAATTTTAAATAAATATATTTAACTGAAATAAGAATTTTCCCTTTAAATCCAATTCTTTTATTTTTTCAAAAACACTTAACATATCGGCCCACTGGTAAGTAAACTTACCATCTCATATCTCAGAAACCAATCGTTCCATTTTCTTGAAACTTAAAATATATCTTAGTTATACCCAAAAACTATGTGAAAAGTTTCAACGAGATCGGTTCACGTTTTCGGGTAGCTGGCAATAATGGGTTAAATGTTGAATATAATTTAAACGACTCGTTTCAACATTTCATCCGGTATAGGATGTGACACACACAGTGGTTTTTGAGGCACAATAATAGGCACAAACAATACGGCACAAACAATACGGAAAAAAATAAAGTTTAACACAGCTCAAGCGTAATCTGGGAAATAAACCATATTGAAAAAAATACCTCTAGATTCAACCCCATTAAACTGAACCGATCAATTTCATCAGCGTCCTTCCTTGGCTGGAGGAACTTACTTGTGCCAAATTTCTACAAGATTGGATATTATGTGTGGCTTTTAGATATACAATCGGATAAACATATATGTATGGGACCAAGCAGAGTATTCAGATGTAGATATACTACATCTGAATACTCTGCTTAGTCCAAAAACCTAGTGTACCAAAATGTGTGCCAGGATTTTATGCAATATGTGGCTTTGTTCTGTGGCTTCTAGAGCTGAAGAAAAAAAAATCGGTGGGAACTAAATATGTGGGAGCTATGTACAGTCGGGAATCCAAGTGGGAATCTTCTAAAAGTGGGACAGCGTTGGCGGTCTTAGCACACTTCAAACAAAAATATAGAAAAAAAACTCCTTAAGCAGGAGTTTGAACATTTTAAAGTGGGACTTGATTTTTTAGAATTTACCTATATAGATGGAAATATCAACTCGTTTACCTCTATGAGTGCGATTTCCCTTTTCATGCTGTACTTCCAAAAGTACGATATTGTCTTTTTAATTTTCTTTCCTGCTTTTGCTTTTAACTTATAGAGTTTTTGCAGAGTGCGACACAGGGTTGTCAGGTTTGGCGATTTTTTGCCAAATATGGCGCGGTTAAAATTTTTTGGCGACTTTTATTTTGGTTTTTATTTGGTGATTATTCTGGCGGATTTTATGAAAACGACCTAATTTAACTTTTTAAGGTATTTATAAAAAAGTTGTTTGCTTAAAACTCCAAAGTTTTTATTTATAGTCGGCGTTTTCTATATGTAAGCTCATATCCTATTGAATGTCACCGTCCTATGTATTGTGGTTCCTTCTATACTAGTAGGATAGAGGGCATGGATATTGGCAATAGTGTCAATGCGGTTATAGTTTGTCGATTTTTTGTTTTAAGTAATTTTGACAAACAACTAATATAAAAATTCAAATAAAGTGTGAAATCTTTATTGGTAATTTGAAAGGACATTTTCTGGCATTCATTTTTTGAAAATAATTACCTTCAAATGTTGGCAACTGTATTATGGAAATGAGCGTTCGGTGAGAAACGGGAAGATCCGTCGTTTTCGACCAAAATTTTGTCAATAAAAAGTCAATAAACAAAATTGCCGCATTTGGGCTGAAGAACAACGAGAAGTTCAAAAAATGTCATTACTATTTTGAAGACCTTGAGGAAAACTATTTTAATCAAGGGATAGAATTGCTAGACAAGCGTTGGACTAAGTGTATTGAAGTTTCAGGAGATTATATTGAAAAATAAAAATATTTTTGATTAACTAACTATTCTCTTTCATTGATAGGCTAAGAACTTTCCGAACCGCCCTCGTATACCCAGAGAAAACCACGGTTTGTACGTTTTATGGCCTGGTGAAATCATCAGTCCAAATTTTTACAAAACTGATGATGGCCGAAACGTAACTGTGAATGGTGCATTCTATAGCGCCATGATATCGATCTTTTTGGTACCTGCAATTGAAGCCCGTAATCTTAGTGACGTTCGGTATACAGTGTCACTTGCCATATTACTGCTCAAACAATGGATCTATTGAGAGGTCATTTCGAAAAGCAGCTTATTTCACGTTTTGGACAGGTGAGTTGGCCGCCTTGATCGAGTGATATCACACCTTTAGACATTTTTCTTTGGGGTTACGTAAAGTCCAAAGTCTATGCTGATAAACCAGCTACGATTCAGGTTTTGGAAGCCAACATTTCGCGTGTCATTAAAGCCACCCTGAGGCGTAGTTGCGGCCAAAATTTTAAGGAAATTATATTAAACAAATAAATGCCATCAAATGTCCTTTCAAATTACCAATAAAGATTCCACGCTTGAGTTGAATTTTTATTTTTTTATTGTTCTGAAAAAACCGCAGTGATACTATTGCCAATACCTCTGTCAATATATCCTATGAAGGAAGGTACACAAATACATAGAATCGAAAATTCCGACTAAAAATTGAGACTTTTTTGCCAAGAGTTCCGATCTCGCCATATTAACCATAGAGTTTGGCACGGTGCACTCATATCAAAGCTGATCGCTTTTGGAGTCGGTAATACGTTTGCTCGATTTATATCGAGCTTTATTAGAGATCGCACTATTAGAGTTCTTGTAGATGGGTTGTCATCCAACACACATAGGCTGACCGTAGGTGTACCACAGGGCTCTGTCCTTTCTCCCTTTTTATTTCTTATTTACATTGACGTTCTTTTAGGTCAGACCGTGAATCCAATCTACTCTTTCGCGGATGACAGCAACCTCTGTCATTCATATTCATTCAACCGTAGGCCAAGTCTTTCAGATATTGAAGACAATAAGCGAATTATGGCTGAGACATTTGGCCGGGATGTACTGGCCATTTCCGTACGGGGTCAAGTAAAGAGTACATTTAAATGAGCGTAAGACACAGTGCTGCTTGTTGGCTAACAAACGATTCGCTGAACCAACAATATCGTCAATTTCTATTGATGGTACGGATATTGAACAATCGAAAGCTATTGATGTTCTGGGCACGAAAATACAATGTGACGCTCGTTGGGCGAGGCATGTATTCGAAGTGTCGAAAGAAGCACTTAAGTGCATAGGCTTTTTAAAGCGGTGCAAGAAATACTTCACTCCTACTGATCTTTTCAATATCTATACATCTTTCATCAGGCCGAAGATGGAATTCAACTCCCATATATGGGCAGGTGCTCCAAAATCATCCTTGGAGCTACTTGACCGTGTTCAAAGGAGAGCAATGGTGCTGAGAGGTGACAGTAGGGTACCCAACTCTATTGTTTCGATGAAGCATCGTCAGAATGTGGGTTGCGTAATGCTGTTCTATTGTTACTTTTATGGTGTGTGTGTTCATTAGAACTCCGTCGCCATCTAGAAATTAACACCCGTTTGTCATCGATTGGCCAGTTGACCGCACTTTTCACTACAGATCAAATTCGTTATTCGCTCGTACAGTCCTTATGTGGATTTGACTTCCGGCAAATGTATTTCCCACTAATTGTGACATCCAGAAGTTCAAGGCAAGTGTCAATAAACATTAGTCCCTTTTCCCCCGTCCGATCGTTTACTTTCCACTCGCCAAAAATAAGAGAGAAAAAACGATTTTATCTGCTCCTTAGGCGCCTAACAATAAGTATACGAATCTTAAAGTAAAATTCAATAGAGAATCCTTACATGGATTTCTGTGTTATGCGGTTCTCTGCGTCTTTTTGCCAGGATGTGCGTTAGTTTGCTTACAGTGGTATGTCAACTGTAATAGTTTGATATATTTGGATGTAGAGTAAAAAACTTTAGGCTTGTAGGTTGAAGAACTCTAGTTTTATAAAACTCTTGATTGGTAGAGTAAGTACGTTTGGGCTTGTAGGTATATCTGCAGTAACCAGAAGATAAAGAGTAGACCCCAGGGCATCACCCTGTGGGACACCAGCTAGTATTTCGCGATCTTCGTTAATGTGTTGCTCACATTTGGCTCTGTATATGCGGTTTTTTAAGTAAGACTTAAGCAGACGATGCGTATTCGCCGGTAAATATTTACAAGTGCCACCCTTTATCAAATGCTTAAGCAACATCTAGAAACACAGCGCGGCAATATTCTCGCCGTTCAAAAGATTTTTCTATTTCTTGTGTTAGGCGGTTTACTTGTTCAATGGTACTGTGATCTTCCCGGAATTCAAACTGAAGGTCTGGTATTATATTGTTTCACATAAGGAACGGTTAAGTTTTGATAGGAGAACTTTATTAAATAGTTTAGATAAGCAGAGAAGAAACTAATCGGTCTATAAAAGGAAGGGATTGAGTTGTACTTTCCAGGCTTTAAGATTATCTCTATTAAATTCATACGCTGTTTGGAGCAGGCTGTAAACAGAAGGTACCAGGCAGTGAGCTTTCTAATTTGGGAAAAGTTTCGCCGTTATTCCTTAATTCCAAACAAGTGCTACAAGCCATAGAATCACAAAGGTTTAACACGACTGTGAACTAATTTTTGCACACTGCATATAAGAATCTTCTAAACTCCTTGGAAGTGTTGTCGTGTACGTTAAGATTACGAATTGCCTTAAACCTGACCTCGTATTTGCAGGAAGCATCATTATGGCATACAATAAATATGTTGCCTAAAACGTGACATTATATTTAAATTTTTTTGAGGTTTTGAATTCCTTCTATACATATGTATGAATGTGTGCGGGCGTGTAAAACATTCAAAGTCTACACTAAGATATGAAAGTGTGCATGTATGTACATATGTATACATATGTGACCCGATTTTGGGTGTATGTGTTTAAAGATGACGGCAGTCTTGGTATGTGCTTGATGCTCACTTTATGCCAGTTTTTATCTTCCGAGATTCGTCTGCGGTTCCTGTGCCTAGGTAAGTACACAAAAACACAGACACCCGCTCATATTTTGTGGCTTTGTCACATGTGATTTTGTGCCTGAGTATGTGTGTTTGGGTCTGATTTGTTACTGCTGGTGTTGTTTATTCTTTTATTTTTATTTCCGTTTCCAGTTTGTGTCTGCGGAACCGCATGGAAATAACACAAGAAAAAGTTTGAAAAATTGCCTTGGATTTCATTTGGTGTCTGTGTGACTGTGCGTATGGGTGAGTAATAAAATATTTTTGAAGGAAGTTTTTAACAACACCTGCCAAACATTAGATTTTTATATTCATCTGCTCTCCTGTCTCTGTGTGTGGTGCGTCTTTTTCAGTTGATGCCTTCTCGTCTGTTTTCATTTGCTTTGGTTTATTCATCGTTCATTTCTTTTTGTTGAAAATTAAAAACTCATTTCCATTCTTCTATCCCAAGGGGTAATTTTTTCTCTGCATGCATACATATTTTGGCATACCGAATGTATGTAAAGACCAGGTCTTGCAAATGAAACTGTGTGTGTGGGTAGGAAAACAGCAACTCAAAAATAAAAAAAATAAATGTGTGAGTGTGCGTGTGATTTCATAAAAGTTGGTAGATTTGAGGAGATTTAATTAAATTTTCTGAAAATCATAAAGAAGTTTAAATCATACATGTAACTTTTTACAAAACACACCGCACACACATGCTCACCCTATCACATACACCAACGTCACTGGAAGGCGAGCAAAATAAAAAAATAATATATTCAGCAAAAACAGTCATAAAAACACAGGCACACAAATGAAATGAATCAGATGCAAATTCTATTAAAATATGTTTCCTTCTTTTTTGTTATTATTCTTCTTCTTCATTATTCGTTGTTCCGCCGACAATTCTCCAGGGGCATATGGGGCGTATGATAAATATTTGGAAAAATAAAAACGATTATCCGAATGGTTTTGGGAGAGCTTAATGCTTTCCAAGTATAGGATAATGCCAATGCCGGCAAATAAAAGTTTTCCAATGACAACCTTTACAGAAGTTGCAAAATCTGGAAGCGACGGGAGCAAAAAAGTTTTGGATCAGGGAAGCAAAAGTTTATATAATTCTACTTTTTTTTGATAAGGTTTCGGCATGGAAAGTACAGTGATGCAACAACTCGGGGCTAAATTTAAACCTTTTTCACCTCTTTCAATCTCTTGTCTCCTTCCAACCTTCGCCATACTATGGAATAGGGAATTATGACTTGTTGCAGATGTTTGTAATAACTTTAATGAATACAGATGGGTTCGTGTTGAGTACACCGATTAATTCCGAATCATTCTCTGATTCCAATAAGAGATATCCATCCGTCTATACATCTATCGTAGTATTAAAAGTGAAGTGGCAATTTCGATAAATTGCTTAGGCTAGGGCCAGGGAGAACCCTATTGAAATTGGTCGATATCGGTCCATGTTTTTATATCCTACAAAGGTTATTCACGGTTAAAGTTCGTGGACGCCAGGATTCTAGGGCCATGGGTCAAGTCAATCAATTTAGTGAAATCGCAAACCGTAAGTCATATCCATTTCATATTGTAATGGGTGACTAATCTAGTGGTATTGCTTTCAATAGGTTTTTTTCACAAATTACTCGTGAGCTGTGCTTAACTTTATTTTTTTTTATTTTCAGTATTGTTTGCTATTTCATCAGGAAAAGACTTACACCTAAACAATGTCTCCAAATTTTGGATATGAGAAGATCCACTGTTTTCGACCAAAATTTTGTTCACTGACTTCACGCAGAGAAAAGATATGGTTAATATATGGCCACGGCAACAATAGTATGTTCGCTGCAGTAAAAATATGGTCATCGCAATCATAGTATTGTTTTTTGAATTTCATTATGGCAATAGTATGATTGCGGCAATATTAATATTGTTGAAATGTAACAATAGTATTGTTGCCAAATTTAAAAATGAAAATATAGTTGTAGCAACAATATAAATATGGTTATTGTGACAAAAGTATTGGTTTCATGGGGTTTACGTTAACAATAACATGATTACGGCAATCATACCGGCAAAACCTTAATTTTTTTAATTTGACAATGTAATTTTTACGAACCCTACCCAATAATAGTAATAAAAATTAAATTTTTTCAAAAAAACTACTGATTAGTATAACTTAAATATTATTACTCCTATTATTACACAACTTACTTAATAAAATTCCTTATTGTTGAATAACAACGTAATCCAGTCTTTACAAAAAATTTTTGGGATCATAGTATGGTTGTGCGTAAGTCATACTATGATTATGCTATGGTTGTACGTTAAACATACTATGGTTATGAGGATCATAATAAGGTTGTGGGGATCATAGTATGATTGAATGTGAATCATAGTATGGTTGTGTGTGAATAATTATATTGTTGTGAGGACCATAATATTGTTGTGGGATCAAAGTATGTGTATTGTGTGTAAACTATACTATTGTTGTGATGATCATAATATTGTTGTGCCACAACCATATAACCAACAATAGTATGGTGCTCTTTGAATATTGTTACCCCAACCATACTTTTCTTCTGCGTCTAGGCCTATTTCTGGCTCAACGGCCACGTCAATAAAAAAATAATCGCACTTGGGCTGAAAAGCAACCAGTAGAGGTTCCAGAGTTAACATTACACCCAGAGAAAACCAAGGTTTCGTGCGGTTTATGGGCTGGTGGAATCATCGCTCCATATTTTTTCAAAAATAATGATGGCCAGATCGTAACCGTCAATGGTGTTCGCTATCGCACCATGATATCGGACTTTTTGCTGTCTGAAATTGAAGCCCGTTTTCTTGGCGACATTTGGTTTCAACAGGACGGTGGCACTTGCCATACAGCTGCTGAAACAATGGATCTATTAAGAGGTGATTTTGAAGAGCAGCTAATTTTCCGTTTTGGACCGATGTGTTGGTCTCCTAGATCGTGTGATATCACACCTAAAGATTTTTTTAAGGCTAAGTAAAGTCCAAATTTTATGCTAACAAACCAGCTATGATTCAGATTTTGGAAGCCAACATTATGCGTGTCATTAAGGCCATACCGTTCGAAATTCTAAAATTGAATCTTCAGAATGGACACCCAGAGGCATAGTTGTGGTCAACGTTTGAAGAAAATTTTATCAAAAAAATGGCATTAAATTTCCTTTCGAATAAACAATAAAGATTCCACACTTGATTTAAATTTTTTTTTTTTTTTATTTTGGAAAAAATACCTCTGGCCACTTTGAAAATGGTATTCAAGTGGATTTTATTTATTTGGACTTTTCCAAAGCTTTTAATGGAGTTCCACATGATGTACTGATTTTAAACTATATAGGATTAGTAAGACTTGAACAGTTTTTATTCTGGTTCGAAACATTTTTGTTGTTCCTTTTTAAGAACTAACTAAAAAATTGGTGCAATATACTGGCTGCAGTTGCCAGGCAGACTGTACAGCTATTTCTAAACCCGAAGTAATCGTCACCAAGCACAGCTGAAGAAAAACTTTGGCGGCTTTAGAAACAGCTGTGCAGTCTGCCTGGCATCCGAAACCAATACAATTCACCAATATATAAGTTAATTCTGAAAAAGAAACTACATAAAGGTCTCGAACCAGCATAAAAAAAGGTCAAGTCATAATAATGATAAAAGACCGAATAAATGTAAACAAAATAAAAACATATACTTAGTAGGGACATGAATACTATTACACACGTTTTATGCTGCAAAATAAAAAGTATTGAATGTTTTTGGACCAACTATTTTTTAATATATTTATTGATGTATATTGTATCCAAAATGAATCTACTTATTCCAAATCTCCGCATTTTGCCTTTATACGCGCCTTAAGTCGCACTGGTCAATCGTCTATAGCTGCACGAACCTCGTCCATTGGAAATTTGGCCACAGCTCGAACCAAAGCAGTTTAGGAGATCCTATGTTGGGGTATCTTTTGTAACAAACCTTGTCCTCTAAAACCGTCCACAATTTGTAATCCAATGGGTTCAAATCTGGACTGCCTGAGGGCCATTCTTCAGAGGAAATGAACGCTGGCAAATTGTTTCGAAGCCAGGCCTGGGACGTTTTAGCCTTATGGGCCGGTGCAGAATCCTGGTGGAAAGTCCATGGCTTGTTTTGGAACAGGGAATTGTTAAGGGGCTTCACAACAGCTTCCAAAACGGTTTCTATGTAAACTTTGGCCGATGTTTTGACTTCTTGTTCACAGAAATGTAGGTCAGTGACCCCATCGTAACAGACAGCCACCAAACCATGACTGAAGCTGGGTGACGACCCTTTTCCACCCTTGGGATCAGTTCAGATGCTTCGTTAGATGACCGCGCATACACTATATCATTTTGCTAGTTACATTTTTCCTGAACGGTAAAAAATTTTTCAACGGTGAACAAAATTTTTCTGTGCAAGTTATCAGCGTGCTTCACCAAAAGACGTTTGCATTTTTCAATCCTATTTTTTTTTAAAGCTGCAGTCAATAAATTTCCGGTACGTTTTTTGAAAGCCCCAAGTCTTTTTTAATGATTCGACTCATGGACTATTGCGTGATATTCATCTCACGGGCCATGATTTTCTGTTTTCGCAGCGGATTTCTGTGAATTCTTGATTTAACGGCTTTGATGACATGCAGTGTTCGAACAGAACGTGGGCGGCCCGACCGGTGGCGGCCTTTTACATCGCCAGTCTCCTCAAACAGTTTTGTGCATCGGTAGGCGAACATGCGGCTAATTCCTTGTGGTCGGAGCGTTTTGAAAATATCTTTTTTTTTCATTTTACACTTGAAAAGCTGTATTACAGCGATACGGTTCTCATTATATGACCACTCCATGATGAAAGCTGAAACAATTTTAAAATCCCCTTACAGACTAACGCTATTGAGGTTAGCTTTCAAAACCCATATAAAATTAACGGGGTATGTTCAGTTCTACTATTGAAATGGGTGTGTTTAATGTTGTAGCAGTATTTATGTCCCTACTAATTATATGGGATTAGTTTTACTCTAAATTCCTTAATTGGTTTCAAATTTATTTGACAAACAGGCATTGCTCTGTTAAAAGTTATTAATATGGCCGAAAAAGACAACAGCATAATAAATTGCTTGTTTTTGTGTGATGAGGTCCATATTGCTCTAAACGGCAATGTAAACAAGCAAAATTGCCGTGTATGGAGAGAATCTAATTCACATATACTCCATAATATGGAACTGCACCCAGACCGATTTCCTGTATGGCCATACTCCTCTGCAGAAAACGGGTTAACAGCGACTGTTATAGGTGATCGTTATTTAAAAATGTTGAAGGAAGTTTATTTTTATCTAGAACTACACCGAATATGTCTCAGATTGAACAGCATTTGGTTACAGCAAGATGGACGCACATATATCCAGACCGGTTATGACAGACGATTAAAGTGATCCCAGCTTTTACCTTTTCGTCCGCAACGAATTATTTTTTTGATCAGTTTTGGCATATGCGTGGATGAGCATAAAGGTCACTTACGGTCAATCATTTTCAAACACAATTAGTCATGTAAAACTAAATAAATAATAAAGAAATAAATGTAATGCATTAATTGAAAAAAAATATTAAAAATATTAAATATTATTAATATTTAAAAATATTGTTAATAATTAGTGAAATATATTCCTACGTCTGGTGTACCATAGGGTAGTGTATTGGGCCCCTTACTGGTTTTATTAAGGAACATTGCTTTCTGAATTTAAAACGTCAGCTACATGCGGATGACTTAAACATGTTTGAAGTTGTTCTTTCATTAAATGACGTTCGGTGTTGGCCAATGATAAAGGTAGATTTGTATCTTGGTCAAAATGTAGTCATTTACCAATCAATCTATCTAAAGTAAATGCTTACACATGACATTTTATTGGTCTCAACATAAAATTATACCCCAAGTAACAAGTTCTAGTTCTAATTCGGAAACTGCTCATGAAATTCTTGACCTTGGGGTTGTGTTGATACTAAATTAGCCTTTACTAGTCACTTAAAATTTATTATTCCAAAGGCTTATTTCTTGATGTATTTTATTTGCAGCAACAAAGCTGACTTTTTGGATACATATATGTGACCCGGCCTATAAAAAGGTGGTTTATGACTCAAAAAAAATGTTTCTACTTTTTTTTGGATTCGATAGTTTTTGAGACGCCTTTCACGTGAAAGTCCGTGAAAGTCACGTGACGCCCTTTCACTAGAAAGTCCTAACTTGCTTAGAAGTGTACTAAAAATGTAGAGAAAGAAGAGCACAAATGAAAGAAAAACAGAATTTAATTGAAAATCCAGAATCAAGATAATAAATGAAATTGAATAACCGCATTCGTGGGGTCTGAAACAAAGCTTCTGAGATTCTGATAAATGTACCACTGACGCTGCAGAGGTGTTATCAACTGGGATTCATGACAGTAGAAATGATTCACATCTTTACTGTCAGCAAATTTTTTGGTTTTCAAAGAGTTTTTCTTTAACAGCTGTTTCTCGCATTTTTTTTTTTGAGTCATAAGCCACCTTTTCATAGGCCGGGTCACATATATTTTTTTTTGCTCAGTTTATCGCTCGAGACTGGAGTATGCGTTATTTACTTGAGCCTCATCGCGGCTGTTCAAATTTTTAAGAACTGAAAAATCCAAAATTTTTAAAAATTTGCTCTACACGCAGAGAAAAGATGTGGTTACTATATGGTCACGGCAACAATAGTATGTTCTCTGCAATAAAAGTATGGTCGTCGCAACCATAGTTTTGATTTGTTTAAGTATATTTCATTTGGACAATAGTATGATTGCGGCAATATTAATATTGTACTTTTAGTATAGTATAGTAAAAGTACAATAGCAAATCTAAAAATGAAAATATGAATGTAGCAACAGTACAAATATGGTTGGTGCAACAAAAGTGTTTTTTTTTTTGGGTTTTATGTTTACAATAGCATGATACCGGCTGCCATACCGTATAATTGTAATTTTTATTAATCCTACGCAATCAAAATAAACTGTTTGGAACTTGTATAAAAAAATATTTTTAAAAAATGAAACACTTACTTTTTTAATCGAATTATTCCTAGTTTTAAATACAGCACTCCTATTATTTTAGATTAAATATATTCTTAAATAATTAGCTTATTCAAAATCTCTATTGTTGAAAAGCAACATACTCGTACCACATCAAAGTGTAGTTGAGTGGGATCACATTATGTTAGTAGGCAGAACAACATGATTGCATACGAGGGCGACCGCAAAAGTAACTGGCCTAACGTAAAAAGAACCGTTTTTTTGGAATTATTATTATTTAGTTTTCAACATAATCTCCTTCCAACTCAATACACTTCATCAAACGTTTTTCAAGTTTTTTAATTCCATCCGAAAAATAAGATTTTTCAAGACCTTCAAAATATGCCTCAGTTTCAGCAATAACCTCGCTATTGGACGAAAATATTTTGCCACCGAGAATTTTTTTTAAATTTGGAAACAATAAATAATCAGAGGTAGCTAAATCTGGACTATATGGAGGATGCGGAGCAATTTCAAATCGTAGTTCGGCCAGTTTTTGTTGAGTTAAAAATGCAGTGTGTGAAGGAGCATTATCTTGATGAAAAATAACTTTTTTTTTCTATATGCGGTCGTTCTATCTTGATTTCTTCACTCAACCTATCCAATAATGCACAATAATATTCACTATTTATAGTTTTTCCTTTCTCAAGATAATCAATAAATATTATACCCCTTGCATCCCAAAATACTGTGGCCATTACTTTTTCTGCTGACTTAACAGTTTTCGCCTTCTTGGGACCACTTTTACCAGCTTCTTACCATTGTTTTGACTGTTCTTTGCATTCTGGGATGTAGTGATGGATCCATGTTTCATCAACAGTTATGAATCGGCGCAAGAACTCTATTGGATTACGCTGATAAATCGCTAAAAGCTCCTCGGAATTGGTCCACCGGCAAAGTCAACAAACGCGGCACCCATCTTGCGGATAGCTTTTTCATGTGGAGTTCATCATGTAAAATACTCCAAACTTGTTTTTCGTGTATTTTAACTCTTTAATATCAGCAAGTTCTCTGAGCTTTATTCGTCTATCTTTAGTCACTTCATTAAATATTTTTCTAATGTTTTCAATAGTAGTTGCAGTTTTCGGTCTTCCAGAGCGTTGTTCATCTTCCGTACTTGAACGACCCGTTTTAAATTGTTGAACCCAGGATTTCACGGTGGAGTATGATGGTGCATTATCACCATGAACAGAATTCTACTCATCTTTGATTAATTGTGGCGTATAACCTTTCATATAAAAGTGTTTAATTACCGCACGAAACTCTGTATTTTCCATTTTTTAAAAATTATAAAATTTGTTTACTTCAATCATCTGTAACAAAGAAAATAATCATTGAATATATCGGAAATTTTGACAGGTGGCTTATAAAGGATTTCTTTTAAAAAACAAAAAAAAAGTTGCTAGTAAAACAGAAAATGTGCCAGGCCAGTTAGTAATTGTGATTGTCATACTATGGTTTAATGTGAAACATACTATGGTTGTGAATATTATGCTATGGTTGTGCGGATCATAAAATGATTGTGTTTGGAATATACTACGGTTATGTGTGTTGTGGGGATCATAGTATGGTTAAGTGCGAATCATAATATGGTTGTGGGGATCATGATAAGGTTGAATTTTAATCATACTTTTAATTCGAGGATTATAATACTCTTGTGCCACAACCATATACCTAACGATTTTATGATGTTTTTAAAATATTGTTACCCCAACCATACTTCAATTGTTCGCGTGGGTTAAACCGTGCCAGAGAATAGCTCGCTCGTAACGGCCGAATTTGGTAAGAACTGGGTGAAATATGTAGCTTCATGAGCTGAAAATTTCTGGAAAACATGCACCGATGAGAAACAATTGCAACAAGGTTGTGGGGATCACGATAAGGTCGAATTTTTATCATATTTTTGATTCGAGGATTATAATACTCTTGTGCCACAACCATATACCTAACGATATGTAGCTTCATGAGCTGAAAGTTTCTGGAAAACATAGACCGATGAGAAACAATTGCAACAAGGATCCCTTTTAGTTTAAAGCTGTACAATTTACAAAGTTTCCTGTACTCGTACTTACTTTGATTTCAATGAAAGATTAACATCGCTTGACGGATACAGTTAACAATTCCAAATCGATCCTTTTTGAAAGGAAAAGAGTTACATAGCTCTTAGCCAAATTAGCCAAATCCCGTTTTGACTGCCCACTTGCTTGTCTTTAATTGCAGAAATTTAAGTTTGTTGAAGTTACCACGTCACTTTGGGAGGTTTTTTTTCGATTTGGCTCTGTCGTAATTAGGAAATTGTTGCTAAAATTACATAAAAACTGTTCTTTACTGTACACCAAAAACCTACTAAAGCCTAAAGTACTGAAATGTAAAGTTCATATTCTAAAAGCGATTTTTTTAAATGACATGTATTCAGCAACTATGATTTTATATTTGTTCGTTTCTACAGTAAATAAATGCGTTTCGCCCCTTTATTCAAATTGGGTGGAAGATCCATTAAATTAAATAGGAAATGCTGAAGAACGCAACACAAACCATAGGACAAGCACTCTGATTGGTGCTGGTCATCTGCAGAGATCTGCTCTTCTCTGCTGGGGAAGCTTTAATGTACAATGGTGGTCAAAAAACTGTACACGATAGTGGATACATCTTCTACAAAAACTGTCATTCTTGAAATGTTTTTAAAAATACTAGGCAGGGGGAATATTATAGGTAGCGTCATTTGTATATCTTCTATTGAAAATAATTTATTTAAACAGTTTTCATAATTTTCCAATGGCTATTCAGTTTTGCCCACTACTATATGCACTTAATAGCCCTTTCGCAAAAAGGATATGGCCATAATGGGGAAGCATAGCACAAATTGCGCCTTCTTCTATTACTAATTAAAGCACTTTGCAATTATAAAGTTTATAAAATTACTGGAGGGTAATTTTAACTCTACGTACACTTTGGAGAGCAGTAAGCGAGGCACTGGTGTATAGGCGGCTCTATAGTCGTGCCACTTATGGGCAACGTTGGATGTGAATGGATATTTTCCTATTTGTAATTAGCATATGTTTATCCAGTCATTATCTATTGTTTTGCTTTAAGAGAAACTCCCCCTCTTAAATTTTGCCTGGAGTTGTATAGAAATAAATGTATATACATATCCATAGATATATGTATAGGTATATATACTGGTATATACTTTTGCAAATATATTTTAGTACTTGGTTTCATTGAAAAGGTTTGATTTTCTAATAATAATAACTATTAGCATAAATAATATTTTACTTCTTAAAATGTTGAGTGGGCATAGTCAACCTTTCGTCTTTCTTAAAACTTCCAAATGAAACTGAAAATCAAATTAAAATTGTATTATGTAGTGCTACTATAAGAGTTGGTGATGGTATACTTGAAAGCATCGGGGCAGAGGATATGTGCTTTTAAGGGGAAAGGAATAGAGTCTGAAAACCATATTAATGCTGTCATCTTATATTTATAATTTGATTTCTATGGGCAAATGAACTAAAGCACTACTAGTTTTATTAGTCGGAATAAGCTCTTATGTATCTGTAGTTTTTCAAGCCGTTTTGATGACTGACTCAACCACTATCGAAACGGGCGGCAGACTTAATTAAGGTTGGTTGGTTCACGTGGCCACTGCAAGAAGCATCTATCAGTGTTTTCCCTCATCGTTGTGAGTAGTTCCACATCATTTAGAATTACAATAATCTATTTTTTATGTTTATATCTTATACGAGGGCTGCTATATATATTTCTGGCCTAATAATGAAAAGGCGAATATTTATCATCAAAAATGGTTTTATTGTTTTTCAAAGTATTCTCCATCATGATTTATACACTTTTGCCTGAGCTTAAACCAATTGTCGAAGCACTTTTTCACTCCGATTGAGACACCTCAAAAACATGGTTTTTGAATGCTTCAACAGCATCTTCTGGCGACCAAAATCGTTGACCACGCATTTTTTCCATGATGTGCGGGAATAAAAAGAAGTCGTTGGGTGCCAAGTCAGGGCTGTACGGCGGATGACCCCTCAAATCGACGTTTTGGCCGCTCAAAAAGGCGATGGTTTGAGCCGATGTGTGAGAGCTCGCATTGTCATGGTGCACAATGATTGGTCTTCTCTTGTTCGTTTTTCGAATTTCTCGAAAGACTTTAGGCAAACAAATTGTGGTGTACCACTCAGAATTTACCGTGCTACGTTGCTCAAGCGGAACAGTCGCCACATGACCAGTTTTGCCGAAGAAACAGGCGTTTGCTTCGAAGTGCTTCTTCCACGAACAACTTTCTTTGGATTTGGCTCATCTTCGAAGACCCGCACGGTCGATTACTGTTTTGTTTCAGGATCATACGCATAGCTACATGATTCGTCACCTCTGACGATCTTATAAACGTCTTTTGCAGCACCGCGATCGTATTTTTTCAAAATTTCTTTGCACCAATCGACACGAGCCTTTTTTTGAGCGATTGTCAAATTGTGCGGGATCCAACGAGAACAAACCTTTTTAACGACCAGGTGTTCATGCAATATCGAATGTATGCTGGTGGAAGAAATGCCCAAGGATGCCTCTATCTCACGGTATGTCACATGACGATCTTGCATTATCAGTTCACACCGCGATCGTTTTTTTTTTCAAAATCTCTTTGCACCAATCGACACGAGCGTTTGTTTTAGCGATTGTCAAATCGTGCGGGATCCAACGAGAACAAACCTTTTTTACGGCCAGGTGTTCATGCATCGAATGTATGCTGGTGGAAGAAATGCCCAAGGATGCCTCTATCTCACGGTATGTCACATGACGATCTTGCATTATCAGTTCACGCACGGCATCAATGTTCTCTGGCACAAAGGTAGTTTGTGGACGACCTTCGTCTTTGAGCGAGCGTCGTCCACGATTGAATTCATTAAACCAGTTTTTCAAAGTGCTATAAAATGTGCTTCATCGCCATACAAAGACTTAAGTTCATCGATGCACTCTTGTCGTGTAATCCACGTCGAAATTTGTGAAAAATGATAGCACGAAAATGTTAATTCCATATATTTTTGCCAAATTTATTTTTTAAAGCCACAGTAAATAACACAAATGGTGGTCGTACGTCAAAACGTTCTGAGCACGTTTATGCTAAAATAGTCAAACTTTCCAATGGAAATGTCAAATGACGCCAGGAAACACTTGGTGTTGCCATGGCCAGAAATGTACCCTCGTACCCACACCTTACAGTTGATAAAATAAAGGGTGTTTAAACTTTAAGGGCTGATTTGGAATGTTAACCACACCTAAACGCCAAGTTTTTTCTGCATTTAATTTAAAAATTCTCAATTTCAGACTTATTCAATTTGAACCATTGAAAGATACGCAAGCGAGCAACGCGTTAAAGTTATTCAGGCTTGGTGGCAAGAAATGGCAACAGTGGATGATCAATTTTCGAAGAAAATCATATTCATTGATGAGGCACATTTTCACCTCAGTGGATTCGTCAATAAGCAGAATTGCAATCCAAGAGTGATTGTCGAAAAAACATTGCACCCTCAAAGAGACTGTTTGGTGCGGCTTATGGGCTAGCGGCAACATCGGGCCGTATTTTTTCCAAAATGAGGCCGGTCAGGCAGTAACTGTAAATGGTCTTCGCTATCGTGAGATGATGACGAACTTTTTATGGCCCGAATTGGAAGATATGGATGTGGACGATATGTGGTTTCAACAGGACGGTGCCATTTGCCACACACCTAACGAAACAGTGGGTCTTTTACGCTACAAGTTCAATGGCCGTGTTATCTCACGTCGTGGCGATGTTAGTTGGCCGCCAAGATCATGTAATTTGACACCGTTGGACTTCTTTCTTTAGGGTTATTTGAAAGATAAGGTGCACGCCGATAAGCCAGCAACAATTCAAGAGCTAAAGGATGAGATAATTCGGCACATTAACGGCATAGAACCTCAATTATGCCTCAGCGTCATCGAATATTCGGACCATCGGATTGAGGTGTGCCGCCGAGGTCGCGGCGGCCATTTGGCCGATATTTTGTTCCATACATAATTGAACCACAGAAAAATTTGGTTAAAGTTGGAATTTCACTAAAGAAGTGTTTAACCATTTCTTCCTCTTCACCGTTGCCACAGCAGCGTCAGTGCTGCTGCTATTTTTAATAGTCGATCGTCGTCTTCAAATGACTAACATTCTTGAAATGTCCTTTCTGCTGTGGCTCAAGAGAGATGTTTTCTTCCTGCTATCGTATTCCGGCCAGGTTTGCTTAGATATCCTGCACCGAAATAAAGCATTCTACAATGAGACCGCAAATCGAACATAAAAGTTAAATATTTTATTAAGCTACGATAAATACAAGGTGGATCGCGGAATTTGTTTATTGCAAAATATGCAATGAAATATAAAAATGATCAACCAGTTCACATCACACCTCAAAGAGATAAGCCGTCCAAGAAACATTTGCCTCAAACAATTCATTGTAACCCTTGCTGTGTTTGCAGTGGCACCATCCTGTTGGAACCATGCATCCCCTAATTGAATTGCCTCAAAAACCGGCTGAAGAAAAGTCTGGAAATGCCAAGAGCAAGTTATTGCTTCCGAGCAGAGCGTTTCGGAGATTGCAGTACTGCTGCTCTAACTCTCTCAATGTTTTGTGGTGTTGTAATTTTTCTCTCAGGTCCCCTTCGTACACGTGACACATTCCCTGCTCTTCTTGATAAAGTAACCCAATTTTCAATTGATTGCTTCCAGGAACATGTCCACGTGGGGGGACAGCAAATTTTATTTGTAAACAAAAAGCACGCTGCACTGCAATGATCGAGTGCATTTGAAAAATACGCTTCAACACAAAATGACCTCTCCTCACGTGTCCAATGCATGATCGCAACTGAAAGGCAGTTGCATGAGCCACTGTAAGCGACACACACTCTCCACTCTCTTTGACCAACAGTTCCGCCACAGCCTGCAGTGCAAGAAAACAAATTATCTCGCTCCACCCTGTAGAACTGGATAAAAAACAGCAATGGTAAAATCATTTGTTGGCAGATATCTTAAATTTTCTTTATGTCTCTAAGCCAAATTCTGCTGTACTACGAGTAGAATCTTAAACAAACAAAAAAAAAATGTAGCAGTTAGAGGACTAAGCCTAGACATAGGCTTTGCCTCAAACAATTCATTGTAAGCCTCGCTGTGTGTACAGTAGAACCATCCTGTTGGAACTAGGTATCCTCTAATTGCATTGCCTCAAGAGCCGGATAAGCCTCGACTGGACAGAAGAAGCGCAGAAATTTTGTTATGCGTTAACAAAGAAGGCCAATTATGATCATGTCATTTAAAAAGTCCTGCCTTACTCGATTATTATAAAACAAGTGGGCAAATTAAGTTTGGCCGTGTCAAAGCTTATCAAGGCTTATGGTCCAACGTGACAACATTGTCAAGGGGGCGTGGCACCAACCTCTTTTCGATCAAGGGGTGACTCTTTTAGCACCAACAATACCCTTTTAAATCGCAGGGTTGTGTAGGCGCTTCCTAATTTCCCCATAATATAGTCCTTAATAAATGCATAGTCATTGGTTGCATTCTGCTAACATTTAAAAAGAGAATACTTTTTTTGCCATAAATAGGATTTTTAAAGCGGCGCGGCACTTCTTCTTCTTCTCCAGGATGTTATTCGATCCATGCCAACATCATATAGTCAATTATAGTCATATCTCGAATAGTTTATTAGATTTTGTATTTTTAAGTTCAGGGTACAGTGGTTTAAATTATTTTTTTGTCATTTATATCATTCCGATTTAATTTTAGAAAGATCGATCCATTATAGTTCAGCCATTAACGCGATTTTTTAAAAAGGGTGTGGCATTGCCAAATTTTTATCCGGATTGTGTTTCGTTCCGTGCCAATATCATATGTTTCAAATATCATCGTCATATCCTTAAAAGCTTATGATTTTTGCAGAGCTGGACCCAATTGTGAAGCAAATAATATTGTCCCTTTACCGATCTGACCCATTTTAAGACGTTTAAGTCTATTTACACATGTTTCTGGAAAATTTCAGTCACCTAACTTTAATAGTGCGACCTGTTGTTTGCTTTCCATAAACGAACAATCCTAGAACGTCTCAAAATTTTATACTTTTTGTGGTCTCCGACCAGTATTTCGATGTGTTGCAAACAGAATGACTAAGTGAATATACCCTAAATCCTATGTATAAAAATCTAGCACTACATACAAATCTATCAATACATACTCTGGAGGGAGGCCAATACTTGACATTGTTTTAAATAGCTTCGATCTTAATGGGCTGTCGAAAGCGGCTTTAAATTCGACAATTATTGTAGATTTATCAAGCTTAAAAGACGCGCTGGTACGGGACAATGATGTTGCTGACGTGAGGCTTCTGTCGTTTACATAATACGCTTAGACAGAACTTTGTAAACAGTTTGCATTAAGACTTTTACCACGGCAATTGGTCTAAACCTAACACTCATTCAATTCCATTTATCGTTTCTTTTGGGCGGAGTAATCGGATCTCCTTTCTTCTAACCGTCCTATATCTCATCCATATTGATCTTGTTGCTACAACCTGCAGCGTTGCGTTATGGGCAGCATGTTTTGGTTCGGTAGCTTTCGGTACCGAAATTTCTTCTCAGCTGCTGGCGACAATGTGTGGAAATACGTTTTCTCTCCCCATTAATATCGATGGGCGGAGGATTATTCTTTTGTAGCATTTGAGATAAATAGGAAGAGAACTTATTGGCTGTCAATGACCCAGCACAGATTGGACGAAAAAATACATTTTATGTGAAGCGTAAACGTAAAAGGTAAAATTTACTGCAACTATTCTGACCAGTTTTCAAAACATAGAAACCATTTGACTGGTATTCGTATGCTGGTCTGATGTTGTGTGGGGGACCTATAATGTGGAATGACATAGAGGGGGAAGATTTAAATGTTTAAGACCTAAATAAATGTCAGGATCACCCCAATACACCGAAACCCACAAATATCATCACAAGCGAAGCTACCCAGTAAACCAAATTTGCCGACAATATCTGATATCAGACAATTCTGAACTCTATCGAGAATTCTTACCGAAATCGTTACAAATTCTGTTCGATTTGTCTGAGGATTTTTTATTTATTATGTTAAGAAATATCTGAACGAACCGGTATTCTGTTAGACTTGTCTGTGGGATTTTTATTAATTTTTTGTTCAGACTTCTCTTATCGAACTTGGAACGAATTCTGAACTATTTACCTGAGGTAGTCTGTTCGTTTAAAATTTTTTGTTGTTCTTGTGTTCAGACATGTCGGAATTAGTTCTGAACGAATTCTTAACTGTTTGACTGAGGTATTTTTATATTTCAAATTCATATTCTGAACGTTTGGTTAGCTTAGCTGTGCGAGGGATTTTTATTGTGTTTTGAGAAAAACTCTACTGCCGGCAGTTCTCGTTAAATGCAAAACTGGTTGCCCTTAAGTGTATAACCACTAAACATAGTTACAGCACAATTATTGCTTGCGAAACAGCAGACACCCCTGCTTGTAACTAAAAGTCTTTTCGAACACTTTTTGAAAATGTTTAACAACTTTGTTTTGTAGAACAAAAATTTATTCTTTTATTTTGATTGTTTACATTCAGAGTTTACCATTACATAAGCTCAGAATTCGTTCAGAGTTCGGTTCGTAATGTCGGTAAAAACATCAGAATTTAATAAGACTTAATGCCAGAATTCTGACAGATGTCGTTTAGAATTAGTTCAGAATTCGATACGACAAATCGAAAATTCCTTTCGAATTTCCCAGGACTACAGTTCAGAATTCGGTCAGAAATTGGTTCGAAATGTCTGCAAAAACATCAGAATTCCCTCAGAGAAGTAGTTCAGAATTCGTGTCAACCCTCTCATATGTTTTTCGTTACGAACTCGCTAAGAATTCTGATCCGGAATCGGAACATTTTGCCGATTGGCGTACAGAATTCTGACCGAATTCTGATTTGGTTTGCTGGGTATGAAGTAATTTCGTTCAAACATGTTTGTGTATAATTTTGAGTAGATAAATCACATTATTTTAGTTAAGTTATTTGAACTGTTCCCTATTATTTCTGTTTTCTATTGGTTCATTATCTTTTAACATTTGTTCGATGTAATTTTCTCTCCCATTCTTTGAATAATCTTCGCCACATAGTGGCTTTATTATTACAGAAATCTCCTTATTCTTGTGCAGAAACTTAGTTGATGCCTCTTAAGGACAAACGATGAAAACGAAGAGGATGACGCTAGACATGTCACCAACGCTGTAGCCGCTACTACTGCTGTAGCAGTTCACCATTGAGGCTAAGGCTAATGGGAGTATGACATGCTCTGCACATGCACATGTATCCTTGAGCTGTATTCTGGAAGAAATATACACGCAGCAGGGGAAAAAGTACTCGCATGAAAATGGAGACTCTTTAAGTCACAACGTTAAATTATGATAAACGACGCGAACAATTCAAAAAGCGGCACAAAAAATAAACTTTGTAAAAAAAAAACTCAACATGCACTTCCTTAAATAATGATAAAAAAAAATTATTACAACTTTAAGAGGAGCTTAAGCTGGTCGGAACGAATATTTTATACCCAACAAGGAATCATGAATTCAGGGTTTTAAGCCGGGTAGGGAAACATAAAAATTTTTAAGCGACAGTCTTCACCAGATAAATGACATTAACATTGCGAGTTAGAAATGAATCCATTCCTTGTAAAATATACTTGCAACTTCGAGTCGGCAATAAGTAGTTGGCCCCATCCAGTAAGTAGTAGAATTATATTAATGTAAAGGAATATAGGAATTATTAAAATTTTTTTTGTGGATTTTATCAACACCTTATAACTATAATATTTTTGATAAATGGCACTTTTTTGTTTAAATATGTATGCGAATTTGACTACACTAGTTTACAGCCATTTTGGTTACGAGTTCTAAATAATTTTTTTCTATAGATTTTCCTCTGATTAGATTTCATGAAAGAATTTTTGGAATTTGTTTACAATTTTTTTATGACATGCTCGGGTATTTGGACCATAACTTCCAAATGCTTCTACCGATTTTATAAAGAGTAGTCTCAAGTAAAAGAAAATTAAGAAAATTTTCTACATATTTTTTTTAAAAGATATTAAAATTTGTATAATAAAGGGAGGTTAAATTTTAAGGGCCGGTGTTAAATATAACCTACACCTAAACGTCAATTTTTTCTGCATTTCATTTTATATTTCTCAATCTCAGACTAACTCAATTTAAACCAAGGAAGAATCACAAGCGAGCAACGCGTTAAAGTTATTCAGGCTTCGGGCAACAGTGGATAATCAATTTTCAAAGAAAATCATCTTCAATGATGAGGCACATTTTTACCTCAGTGGATTCGTCAATAAGCAGAATTGCCGCATTTTGGCGAAGAGGGATTGTAGAAAAAACAATGCACCCATAAAAAGTTACTGTTTGGTGCTGTTTGGCGGCATAATTTTTTCCAAAATGAGGCCGGTCAGGCACACGCAGAGAAAAAATATGGTTCTATATGGTCACGGCAACAATGGTATGTTCTCTGCAATAAAAGTATGGTTGTCGCAACAATAGTAATGTTTTTGAATTTAATTTTGACAATAGTATGATTGCGGAAATATTAATATTGTTGAAATGTCACAAAAGCATTGTTGTCAAATTAAAAAATGAAAATATGGTTGTAGCAAGAATATAAATATGGTTGGTGGGACAAAAGTGTTGTTTCATGGGTTTTATGTTATCAATAACATGATTACGGCAATCATACAGGCAAAATCGTAATTTATTTTTAATTTGACAATGTTATTTTTACGAATCTTACGCAATAATAGTAGTTTCTATATATAAATTAAAATTTTTTCAAAACAAACTACGGATTAGTATAACTGAAATATTTTTAATAAATGAATTGTTTCTAATGTTAAATAAATCACTCCCTTTTCAAAGAGTTTTATGTATTTTTACACAACTTATTTAATAAAAATCTCTATTGTTGAATAAAAATTTAACCCAATCTTTACAAAAAAATTTGGGGATCATAGATGGTTGTATTTAGGTAAATCATACTATGGTTTTGAGGATCATGCATATCATGGTTGTTTGTGAAACATTCTTTGGTTGTGAGGATTATAGTTGGTTGTGGGGATCATAGTATGGTTGAGTGTGAATAATAATATGGTTGTGGGGATCATAGTATGGTTGTGTGTGAATAAATTTATTGTTGTGAGGACCATAATATTGTTATGGGGATCATAGTATGGTTGTGTGTGAACCATACTATTGTTGTGATGATCATAATATTGTTGTGCCACAACCATATAACCATTAATAGTATGATGCTCTTCGAATATTGTTACCCCAACCATACTTTTTTTCTGCGTGCAGTTACTGTGAATGGTGTTCGCTATCGTGAGATGATAACGAACTTTTTATGGCCCGAATTGGAAGATATGGATGTGGACAAAATGTGGTTTCAACAGAACGGTGCCACTTGACACAAACACAGAGCTATCGAAACAAGGTCTTTTTGGCGCCACAAATTCAATGTCGTGTTATCTCACGTAGTGGCGATGGTAATTGGCCGCCAAGATCATGTGATTTGACACCGTTGCACTTCTTTCTTTAGTGTTATTTGAAAGAAAAGGTGTACGTCGATAAGCTAGGCACAATTCAAGAGCTAAAGATTGAGATAATTCGGTACATGAACGGCATAGAACCTCAATTATGCCTCAGCGTCAACGAAAATTTGTACCATCGGATGGAGGTGTGTCATTGGGCCAATATTTTGTTCCACACTTAATTGAACCATACCAATATAATCATAATGAAAAGAAATGACAGTAGTTCCCTAAATAATTTGTGTTTTATTCAAAATCAACATCGGCTTTTAAAATTGGACCATTATTTAATTTCGATGTTAGAGGCATTACAAATTTAAAAAAAATTGAAGTTTTTGTGCAAAAATCACGACTATAAGTTGAAAAAAAAAAATACACAACCAATGGCTTGTTTTGGTGTAGGATGTCCAAACTTTATGCTTAATTCATTTATATTATTTATTTATATTATTATAATCGTGATTATTGCACTAAAAATTAATTTTTTTTAAAATTTTAAATGCCGTCAAAACTATTGAACTAATTTTAATACCTGGTATAAAACAGTTATATTGCTAATTTTCTTTCAGTTGAGACTACAATTTATTAAATCGGTAATAGCGTTTGGGAGTTATGTACCAAAAAGCTGAAACATCTTATAAAAAAGCGTAAAAAAAGGTCCAAAAAGCTGAAACATTTCATAAAAAATCGTAAAAAAAACTCAAAAAAATTCTATCTTGAAAACTAACTCAAGAAAGAAACATTTTTCAAAATTCAATTTCGTTTTTAGGAGACAAAAATCTTTATTTTGAACTCTGGATCAGGAAAAAATAATAATTTGTAAATTAGTGTTATCGCTAGAAAATGGGAATTATTTTCAGGAAACGGCGTACGAATATTTTAGTTAAAGAAACATTTTTAAAAATTCAATTTCGTGTTTAGGAGCCAAAAATCTTTATTTTGAACTCTGGACCTGGAAAAAATCATAATTTGTAAACTAGTGTTATCGTTTAAAATTGGAAATATCTGCAATAAACAGCTTACGAATATTTTAGTTACGATGTGAAATTTTTTATCACCGGATTCCTATCTAATTGGTGTTTGAGTATTTGAATTTTGTAATTGAACCGAAACTTATTTTTCTGTGAAACAGTTAGGGCTTGATTGTCTAAGAATTTTACGAGGATCAATTACACTGTGTGTAAGTTGTTAAGTCATGAAAATATAACCACATACGGACAGCACGACGTGATAAAAGACCAAAAAAGAAGACCCGTGTCTCCCAGTTTTGCCCAAACTAATGAACTTTTTTAAGGGCCCCCAATGATTTGGGGCTTCGGTGTCATTTTTGCAAAAGAGGGATCATTTTTGTAGGTTCATATCTTGTAAATATTTTGGATTTTTGATTTACTCTCTGGGACAAAGTTGTAGCTCTTGTCATAAAGAACAAATACTCAACTATTTTCGGAAAAAAAATCCGCCGATTTGCACTGTCGCACAGTGTTTTTGCCGCTTTGTCCGAAAAAACTCTGATAGATGCCACATTATCGCGAGCTCGCCGTCGAATCGAAGAAGACTGCTTATATATTGAACCCTTCTCAGCGACATTGTAAATAGTATATGTAAATAAATAATTGTCAAGAAATTTCAAGCCGCTTTACTATAGACAGGATTAGATTCAAGTTATATAAGTATAAGCGAAAAACCAAAAAAGTTTTCGTGAGTTTTTAGTCCCTTTTTTCCTGATTTACTCCATTTTCAGTTCTAAACGATCGTCGACTTAAAGACCGTACTCATGGTAGGACATAAAGGCATGTATAGATCAACTTAATGGTAACTAACAAATAGGACGTTTTTTATTGAAGTAAAAAAAACGAATGAAATTAAAAAAGTTTCCGAATTTTTTTACTTTTGTTGCTATTAATGCGCTACCTGGACGGTATTAAGAATCATTCATAGGAAGTTCATGTGTTCTAGAAAGTTATTTACTGAAATCTTAGGTATATTTTTGTAGTTGATTGCTTCCTTGAATTTTGAACGGTTTGCTACCAATAGAAATGCAGAGGGGAAAAAGGTAAAAAATCGATTTTTTTACGGTTTTTTTTTTTTGGCGATTTTGAGCTTGAAGAATATTTTTTTGATCTGATATCGTATATGTTCACAATTTTTTTTCTATATGTCAAGAGCTACCACTTTATGAAAATGATCACTGTTTTGTAAAAATGACACCGAGGCCCCAAATCTTTTGGGGCCCATAACAAATACTTGACTTTGGGCAAAACTGGGAGGGACGGTTCTTTTTTTTTTTGGTCTTTTATCAAGTAGTGGTGTCCGTATATGGTTATATTTTTCGTGTTGCACTGTGTTATATGGCATTCCATGACAATCAGGCATATGCTCCATCCTGAGGTGGAGGAATACACATTTCAAATAAATTAAATTTATCTTGGTTTAAAGCACATTCATAGCTTGTGGTCTGAGGATGGTGACGTAGGGTTCACGAAATCGTTGTCACCCCTGCTTGCAACTAAACGTCTTTTCGACTGGCTTTGGAATATGTTCGATAGAAACATGGTCTCAAATCCGTCCATTAACTAAGCATTTATTAAAAAGCAAGTGGGCTAAAGCCAATCAGCGCCAATAATGTGATACCCTACTTAACTTTAATTCAGAAAATACCACGCCCTTGTCTGGAATTTGAGCAAAGTCGGACATACTATGTGACTATTAGAGCTCAAGAAAGATTGTGTACATAATGGGTCTATATAAAAAATAATACGGAGCCGGCCTTTAACCTTCGGTCCTTGTCATTGAATATACTTACGAGGGCGGTTCGGAAACTTCTTAGCCTAGCACAAAAAGCGCGGTATAAACAGAAAAAAGTTAAGTGTTTTGGAAACTTCCATCTCTGCTATGAACACATGTTAAATTTCGATCTGGCAACTCCTTCATATAGAAACAGGTGTTCACAAAAGACGCATCCGCGATTTTTTTACAATGGAAAAATTAGAAATGCGTGGTGTCATTAAATATTTACATAAAAAAGGTTTATCGGGACAAGAAATTTATAATGATATGGGGAATGTGTTAGGTGAAAGTGCACCTTCATATGCAGTAAAAAATTGGGTTGCTGAATTTAAACGTGGTCGTACAAGCATTGAAGATGAACCACGTCCAAAAACAGCAACAACAACAGAAATTGTAGCCAAAGTGCATGATATGGTATTAAATGATCGACGAATAAAAATGCGTGAAATAGCTAATATCATGGGCATCTCAAATGATCGAGTCCATTTAATTTTGCATGAAAAACTACAGATGAAAAAGCTTTCTGCAAGATGGGTGCCGGACTTGTTAACAGTCGACCAAAAACGCATAAGAATGAACATTTCTCAAGCTTGTTTGGATCGTTTTCAGCGAAATAAAATGGATTTTAAGCGTCGTTTCATAGCTGTTGATGAGACGTGGTTCCACCACTATACTCCAGAGACAAAAGAACAATCCAAACAATGGACTGAAGCTGGAGGAAGTGCCCCAAAGAAGGCAAAAACAATTCAATCGGCTGGTAAGGTTATGGCAACGGTTTTTTGGGACTTCAAAGGTATTTTATTGATTGACTATATGCAAAAGGGCAAAACAATAAATTCAGAGTACTATTGCAACCTTTTAGATCAATTAAATGTACAAATTCGAGAAAAACGTCCTGGCTTACAACACAAAAAAATAATTTTTCATCAAGACAACGCACCAGCGCACAAGAGTGTTTTAACAATGGCTAAAATCAACGAATTAAAGTACGAGTTGCTTGACCACCCACCTTATTCTCCTGATTTTGCTCCCAGTGACTTTTACCTGTTCCCAAATCTAAAAAAAACCTTGCTGGCAAGCGTTTTACCTCAAATGAAGATGCAATTACAGTTGTAAACCACTATTTTGAAGACCTTGAGGAAAACTATTTTAATCAAGAGATATAATTGCTAGATAAGCGTTGGACTAAGTGTATTGAAGTTTCAGGAGATTATATTGAAAAATAAAAATATTTTTGAAAAACTAACTATTCTCTTTCATTGATAGGCTAAGAACTTTTCGAACCGCCCACGTATATAGTAGTATTATGTAGTGACAGCCCTGTGATTTGAGAAAAGTTCCCATTGTTATTTAGTGGGATGTTGTGGTAATTAAGTTACCGGTATGATTAAACTTGACCAATGTTACTTATGGGTAATTCCAACCCAAAAACTGCTCTGTTGAAAAATGACCTCTGCCTGTCATATGACTCCTATTTTTTTATTTAGATTCGACTTCGGTCAAATCTTACAGCATCTCAAAGTGGGCCGAGACGACCATTTTCCGGAAGAATTAGCTGTGTTAGATATCAAATTAATTGGGAACCTGAAATCAGATTAACAAACGAGGTGTCCACTGAAAGGTATTGGCGTCCTCTTTAAGATAGTGTATTTGTTCATTGCAGGACATAATAATCTAAATCATTGATATGTCCTTAATCCTTAAATATTTTAAAAAAGGATATTGTTTTTCCAACAAATTCTTGTTGTTGTTTGGTCTACGAGATGAAAATTTGAAAATTTCAAATGGGTTCGCCATGGCTTCAAAAGTTATGGTGGTTTGAATGCACCAATTACTACATATGAAAAGGTGGCTTTCTTAACCTTATACTTGTAAGCAAATATTTAGTACTGCAAGTATGCTAATTATGGAATTATTGAAGCCTCGAGAACAGTTTAAAGGCAACTTGACTAGCTACAACTATAGTATAACAAGTAAAACATAAAAGTAAATCCTGAAAAATCTACAAATGTTACCTTTACGCTTAGAACCGAAGATTGCCCATCTCTCTCTATAATACAGTTGCAATTTCCAAATCAAACTGCGTTAAGTATATTGGTCTTCGAAGGGATCGCCGCCTAATATGGAAAGAGCACAGCAAACCAAAAAGGAAAAAAAATCGATATCAAAACTAAAAAAACATATTGTTTGATTGGTCCAAGGTCTCAACTAAGTTTGGAAAACAAAGTCAGACTTTATAAAACAGTTTTGAAGCCAGCATGGTCTTCAATTATGGGGAACTGCAAGCAGTTGAAACATAGACATTTTCCAAAGGTACTTTGGTAGTTATCAAAGCACTTTGGTAGTTATCAAATTCGCCTTGGTTTGTGAAGAACCACTGTATTAACAATGAGCTCGACGTGGCAGTAGTAAAGGTACATATCACTATTAGATGATAGTAACGAAGTCAGGAGGTTGAAAAGAAATCATATATTAGATCTTCCTTTTTTGAAATACGAGTAGAATTAGAAAACCGATAATTATATTATTATGTTTTCTATGTAAATTTTATTTTTTGGTTTGTTAAGATCAATGGATTTTAACTACAATGTTACTTTTTAATTTTATTATTGCACATGCTCATTGTTATTTAAATAGATTGCAAATAAAGGAATTAAGAAAAAATAATGTCGTATTTTATTCCTATAATTTTTTTTTATTTTAATAAAATATTTCAAAAACCTTATCAAAAACTTTCTTGTGCTTTATAAAAATATTATATTTTTTGTGATACGATTTTCAGAGTGGCGAAGATACACAAATGATTTGGAAGAAAAAAATCTTCTAAAATATATTCAATGTTATGAAATGGTTCTATGAAAGTATGACTACATCCACGAAAAGAAAACATGTTGGGGCAATAAATTTAATGGCTTCTTCTGCGTGAAACATTGTATTCGAATGAAGTTACATATTTCAATTTGAATTCACACCCCAGCCAAAACAGAGTGTGGGGGGACATTAAAATAGCAAAATCACGAAATGGCCATTATAATAAAAGCCAGACAAAAGTCAGAATTTCAAAAAAACTACAATAAAAATACAAATACGTTTTAACTGAGAAATGAACACCACCAGAAGAGATGAGACGGCACAAAACGCCAGCGACAACAGCAAGGATACTTGCAACAACAAAAAACAGCAACGTACTCTACATACCAAAGAAATAGCAAAAGACAAGACAAGATAAATGAAAATGTGAAATAGAAAAGCTTTAGCTGACATTTATTCACGACCACCAACCAGCCAGGCAGCGTGGCGAGGCGTATGACTCTGTCGTCCGTGCCACTGCACGTTCGGTCGCTTTCGTTTGAATCATCTCTGGGCTGCTTAGTCAGGACAACAAAGTGAATACTAAACGTTCCTGTCACAAAGACGCTACACAACGACGTCGAGGACGACAACAACCATGCCAGCCAAGAAGAAATTCCTGCAAGAGCTAGCGTCTGCTACTGGCTTACTTTCCGTGCGATGGCTGCACCACATACATGGCCAATGTTGTTGCAACGTTTAATAAGTTTCGTGCTCAACAATAGAGCGGGTGGATATTGTGGAATGACAGGATTTGCAAAGGGTCTTTTCGGCAGGACTAACCAAAAAGACATTTCCGAACTAAAGGCAATGGAGCAAGTCTCTGGTCAGGTATATGTGACAGCGTAAAGAGAAAGGGACCTAATGGTAAATAAATCTATTTTCTTTTTTTTAATATAAATATTCAATATTTATAGTTTTTCCTTTCTCAAGATATTCAATAAATATTATACACCTTGCATCCCAAAGTACTGTGACCATTACTTTTCCTGCTGACTTAACAGTTTTCGCCTTCTTGAACCACTTTTTCCAGCTTCTATCCATTGTTTTGACTGTTCTTTGCATTCCGGGATGTAGTGATGGATCCATGTTTCATCAACAGTTATAAATCGGCGCAAGAACTCTCTTGGATTACGCTGATAAATCGCTAAAAGCTCCTCGGAATTGGTCCAACGGACGATTTTTTGGGGCAAAGTCAACAAACGCGGCACCCATTTTGCAGATAGCTTTTTCATGTGGAGTTCATCATGTAAAATACTCCAAACTTGTTTTTCGTGTATTTTAACAATATCAGCAAGTTCTTTGAGCTTTATTCGTCTATCTTGAGTCTCTTCATTAAATATTTGTCTACTGTTTTCAATAGTAGTAGCAGTTTTCGGTCTTCCAGAGCGTAGTTCATCTTCCGTACTTGAACGACCCATTTTAAATTGTTGAACCCAGGATTTCACGGTGGAGTTTGATGGTGCATTATCACCATGAACAGAATCCAATTCATCTTTGATTAATCGTGGCGTATAACCTTTCATATAAAGGAGTTTAATTACGCACGAAACTCTTTATTTTCCATTTTTCAAAAATTATAAAACTTCTTTACTTCAATCACCTGTAACAAAGAAAATAATCATTAAATATTTCAGAAATTTTGACAGATGGCTTATAAAAAAGTTGTTAGTAAAACAGAAAATGTGCCAGGCCAGTTAGTTTTGCGGTCGCCCTCATATTTTGAATTGCACTTTATTTAAATATTGCTATCTAAATTGTTGTACCCAAGTTCCGGGCCTCGTTTTACTCTGGCATCTCGATATCGTTACAACTGGTTCCATTTTATTAGGTATACCCATATTTTATTGAAACATAATCTTTAAATCCAACGAACAGAAATTAGCCGGCTCGAGACCTCTTGCATTTAAATAAAATACTAGTTTTTTTTTTTGCAAAATGGAATAGAAGCATGTATTATGTTGGCTTTCCACTGTTTTTATTGCGATTTCGGATCTTGGATAGGAGGCCGTATTCCGGTAGTGTAAAGAGATGATATCAGCTGTCACTTGAGGTCTTTGAAACCTGGGGAAAATTTCCCCTACTGTTCGAAGACTTATAAATACCCAGAAACAATAAACATTTCTCAGGAATCTAAGTATGTACAGGGTGGAGTGATGTCGAAGAGAGTGGAGAGTGTGCATGGCTTATAGTGGCTGACGGAAGATTTGTATTCGTCTGCCTTTTAGTAGTCATCATGCAATAGACACGTGAGGAGAGGTCATTTTGTGTTGTTGAAGTGCATTTTTAAAATGCGCACTCGATCATTGCAGTGCAGCGTGCTTTTCGTTTACGATTAGCTATTCCGCCACGCGGACTTGTTCCTGGACGGCAATCAATTGTAAATTGGGTAACTTCACTGAGAACAGCAGGAAATGTGTCATGTGTACGAAGGGGACCAGAGAAGAGGATTACAATACCACAAAACATCGAGAGAGTTAGTTCTCGGAAGAAATCACTTGATCTTGGCATTTCCACACTTGGTTTCAGTCGGCTCTTGAGACAGAATGGCTTACAATGAATTTTTTGAGGCTGGCCGACACGCTCACCAGGCTTAGTCCCATGCGATTTTTCGTTTCGGGTTACCTGAAGTCGAAGTTGAATATAAACCTTCCCAACACCTTGGATGACCTAATTAACAATATTGGGGTTTAAATTGGAAGAATACCAGTCGACATGCTTGTTAGAATTCATGAAAACTTCAGAAAACATATGCAGCAGTGTGTGGATAGCGAAGGTCGATATTTATCAGATACGCTATTTAAAATCATGTAATTTAAAGTTTCCCTTATTGTTCACTATACTAAATATATATGACAGCGCATAGAGAAAGGGACCTAAGGGTAAAAAAAATCAATTTTCACTTTTTTTTTTTTTGATGTGGACAACATCTGAGCATCTAATAAGACCGATCCCATGCCCAAAAAGTGTTCCCTCCCAGAGATATGCGCGTTTTATGAAAGTGATGGTACACCAAATATACACGTATTTAAATCTTTGAAATGGCTCTACTGAACAAAACTGGTTTTTACCCTTTCTATTTTTCGCGTCACATATAATAATTTTTTCTTAGTTCATAATTTCTTTGTTTTATTCCCAAATAAGCAAATTTATGAGCTCCACCCTGTACCTATATTTAACATTTGGGCCTATTTGGACTTTGATAGAACCTGTTTACAACAGTAAGGTACTAAACGTTCCAAAAATGGATGTGGTATTTTGTCCTGGCGCACGAAAACCGTCCCGTAATGCTGGGAGACATATGATAACCCAGAAACACTGAAGATTTCATAGATATCCAAATACATACCTATTTTTAATATTTGGGCCAGTTAGGGACTAAGATTGAACCACGCCGGCTTACTCCTTACGACCGGCGCTGCCTTGTTTAACTATGATCCTTGAAACAATGCAATTTAAAAAGATATAAAATTAAATCTACGATAAATAGAAATTTGGGACTCTTAGGTCTTTGGGAGCCAAAAGGTTAGTCCTTTTGAACAAGTACGTATGGGTTTTTATAAGCTGTGGAATTTCTTTACTTATTTAAATATGCTATAGATTTTAAGATTTGTCTAAATGTTGGGATGTATGGTCCCTAGGAACCCAAAAATTGCTCACGAATCTGTATAAGCCATTAATCATGGCTACAGATATTTCTTTACCCGAGTTGGTAAAGGGGTGATACTCACCCGTCGACCATGGGTTCAATGGGTCTAAAAATAAGGTCCTGCCAAACACGGGCCCACTACTAACAACAATTTCCCTTTATACTGAAATCCAATATCGGAGAGAGCAAAAGCTTTTATTAGACCGAACTTTCGAATTGTCCACTGGTGTTCTGAACCAGGACCTTCTTTATTTTCTGCAAAAATCACTCTCATTCCAATTTTTTCCGATGTTTTCTGCTTAACGGTCATAATTATCGAAATAGTTTATCGGAACAAAAATCATTTAATAAAATTATGATTTTCAATTTCCACCACCTGAGTAAGCGCAAATATTTAAAAATAAATAAAACTACACCTTATAGTCTATAAAATCGACCACTACGCTCCGCCTTACCTACAGCGGAGCACCAAGAATTGAGATAAATTTTACTTTTAAAACCAGACCTCATATATATCATCGCAAAATATAATACACACCCTTTATGTTATAAACAACTCTAGTTGAATTATTGCATTTTCCTAGCTCTGAGTTTTATTTGCTTCTATTGTCTTCACTCCGCTGTCCGCCACGCTGCAAAGAAAATATGTAAAGGATCACAAGTCACCGCACGAAGGATGATTTTTAGTTTCGTTTTTTAATGCAATATTTTATGGCTGGAATTTAAATAAATATGCATAAATATTCATATTAAAAGCGTGCAACGTTCTCATTTCCCTGATGGGGAATGGCAATATCCCTAGGATGTGGGTGAGGTTTTAAGTCTACGAAGATTTATCGATATTTGAATTGATTTTTGCAGAAATTTAATATGTACCATTTAGAAATCATTTCACAAGATATGTTGAAGGAGTGCGAGATGTGGTGCTGTGGCAAGAAAAAATGTTAGTTTAATTTGGCCTCGAGACCATATTAATTATAGTGCCCCTAGTGGATAAATTGGTATTTTTGGATAATATGGTATTTTAGCTGTATCAAAAAAGGTACTAAACATCACTCAGGTTAAAATTTGTAAGTTGCAATAATGAGAGGAGATGTAAGAGAAAGGTATACATCTTATAATTTTAATAAATTTGGTAAAAAGGTATTGTTTGGCAGTCAATCTGCAGCTTTGGACTTAAAAGTCAGTAATTTTTAACGCATTCCATGTTGAACGTTGAAGTACCTCTTCGGGAATGTCTGTAAAAACGATTAATTCCCTTTATTGGATGCCAACAAGTGCCAGTGAAGTTTTGGTCAGGTTTGACAGCATGTCATTTTTCTAAGGCTACAATGTGATTTATACTTAGAAGGGACATAAATACTTTTATACTGTAAAATAAAAAGGACTGAATGTTTTTGGACCAAATATTTTTTTATATATTTATTGATGTATGTTGTATCCAAAAAGAATCTACTTACAAATGTCCGCCTTTTGCCTTTACACACGCCTTAAGTCGCACTGGCCAGTAACCTCTGTCATTCATATTCATTCGACCGTAGGCCGAGTCTTCAAGATATTGAAGATAAAAGGCGAATTATGGATGAGACACTTGGCCGTGATCTACTGGCCATTTCCGAATGGGGTCGAGTGAATAGAGTAGATTTTAGTGCGCGTAAGACACAGTGCTGCTTGTTGTCTCACAAGCGATTCGCTTACCCATCATATCGTCAATTTCTATCGATGGTACGGATATTGAACAATCAGAAGCTCTTGATGTTCTGGGCATTAAAATACAATGTGACACTCGTTGGGCGAGACATGTATTCGAAGTGTCGAAAGAAGCACTCAAGTGCATAGGCTTTTTAAAGCAGTGCAAGAAATATTTCACTCCTTCTGATCTTTTCAATATATATACAACTTACATCAGGCCTAAGATGAAATACAACTCCCATATATGGGCAGGTGCTCCAAAGTCATCCTTGGAGCTACTTGACCGTATTCAAAGGAGACCGATGGTGCTGATAGGTGACAGTAGGGTATCCAACTCTATTGTTTCCCTTGAGCATCGTCGGAATGTGGGTTGAGTGACGCTGTTCTATAGTTACTTTCATGGTATGTGTTCATCAGACATCCGTCGCCTTATTCCTGACGTGAGGATGTTCGGCAGCGATACGCGACTTTCTAGGAATTCACACCCGTTTGTTATCGATTAGCCAGTTGACCGCACTATACACTACAGATCAAATTCGTTTATCGCTCGTACAGTCCGTATGTGGAATCGACTTCCGGCAAATGTGTTTCCCACTAATTGCGACATCCAGAAGTTCAAGACAAGTGTCAATAAACATTATTCCCTCTTTCCTTCCTCCGATCCTTTACTTTCCACTCGCCAACGCAATGCACCGCAAGTATAGGGGGCATCCCCTGAGTGTTGGTTATTTAAAAAAAAAAATGCAGGTCAGTGACCCCATCGTAAGAGACACCCCACCAAACCATGACTGAAGCTGGGTTATGACCTTTTTCCACCCTTGAGATCAGTTCAGATGCTTCCTTTGATGACCGCGCATACACTCTATCATTTAGCTTGTTAAATTTTTCCTGAACGGTAAACATTTTTTCATCGGTGAACAATATTTTTCTGCGCAAGTTATCAGCGTGCTTCACCAAAAGACATTTGCATTTTTCAATCCTATTTTTTTTAAAGCTGCAGTTAATAAATGTCCGGTAATTCGTTTGAAAGACCTAAGTCCCAAGTCTTTTTTAATGATTCGACGCATGGACTTTTACGTGATATCATCTCACGGGCCATGATTTTCTGTTTTCGGAGCGGATTTCTGTGAATTCATGTGTTCGAATAGAGCATCGGCGGCCCGACCGCTGGCAGTCTTTTACATCTCCAGTTTCCTCAAACAGTTTTATGCATCGGAAGACGAACATGCCTCCATATCCCTAGTGGCCACAGCGTTTTGAAAATATCGCTTTTTTTCATTTCACACTTGAAAAGCACTATTACAGCGATATGGTTCTCATTATCTGACCACTCCATGATGAAAGTAGAAACAATTTTAAAATCCCTGTACAGACTAACGCTATTGAGGTTAGTTTTTAAAGTCCATATGACATTAACGGGGTATGTTCAGTTCTACTATTGAAATGGGTGTGTTCAATGTTGTAACAGTATTTATGTCCCTACTAAGTAATTACTCTATAAATTACAGAAATGTGGGAAAATTAAGTTTAAAGGATAATTTGGAAATAAACTGGTAGAAAATAAAAAGTTGGAATGTATCACTGCAAGTTGTGTTAAACTTAAAGCAGGACTTAAAAACGAAAATCTGAAATTTTCACTGAAATATTGTAATAACATTTTAAAAATTAATTAGTAGAGCCATAAAACAATATCAATAAATTTGATTTTAAATAAATATACCATAGTGCACGATGTTAATTGTGAGTCAGTCAGCCTTAACCTCAAGATTCTAATCAACTTTTTTTGGGCATTTCTTAGTTTTAGTGTTTGATAGATTCAACCACAGAGAGGTAAACTATTTAGCAGCGCGTTACAAGAACGACTGTGTAATTAAATATGCATCTCGTGCTATTTTTGGTCAGTTTAATCGACCAAATGTGATCACAATCGGCATAATTGTGAGCCAATTACAGCAAACCGTGTATGTAGGAAACGTAAAGACACCTGTATATATTCGCACAGTTCATTCTGTCGAAAACATTGATGTTGTTTCCGTTAGTGTGGCAGAAGTGTTCCATTCGTCAACAGTGTTCGCTATCGCGAGATGATAACGAAGTTTTTGCGGCCAGAAATTGAGGATATTAATCAGGACTATATTTGGTTCCAACAGGATGGTGCCCCTTGTCACACAGAAAACAAAACAATGGCTCTTTAAAGATAGATATTCAATGACCTTGTTATTTTCCGCCACGATCACGTGATTTTCCGCCACGATCAAGTGATTTGAAACCATTGAACTTCTTTTTCTTTGGCGATATTTAAAAGAAAAAGTGTTCGTCAATAAACCAAAAATAGTTCATGAGCTAAAGGATAGGTTAATTCGGTACATAAATGACACTGAACCTCCATTATATCGTAGTCATTGAAAATATTGTCAATGGGATAGAGAAATTCGACCGTATCCGTGGCGAGCATTTTGTTTCACACTTAATTCTCATAGATCCTTCTAATAAAAGATATTAAAATAATTCTCTGAAAACGCTTTGTTTTATTTCTAATTAGCATCGTACTTTTAAGTTGGACCACTCTTTATAAACGGCATATAACCATTAGCCATAATCACACAAAATTTCAGGATCGGAGGTAATTCTTTTGACCGCTGTCAAAAAAACAAGGACGAATATGGTAAGATCTTCTTAGACGACAATCAATAATAATGGGTGATCCAAGTAGAAAAACTTTTTTCAAAAGCCTTTTTTGACAGATCACGTGTGAGTCGTGTCATGCTGTCATGTTATTTTTGTTTAGTATTGTTTGACATTTCATCATAAAAAGACTTACGCCTGAACAACGTTTAAAAGTCGTTCAACTTTATTAAGAAAATTCACGTTCTGGTCAACATAATCGGCGTACTGTTCGCAGCCCCATCACCCATTTTAAGACCCAGCATTCGCAGCACCATCACCCATTTTAAGACCCAGCATTCATTATTGGATAATATTCGACCGGATAGACTACGTCCAGCACGCAGTGAAGAATATGTAGCGGCCGTAGCTGAGAGTGTACACCAGGACAGTGGAGAGTCGACTCGGCGCCGTTCGCAGCAACTCAGACTGATATATGGAACGACTTGGCGCATTTTACGTTGAGATCTTAAATTGAAAGTATACAAAATACAGCTTGTGCAAGAACGGAAGCCGCCCGACGAAGCGACATCGCTTTGCTCTATGGGCTCCAAGTTCCAAGAAGATCAGACGTTTTCGAGCCGAATTTTGTTCAGCGATGAGTCCCATTTCTGGCTTAATGGGTATGTAAACAAGCAAAATTGCCGCATTTCGGACGAAGAGCAACCAGAAGATATTCAAGAGCTACCGCTTCATCCAAAAAACAACGGTTTGGTGTGGTTTATGGGTCAGTAGAATCATCGGTACATATTTCTTCAAAAATGATGCCGGTGAGAACGTAACCGTCAATGGCGACAGTTATCTTGCCATGATAACCAACTATTTGATGCCTGAAATTGAAGCTCGTGATCTCGGCGACATTTGGTTTCAACAAGACGGCGCCACTTCCCACACATCGCATCAATCAATGAATTAATTTAGAGAACATATCGGTGAGCAGATAATTTCACGTTTTGGGCCGGTCGATTGGTCACCAAGATCGTGTGATATCACACCGTTAGACTTTTTTCTGTGGGGATATGTAAAGTCTAAAGTTTATGCGACAAACCCGCTTTGGAGCAAAACATCACGCGTGTCATTCGCCAGTTACCTGTCGAAATGCTCGAACGAGTCGTCGATAAAGTGACCATCTGAGACGCCAACATTTGGTAGACATAATTTTTAAAAAATAAATGCCAAAGAATGTTTTTTCAAATGATAATAAACATTCCCTATTCAATTTGAATTTTCTGTGTTTTTTTCTTTAAAAAGTAGGGAACCTCGAAATGGATCACGCGTTATATATACTATAGACATGACATTAGAGAGTTTTGAGTGACTTTCCCCATCTGTGGTGAAATTTGTCCATACCGGTCCAACTTTTTGAATAGCTTTCACACAAAGGTCCCTGCCAATTGAGGTCCCGCAGCTATAGATGCCACAAATTACATACTCGTACAATCACACCTAAATTTTGCACGGTACGTTTGGAAAGACCATTAACTAACTGTGGCGAAACTGGCTCACATATGCCCATATTTTAGTACAGCCCCCATACAAAGGTCCTCCTGATTTCAGAACCTTCATCTCTAATAGCCACATATTGCAGACTATTCCGACCAAATTTCGCATAGAACATAATGAGTGAGCAACACATATCTCAAGTAAAATATGATCATATCGGTCCATGTTGTCGAAGAGCTCCTACACAAAGGTCCCTTTCTCTCTTATACCCGATCAAATTTTGTATTAATTTCAATATATTAGGTCTGACCTTACTCAAGCTCTAGTCAGAAATGCTTTTCCTAAAGTCAGCCGCGTCCGAATTTCGTGTTTCCTTAAAGGTTATACCCTACACCACTCTGTAAAACCGGGTTGTATCCGCTAGTTTTATGGCACATGTATGTAACTACTAAAAGTGTTTGAGCTACCTTTGAGTGTACCTATCGACTAAGAAACACTAGCTGATATGATTTAACCATGTTTATCTGTACGTCCGTTCTTACTTGCGTTCATTTAAAGCTTGTAATCAATCCAAAGGTCTCAATTAATGTACGATTTTCATTAAAATTTGGCAAAAGTAGTTTTTTGGATCAAATACGGACACATAAATATTAAAGCAAATCGCTGCTATAAAAAATTTCTGGCCTAATAAAAATGCGAATATTTATCATCAAAAATGATTTTATTGTTTTTCAAAGTATTCTCCAGCATGATTTATATACTTTTGCATGCGCTCAAACCATTTGTCGAAGCACTTTTACCACTTCGATTGGCACATCTCCAAAACATGGTTTTTGAACGATTCAACAGCATCTTCTGACGACGAAAACCGTTGACAATGCATTTTTTTCTTGATGAGCGGGAACAAAAAAAAGTCATTGGGTGCCAAGCCAAGGCTGTATGGCGGATAACCCTTCAATTCGACGTTTTGGCCGGTCTAAAAGGCGCTGGTTTGAGCCGATATGTGAGAGCTCCCATTGTCATGGGGCACAAAGAATCGTCTTCTCTTGTTCGTTTTTCGAATTTCTCCAAAGACTTCAGGCAAACAAATTGTGGTGTACCACTCAGAATTGACCGTCCTACGTTGCTCACGCGGAACAGTTTCCACATGACAAGTTTTGCCGAAGAAACAGGCGACTATGTGTTTCTTCCACAAACAACTTTCGTTTCATTTTGCTCGTCTCCGAAGACCCTCAAGGTCGATTGCTGTTTTGTTTCGCGCTCATACGGGCTCATAGATCCATCATCCGTTACCTGTGACGATCTTATAAACGTCTTTTGAAGCACCACGGTCGTATTTTTTTTAAAATTTCTTTCCACCAATCGACACGAGCCTTTTTTGAGCGATTCTCAAGTAGTGCGCGATCCAACGAGAACAACAAACCTTTTTTACGGCCAGATGTTCATGCAATATCGAATGAATGCTGGTGGAAGAAATGGCCGAGGATGCCTCTATCTCGCGGTATGTCACATGACGATCATGCATTATCAGCTCACGAACGGCATCAATGTTCTATGGCACAACGGCCGTTTTTGGACGACCTTCGTCATTGAGCGAGCGTCGTCCATGATTGAATTCGTTAAACCACAGCGCTAAAGGATGATGCTTCATCTTCATATAAAGATTTAAGTTCAGCGATGCATTCTTGTCTTGATAATCCTTGTCGAAAGTTGTGAAAAATGATTTCACGAAAATGGTCACGAGTTAATTCCATTTTGTTGCCAAATTGATTTTTTCAAGTCACTGTAAACAACACAAATGATGTTCGTATGTCAGAACGTCCTGAGTACGTTAATGCTAAAAATTGTCAAACTTTTTAATGGAAATGTCAGATGGCGCCTTAGTGTTGCCTTGGCCTGGAATAAATATGGCAACCCTCGTAGCTCCCACACATATGTGTTCATCCGATTTTATATCTTTAACTCTAAAGGCCACATATTACATCCAATCTTGAAATTTAGCTCAAGTAAGTTGTTTGGGCCTGGGAAGCGCTTTATTGACATTAAAGCAAATCGGTTCAGATTTAGATATAGCTTCAGCATGTATGTTCAATCGATTTTACGAAAAACAATGAAATTTTCACCAAATTCGAATATAAAAATAAGCTTTAAATCTAGATAAATTTAAAGACCGTCTAAGGGGGTCCAAAACATTTTATTATATTATAGTCGGCCAAGGCCGATATTATCTTATTAGTTTCGGACACTGCGTACCTGGTACTATATCGTGGTGTATAATTAATACTATTTAAAACAAACATTTCGATTTGTTTAAAGCAATAAGTGTTAGTCTCGACTTTGAATCTTACAATGTTTTTTCTAAGCCGACAGAGGATTCTAGGTTGTTCTTATAAATCAGTGACTTCAAGTTACCATAGAGAAAATAGTGTATAGCATCTGAATCGTATTGAATCGGTCATTTTGAGAAGCATTGGAATCACCAAAAGGTTTCTTTAAAAAGTGAATTTTTTGACGAGTTGTAAATCATTTGGGCCCTTACTTTTGTAAAACAGTGTTTGCAGTCTTAAAGGTATACGCAAGCATACGTATAACTGGCCTCCAGCGGGAAAGAAAAGAAAATTAAATTCTTTACTACTCGTATACCAACTATAACCAAACGCAGTTGTTCGGAATCTCCCATTCCTGCCTAATATTTAAATACCCAAGCAAGTGTTGATACCTAAAAAAAATTATTTTAGTAATTTTATGCGGTATTTTTTTATAGAAAAGAGGAATGATTTGGCTAAATTAAAGCATTTAGCAGGATTTGTTTTTTTATCTTTGGTTTTTTGCAGGCAAAAATATAAAATTTTTTTCGGAGAATGCTCCGAAAAAGTTTTGGCAAACATAGGAAATAGTACAAATTAAAAATTTCTAATTTTACCGAATAGCTTAAGTTGTCTACTATGTAATGAAAAACAGTGATACATCAACACACCTGGTGTCCAGATAAGGTCAAATGCAAATGGGTATTTAAATACCCGGCATGGTGTGTTTGTATATTTTTTGTTATATAAAAAAATTGTTTGTAATGAATAAAAAGCATATTTAAATCGAATAATTTGTAATTTTATTAAGAAAACATGGTACTCTAAAGTATTGGTGTTTGGCCATTAATTAAATACCCATGTCATATATCAGGTACAAATTTAGGTTTTTTTCTTTCAACTTTTATGGTCTTTAAAACATATATTTCCAAATTTCATAAAAATCGTACGAGCCGATCTATGGCAGTGACGGCTTAAAATTCCCATTTTTATACAACGCACAAGACTCCTGGATCTTAAAGAGATATTTGAATCATCATTGGGATGATTCAACAAGACGGAAGATACCTAAAATTATGCAACGTCTCAAAGACAAACTAAGTACGCCTTATAAATATTCTAGTTAATAAATTATATACAATTAATCTATATAAAGTAAATTTAATAATTACTTATATTAAGTTAATCAAACTCTTGCATCCTGAAGCAATCGTCTTTTCATTGCCTGAATAGTGATGAAAATATCTTTTGAAAAATTTCATTTCATGTCGAATGGATATACTTAACTTTTCTTGTTCTTCAACCTGAACTTTAGTATATACTCGCAACCCTGGAGCCTTAGCCACTTTACCATGACATCTCTATTTTAAACACTCTGTATTCTGTTGGAAAAAAATCCAATTTATTTCGTTATGCTATGGCAATGTTGCCTTTCAGCCTTCACTCTAGCTGCTGACTTCTGCAGTATCCACTGCACCGCCGGGCAAGCCCACTAGCGTGAGAAGCACATGGCTCTTCTCCATGTAACCAACACATCTGGTGAAAATTAATTAGAAGTTCTGCTGCTGTTGCTCGAGCCTACTTGGTCTTTAGGGGTCCCCAATCCGTTTTCACACTTGCTAACCTTTTTTCAGTTTGCCACTTTTCATTACTTGCACCTATGTTGCAATTCTGTGTGCATGTGAGTATGCGTGCGTGTGTGTGTAGAAAGGTATGAGTGAGTATACTTGAATTTATGCTTTTTCATTTGCATTTTCCATGCCATTTGCTTACCTCGGCGACAATTGCATCATTCGATGGCTAGCCATCTGCGTCTGTGGCAAGTAGTGCCTGGCATAAAATATTGTTGTTGTATTTCGGTTTCTGTTTCGTTAGCCACTTTTCGTTCTTCATTCGGTTTCCTTTATTTTCGTTTTTAATGACTGACCCATATTTTCTGGTTTTACTCGTCGTATTGCCACTTTTTCCCATCTATTCATATTGTTCGTCGTTGGCGTGGCATCAACATGAGTTGTAAAACTTGTGTCTTTTGATTACTCACAAATAAAAAAAAAACACAAAATGGCTCAATGCCTGAGCATGACAATCGCACTTGTTGTGCATGCTGTTGCAGTCGTTGCACAGTGGTCTGGAATTTACCTGTTAAAAATTCATTGTTTGATAGGCAGCTAATTTACAGCTTTTGAGTGACTATTTTGGAGACAAGAAAATTAACTGAGTAACTCAAAATCGATATACGAGTATCGTAAATATTGAATGTTTATATATAAAACGAACAGTAAGCAGCATAATCTGTATTTGAACTATTGCGATTTCATTAGTTGTTCGATTGCACCAAAAGGCTTCAGCTAGAAAAGCCATGTAGAATATCCAGCAAAGCATGTGCTGACAGGTAAGATAGAGGCTTCAGTTAAGGGACCAACTTAAAGAAAACATAAAAATCGTTTGTATGACGGTCTAGAGAAGTCTTGAACAGACTCAGAGCTTTACCTACACAGGTCAGAATCAATAAAACTGTTCTGCAACAAAATCCTTCTTTAGGGTGGTCCTTATAAAGGGTGGTTAAATTTTAAGTGCCGAAGTTTAATGTAAACCTTACCTAAAAGTCTAAATCTTTTCTGCATCTCATTTAATATTTCTCAATTTTAGACTAATTCAATTTGAACCATGGAAAGATACACAAGCGATCAACGCGTTAAAGTTATTCAGGCTTGGTGGCAAGAAAAGGCAACAGTGAATGATCAATTTTCGAAGAAAAACATCTTCAGTGAGGAGGCATATTTTCACCTCAGTGGATTCGTCAATAAGCTGAATTGCCGCATTTGGGCGAATGATAATCCAAGAGTGATTGTCGAAAAAACAATGCACCCACAAAGAGTGACTCTTTGGTGAAGCTTATGGGCTGGCGGCATCATCGGGCCGTATTTTTTCCAAAATGAGGCTGGTCTGACAGTTATGGATGGGGACGATATGTGGTTTTAACAGGACGGTGCCACCTGCCACACAGCTAACAAAACAATGGCTCTTTTGCTCGACAAATTCAATGGCCGTGTCATCTCACGTCGTGGCGATGTTAATCAGCCGATCATGTGATCATGTGATTTGACACCGTTGGACTTCTTTCTTTGGGGTTATTTGAAAGAAAAGGTGTAGGTCAATAAGCCAGCAATAATAATTTAAGAGCTAAAGGATGAAATAATTCGGCACATTATCATCATAGAACCTCAATTATGCCTCAGTGTCATCGAACATTTGGACCATCGGATTGAGGTGTGCCGACGAGGCCGCGGCGGCCATTTGACCGATATTTGGTTTCATGCATAATTGAACCTTACCAATATTATCATAATAAAAAGAAATTACAATAATTTCCCAAACAATTTGTATTTTATTCAAAATCCACATCGGCCCTTAAAATTAACCCACCCTTTATAAAATGATCTCCTGAATCCGAAATGAATTTTCTGACTTTTTTTTAATTTTTATCTGATTCACTTAAAATGGACAATATTATTCGTTAAGAAATGCGTCTTTCACAGGCATTCAATACGGATTCAATAGATGATTTTTAATAAGGATTAATTGGTTTTGTCTAAAGCAGTGCTCAATAGTTAATTTTTGAAGAACAGTGAACTAATTACACTGTTCTGCAAAAACTAACTTTTGAGCACTGCTTTAGACAAAACCAACTGTGCCTATTTTATTTAGTAAATTTGTGTCTAATGATATAAATTAGCTTAAGTTAAACAGTTTGTAATATCCATTTATTCAAAAAAGAAAGGAAGCGGTTACCTCGTCATATTTATTAACTCCCACGAAAGAAGCGCACCTTGCCACTTTAAAACTAGTATTTTTAATTATGTATGCTTAAGTCAGTCTTACTTAAAATACTCTTATTGTACAGATTGCATAGATCTCTTTACTCAATCAAATCACTGATTCGACCGACAAGGTTGTTGAGTCAAAGTAAAAATCATCGATCTCAACTAGACTTTTCACACAATTCTAATTAGTCCCTGTAGGTTTTGTTTTCAAACCGACCCAACACACTTGTCGCTTTCGAGGTGAGGTCCTTCCAGACACAGAAACTAAGCTAAAAATTTGCATCGAATCTTTTTAACATACAGGAGCTCACTGAGTTGAATATTATCTCTCAATGGTTTGGACTAGCACCTCCACAAAGGAACCACTCGATTTAAGTTCCTGCCGCTTTAACGGGTGATCAATCTAGATATATTTTTTCTCAATAGGATTTTTTCACAGATTGCGCTTGAGTAGTGTGAAAATTTATTTCGTTTATTTCTTTTCAGTATTGTTTGCTGTTTTCTCATGGAAAAACTTACACCGCAACAACGCCCCTAATTGTACAAGTGTTTTATTGAAATGAGCGTTTGGTGAGAAACGTTTTTCGTTCGCTTAAACCTTTTTATGGTCTACATAATCGGCCAACCGAACTTATCTTTCGGATTACCGTCGCCAACCCAAATTTGACTATTGGATAATACTTGAACTAGTAGACCACATCCAGTAATAAGTATTGAAAACTTAGCGGCAGTAACTGAGAATGTGCGTGAAAACTCCCAGGAATTGATTTGAAACCGTTCTCAACAACTTTGCTTGTTTGGAGAGAAACGTTTTTCGTTCGCTTAAACCTTTTTAAGGTCGACATAATCGGCCAACCGAACTTATCTTTCGGATTACCATCGCCAACCCAAATTTGACTATTGGATAATACTTAAACTAATAGACCACATCCAGTAATAAGTAACTGAGAATGTGCGTGAAAACTCCCAGGAATCGATTCGAAAGCGTTCTGAACAACTTGGCTTGTCGTATGGAACCACTTGGAGCATTTTACGAAAGGATCTTAGTTTGAAAGCGTACCAAATACAGTTCGTGCAGGAATGGAAGCCCAACGATCTTCCTGTGCATCGACGTTGCAGTGTTTTGGCTCTTCAAAAGCTCGAAAAAGATCCGCTGTTTTCGACCAAAATTTGGCCCATTTCTGGCTCAACGGCATTTTCAACAAACAAAACTGCCGCATTTGGGCCGAAGAGCAAGACGGCGCTACATGCTATGCAGCCAACGAAACAATCAATTTATTGAAGAAAACTTTCGGTGAGCGCATTATATCGCCTCGTGGGCCTGTGCACGATCGTGCGATTTAACACCGCTAGACTATTTCTTGTGGGGTTATGTGAAGTCGCTTGTCTACGCAGGTAAGCCCGCCACAATTGACGTCTCGGAAGATAATATTTGGATCGTTATTGCTGACATACGGCAACAAATGCTGCAAAAAGTGGTCGAAAATTGGGCCTCTCGGCTGGAAATGGTTCGAGCCAGCCATGGCGGCCACTTGTTCGTAATCATTTTAAAACATAATGGCAAATACTTATTTTATAATAAAGCTAAATTCTTGGCCATTGCTTTTAATTGCACGTGTTTCATTTCTTCTTGAAAACACCACTCATGAAAAAAAACCTTTTCTTTATTTTTTTTTTTAAATTTAATATACTCGTACTATCCTTCTTTTGGTGGAGGGTATAGAAATGAGAACAGATCTTATGGAAGTAATGATCTGCGCTTTCCAAAAAGTAAAATATCATCCAAATATGATAAAAACTGGATTTGGCTAGCATTATATTTTTTTGCACACACAAGATTGTCATTTTGGAGCTCTTAAACGGTTTCTGTCAACTAGAAAGCACCTTTCTATAGCTTTTATAGATTTAAAATAAAACGCATCAGACTAATTACAAAAAAATATATATTTTGCAAATTCTCTACGCTGTTAGAATTGCAGTTTACCACGAATATTATGCAAACAGTCCAGTCCTTTTGGGCGAATATCGAGCATGCCAAGACCGAGGTCGTGAAGATATTTATGTCGAATTGAACGTGATTATCACCATAATGGCCTGAGCTTCGATGAGCCATCGCACTGGGGCACGTCTCTATGTGACGGCTAGCGCCTCGTTGGGTCGACTCCGCGGGTGTCTTATTTGTATGACATGTATGGGCCATAACTTCCCTCTTGGCCTATCTCACATCTTTGCTGATCTATGGGTCACAGCATTCGGTTGCAATGCAACTCCTTTGCGATTTTGTATTAAACCCAAAAACCACGATACTCCGAGAGAGGCCGCACCTTGTGTCAGACCAGAACAAGTTCAGGGGGCTTCTGACTACCCCTGGTACCAATATTATGTATCCGGTAAGACCTCGTTAATAAAACTCTACTCCCAATTTTTGTTTCATACAATATGGGACTGGTCACCCACACGGGGCCTTGAAGAATTTGTTTCACAGGATGCGATATCCAAAGCAGCCTTATACGTGGTATTGTTTTTTATAATTAGATTTGTAGAAAGCCGAGGATTACATTTGTAGGAAGCCGAGGAGTGATGGTTACTAGATACGACTCGTACATAAGTACATCTAACAAGTTTTCACTGGCGGGTTTCCACCTCGTGAATTCCGGCGAATTTACGACTAATAGATTTATCGCTTAGCTTTGGTAAAACTTCTTTATAAAATGCCCCTTTTCGCTAATGGAATGCTGTGGGACATAAGTAATTAATGGGAATGTTTGCTCTTTCGAAAAAAATATGTAATTTTGATTATTTTTTTCAAGATTTTAAAAAGAAACATCTATGTTGTACTACCCTGTATTTTCTTAGTTTCTTTAAATTAATAAGATTTTTGGATTCACTTTTAAATAACTTCACTTTAAAGGCTTACAGAAAATATTCTTAGAGTGACTTAAACTAGGGATTTTTGAGTTTAAGTAGCGCCCAATATTCATCCATATTTGATTTAATCTTTATGTTAACCTTCAAATATTTTATTCGGTCTAAGATCAGTAGTAATGCAGATTGTAAAAGAAAATGTAAGAACAGTTTTATATTTTCCATCTTAAATTCAAAAACGAAAATGTTTCGGACCACTGTGCCAGCAAATTGCTCAACGTTTTTAGTGTAGTCTAAGTGAAAGCATTGCGCCCCTTCACTTGCACTGAAAAATATATGAGGGTCTTGCGATAATGCGGTTAATTATGAATGACAAATCTTACGAAATCAACAACACCCTTGTCAATTCATAATAAATAACACATTAACGCCACTCTTGATACATCGTATCTATTATCCATGCCACTCCTTCCCTGCCATGTTGCTCCAACCTTATCGTGGAGCATTTTGCCCAAGATTTGTGCGAGTAGATTCGTGTCTATTTAAATGAATGAAACAAACACGATTCCTTTAATGTGGCCTTGTCCTCAATGCATCTCTCGCTTTGGTTATGGCACTGCCGTCTGTGGTTGCTGTTTTTACATTAGAGCCCTTAATTGACGTTGCCGTAGTGATTGGAGTGGGGAGCAGTGCGCTGCGAAGTGGAGTGCAGTAATGGTGGCAAGTGTTGTATTGGCTTTGTTGTTGGCGTTGGTGTTGCTTGCGCATAGAACAATTTCACATGACAGACTGACTGAGAGTAAGTCGATAAATGTAAATGACAAAACATGGCTGACGACAAGTAAAACCACTAAAGACAGATGTTGATAGTCACTTACTGATGGGGGATGATGATGATGACGATGCTGCTGTTATTGGTGCTGGCGTTGCCGATGCCTTAAACTGATACTCATGGAGGCGATGATTGGATGCTGTTGTTTGTTGTTGTGTTGCTGTCACTGCACAGTGGTTCGTAACGAAGTTTTTAGTTAAATCGGAAGTACACCTCTCATAGAGACTAACCCTAACTTATTACTTAAAGGTATACTTAGCCTACTAGGCAGACAAATATCATTTGGAGCGCTGAAAAGTTTTAGGTCTCGAAAAGAATAAGTATGAAACCCATTCTTACATATTCTCACACTTAAAAAAAACTATCAAAAAAACTTCTTTTTGTGGGTCATCCTGGCGTGCTAAATAGTGTGTAGGAGAGTTAAGAACGTCTTATAGTTTTCAGAAACCAGTAAGTACTTTCGATTTTGCGAGCAAGATATTTATATCTAAGCCATATAAACGATAATATTAAGGTCGTTGTATGGCACACTGACGAAAATGTGGCTACCGTAGCCGAGAGTGTGCGACTTCATCCAAGACCTTAGAATCGCTATCGAACTTAAGAAACAATGATTTACGCAATAGAAAATGAGAAGTTTGTACAAAGACCTCGCATTCCTTGTTTTTAAGGTCCAATTAGAAAATGAGAAGTTTGTACAAAGACCTCGCATTCCTTGTTTTTAAGGTCCAAATTACTTAGCAATTGATGGTTAACGACCACGACCTTGGTTAACTCTTCTCAGTTTAGACCCCAAAGCAACTCTTAGTTTGTTCATCTTAGCTGAAGAGTCGCATATTCATCGCTACGGTTATATTAACAGCCATCACTGCAGAATTTCAGTATCGGAAATCACTACGTGATTAGCGACGAACCAATGCAGCAGCCGAGAGCATCAGTTCGGTGCAGATACTAGATCGTTGGTATCAGTCAACCGTTTCTTATTGAAAATTATGCTTAAAGCTCAATTTTGGCCAACGGTTAGCGATAGTAATCCATTTCGCTGTGGCAGAGATTACAGATAAGGACTTCAACTTAAGGGGTTATCAGAGGACCAGCGATTTGCTTTATTTTGACTTTTTGCCTGAATAACGTGAATGTAAGATGTTTACTAATGATCTAGGAAATAAAGTCGAATATCTAGAATATCCAAATGACCACCAGCGATTTGAATCATTTTTTCCGGTAAAACTTGAAGGAGCGAAGTTTACTTAAGACTTAGAAAATAAAGTCGAATTTGCAGCTAGCAATTTGAGAGATAGGGCACCGTCAACGAGGTCTTGGAAAATGGAGTTTACAGGATGCACCGCTGGCTGTCCAGCCGAGGATTTGTCTAACATAAATAAAGTGAACATTGATAACTTCATGATTAATTTTTGTTTGGTTTTTATAACTTCTTTTTAGAAAAAATGCTTAGGCTCTGATCATTTTGTATATTAGCACTGTTTTGTTTGTCAATTTATTATTATTATCATATATTATTTTTCGTTTTTTTCGGAATTTGTAAGCTTGTCGTCGTAAATATTACCACAAACAAGGATTTCCCTCTGTTTACTATAAATTCTTTTACTTTAAAGCCAGTAGAGTAGGCTTCTTCAAGTTTACTAGGAATATGTATCATATTTATAGAGAAAAAATTTAGATTTAGAGGACAAAGAATTTCAAAACCAAACAAGGACAAAGAATTTCAAAAACAAAGAATTTCTAAACCAACCAGACTAAAACATTGAAAATAAATTGAAAGAAATTTATGGATGGGACCAATGCTACACTCTACTCACAATCACATCTCGCTATACTGCTTAAACCACAACTTACCGTTCTCTATTCTAAAAGTATTATAATGAATACACGGTCAAACTTTACTCACTTACTTAAAACCCACAGCATCCTATTGAGAAACAAGAGGGAGCTTCTTTTAAATAAGTGAGATGTGTACGACTTTGACTTCCGGCTTCGAAGCTACAGAGCTAATTTCTGATTCGACTTAGGCTTGTCCCTCCCTCCATCGATTCTTGTAATCAAAGTCTTGGTCGCAAATATGAACTGATCTCAATAAAACTTTCAACATTACATTATTTTGTTTCGTTTATTGCCATTAGGTATTGAAATTTGGTTTGTGGCTTTATATTTATCAGGATAAATATTTCTGAAAATACACCAGATTAGTTCAAATCTTGATACTACTCCCATTTAAATGTTCCTCTTGATTAGGGTCTGTATACAGTATAAACAGGCAAAACATGACCAACAACAGGCCAGATCAGTCTGAATCTTCTTAGGTCTAACCGACCTAACAAAGGAAGATATCATTCTAGTTCAAGAAAATTTTGTTTGTATCGTTCCATCGTTCTAAATCTCGATAGAACCCAATGAATATGTACCTCATGATTTTGGGTGTAACAGACCTAACAACAGCAAGTTTTGTTACATATCAATGAAATTAGCATAGAGTCAAAAATATATTAACAGTATGGAGTCTACAGCGTGTGGTGAGCGCATCATGTAATCAGTCTCGCCTCGACTTGCGACTTTCCATTTTGGAGTTTATTGAAACGATTAAAAAGGTAACAATCGACAGTGTCAAGAGTACGATGTCCTATACAGAAGACTTATTATTTCGGTGACAGTCACTGAGCGTCGGGTTGGTTGTCTTTAATAACGACCGATGGTGTCGTATGAGTGATATTAATTTGATAGAGTAGTTTACGGTGGCGTATGCGTAATGTTTAATTTTACAGTATAAGTGCGGAATTCTACGATCACTTAATCATATTTGAGCTATGGAGTGCAAAGATAGCTTACCATTGTACTTGTATAATATGACACTCAATCTAAATTACGTAGATAACACTAGTTTACTGCAATTTTGATCCAGAATCCTAAATACTTTTTTCCTATAGACTTAGGCTGATGACAGAGTGAGCGCTAGAAGCGTTGCTATGCTTGAAGCTTCAACCGTTATTGCTATGTGAATCTTTGACGTGTCAGAGTAAGCGCTACTTTGTGTGCTACATTATGTGTTTTTTGAGAGAGAGAATGTGAGCGCATACATTTTTACGCTCTTTAGTGCATTTATTTTTCATTTCATTATGTTTTGTGTGTCTTATTTTGTAATGAGATGTAGTTTTTTGTTTGAGCTCATTTGTTTAACATGGATTCGGACGAAGAATTTTTTATGTCAACCAATACTTATAACGTATTTTTTGCCAAAAAGGAAGGAATACATGAAATAAATAAAAATAGAGAAAAAGGAGAATTTCATAGCTTATATCAAGAGCTGAGGAAACATCCTGAAAAATTTTTTAATTATTCGAGAATATCAATAGAGACTTTTGACTATATTTTATTGAAAATACAGTGCAAGCTTGAAAAGCGTTGGACAAATTTCATAACAAATCCTATAGTACCTTGCGAAAAATTAATAATAACTTTAAGGTAGGTATTTATACAGTAGACGTCCAAAAGTACGAATTGTGTATGGCCGATTATTGTTTACAACAATAACATTTTTATGACAGATTTCCGTTTGAAAAAATGTATATTTCTAAGGTTTATTTTTCATATTGTGTTTGTCACAGTATGTTGTTTTAATTGCAATACAAATAAAATTGTCATGGAAAAGTCCAAAAATTAAGTCTTGTAAACCCTACTGGCAGTTCTTTTTTGAAAACAGATTTGTTTCTCTTTTTACACCAAATAAAACAAATGCAGTATTGGAAATTAACTTTTTTTTAATTCAAAACAAACAAAATAAAAATATTCATATTCAGTTCTATCAATATATCAAATATTTGTACATGTACAGGTATTTAAAGCATGGAATGCAAAACTCAAAAATTCGTATAAACAAAAGTACGATCTATAAAGTTAAATCCAGAGAGACAGGCGACACTGGGGACGTACGGGGCTCGTACGTTGTAGTTTGTAAGTTTGATGCATCTGCTAAAAGTGCGCTGTTGTAGCAGGATGATGTACCATCTAAATTTGCACTCTTGTAGGCACTTGAAGTCGATGGACCCGCCATAACATCACTTTTGTAGTCATCCATGGTGTTGTAGACGCTTCTGCTGTTGTATCCCCTGTTGTAGCGGCTTGTGTTGAACTCACTTACGCTTTTGTAGCCACTTGGACATTGGGTTGCAGAAGCTGTATTTGGCGGAATTGGAAATGCATGATTATATACCACTTTTTGTATTTCCATTCGGCATAACATTTTCCGGTTCAAGTCCATTTTCTTCATAAAGGGGATTAAGCTGTTAAAAAAATCTTCATCGTCGTTGCGCTCCTTTTGGTTGTTGACTTTTGTTTCCAGCAATTCCAATTTTTTTCGCTCAATAGCCAGTATTTCAGCTTGGTTTGAGTTCGGTTTTACCTTTTTTTTTATTGGCCAAACTGTTGCCTCTTCATCTTGAGAATCGAGATATCCTTCGGTATTAAATGTATCATCAAGGTTCTCATAACTCGGCATTTCTTCTGATAATGAATGTGATGATGCTGTCAAATTTCCACTAGACTTTCTAGGCTTCATTTGATCTTTGAGGAAAAGTAGCGATTTGAAGTGCGGCCATGTAGTATATGTTACGAATTGGTCATCTGTCATGCCTGGATCTCCTGATCGTGGCACTGGAATTTTTTTGCATTCTGATCGGAACTGATCTCTTAAAGATTTCCATTTCTTCTTTAACAGCTCTTCTGAAATTAAAGCAGATAATTTGTACAAACGTTAGCAATGTACTTATACAACAATTATACAATTTCAGACATCTCGCCACTGGTGCATCCTTCTCATCGTTGGGATATTCATTTCGAATCGGAAGAAGTACTATTTCAGTTATTGTAAAGGAAACTGTAACAGCTCTTTGGGAAGAATTGCAGCCAATTCATATGCCTCAACCAACAAAAAATTCTACTAAACAGACAGCGGAACAATTTTGGAGGTTATGGAACTTTCCAAACTGTGCAGGCGCTATCGACGGAAAGCACATTCGAATTCGCTGCCCAGCTCATTCGGGATCTATGTTCTACAATTATAAAAAATACTTTTCGTTGGTTCTCCAAGGAGTGGCAGATGACAATTGTAAATTTATAACAATTGAAGTTGGTGGCTATGGCAAACAAAGTGATGGTGGAACGTTTAGTTCGTCGCAATTGTATCAACAATTGAAAAATCGACAATTTCTTCCAGCTGATACTCAACTTCCGAATTCGGATGTTTTGGTGCCCTACGTTTTAGTTGGTGATGAGGCATATCCATTGTTGGATAATCTTTTAAGGCCATACGCACGAAGAGATTGCACCACAGAAAATGAATATTTCAATAGTCGGCTTTCTCGAGCTAGGAAATGTATTGAATGCGCCTTTGGAATAATTACCGCAAAGTGGCGCTTACTTTGGAAGCCTATTGAAACTGAGCCATCGTTTGGTGATCTACTCGTTAAGGCTATATGTGTCCTTCACAACACCATTATTGACCTTGAAGGAAATGCAAATGCAATGCAAGAAGCCAATAATTTAAATAATAATCGCAGTACTAGTGAAAGAGAACGAAGATTTAACGCGATCAACATGACAAGAGGACGTGTGGTTAGAGATGCTTTTCGCGATTTTGTATTCACACACAAATTATAAATAAAATACTTACTTGGTTGCTTCATTACAGCTTCTATGTTTTTCCAATTGTTGTCAACAATTATTCTGTTGTGATAGTGTTTATTTCTTTGGTCCCAGACAACAGGGCGGGTAAACACATCCGTAATAAATGTTTCGGTATCAAAATCCATTTATTTTCACAATTTTTTTAATTTAATTTCACAAACAAAAGGAATAATAGACGAGTCCGGTTGCAATAGAAAATAAAAAGCAATGCGAAAAACCGCTTAAAAAACAACGCACGCATGCACCTACACACACACTACACACTCTCTCTCACTGTTTTTATTCTTTCTCTGTTTTTACTGCCTCCCTCTCACTTCAATATGGCGCTGCTATTAATCATTTCACTACCTGCTTTATAGCGGCCAAGCATTGAAACTAGCTTGTAGCTCTGCTCTCACTCTGACAGCATTTGAGCGAGTACATAAGAAAACACATGCAGAGTTCTATAGCAAGTTGTAGCGACATATCATAGCAACGCTTCTAGCGCTCACTCTGTCATCAGCCTTAGACCTAGTAAACACGATAATGAATTTTAAAAATTTTCCTCCAATTAGTTTTTAAGATAGAATTTTCGGAATTTGTTTGTTTTAAAAAAATTGGATAGACGGCAAACGGTCAGACAGAAAGATATTGTTAAATTGAATCAACTCGTTAAACGATCGGTTCTCTGAAAGGTTCACTTGAAGATTGGTCTTCCTTCGCTTTTCCATACAATAACCAAAAAACCGGAAAACAGACAGAAAAAACCGATCCATCCGGCAGGTTTTAGTTTTTTAAAGAAACCAACTTTCAGGCTTGAACAAAAAAAACGGAATGTTGGTTATTGCTTTCGGAAACTTTAGTTGTGAAAGTTTTGTTTGCATTGCCAACTATTTTGCCTTGCTGTGCATTAACATATGGGAAGCTCCTTGTTCTTCTTTTTTTTAGCGGCTCAAGACCTCTTACAGCTTTTTTCAAAATGCCAAAGTGACATGGGTGCCCACTATAATTAAAGGAAGATTCTCAACAATAATTTTGTATCCTTCTGTTCACTTCATATCAACTTACCTACCTAAAAATGACTCTCGAAAATTAACAATTTTAGATTAAATTTGCAATATTTAAGGCTGCAAAATGCAAAATTAGGTTGAAGAACTTGTGTAGTTTTAAAACCTTGAAAAGATGAGACGCGGCACTTTCAATCGGTGACCCATGAAGGGCTTGTTGTGATTGTCGTTTGTCAATGACAAAAATTACGCTTTAAGTTCTGTAGGAGGTCGTGCTTCATTCAGGACAAACTGTTTGTAAAACGCTGAGGATCTATCATTTTGAAGAGGTCTACCAGATCCCTAAGTAACTTGCAAAGGATAATTTTTCGTGATCTTCAAGAAAGCACTATCCTAGGTAACTACGCAGTTTTTTCTAAAGGAACGGGCAATTACATAGCTGGAACTTTACCGTCTCAATCTTTACTCACACAGGTGGCTGCTTACGACCACTCTTACCTGCCATTTTCTAGTCATTTGTCGAAAATTACAATATCCCGTCAGGACAAACGCTGACATAATTTTTTTTTTTTTAGCAAAATTTTGGTTCTGCTCTTGCCTATACACAGAGAATATATTTGTTGTCTCAACCGAACTTTGGCCAACCGAATGTTGATGGTTGCACGTACTATCCATGTATTCCATCGTTACGACCGAATGTTGATTAGGAAGACAGAACCTTTCAGTAGAGGGAACTGACACTTTCGGTTAAAGAAAACAAATATCGGTATTCCTAACAGACTATGGTGATTATAGGAACTGAATTTCTACATGTATTGTTTGTTGGTTTAGATTGTTGGTTAAAACTGCTTTTTGAAAAAATGTAATCTTTAACCGCTTAGCAATGGGTCATCTTATCTGGCCGTTCTAAAGTAAAATAAATACGTCGTTGGATAGTTGTTTTGATAAGCAATGCAGTGATGCCCAATTGAAAAAGAATTAATTAAGACATAAAAAAGTTTATTGTCAAGCTTTGGGTGGCCGTAACTAGAAAAAAAACAAACCAAAAATGGTTGGTGTTTTAAATATTAAGGTGGTTTATCTATAGCGAAAATTCTGTTTCTCAAGTCTGAGTAGTGTCGCTCAATTACATTATTTGGAAGATTTCACCGTCTAAACCAAAAAACTTAAACTGTTGATTATTTTTTTTTTTGGTTTTATAAATTTTTTGAGGATTTCGAAATATGTTAAAATACTATAGGTTTTATATGTTGATGTTGTAATAATATTATGTTGCAACAGCCAACTTTACAGGTTTAGTAAATACAAAGAGCTAATCTGTTGTCACCAGAAATTATTGGCGCTAAAGTATCATGTACTTATTAAATACTGTTACAGCATTAAACACACCCCTTTCAATAGTATAACTGAACATACCCCGTTAATGTCTTATGGGCTTTGAAAGCTTACCTCAATAGCGTTAGTCTGTAACGGGATTTTAAAATTGTTTCAACTTTCATCATGTAGTGGTCAGATAATGAGAACCGTATCGCTGTAATAGCGCTTTTCAAGTGTGAAATGAAAAAAAACGATATTTTCAAAACGCCCCGGCCACTAAAGATTAGCCGCATGTTCGTCTACCGATGCATAAAACTGTTTGAGGAGACTGGAGATGTAAAAGACCGCCACCGGCCGCCCACGTTTTGTTCGAACACCGCATGCCATCAAAGCCGTTAAGTCAAGAATTCACAGAAATCCGCTGCGAAAACAGAAAATCATGGCCCGTGAGATGAATATCACGCAAAAGTCCATGAGTCGAATCATTAAAACATACTAGGGACTTGGGGCTTTTAAAAGACGTACTGGACATTTATTGACTGCAGCTTAAAAAAAACAATAGGGTTGAAAAATGCAACGTCTTTTGGTGAAGCACGCTGATAACTTGCACAGAAAAATTTTGTTCACCGATGAAAAAATGTTTACCGTTCAGGAAAAATTTAACAAGCAAAATAATAGAGTGTATGCTAGGTCATCTAAGGCAGCATCTGAACTGCTTCCAAGGGTGGATAAGGGTCATCACCCAGCTTTAGTCATGGTTTGGTGGGGTGTCTCTTACGATGGGGTCACTGACCTGCATTTCTGCGAACAAGGAGTCAAAACAGCGGCCAAACTTTACCAAGAAACCGTTTTGGAAGCTGTTGTGAAGCCTCTTAACAATTTCCTGTTCCACAACCTGGCATGAACTGTTTAGCACGATTCTGCGCCGGCCCATAAGGCTAAAACATCCCAAGCCTGGCTTCGAAACTATTTGCCAGCGTTCATTTCCTCTGAAGAATGGCCCTCAGGCAGTCCAAATTTTAAGCCATTGGATTACAAATTGTGGACGGTTTAAGAGGACAAAGTTTGTCACAAAAGATAACCCAACATTGAATCTCTTAAGACTGCTTTGGTTCGAGCTGTGGCCAATTTTTCAATGGACGAGGGTCATGCAGCTATTGACGATTGGCCAGTGTGACTTAAGGCGTGTGTAAGGGCAAAAGGCGGACATTTCGAATAAGTAGATTATTTTTGGATACAATATACATCAATAAATATATTGAAAAATATTTGGTACAAAAACATTCAGTACTTTTTATTTTACAGCATATAACGTGTGTAACAGTATTTATGTCCCTACTACGAGGGCGACCGCAAAACTAACAGGCCTGGTACATTTTCTGTTTTACTAGCAACTTTTTTTGTTTTGTTTTTTAAAAGCAATCTTTTATAAGCCATCTGTCAAAATTTCCGAAATATTTAATGATTATTTTCTTTGTTACAGGTGATTAACCCTAGGATGGTCAATGACTCTTGTACCACTAAATGGTCGTTGTGGTCCAGCCAGACCACAAGAGAGAAATTAGTAAACAATTACTTAAAACGAGCTGATTTATTTTAATGGATCTGTCAGAATGTCTAAAAACAGTTTTTATATGACATATTGGTAATGAAATTACCGTTTCGTCTCAATATTGTTATTTGAATCGTAAAAAGAAAATAAAGAAAACTCGATATTAATAATTTTTTGTTTAATTTTATTTTAAATATATGTATATATTTTTCTTTTACTGTGCAACATAACTTTAAATTAATTATCTTTTGGTAAAAACAGAAATCTAATACTGCTCCGCTATTTTACAGTTATCACAACAGTATGTTTTGCTTTCTTTTCCGTGCTGTAGGCACATAGCATTGCCACATATACCGCAGTAAAAACGTGTTTTCCGCTTTGTTTTATTTGTAGTATTGCATATGACGCACAAGGGACGATAATTACATGTTGCTGTTGAGGTGGTCGCTGTTTGTGATTGTCCTAATGGTACCTGGAAGTATAAATAAGTTAGAACGGAATATGTTTATTAGTGTCATTTATAAACTTACCAGCACGTGGAACTTTGACATAGCATTTCTAATGTGTTGAAATCTGGTAACTTCGGGTTTAGTGGCCCGAATTTGCATATGTGGTGTTACCAATTGGGTTGCCAGTTCAATTAGAAACATCCGACGACGGTCCGTTTGTTTTATTTTAACCATTTCCTTGTAAATTACATATGATGCTAAACCAGCTATATCCAAAATATTGTAAAACATGGCTAATGGCCAGCGATTTGTTCCACGTTTGCAGCTATATATTGACAACATCTGGTCCATAGTATCGACTCCTGCTTTGTGGCGATTATAGTCCAATATCTGACATGGTTTTTTACCTATATTAGGTCTTGTTGTTCTACCTGGTTCATCTTCTTCGGTTATGACTGTTGGAATTGTGTTCGAATAATGTTGCGTTGATAATAGAATTACAGCTTTATTAACTTTTGGTACGTATGAGCATAAAGCATATTTCTCGTAGTATCCAAACAGCGTTTCAAATTGTTCACGTGGCCTTGATTTCTTGAAATCTGAGGGCACAAATAATTTATTTGAGCGCTCGGTACCAACATGAGCAAGACGTTGATTGACCAAATTTTCCGCAAGTGTTTGGGACGTAAAAAAATTATCGCAATATACGGTACGACCTGTATTGAAATATTTTCGAGTCAACTCCATCACCACTTTTTCTCCTTGATTAACTTCCCGTGTTCCTTCAGGGGGTTTTCCTGTATATATTTTACCTTTTAAAGGATAATTTGTAATAGAATCACATATCCACCAAACCTTTATGCCATATTTGGCAGGTTTTGAAGGAATGTACTGGGTAAAGCGTGTACGTCCACGGAAGGGGAACAATTGTTCGTCCACAATCAAATTAGCACCTGGGGTATACGATGACTCCAGGTTTGATATAAGCATATTCCAGATATCGTCTATAGCTGCTGATTTGCTCAATGCCTGTCGCGCCGTGCGGGTGTTACCATTATCAAACCGGACGAAACGAAGAAGAAATTTGAAGCGGTTGAAAGACATGGTGGCTTTATATATATCATGGTGATATGGTTTCCACAATTCCTTAATCGGCTGTGTTGCACATTTGAAAAGACCGGCGAATAACAGCAAACCGAAAAAAGCATACATTTCAATTTCATTTGTCGGTTCCCATTGCTTTTCTTGAGTTGGGTGATTCGCGTTCCAGGCTAGAAATACTTGTCCCGCTTTGCGGTTAGTTTCACAAAAACAATGTAGTACGTATGCATGACACTTTAGGCAAATTTATTAAAACACTTCATGAAAATGTTTGTGGTCTAGCCAGACCACAATGACCATTTAGCAGGGTTTAACTTTGATCGATAATTTATCACTAATAGGTTGGGCCAATCAGCTCAAAAATAATATCGTTTGGTCAAGAACCCTTTATTTATAGAATTCACGGAGCCTGTTTTTGGATTTTTTGGTCAAGATAAAAATTACACTTCGTCAAAGTCAAATTTGGTCTGGCCAGACCACTATGCCCATCCTAGGGTTAAAGTAAACAAATTTTATAATTTTTGAAAAATGGAAAATAAAGAGCTACGTACGGTAATTAAACACTTTTATATGAAAGGTTATACGCCACAATTAATCAAATGTGAATTGGATTCTGTTCATGGTGGTAATACACCATCATACTCCATCGTAAAATCCTGGGTTCAACAATTTAAAATGGGTCGTTCAAGTACGGAGATGAACAACGCTCTCGAAGACCGAAAACTGCTACTACTATTGAAAACATTAGAAAAATATTTAATGAAGTGACTAAAGATAGACGAATAAAGCTCAGAGAACTTGCTGATATTGTTAAAATACAGGAAAAACAAGTTTGGAGTATTTTACATGATGAACTCTACATGAAAAAGCTATCCGCAAGATTGATGCCGCGTTTGTTGACTTTGCCGGTGGACCAATTCCGAGGAGCTTTTAGCGATTTATCAGCGTAATCCAATAGAGTTCTTGCGCCGATTCATAACTGTTGATGAAACATGGATCCATCACTACGAGTTGTAACGACAAGTTTCCTCCGGTTGCTGGGGTAAAGCTCGCGGGGGTAGGGTTCGTACAGAAATTTATAGATTCTACTGACAGAGAGTAAGAGAAAGGCGTTTGTGTATGTTTTTAAGATACTTTCAGGTTTTATTATGTAGAATTTCAAAGGAAGGATTCCGCTTATGTGTAAAGTACTAAAATACGAGTTTGTCTCTGGTGAGACCTGTCGGTTTGCTCCGGTTGGCTTTCGTCCAGCGTTCTGTGTTCGGGACGACCTAATAAGGTACTTCGGGGCGGCCTAATAAGGTACTTCGGGGCGATTTCTGTGCCCGCGACCTTCGGGGAGACCTGGGTAAGTACTCCGGGACTGCTTCTACGCTCGCTGTCTATGGGGAGACCTGGATAAGTACTCCGGGGCTATCTCTAGGGAGACCTGGGTAAGTACTCCGAGGGCGTCTTCTGCGGTGTTTAGCGATTTCACGGGTGAGAACTGGCGATGCTGGGTCCTACCACCTAATCCCTAAGTTGGAGAAAACTAGGAGACACGCGGCGTCTGGCGAATATGCGGCGTCTGGAGACCTGCGTAAGTACTCTAGTAGGCTCGATCTAACGTAAGGACACTGCGGGCGAAAACGATTTGGAGACCTGCGTAAGTACTCCAAGCACACGATCTAGCGTAAGGGCACTGCACTTTATATTTTCCACTTTCACCACTCTGTTACTCACCAAGTCCTGAGGTTCGCTGCTCTCTGTGTTGTTGACCAACTGATCCCCTTTTCTATTGTCTTCGCCCTTAAATATGTTCTGCCGTGATCCTCTGCCTCATACGCAACATGTTCGTTTGTCTATTCGAACCAAGTGTGATTTGTCTCCTTGTTGTTTACAACGATCATTACCACGTGTTGTCGCATTAGGATAACTGTACGTGGTAGTTAGTTGGTGAACAACAAGGAGGCCCGTATGTGCCAGGCGGGAAAAAACAACGAGGTACACTTAGTAATGGGGTTAAATTCATATTTATTTTTGATTTTATTAAATCCCTGTTACTGTTGTCACTAGGTGTGACCGAAAACGAACGTTGTGACTTTCGGCGTCACAGAGTACATCCCAGAATGCAAAGAACAGTCAAAACCATGGATAGAAGCTGGTAAAAGTGGTCCCAAGAAGGCTAAAACTGTTAAGTCAACCGAAAAAGTAATGGCCACAGTATTTTGGGATGCAAGTATAATATATATTGATTATCTTGAGATAGGAAAAACTATAAATATTGAATATTATTGTGCATTATTGGATCGGTTGAGTGAAGAAATCTAGATAAAACGACCACATTTAGAAAAAAAAGTTCTTTTTCATCAAGATAATGCTCCTTCACACACTGCATTTTTAACTCAGCAAAAACTGGCCGAATTACGATTTGAAATTGCTCCGCATCCGCCATCGTATAGTCCAGGTTTAGCTCCTTCTGATTATTTCTTGTTTCCAAATTTAAAAAAAATTCTCGGTGGCAAAAAATTTTCGTCCAATAGCGAGGTTGTTTCTGGAACTGAGGCATATTTTGAAGGTCTTGGAAAATCTTATTTTTCGGATGGAATAAAAAAACTTGAAAAACGTTTGATGAAGTGTATTGAGTTGGAAGGAGATTATGTTGAAAAATAAATAATAATAATTCCAAAAAACGGTTCTTTTTATGTTAGGCCAGTTACTTTTGCGGTCGCCATCGTAAGTACATAACATTTGGTTGGTTGTCATAACCGCCAGTTGTCATAACCTCCAGTTGTCACAACCAAAAGTTAAACTGAATTCGATTTGTGTAACTGTGTTATTGGCTGTAAATACATGGTTGTAGCAACCCTCATATGATATCGCGAACCATGTTTTCATCAGTACTATGGAGTGTTGGATATTTCAACAGAAATTCGGTTTATCCAACCGAATTTTTGTAGTTCGAACCGATTTCCGAGTGATTTTTTCTCTGTGTGTAGCTTAGACCACAAACTTACATTTGTCGATCCCAGTCAAAGCTAGGTTAACCAAAATCCATTGATAACTTATCTCATTTGATATTAAGTATTAAAATGTCATAAAATATCCAATCTTGATGAAATTTGACACAGTACGTTGAAAATGTGTGATATCAATCCCCGTTTATATATAGCCTCACTACCAACGTCCTTCCCGATTTTGCAAAAAACCGCTCCAGAGCACCCAATTAATTTGGATTTCGATCAAATTTAGTATATATAAGTAACATATATGACGAGAGACAAACTATCAATCTTTTACCATTTTGGACCATATAAGCCCATTTTTTGATATTGTTCAGATTCAAATGATTAGGGGCCAGCAAATGTCTTTCAGTTAACATAACATTTGGGCAAAGACAAATTTATAATGAAAAGTCGGTTCATTTAAACATGGAGGTATGGGTATTAAAAATATTGAAATGTTTTCACAAATTAATATATGACATTATTTTTAAAATCTGTGAAATTTAAATCCCGTTCAGAGGGATCCAAAACCCCAATTTACAGTTGGGATTTTTGAACATCGAGAAATGCAAATATGTAAAACTTAGGCGAAAAAAAATTGGAATGAAAAATTAGTCCATTTAAACATGGAGCTATGAGTACCAAAAACAGTACCATAAACAAAATGGTAGAACGGCACATGTGTGTAGCTTAGACCACAAACTTACATTTGTCGATCCCAGTCAAAGCTAGGTTAACCAAAATCCATTGATAACTTATCTCATTTGATATTAAGTATTAAAATTTCATGAAGATTTATCAATTTTTTTGTAATTCTGCTCAAAAATGTAAAAAAAAATCATATTCTCATTTTGACAACATTTCGAATAACTTAGCGTAAAATCTTAGTTTCCTTTTAGTCCAGCATCTCATGTATGATTGCCATTGTACAGCTGAATGGATTTAAAGATCCCATTTATAAAGAAAAACAAATGTGGTAGAAAATTTTAAATTAAAGTTAAATGGACAGTTCTCATTTCATTTATTTTATTTCGCTACTCTTGGCCTCAAAACCACTGTCGGTGTTACAACTGCAGTTGTTTGCGCTGTAACTGTGGCTGAAAACACCACCGCACAGCTGCTTATGTCGGCCAACTAAAGCGCAATCAGGCCACAAGTATGGTCGTTCCTTACTTGATATTCATGGCAAGCACTTTCGCTTTCTTGCAGCAGTCCTGGTATAGCCTTGAAATGACCAAGTTTTATATGATTACGTACATACAAACATTCCCGCCTATGTACGGTGCTTGCATATCTGTTTTTTTTTGTATGGCCATTATTTAATTTCTTTTTCATGTCAGGCTCATTATTTTAATGTTGCCACACACACGCACACATACCTACAGACACACTGTACAACGTGCGATATGTTTTTGCTGCAATTGTTGCTGGCAATAGTTGCTGCTTACTCACTGTTCAGAATGCTGTATTAAGGTCATATTTGCTGTGGCATCTCTCGGCTAGAAATTGCACTTTGTTTTAAACACCATGCACTCTTCCACTCACACTCACACTCACTCATGTACACACACATACACAGATGTATGCTGAAACTATTATTAACATGCCACGAGCGCTGAGCCATATGTATACACATCAACATCAGCCTGGTGTGACATTATTAAACTTGACTTATTAATCAAGAGAATGCATGAATGTGCTCGTATATATACATATGGTCTATAAATTGGTCTTGCTATATACTCATACATACATATATAACATGTATATATACTTATACAGAAATATATATTTAAATGCACTTGCAACATTTTCATTAATCTGAAAGTCTTGTAGTCGTTATTCACATCCTTGCTGAAGGATATTTAAGCATTCACATTCTTCATGTTCTTCATTTACATATGAGCATCTATTAACTTTTGCGTAAACTAAGTAAATATTAGGTCAAGGAAAATGCTTTGGGGATGTTCAAGAGAAATCATAGTTTGAAATGCATAATTACGGCAATTTCATTTCGAAAGTTAACTTAAGGACCTAGCTATCGGTAATCGAAACTAGGGTGGGGAGATAAAATATGCCATGCATGGAATGAGGGATAGTAAACATGTTTGTTTAAACAAAAGATCTACTCTTAGAGAATGCATTTGTAGTCACAGGACAGCGTACGAGTGTCTTACATGATTCTCGCTGTGATAGCTTCAACCATGGTGTGCTAATATCATGGGCATCTCAAATGATCGAGTCCATTTAATTTTGCATGAAGAACTACAGATGAAAAAGCTTTCTGCAAGATGGGTGCCGCACTTGTTAACAGTCGACCAAAAATGCATAAGAATGAACATTTCTCAGGCTTGTTTGGATCGTTTTCAGCGAAATAAAATGGATTTTAAGCGTCGTTTCGTAACTGCTGATGAGACATGGATCCACCACTATACTCCAGAGACAAAAGAACAATACAAACAATGGACTGAAGCTGGTTGAAGTGCCCCAAAGAAGGCAAAAATAATTCAATCGGCTGGTAAGGTTATGGCAACGGTTTTTTGGGACTTCAAAAGTATTTTATTAATTGAATATCTGCAAAAGGGTAAAACAATAAATTCAGAGTACTATTGCAACCTTTTAGATCAATTAAATGTACAAATTCGAGAAAAACGTCCTGGCTTACAACACAAAAAAATAATTTTTCATCAAGACAACGCACCAGCGCACAAGAGTGTTTTAACAATGGCTAAAATCAACGAATTAAAGTACGAGTTGCTTGACCACCCACCTTATTCTCCTGATTTAGCTCCCAGTGACTTTTACCTGTTCTCAAATCTAAAAAAAATCCTTGCTGGCAAGCGTTTTACCTCAAATGAAGATGAAATTACAGTTGTAAACCACTATTTTGAAGACCTTGAGGAAAACTATTTTAATCAAGGGATAGAATTGTTAGATAAGCGTTGGACTAAGTGTATTGAAGTTTCAGGAGATTATATTGAAAAATAAAAATATTTCTGAAAAACTAACTATTCTCTTTCATTGATAGGCTAAGAACCTTCCGAACCGCCCTCGTATAAGTAACGTATATGACGATAGACAAACTATCAATGTTTTACCATTTTGGACCATATAAGCCCATTTTTGATATTGTTCAGATTCAAATGATTAAGGGACAGAAAGTGGCTTTCAGTTTACACAACATTTGGGCAAAGACAAATTTGGAATGAAAAATCGGTTCATTTAAACATGGAGGTATGGGTATTAAAAATATTGAAATTTTTTCACAAATTAATATATGACATTATTTTTAAAAACTGTGAAATTTAAATCCCGTTCAGAGGGATCCAAAACCCCAATTTACAGTTTTGATTTTCGAACATCGAGAAATGCAAGTATGTAAAACTTAGGCGAAAAAAAATTTGGAATGAAAAATTAGTCCATTTAAACATGGAGCTATGAGTAACAAAAACAGTACCACAAACAATCGGAAAACAAATCGTGCGAAAGGAAGAACAAACGCAAGGAAGAAAGGGCGGCCATAAGGAAAAAAGAAAGTACAAACGTAACAGTTGAGAGGAAGAACAAAGCGTATCATGGACGGACGAATGGAATGATAGAATATGACTCTGCTTTTTAAAATATTAATTTTTTTATAACCTTTAAGATTTTATACGCAATCGCACCATTCACATCAATGTATCCCATTAGCTTTAGTTGACAGCAGGACGAACGAAAGAACGGCCGGAAGGATAGACGAACGGAGCGACGGCCCTAAGAATGGGCATACGGAATTACGGTAGGAAGGATGATCGGTAGGACGGACAGAAGATTGTTCGAAAAAATAGATAGAAGAACGTTTGGATGGAAGGGCCGAAGGTTTGACTGAAGAAAAAATGTGCGGACAGAAGGAACAAAAATGTTCAAAGGGAATGGTCGAAATTAAGGACAGACATGCTCGAATATAAGTCTTATTTTAAAATTATTCTTTTTTATAATCTTAATGACTGTATTTGTATTCAAACCATTCACATCGAATTTTTCCCGTTGCCTTTTAAATGCTTTAGACGGATGAAGTCGGCATTGCAAAGCAGCTCGCGGTCGTTGAATATAAACAAGTGGACAAATTTCGTCGGCCATGCCGAGGATTATATAAGGTGATCCATCTAGAGGTTATTTTCAGAACAAATAAAAATATAAAAATTCAAATCAAGTGTGGAATCTTTATTGGTAATTTGAAATAACATTTTATGGTATTTACTTTTTGAAAATAATTGCCTTCAAATGTTGGCAACTATTTTATGGAAATGAGCGGTCGGTGAGAAACGGTAAGATCCGCTGTTTTCACCAAAAATTTTGTTCAGTGATGATGGCCATTTCTGGCTCAACGGCAAAGTCAATAAACATAATTGCCCCATTTTGGCTGAAGAGCAACAAGAAGAGGTTCAAGAGGTGCCATTTAACCCAGAGAAAACCACGGTTTGGTGCAGTTTATAATCTAGTGGAATCATCGGTGCATATTTCTTCAAAAATGATGATGACCGGAACATAACCGTGAATGGTGCCTGCTATCGCGCCATGATATCGATCTTTATGCTACCTGAAATTGAAGCCCCTAATCTTGACGAAACTTAGTTTCAACAGGACGGTGCCACTTGCCGTACAGCTACTCAAACAATGGATATATTGAGTGGTCATTTCGAAAAGAGGCTAATTTTACGTTTCGGACAGGTAAGTTGGCCGCCTAGATCAAGTGATATCACACCTTTAGACATTTTTCTTTGGGGTTACGTAAAGTCCAAAGTCTATGCTGACAAACCAGCTACGATTCCGGTTTTGGAAGCCAAAATTACGCGTGTCATTAAAGCCATACCGGTCGAAGTGCTTGAACGAGTCATCTTAAATTGGACCCTCAGAATGGAAACCCTTTGAATTTTCTATATTTTTTTTGGTCTAAAAAAATACCACTGGATGGATTACCCTATATAACTTCATTATGGATTACGGTCCAATAAGTGGCGATTTAGTCATCTCCGCCAGGAGGGTTGTCCGCATCCTCCGATTGTGGACTTTTCAAACAAAAAGTTCGAACTTCAAACGGTCCAATATGAACCTTTATTGTAAACGGGCGCGATAACAGCCTTTTTGCTATGAGGGTGAGTTTCTTTCCATAACTTCATGTATTCCAATTATTATCGTCATAGTTTACGAAATATAGTCATTGTATGGGCGAAAACTCGATCTTTTGTACAATTTAAGTACAATATATTCTGCAATAATATGCAAATCATTGATTTCATTCTGTTCAATTTTTATAAAGATCAGTTTATTAATTGGCCATAAACTCGATTTTTTAAATGGGCCTCGGCACCACCCCCTTTTCTTCCAGGATGTATTTCAAGTCTTGCCAACATTATACAATCCCAATATGATAGACATATCTCCAATAGATCAGAAGTTATTGTATTTTTATGTTCAGGGTTGAGTGGGCAGAGACACGCCCCTTTGTGGCATTTTTTCATAATATGGCCTATCAAAATTACTAATTTACTAATTTCTTTCGGTTAAAATTTATATTTATAATAAATGCATAGTCTTCAATTTAATTCTGTTTAAAATTTTGAAGATTGGTCCATTAGTTTGGTCATGCAACTTTTTATCGCAACATCGTCCACTTCTCCTCCATGACATATTTCGATGTCAACATCATATCTAGCAAATATCGTTCGTGAAATATTGTCTTTTTATACCCTCCACCATACAATGGAGGGTATATTAGTTTTGTCATTCTGCCTGCAACACCTTGAAATAATCATCGGAGACCCAACAAAGTATATATATTCTTGATCCTCGTAAAATTCTAAGACGATATAGCCATGTTGTCCGGCTATCCGGCTGTCCGTCTGTTGAAAACAAGATAAAGCCTGCATGAAAACAGTTAGGGAGCTAAAATTTGGTGTAGTTAACCTATCATAGTTGGTATTGAAAATGGGCTATATAGCTCTACGGTAAGTTGATGTTGGAGACCCTCAACTGACACTACCTCATACAAATTAGTTTTTTATTTGGAAATATCCGTCCAGTTTCTTGAGCAAAATTACTGAATTGCAAATATTAATCTCTATATAGGCGCAATCATCTATTTAAAAATGGTTTAGATTGGGCCACCATTTCTTGTACCTCCCATACAAACGGCCGTATGGGCCTTGAGAAATAATATGACTATAACACACCACAAACTTGACCTATCGAAGTGAAATTTTACACATCAAGATTTCTATATACAACAAACTTCTACGCTGAATTCGGTGGAGATCGAAAAAGTCCTACTGGTACCTTCCACACTAACGGTCTCATGGGCCTTGAAAAATAATATGACAATAACTCACTAAACACTTGATCTATCGAGACGATATTTTCGGCATAAAGATTAATATATAGAACAGACTTTTGCGCTAAATTTGGCTAAGATCTTAAAGGCCCTACTGGTACCTCCCTTACAAATGGTCTGACGGGCCTTGAAAAATAATATGACAATAACTCACTACAAACTTGACCTATCGAGACGATATTTTCGGAATAAAGATTAATATATAGAACAGACTTTTGCGCTAAATTTGGATCGGAAAGACCCTACTGGTACCTCAAACACTAGCGGTCTCATTGACCTTGAAAAATAATATGAAAATAACTCACTATAAACTTGACCTATCGAAATGAAATTTTGCACATAAAGATTTCTAAAGGGTGTCCTAAGAAGAGCGCAATTTTTAAATTTTAAATAAAACACTGATATTTAAAAAAAAATCGTGAAACTTTATTTTGTCGTAAAGTAGACAGAATGAGGTTATGTATGGAACAATATATCGTGCAGATGGCCGCCGCGGCTTTGCTGGCATGCACGCGATCTTTTAATGAAATTGTCAATGACCGTTTTGCATGAATGCTGCGGTATTTCATTAATTCAGCGTCCAATTTCGTCTTTTAAGGCTTGAGTCGTCGTCGGCTTATTTGCGTAAACCATCGATTTCAAAAAACCCCAAAGAAAAAAAATCTAATGGTGTTAAATCGCACGATCTAGACGGCCAATTCTGATCTCCAAAACGCGAAATAACACGACCGGGAAATGACTGATGCAGCAATTGAATTGTTTCTCTGGCTGTATGACATGTGGCGCCGTCTTGTTGGAACCACATGCCCTCCACATTCATTTCTTCAATTCTAGGCAAGAAAAAACTGGTTATCATTTCACGATACCAAACACCATTGACTGTTTGCGCTTGACCTTCCTCATTTTCATAAAAAAAGGTCCAATGATTCCTCCAAACCAAAAACCACACCACACAGTGACACGTTGAGGATGCATTTGCTTCTCGTGAATCACTCGAGGATTTTCCGCACCCCAAATGCGACAATTCTGCCAATTGACGAAGCCATCAAGATGAAAATGGGCCTCGTCACTGAAGATGATTTTATCGGCAAAATCAGCATTTTCATGTTGTCTCTCCAATACCCAATTAACGAACTCCCTTCGCGTCGTTCATTCGTGTAGCGCTCCATTTTTACTAACCTCGTACCTTCTACTAACAAACAATAACAATTGTTCAAATGTCAAACAATGACACTTCGAATGTTGCCAGATCTAAAAATTGCGTTCTTCTTGGGACACCCTTTATATAGAACACACTTCCGCACCAAATTTGGTTTAATTTGGGAATCTGGTGGTGGGTATCCAAAGTTCGGCACAGCCAAACTTAACATTTTTCACTTGTTAAGTTTAGGATTGTTAATTTTTCCAGATGTTGGCCCAGTCCTTGTGAAGGAAAAACGTTTACCTCTTCACCGATCTGACCCATTTTTAGCAAGCACATGTTTTTTTCAGCACATGCTTTTGCAAAATTTCAGTCATCTAGCTTCAATAGTGTAACCTGTAATTTGTTTTCCACGGACGGACTGATGAACGTAGCCAGATCTTCTTAGAATTTAACGATTCAGAATGTGTGACAGCACATAGAGAAAGGAACCTAAGGGTAAAAAAAATCAATTTTAATTTGTTTTCTTTTTTTGATGTGGACAACATGTGAGCATCGAATGAGACCGATCCCATGCCCCAAAAGTGTTCCCTCCCAGAGATATGCGCGTTTTATGAAAGTGAAGTCGACGATTCTAAGCGCAAATAGAAAAGGGCCTAATATTTAAAATGGCTCTGCTGAACAAAACTGGTTTTTAACCTTAGGTCCCTTTCTATGTTGCGCGTCACATATATATACTTTATGAGATGTCCGAATAATATTTCGATGTGTTGCAATCGGAATGATGGATAAAGAGTATATCCAAATTTGCTCATTAAACTTTAATGATTCAACAAAACACTCCATAATTACAGAGACAATCTTGTTAAACTTTCATAACTTAACATTGAAGCAAAATAGGAAAAAATATGCAATTTCCATTAAAACTTACCCTTCAACAGAACAAACATTGTCCAAGAACATCACATTATCACACACAAAAGGAAAGAAAAAAACGCTCGCTCGCTTACCTGAAAAGAAAGAAAAAGCAGAAAGAACAAATATTAGTCCCAATTAACATAATCACATTAAAGAGTAGCCTAGAACAATGGAAGTTGTTGCAAAAAAATGACAGGGAATATGTCGCTTATTTTGTCTCCTTAATCCAATTTATATCGTTTCTGCACGAAACAAATGCTTTTAGAAAAAAACCTAAGAAATAAAGAAACTGACGAAGAATTCTAAAACAATCTCCCCAATACACATCGTTATTTCGTATACGGTTTTTGTCGGTGTTTGTCTTTGGGTTTCTATGACCACCCGCTTACTAGTGCAAGCAGTAGACCGAGAAAAATCAACGGAACGACAAAATGAAAACGGGTGGGAAAACTAATGGTAAGTTATTAATAATCTGACACACGTCAACCGAACTTTAAGCCAAGTCAGCAAAATTTGTTTGAGTTCTCTTGGTAAATCAGGAAAAAAACAACGACGAAAGACACAGTTCGAAATCAACAGCGACACAAACGAAACAAAACTATTGCTAAACTCACTAACTAACCATCGAGGGTAATATGGAAAGTTGGGGTATATTCAAGATATAGTTTTATTTTGATGAATCGAATTAATGTAAGTTTTGTGATGTTTAAAGCTCATAAGGTTTCAACAAAATGGAATAGTTCTTTGCACAATAATGCTTAATGCTGAATAATTAATTAATGCTGAAGTCTGAAAAGATCGTTGACACTATACAAGCAACCCAAAATTAAAGGTGATGCCATTAACATCACTGCCTCTAAGCTATGCTCACGCTTTTTGAAACTTGACAAAGAAGTGAATGATTTTATTGTGAAATTGAAACCCTATAGTTTTCCTGCCCGTTTCCCGTAACTGAAAATATTTTACATGCAGAAAACGAGCACGAAAACTGCTTGCTTTGTCAGTTTGAAGAGTCGCGACATAAATTTGCAATAGCGAGCTTCCCCCGAAGAGCCACTATTTATGTTCCACACCACTACATGGTGTATCGGGTATTAAACGCATACAACAGATTTGTTGCCACAACCGAATTTTGTTGATGAACGTACTATCCATGTAATCGACCGCTACAACCGAATAGGAACTGACAGTACGAAATAGACTCCCTACGAATTTACTAAAACCATCTACGAGGGCGGTTCGGAAACTTCTTAGCCTAGCACAAAAAGCGAGGTATAAACAGAAAAAAGTTAAGTGTTTTGGAAACTTCCATCTCTGCTATGAACACATGTTAAATTTTGTTTCGATCTGGCAACTCCTTCATATAGAAACAGGTGTTCACAAAAGACGCATCCGCGATTTTTTTACAATGGAAAAATTAGAAATTCGTGGTGTCATTAAATATTTACATAAAAAAGGTTTATCGGGACAAGAAATTCATAATGATATGGTGAATGTGTTAGGTGAAAGTGCTCCTTTATATGCAACAGTAAAAAATTGGGTTGCTGAATTTAAACGTGGTCGTACAAGCATTGAAGATGAACCACGAAGTGGACGTCCAAAAACAGCAACAACAACAGAAATTGTAGCCAAAGTGCATGATGTGGTATTAAATGATCGACGAATAAAAGTGCATGAAATACCTAATATCATGGGCATCTCAAATGATCGAGTCCATTTAATTTTGCATGAAGAACTACAGATGAAAAAGCTTTCGGCAAGATGGGTGCCGGACTTGTTAACAGTCGACCAAAAACGCATAAGAATGAACATTTCTTAAGCTTGTTCCAAACAAGCTTTCGGCGAAAAAAAAATAGATTTTAAGCGTCATTTCATAACTGTTGATGAGACATGGATCCACCACTATACTTAAGAGACTGAAGCTGGAGGAAGTGCCCCAAAGAAGGCAAAAACAGTTCAATCGGCTGGTAAGGTTATGGCAACGGTTTTTTGGGACTTCAAAGGGTAAAACAATAAATTCAGAGTACTATTGCAATCTTTTAGATCAATAAAATGTACAAATTCGAGAAAAACGTCCTGGCTTACAACACAAAAAAATAATTTTTCATCAAGACAACGCACCAGCGCACAAGAGTGTTTTAACAATTGCTAAAATCAACGAATTAAAGTACGATTTGCTTGACCACCCACCTTATTCTCCTGATTTAGCTCCCAGTTACTTTTACCTGTTCCCAAATCTAAAAAAATTCCTTGCTGGCAAGCGTTTTACCTCAAATGAAGATGCAATTACAATTGTAAACCACTATTTTGAAGACCTTGAGGAAAACTATTTTAATCAAGGGATAGAATTGCTAGATAAGCGTTGGACTAAGTGTATTGAAGTTTCAGGAGATTATATTGAAAAATAAAAATATTTTTGAAAACTAACTATTCTCCTTCATTGATAGGCTAAGAACTTTCCGAACCGCCCTCGTATCTCTTCACGAAAATTCGGTGAAGCAAAGGAATCTTTTTTTTTTTTAAATTATTTCATAAGGTATAGCGTTGCAAAACTACGATTTCTATGGCCAATAAAAAAAAGTATTTCGTGGACCGTCCTTTTGTAATTTTACCATAACCCCTTAGTCCTTCATTTCTAGATAAAATCATTTACCCCTAGAAAGTCCGTTATTTTATTGCATAGTATTATACGAGGGATGCTCTATATATTTCTGGCCTAATAATGAAAATGCGAATACGTATCATCAATTATGGTTTTATTGTTTTTCAAAGTATTCTCCAGCATGATTTATACACTTTTGCATGAGCTCAAACCAATTGTCGAAGCACTCCACTCCGATTGAGACACCTCCAAAACATGGTTTTTGAATGCTCCAATAGCATCTTCTGGCGACGAAAACCGTTAAAAACGCATTTCTTTCTTCATGTGCGGGAATAAAAAGAAGCCATTGGGTGCCAAGTCAAGGCTGTAAGGCGCATAACCCATCAATTCGAGGTTTTGGCCGGTCAAAAAGGCGCTGGTTTGAGCCGATGTGAGAGAGCTCGCATTGTCATGGTGCACAATGATTCGTCTTCTCTTGTTCGTTTTTCGAATTTCTCCGTTCAGGTAAACAAATTGTGGTGTACCACTCAGAATTGACCGTCCTACGTTGCTCAAGCGAAACAGTCGCCACATGACCAGTTATGCCGCAGAAACAGGCGACCATTTGCTTCGAAGTGCTTCATCCACGAACAACTTTCGTTGGATTTGGATCGCCTTCGAAGATCCACATGGTCGATTGCTTTTTTGTTTCGGACTCATACGCATAGACCCATGATTCATCACGTGTGACGATGCGCTGCGATCGTATATTTTAAAAATTTCTTTGCACCAGTCGACACGAACCTTTTTTTGAGCGATTGTCAAATTGTGCGGAATCCAACGAGAACAAAAAATTTTCACGGCCAGGTGTTCATGCAATATCTAATGTATACTGGTGGAAGAAATGCCCAAGGATGCCTCTATGCCATGGTATGTCATGTTCTGAGTACGCTTATTTTAAAAAATGTCAAACTTTCCAATGAAAATGTCAGATGGCCTGAAATATAGGGTGATTAAATTTGAGGTTCCCCACTTTTTTAAAGAAAAAAACACAGACAATTCAAATTGAATGGGGATGTGTTTATTATCATTTGAAAGAACTTTAATTGGCATTTATTGTTTGAAGATTATGTCTTTCAAATGTTGGCCACGTCAACGTCTCAGATGGTCCATCCGTTAAGTCTTATTTTCGATGACTCGTTCGAGCATTTCGACTGGTAACTGGCGAATGACACGCGTGATGGTTTGCTCCAAGGCCGGAATCGAAGCGGGTTTGTCCGCATAAACTTTATACTTTACATATCCCCACAGGACAAAGTCGAACGGTGTGATATCACACGATCCTGGTGGCCAATAGACCGGTCCAAAACGTGAAATTATCTGCTCACCGAAGTGTTTTCTCAATAAATCCATTGATTGATGCGATGTGTGGGAAGTGAAACCGTCTTGTTGAAACCAAATGTCGCCTAGATCACGATCTTCAATCTCAGGCATCAAATAGTCGGTTACCATGGCACGATAAAGGTCGCCATTGATGGTTACGTTTTCACTGGCATCATTTTTGAAGAAATATGGACCGATGATTCCACCGGCTCACAAACCACACCAAACCGTTGTTTTTTCTGGATGAGATGGCGCTCTTGAAACTCTTCTGGTCCCAAATGTGACAAGTTTGCTTGTTTACATACCCCATTGAGCCAGAAATGTTGGCCGAATATATTGACCATAAATTGAACGAAGTACACATTCTTCACAGAACGTGAATTTTCGTTATAAAGTTGAAGTATTTGTAAACGTTGTTCAGGCGTAAGTCTTTCCATGAAGAGATACCAAACAATACTAAACAAAAATACGGTGACGGCATGACACGACTTACACGTGATCTGCACGCAGAAAAAAGTATGGTTGGGATAACAATATTCGAAGGGGAATCATACTATGGTTGGTTATATGGTTGTGGCACAACAATATTATGATCATCACAACAATAGTATGGTTCACACACAACCATACTATGATCTCCATAACAATATTATGGTCCTCACAACAATAGAATTATTCACACACAACCATACTATGATACTCACAACCATAGTATTATTATTCACATTCAACCATAATATGATCCCCACAACCATATTATGATCCTCATAACCATAGTATGTTTAACGTACAACCATAGTGTGATCCTCACAACCATAGTATGACTTACACACAATCATACTATGGTTTTTACAAAATTTTTGGTAAAGATTGTTTTAGGTTCTTATTTAACAATAGAGAATTTTATTAAGTAAGTTATGTAATAATAGGAGTGATTTATTAAACAGTAAAAAATTTATTTATTTAAAATATTTCAGTTATACTAATTCGTAGTTTGTTATTGTTGCGTAAGATTCGTAAAAATAACATTGTCAAATTAAAAAAATACAATGATTGCTGATATCATGTTTTTGTTAACATTAAACCCATGAAAACAATTCTTTTGTTCCACCAACCATATTTATATTGTTGCTACAACCATATTTTCATTTTTAAATTTGGCAACAATACTATTGTTACATTTCAACAATATTAATATTGCCGCAATCATACTATTGTCAAAATGAAATTCTAAAAACAATACTATGGTTGCGACGACCATACTATTATTGCAGATAACATACTATTGTTGCCGTGACCATGTAGTAACCATATTTTTTCTCTGCGTGTGTCAAAAAAAGGCTATTGAAAAAAGTATAGCTACTGGGATCACCGCATATATATAGCAACCCTCGTATTTGATCCTTCGATTTATTTTTCACACATCGTTGAAAATAGCCTAGATCGATCCAAATCTTGCTACCAGTCCATCCGATTTGTTTGTTGAATAAGAAGGAGTTTAAAGTTTTATCCTTACAGCGGTATTGCAGAATATATGCACCCACTCCTTTCTATGATGAGTGATATGAATTTCGCTTGAGTTGCTTGCCCACTATGCTTAATAAACCACTCTTCGAAAGTTTGCGAAAAGCTGATGACAAATGAAGCAAAAGCGTTGGGTCTGGAAAACGCAAACATACCCTTCTGTAGTACTAGTCAAAAAGGGTTATTGTTTAGTGTTAACTGATATAACACTAGCGTTTTTTTCTTTGTTGCTTCTTCTCGTTGATTCGGGAGGTTGGCAAGGACGACGAGGTGTTAAAGAATCAAAGAGGATAAAATCAGTTTGCATGCACACACACACACAGTAGATCGTGGCAGCGCCAAGTGTGTGTGTATGGGGGGTTCGGTGCCACTTTTGGGAGTGTGTCAGATGTGATAAGCTAAGTTTAGTGCAAACACCCACACGTACACAAGTTTCTTTTTTGTTTTTCTTCTAATAGTTAAAGCAAATTTAGTTTTCTCTTCAAAAGCACACATCCGCTTTCACTACTGACATGCAAACAAACAAAACAAAACAGAAAAAAGTTCATTTAGCAGCTACTTAGAGATTAGAAAGCGTTTCATAGAAGGGCCAGCGGCAACACAGTGACTGGAATTTAAGATTTTTTAAGAAAAAATGCAGACTGTGAGAAATAGAATGGAGTCAAATGAAGTGCCCACAAGGGTATCTGTTAACATATTAAGGGTCAGTTTGTGTGAAGAGTACACGTCACCTTTGATTGGGCAAAAAATAGCCACGCAGATTCTGTTAAACTTGAAATAGCTTTAGATTAATTTCAGAAACGAACTGAGAACTTATTAACCGTTCGGCTATATTTTTGAGAACCCAAATTATTCCATCCCTTAAATATTTGGAAATCCCCCACTGTGCAGCATAGGAAAAAAACACAATTTTGTTAAATATAAGTTTTGTATTCAAAGTTTATTCTTGAGTGAATATATTTAACTTGTTTTTGCGTTGAGGCGCTGCATGAAGTGGGTGAGTCCGTGCAGTTCGGCGTGTTTAGTTTCACTCACCACCAGCGGCTAGATCAAGCTAGCGAGTGGTGGGTGGCAGCCTGAGTGGCATTTAATGAATGGATTGTTGAAGTTTCGAAGACATTGTGTACATACTACACACTGCCGGCTCAGTTTATTTTCGCAGTTGTTTTCCTGTTTTAGAAACTATTAAAAAGTTTAGCTTATAATTAATTTTAATGCTACACAAAGATGCTGCTGCTGCGGCTCCCTCTATAGCTTGGCCGTTGCTGCAGCATGTTGATTGGATGTAATTGTTTGAAATAAATTAATGCGTTGTTTCAATAGATATGTACATAGGGGAATGGGTATCTAATGGCGAATTTGTTTTTCTGTTTTCTTTTGATGAGCAAAATGACCAGGACTTTTAAAATTTGTTTTTCAAATAAGGGCTTTGCTTGAAAATATCAAGATACGTCTCTTGTATATGTATGTCTAATAACGGGCTTTCCGTCAAGGGCATAACAATTTACTATATAGAGTGATCCATCTAGAGGTATTTTTATTTTATTTAACTTTAATTTTTAACATCATCTTTATTTACGTTTCTTTAACCCATTTCGCTCCTCTGTTCGATTTTTCGAACAGTAAAAATCACATATTTTCCAAAAAATATTTATGTATGAAAAAGGTGGATTTTCAGGTAAATTTTGGTATTAATGTTAAGATTCATCTTTTAGCAATTGAAAAAAAATATTCCCCACCGCCCACCACCCTCTCCACCTATACTAGGGGTACATTTCTGCAACCCCCTATTTTTAGGCACTTTTTGAATTAATTTTTAAGAATAATAAAAAAAAAATAACTAAAAGAATAATTATGAGGAATTACTGCCAATATATGTAACTATTTTATAAAATATATAACACATGTGTTACATACACATGCGTGACCCCACATATGTGTAAACTTGACTGTTCGAAATTTCGAACGCTGGCGCTTATCCTATAGTTACTGACTGACGATTACACTTGACTGACATTTTTGACATTTCTGACATTTCTTATTCTTTGTGTTATATTTGGTGCATATTAGACGTGAAAAGAAGCGTGTTTATTATATTTTCGTTTCATCAAGTGTTTTATAAAAAAGTTTTTGCAAAAAAGGTAAATATTTCATCTGTAATATACAAAATAATTGTGAATTTCGAGTTTTTGTGAGTTTTATATTGTTTGTTTTTATTGATTTGTGCATTGCATAGCGAAATATGAGTACACATAAAAAATGTTTGTCTATGAAGGAGTTGGAAGAAATAATAGCCAATTGGAGTGATGATGACGGGGATATTAATTGTGTGAATATACTTCCTCCTGATCGAGTCGATGAATGTTCAGATGAAGAAACAATCAATGATAATGAAATAGCCTTGAATTTAGATCCGAATCCATTGTGCGAGGTTGCCGGTTTCGTTGAAATTGAAACTGAAAGAAATGAAATTGAGGACAATGGCTATCCTGAATTTGAAGAAGAGGAGGGACCTTCAACATCGAAGAAGCCTCGATTTGAATACAAGCCTCTCAGTTCTTTTGGAAAACCAAAATGGTCAAAAGGCAACCGAAAGAAATACCATTTTGATATTGCTCCAAATCCAGCACCATTGACTGAACTAAAAGAAAAAATTTGTTCAGGATTGATAGACCATTCTCCTTTACAATTGTTTCATTTGTTTTATGATGACGAAGTCTTTGACCATATTATTCAAGAAACAAATAGATTTGCGGGACAAAATAATACCGACTTTCATTTAGATGAAGTGATGCTAAAACGGTTCATTGGTATTTTATTATTATCGGGATATCACACTCTTCCATCTGTGCCAGATTATTGGTCTTCAAAGCCATCATTAGGGATCCCTATGGTAAAACAGACCATGACTCGGTCAACATTTTTGCATATAAAATCATTTATACATTTTGCCAATAATAATGATTTAGACAAAGCTGATAAAATGGCTAAGGTATGTATTACAATAACAAATATAAAAACAAATAAAAACATATCTATATTCTCTTCAAGCTTCGTCCTTTATTCGATATTCTAAATCGAAAATTTCTTCAATTTGGTGTTTGGGACGAAATGTTATCCATAGATGAACAAATGGTTCCATATTTTGGGAGACATAGCTGTAAGATGTTCATTAGAGGCAAACCAATTCGATTTGGTTATAAATTATGGTGTCTATGCTCTTCTTCAGGTAATAAATCTTTCATCTTCTGGTAATAATTTAATTTTGATAAATATTTTGTTCTCTTTATTTACAGGTTATCTGTATTCTTTTATACCATACTGTGGATCTACTGACCAATATAACAATGTTGTTGGATTGGGAGCTGATGTGGTTATGCGGTTGCTTTCGAATGTTGAATATCCAATACGACATGAAGTTTATTTTGACAACTTCTTCACATCGTACCACTTGCTTTGTTTGTTGTCTGATAAAGGGTTTTGTGCTTCGGGAACCGTTCGTTCCAATCGGCTGGCTGGTGGATCCACTGAATTGAAAACCGGTAAAAAATTACCAAGGGGTGATTATGATTATACATTTGACGCCACACAAAAAATATTGCTATGTAGATGGCAGGACAACAAAGAGGTCACCATGGCAACAAATTTCGACCAAGTCTTGCCTTGGCATCAACATCAAAAAGGAAACCCGAAGCTGGTAAATACGTAATGTATGGTCAGCCAGCCATGTTACACAATTATAACAAGGGCATGGGGGGTGTGGATTTGCATGACAATGCAATCCAGAACTACAGAATCAATATACGTGGAAAGAAATGGTATTGGCCTTTGTGGTGTACTACTCTGAATTCGGCAGTTGTGAATGCTTGGAAATTGCATTGTTTGATTGCAAAATACAAAGTTGAGAAACCGATGAGTCAAAAAGAATTCAAAATCTTTGTGACAGAAGCTCTTCTTTTGACCAATAGGAAAGAATCCACCGACGATGATGTCGATGATAAGGAATATCGACCATCAAATCTACCAAAAGTTGAGGGAAAACACGTAATAATCAGAAATCCCGAAGGAAAGCATCGTCGTTGTCAATTGAAGGGATGTGGTAAGCCCACAATTTATATGTGCGAGAAATGCAATGTGCATCTGCATACAAATTGTTTCAAGCAAAAACATGAAAAATAGTATTTTTTCACGACTTTTCTTTTTGATATTTCTTTTTATTTTACGATTTATTTCAAATAATACCCAAGTAGATTTAATTTAATATCATTTTTCATCAACTTTAATCATTTTCGTAGCAATAATGAATAAATCAATAAAACAGCAAATAATTCAAATGTTTCACTAGCATACAAAGTTGACATATAGGATAAGCGCCAGTGTTCGAAATTTCGAACAGGATTTTCTGGGAAAACGGAAAATCTAAATTTTTTTTTTGGCCAGATTTTTGAAATCAGCGGGTCCTAATTACCCTAAAAAAGTAATTTTTTCCTAAAAAATAAATAAAAATTGAATCTCGGAGCGAAATGGGTTAAATGTTTACATAGTTTGAGATATTATTCTAAATATTACAACAAATGAGATCATTAATTTTTTAGAGAAGATATATTATTACATAAGACCAATTGAAGGAAAAAATAGGGGTAAAACCTTTTTCTAAATTTATATTTATAAAACTTCAAATACATGCAGAAAATGTTGTGTATGTATAAAAAGAATGTTTATATAGTACTAAACAATATTATACACACAATTTTCAATTTGATGATTAAAGTTTATGCAGGAAAAGTTACAGTAAAAATTCTCTACATTCTCTTATCAATGGAAAAGTAGAATGTGTGTTATTGTAATAATATTTTTGGCTAAGCCTGTACTTAAAAACTTGAATTTTTCGTAACCGCTTCTTTTATGAAGAAGGTCTGTAGAATATCTCCATTTCAGTATTATATAATTTTACGACACTTATTTTGAATAATTTGCAGCTTTTTGCTATGCGTCTTTGCAGCTTTATACCATAAGGGACATGCCAATTTTAGTGTATGTCTGATAATGGATTAAAAAATTAGATTTTTATTCTTTAAGTTCAGGGAAGATCTGCAACTTATTAGTGGCCAAAGCGCCTTTAGAACCTTTGAGATTCGTTTGGCCGTGACGTGGATATGTTTACTGAAATTTAGTTTTTTATCAAGCTGGACACCAAGATATTTGACTTCATTTAGGATGTGTACTTCCACATTTCCAAATTTCAACTTACGATTTGGTAAGCGTTTAGGGTTAAACGGGAAAATAATTGCTTGGGTTTTTGTAGGATTTATTTTAATTTTCCATTTCTGAAAATATTTGCTACAGCTTGCAAGGTCTTTTTACATTTTCTTTAATAAAGCCGTGGTGAGTTTGCTAGAATTTATTAAGACTGTGTCGTCTGCATACTAAGCTGTTCCTATGTTAGGAGGCGGTGTAAAGGCAGACGTGTACAAGGAGTAAAGTAGCGGTGATAGAATCGATCCTTGAGGTAAACCGGCAGTTGTTTTTTTCGCTGAAGAAAGGGTTTCATTAACACTTACTACATATTTTGTGTCATCAAGGAATTCTGATATTATCTTACAAAGATACTTTGGTATATTTGTTTGAAGCATCTTGAAGACTAAGACGCTGTGCCATATAGTATCGATAGCTTTTTCGACATCTATTAGAATGAGTCCTGTGGATTGTCGTTTCAATTTATTTTTTTTTGATTATATTTAAAATTCTATTAATCTGATGTGTGCAGCTATGTTTCTTCTTAAAGCCAAACTGCTCGTCAGCAATTAAGTTATTTGCTGCTGCGAACTCATTTATTCTAAAGTGCAAAATTTTCTCAAATAGTTTGCCAAGATTGCTTAAGAGGCTAATTGGTCTGTAACTATTAAGATCTGTTTTGGGCATATTTGGCTTCGGAACAGCAACGATTTTAACCGTTTTAAAGTGTATCGGAAAGTAATTTAGCTGTATGCAACTATTGAATAAGTTTACTAATAAATTCATAGCCTTGGGTGGTAATTTTTTTAGCAAACATTGGAAATGTTGTCCAGACCAGGATACTTACACGATTTAATATTTCTCATTATACTATGTAATTTATCCAATGAAGTGAACATAATTTCATCTGTAGCACTGGGTTCCTTTTTAAAACGATTTACTGCCCTGTTTACTACGTTATCGATAGAGTGGTTATAGCTTGACGTTCGATGGTTAGCCATTAAAAAAGTTTCGGCAAAAAGGCTGGCCTTCTTATCTTCCTCAAAGATTTTCTGGTTGTCTCTTAGAAGATAAGGAACTTTCTTATCAATTTTTCCTCTTAGCCCTCTGATCATTTTCCAAAAACACCTATCTCATAGTTTTAAGTGTTTACAGAAGAAAAAAATCAAGTGCGGAATCTTTATTGGTAATTTAAATTTAATGGCATTTATTTTTTGATAAAATTTCTTTTAAATGTTGGCGGCACCTACGCCTCAGGGTTTTCATTCTGAGGGTCTAATTTTGGATGACTCGTTCGAGCATTTCGACCGGTATGGCTTTAATGACACGCGTATTGTTTGCTTCCGAAACCTGAATCGTTGCTGGTTTGTCAGCATAAACTTTGGACTTTACGTAACCCCAAAGAAAAATGTCTAAATGTGTGATATCACTCGATCTAGGCGGCCAACTCAGCTCTCCAAAACGACTAACTCACCTGACCAAAACGTGAAATTAGCTGCTTTTCGAAATGACCTATCAATAGATCCATTGTTTGAGCAGCTGTAAGGCAAGTGGCACTGTCCTGTTGAAGCCAAGTGTCGTCAAGTTTACGGGCTATAATTTCAGGAAGCATAAAGATCGATATCATGGCGCGATAGCGAGCACCAGTCACGAAAACGTTCCGGCCATCCTCACTTTAGAAAAAATATGCACCGATGATTCCACCAGCTTATACACCGCACCAAACCGTGGTTTTCTCTGCGTATAATGACACCTCTTGAACCTCTTCTTGTTGCTCTTCAGCCCAAAGCGGCAATTTTGTTTATTGACTTTGCCGTTGAGGCAGAAATGGGTCTCATCACTGAACAAAATTTTGGTCGAAAACAGTGGATCTTCCCGTTTCTCACCGAACGCTCATTTCCATAACACAGTTGCCAACATTTGAAGAGAATTATTTTCAAAAAATAAATGCCATAATATGTCCTTTCAAATTACCAATGAATTTCAACACTTCATTTGAATTTTATATTTTTTTTGTTTTGAAAAAATACCTCTAGATGGATCACCCTTTATATTAATAAAACACAGAATATTTAAGATATAAAGTTCAAATTTAATGTGAAGGTGTATAGCGAATGTTACATTTTAAGAATGAAATTCTATTCCGGTCATATGATCACCACGAGCCCGTGTACAGCGATCTATTCTTTGGACTCAATTTTCCACCCCTCTTGCACACATTTCGACCGAAACGTTGGCAATTTCGCGTTGGATGTTGTCTCTGAGCTCGTCTTAAGTTGTTGGCTTCTTAGCATGGATTAATGACTTAATGTGACCCCGTAAAAATAAATTCATTGGCGTTAGATCGCAAGAAAGGGGCGGCCATTCGACGGGGCCATTTCTCGAAATAACACGTTCACCGAATTTGACGTTCAGTAAATCGATTGTAACGCGTGTTGTGTGGCTAGTGGCACCGTCGGCGACATGTCGGCGATGTCAATCTCATCCAATTCTGGCCAAAAATAATTTTCTAGCATGGCAAGATAGCGCTTCTCATTGACGGTAACATGACGATTGTTTTCATCGGCGAGTGTGATGTTAGAGGGATGGTTGCTTCACAAGAGGTTTTGGCCAGAGCGAATGAGTTCGCAAATAGGGTTTTCTCGATGCGGCGTGCTAGGGCGAGTTTGGCAGTATAGAGTAGAGGTTGTTTGTTGGTTTTAGGATGTCGGTGGCTATGGGTGACCAGTCCCATGTTGTATGGAACAAAAACTGGGAGTAGCCTTTTGGTTACGAGGTCTGACCGGAGACTTAAATCTGGTACCACGGGTAGTCAGGAGCCCCCAGAACTTGTTCTGGCCTGACTATATGGTGCGGCCCCTCGGGGAGTATCGTGGTGGCTGTGGTTTATACCCAATCGCGGGGAGAACTTCGGTTCGATGTGGAGTTGCATTGCGACCGGGTGCTGTGCCCCATAGAACAGTAGAGGTTTAGATAGTCCTCGACCCCTAACCAAGAGGGAAGTTATGACCCATAACTGTCATGCTTCGAATTGGTACCGGCGGAATCAATCCAATGGGGCGTTGACCGTCGCATTGTTACGGCCCCAGTGTGATGGCGCACCGTGGTTCAGGCCATTTCGGCGATAATCACGTTAAATCCGACATCTTCTGTTTTCATCGGCGAAAAAATACGGCCCACAGTAATTTTTTGCAGATGCAATTGTGTCGCTTGTAGAACGTGCGGGTTTGTTGCTGTCCAATAACGCATATTTTGTTTATTGGTAAAACCACTCAGCCAGAAATGAGCTTCATCGCTCATCCTGTTGGGTTGGACGATTATTAAGACAGAAATTACAGAAAACGGCCTTAAAGTGCGACCACCGACTTAGAATTGTGGTAGTCATTTTTAATGATTTCCAAACTTTACCATGATGAAAATGTTAACTTCGACTAACGTTTTGCTACTGAATGATTATTCAAAATGTTTGAGGGTACGTTGACAAAGATATGAAATTGTTAAGTGCCTATTTGAATACCCTTTAGAATCTTAAAATACTTTACAAAAATAAACTCAATATGATTTAACTTAAGGCAAATTGTTAACGCCACTTCAAAAATCTCCCTGATTTGTTATTGTAGATGTGGCATCTCCACTTTAATATTAAGAAAACATTGATTAGTTTTGTTGTTAATTGCTATAAATATTTAACGAAACAGTAGAAATGTCAAGTAGCGTCCCTGAACCTTCGCCATTTTATTCTGAATTACTTACAATTTGGTTCACACGCGGTGCTCAGGAAAAAGTTATTACAATTTCTTAAAAGTTCGTAGTGGTTTCCATACCAAAAAGTATGTTCGACTCATTACCGATTATTTTCTTTTATAATTCCTAATTGTTTTTTCTTATATAGGAATTTTAATATAAGTACACATTGTGGAATAAATCAAATATTTTTATGAGACTTGTGTATTTTATTCAAAATCCCCGTGGAAGTCACTAGTAAGGCCTCTCTGCCTTTCCAACACGACAATTTACTGCTTTTAATTTTTTTATATGACAAGCGGTGTAAAATAAAAGTTTCGTTGTAGCAATTGTGGCAAACGCAAGTCTTACTCAATTCGGTTGGTATAACCGACATTTTGGTGGGAAGAATGGTAATAATATTGTAGCTACTATCGTAGCTACAATATTGGTGATTGCAAAAGAAAGTATGATTATCCAACCGAATATTTATATTTATTCCATTGCAACTGATTTTTTGTTGTGTGTATAAGTTTCGGTAGAATACGTATCCAATAGATTTTCGGAAAAATTTAATTACCCAGTAAACCAAATTTGCCGACAATGTCGGATATCAGACAATTCTGACCAATATCTGAACTCTATCGCGAATTCTTACCGAAGTCGTTACAAATTCTGTTCGATTTGTCTGATGATTTTTTATTTATTATGTTCCGAAATGTCTGAACGAATTCGGCCCGAATTCTGTTAGACTTGTCTGTGGAATTTTTATTAATTTTTTGTTCAGACTTCTCTTATCGAACTCGCAACGAATTCTGAACTATTTATCTGAGGTAGTCTATTCGTTTGAAATTTTAGTTATTTGCTTCATATTTAACAGTTGTTGTTCTTGTGTTCAGACATGTCGGAACTAATTCTGAACGAATTCTTAACTGTTTGTCTGAGATATTTTTATATTTCAAATTCAAATTTTGAATGTTTGGTTAGCTTAGCTGTGCGTGGGATTTTTATTGTGTTCGGAGGAAAATTCTACTGCTGGCAGTTCTCGTTAAATGCAAAACTGGTTGCCCTTAAGTGTTTAGCCACTAAACATAGTTACAGCACAATTATTGCTTGCGAAACTGCAGACACCCCTGCTTGTAACTAAAAGTCTTTCCTAGCGCTTTTTGAAAATGTTTACAATTTTTTTTTTGTAGAACAAAAATATTTTCTTCTTTTTGATTGCTTACATTCAGAATTTACCATGACATAAGCTCAGAATTCGTTCAAAATTCGGTTCGAAATGTCGGAAAAACATCAGAATTTAATAAGACTTAATGCCAGAATTCTGACCGAAGTCGTTGAGAATTAGTTCAGAATTCGATACGAGAATCGAAATTTCCTTTCGAATTTCCCAAGACTACAGTTCAGAATTCGGTCAGAAATCGGTTCGAAATGTCGGCAAAAACATCAGAGTTTCCTCAGAGAAGTAGTTCAGAATTCGTGTCAACCTTCTCATATGTTTTTCGTTACGAACCGAAATCGGAACATTTTGCCGATTGTCGTACAGAATTCTGACCGAATTCTGATGGTTTGGTTTGCTGTTATTATGAAATGAACAGTTGCTGTTACTATGACATGAACAGTTTTATTCTGGCTCGATACCTTCTTGTTGTTTCTTTTTCAAAATCAACGTAAAATCAACAGAATGAACAACAAAATGGTCTCGAACCAGAATAAAAACTGTTCAAGTCAGAATAATGATAACAGACCGAATAAATATTGCGTGATCCATTTCGAGGTTTCCTACTTTTTTAAAGAAAAAAAAACACAGAAAATTCATGGGGGGAATGTTTATTAGCATTTGAAAGAACATTCCATGGCATTTATTTTTTGAAGATTGTGTCTATCAAATGTTGGCTGCGTCAACGTCTCAGATGGTCCGTCCGTTGAGTCTAATTTTCGATGACTCGTTTCGACTGGTAACTGGCGAATGACAGGTATGATGTTACGCTCAAGGCCTGAATCGAAGCGGATTTGTCCCCATAAACTTTAGACTTTATATATCCCCACAGGAAAAAGTCTTACGGTTTCATATCACACGATCTTGGTGGCGAATCGACCGGCCCAAAACGTGAAATTATCTGCTCACCGAAGTGTTCTCTCAACAAATTCATTGATTTATGCGATGTGTGGGAAGTAGCGCCATCTTGTTGCAACCAAATGTCGCCGAGATCACGAGCTTTAATTTCAGGCATCAAATAGTCGGTTATCATGGCACTATAACGTTCGCCATTGAAGGTTACGTTCTCAGCGGCATCATTTTTGAAGAAATATGGAACGATGTTTCCACCGGCCCACAAACCACACCACGTTGTTTTTTCTGGATGAAGTGGCAACCCTTGAACCTCTTCTGGTTGCTCTTCGTCCCAAATGCGGCCATTTTGCTTGTTTACATACCCATTGAGCCAGAAATTGGCCTCACCGCTGAACAAAATTTGGCTCGAAGACGTTGGTTATTTTGGATCTTTTGAAGAGCCCATAGAGCGAAGCGATGTCGCTTGGAACGTCGGGCGGCTTCAGTTCTTGCTGGTTGCTCTTCGTCCCAGATGCGGCAATTAAGCTTGTTTACATACCCATTAAGCCAGAAATGGGCCTCATTGCTGAACAAAATTTGGCTCGAAAACGTCGGATCTTCTTGGAACTTTTCAAGAGCGCATAGAGCGAAGCGATGTAGCTTTAGTTCTTGCACAAGCTGTATTTTGTAAGCTTTCAATGTAAGATCTCGACGCAGAATGCGCCAAGTCGTTCCATACGTCAGTCCGAGTTGCTAGGAACTGCGCCGAATCGACTCTCCACGGTCTTAGTGTACACTCTCAGCTACAGCTGCTACATTTTCTTCACTGCGTGCTGGATGTGGTCTATTCGGTCAATTATTATCCAATAATGAATGCTGGGTCTCAAGATGGGTGAGGGCAGGGTTTAAAAGCACCAGTCCGCTAACCATTAGCATCATTTTGCTAAACTAATGCTAACAATCTTTTCCACAAGCCAGAGCTAAAACTAATGTCCGACTAACGTTAGCTCGCGTTAGCGTTAGTCAAAAAAATGACACATCTCTGCTAACCACAATTGACTAATGTGCTGCTAAAAATTTGCTAATTTTGACTAACCATTTTTCGTTTGAGCTGGTTTCAGTGTTGTCAACGGAACATGACGCAAAGTATCCAATAGTGGTACCGTAGTGGGGATTTCTGATACAAGATTTTTTAATAAATAGCCTTCAAAAATTAAAAAAATTGTTAAACACATTAGTTGAAAAAAAAATATAAATTTATTTTAGTTTGAAAGAACATTCAAAAGGAAATGAGATTAGTTGAATATGGAAAATAAAAATAATTCATTTTTTTATAATAAATGGAATCTTATTGTACAGAATATTTATTCATCAGCACAAAGGTCAAGTTCGGATATGGCTGTATGCAGAAACTCAGGATTAAGCTTTACTAATAAAAGATTTTCCAGAGTATCTGAGTGTCAATGAGTGAATGAGTCAAAAGAGCAATAGCACGCTTTCGTAGTGTTTCTATTTTCTCTCTTTGTCCGTTTTCGAACAGTGTCAATAACTTCTGAACGAATGCCCTAAATAAACGCGAAATGATGGACTATTTTTCTATTAAAACGCTCAATATGTATGTTTGAAAAATATTGAGAATATTAGGTTAAACAGTCATACTATTTATTCTACGAATATTTATTATTTCAGCATTTTCATAGTTCGTTATGCATCTCCTCAATCCAATGTTAAATGTGGAACATATAACATTCCCGTTGGAAGTTAAACGGATCTAACCATGTGGACTCCATTATGCAGTGATTTATTAGTCATTGTACATAACATTATATTATATGTATAAACAATATGTAAATATATACGAGTACCTACCTCGAATTATTTCTGTGCTATTAATTTCACTTGTTTTTATATATATACCTTTAACAGCTACAGAAACGCACAGCAATATTGTTTCATGCGATTTTTTAAAAACACAACTTATTGTCTATCAAAGGTAGGCAACACCGTACTCGAGCCGAACACAATTTTCGGTTACACACAAAAACCGAACCAAACACACAAGTCGAAATTAGTCACCAAATTAGCACAATTTAGCAAAGACGTTAGCAAAATCAGCAGTTGCTTCTTCTTCCATTGCTAATAATATATGCATATTTTGGTTAGCGTTAGTTTATTTTGCTAACGCTAACTGAATATTACGACTAATTTAGTTTTAGCATTTGTTCGCATATTAGTTTTGACTTTTTTATGCTGAAACTAATTGACAAATTCTGTACTTTTGACTAAAATTGCGTTAGCATTTTAAACCCTGGGTGAGGGTGTTGCGAAAAGTACGCTCAGTAGGCCGGATAATTTGACCATAAGTTGAACGGAGTGCATGAAACACATTCTTCACAGAAGGTGAATTTTCCTAATAAAGTTGAACGATTTGTACGAGTAAACGGTGTTCAGACGAAAGTCTTTCCGTGATGGAATGCCAAAAAATACTAAACAAAAATAACATGACAGCGGGACACGACTCACATGTGATCTGCCAAAAGTAGGCTATTGAAAAAGTATCTCTACTTGGATCGCCCATTATAAACAAAAAGAAAAAAGTTATTTATTATTTTAGAAACACATTGAACAGGGATTAAACCGGCTCAAGACCTCTTGCTTCTACATTTAAATAGAAGACAAGTTTTTAAGAAAATGGCAAAGTGACATTGATTGATTAGAAACATTTAATTTGAGTTTGGAAAAATAAATCCAAGTTCTAAAATATTTAAAATCATGATTCAACCCTTACTTCTATTGATTTTATTTTTTTTTTTTGGATTACACAAGTGACAAGAACCGATAAATTATTAAAGCGACCATATTCTGATGTTGGGCCAACGGGTAATATGTTACAACAGAGACCTTAACAGGGTTTGGTGACTAAAAAAAAAGCAGCTGATGTCTACACCAATTATTGGTACTGAAGTAAGATTTACTTTATAATTAGTTGGTTGCTATTATCAGTATTACTGAAGTTGGTGGGAATAACGAATTCATTGGCTGTGAGGATCGTTGTATAACCTCTTGGTCTGTCGAACCAAGTAACCTTAAATACATTGAAAAGTTAGTGATTGCAACAGAAAGTGTGTTTTTACAACCCAGCTTTAGTAGTTCGGACCGATTTCCAACTGATTTTTCTTTGTGTGTAGATCTGAACATTAATTTTTTGTTTTTAGGTAGCCAACCTACACAAAGTATATTCAACTATGCCAGCAAGTTCAATATCGAAATATCTCAAACGATATAATAAACTAAGTGGAGCTAAGTAAAACAAATATTATTTTTGTATCAAGACAATTATTTTCCAATCGGTAAATGCAAGCTTTAATGTTATGCTAAAAATAAAAGAAACCAATAAACATTTGTCTAGCTTCAAGTACACTCGCAAATGCATTTTATAACACGTCCACGTCCTCCCAGGTGATTTCGCGTGTCATCCCCACGGAGACAGCAAAAGGCCTTGCATAAAATTGGCATCGTAAACTGGTCCACCATAAAATTGCCTCCTCCATTTTAATCAATCTGATGATCATAAAAATGCCTACACATCATTTTATGCATGAAACGTTTTCAACGAAGCTGATTCAATATTAATCATGACCTTCAACAACCAGACCATTGGCAGCCAGAGGCCACATGTAAAACGTACGAGTAATAAAAATAGAGTGAAAAACGCCAGCACTATTTGCTTTTCATTACGTTTTTCATTGCTTCTTAGAATATCACCTGTTTATGATTTGCCTACCCGCCACACTCACTTGTTAAAGTCGCTGTCCCTGCTCTTTTCTAGTTATTACGGCACGCCATACTTCCGGCTGGGGAAGGGTGCGGGGCAGTAAAAAAAACTTTTGAGATTTCAGACACGTTTGGTTGAGAGAAATTTTATTGAACCTACAAATGCGGTCACAAACTTAACTAACTATTGCGAAACATGTACGTTCCTCAAGGTTTTATTTTTCAGCCTGTATCTGTGTAAATGTACAAATGGAACTTTCGAATTTAATGGCCCATTTGCCAGAGATAACGACGATTCAGAGAAAAGTCGAAACTTTTTTTTACATAGATTATGCTTTGTATTATAAAAGTAAAACTTTACATCCACAGAAAAATAATCAACGGAGATTATCGATTTTTGAGAATAGAAAAGAATAATGCTGACCTACAGCGAATGGCTTCTGTTTGAACAAATGTATTTTGAAATATTTGTAACACACACTCATATGTGACGCGCAAAATAGAAAGGGGCCTAAGGGTAAAAACCAGTTCTGTTCAGGAGAGCCATTTTAAAGATTTAAATACGTGTATCTTTGGTGTAGAATCGTCGATTTCACTTTCATAAAACGCGCATATCTCTGGGAGGGAACAATTTTGGGGCATGCTATCTGTCTCATTCGATGCTCAGATGTTGTCCACATCAACAAAAGAACAAAAATTAAAATTGATTTTTTTACCCTTACGTCCCTTTCTCTATGCGCTGTCACATATAGAGACCGAAATGTTTTAAAATCGAAAAAATAAGAAGTTTCAGCCAAACTTAAAGTATAACTTAGCCACAAAATAAAATAATGTTAGGTGACGCGTGTTCTGGCTGAAGTGGAATAAGAGCTCATTATCACTCAAGGTAACATTTACAGCATTTTCTATTTTCGAAATATGCTAGCACACAGCTGGTATCTTGGCTATTGAAATTTTGTTTTAATTTCGCTTGTCGAAAAGGTAGATTACATTTTGTTGAACTCGTATCTTTAAGTAATTCGCATTTTTTAACTCGCTACCTTAAGTAAATCTAACCATGTTTGTTCGACTGTCAGTTATAAGCACAATAGCGGCCAAACGAAAAGGGCTAGAATAAGTGTCGAATAGGGCGTACCTCAAAAAAAAGTTCGCCGTACACCTTCGAATATGAAGTATTATTGAAAGGTAGTTTCAAAAAAAAAATTTGTATTTTTTTATGCCGAACGTAGGGGTCGCGCTTTTAAATTTTTCTATATAACTTCTGCATTTATAAACGGATTTTAAAGTGTGATACATCGATGTTTTTGTCTCGACGAGGCCGATTTTTTTGTCTTTGAAGTCATTGAGCTCAAGTACCCCCTTCTGGTACTTACCCATCATATCTCAGTTGCTACTACCCTAATGTACCACTCTAATATCAGAAAATTAAAGCTCGCATAAAATCATGAAACTCTTCCTAAGGATGCTTGAGCTCAATGACTTCAAAGACAAAAAAATCGGCCTCGTCGAGATAAAAACATCGATGTTAAAATCCGTTTATAAATGCAGAAGTTATATAGAAAAATGTAAAAGCGCGACCCCTACGTTCGGCATAAAAAAAATTAAAAAATTTTTTTTTGAAACTACCTTTCAATAATACTTCATATTCGCAGGTGTACGGCGAACTTTTTTTTTTACTTGTAACCTGGTACGCTCTAGTGTCCAAAACAACGGGTTTAACAGAAAACCGGCATTTGGGTTTATTTCAAGACCGTCTTTTGAAAAAACCGACCGCCGGATTTTTTTAATATCCTCATTCAATGTAAAATATTTTCCGAATCAAAAGTAAAGTAGTTGTATTCTTTAAGAGACTCTAAATTTACCCAGATTTTAAAAATAAGGTCTTATATTTAATTGTATAAAAATTTGATTGTTTTTCGTACACAGGTGACCACCTTTAAATGGGTCAGATTGTGGGTCCATCACTTAAATTTAGTCAAACTGCAAAATTCATATAACGGTTTCTATTAGGTACATAACAATTCTATATATTAATAAAACACAGAATATTTAAGATATACGAGGGCGGCTCGGAAAGTTCTTAGCCTATGAATGAAAGAGAATAGTTAGTTTTTCAAAAATATTTTTATTTTTCAATATAATCTCCTGAAACTTCAATAGACTTAGTCCAACGCTTATTTAGCAATTCTATCCCTTGATTAAAATAGTTTTCCTCAAGGTCTTCAAAATAGTGGTTTACAGCTGTAATTGCATCTTCATTTGAGGTAAAACGCTTGCCAGCAAGGAATTTTTTTAGATTTGGGAAAAGGTAAAAGTCACTGGGAGCTAAATCAGGAGAATAAGGTGGGTGGTCAAGCAACTCGTACTTTAATTCTTTGATTTTAGCCATTGTTAAAACACTCTTGTGCGCTGGTGCGTTGTCTTGATGAAAAATTATTTATTTGTGTTGTAAGCCAGGACGTTTTTCTCGAATTTGTACATTTAATTGATCTAAAAGGTTGCAATAGTACTCTGAATTTATTGTTTTACCCTTTTGCAGATAGTCAATCAATAAAATACCTTTGAAGTCCAAAAAAACCGTTGCCATAACCTTACCAGCCGATTGAATTGTTTTTGCCTTCTTTGGGGCTCTTACTCCAGCTTCAGTCCATTGTTTGGATTGTTCTTTTGTCCCTGGAGTATAGTGGTGGATCCACGTCTCATCAACAGTTATGAAACGACGCTTAAAATCCATTTTATTTCGCTGAAAACGATCCAAACAACCTTGAGAAATGTTCATTCTTATGCGTTTTTGGTCGACTGTTAACAAGTGCGGCACCCATCTTGCAGAAAGCTTTTTCATCTGTAGTTCTTCATGCTAAATTAAATGGACTCGATCATTTGAGATGCCCATGATATTAGCTATTTCACGCACTTTTATTCGTCGATCATTTAATACCACATCATGCACTTTGGCTACAATTTCTGTTGTTGTTGCTGTTTTTGGACGTCCACTACGTGGTTCATCTTCAATGCTTGTACGACCACGTTTAAATTCAGCAACCCAATTTTTTACTGTTGCATATGAAGGAGCACTTTCACCTTACACATTCACCATATCATTATGAATTTCTTGTCCCGATAAACCTTTTTTATGCAAATATTTAATGACACCAAGCATTTCTAATTTTTCCATTGTAAAAAAATCGCGGATGCGTCTTTTGTGAGCACCTGTTTCTATATGAAGGAGTTGCTAGATCGAAATTTAACATGTGTTCATAGCAGAGATGGAAGTTTCCAAAACACTTAACTTTTTTCTGTTTATACCGCGCTTTTTGTGCTAGGCTAAGAACCGCCCTCGTAGAGTAGAAATTTATGCCATGTGTAGTGCAAATATTACATTTTAAGAATGCAATTCAATTTCAGTCATATGACCACCACAAGCCCATGTACAGCGATCTATTATTATCCACTACTCTTGCAGACATAACGACTGCAACGTTTGCACTTTTGTGTTGGATGTAGTCTCTGAGCTTGTCTTAAGTTGTTGGCTTGTTGGCATAGACCTATGACTTGAAGTGGCCTAATAAAAAGAAATCCAATTGCGTAAAATCGCATGAACGAGGTGGCCATTCGACCGGACCATTTCTCGAGACAACACGTTCACCGCATAAGCCTTTCAGTACATCGATTTTAAAGCATGACACCGTCTTGTGGCACCATCTTGTTGAAACCACATATCGGCCATATCAAGCTCACCCAATAATGGCCAAAAATATTTTTCTAACATGACACGATAGCGCTCTCCATTGACGGTTACATGACGATTGTTTTCAGCGAAGGACAAATACGGCCCAATCACAACTCCGGCATGAAAACCACACCAAAACAATTTTTTGCAGATACAGTTGTATCTTTTGTAGCGCCTTTCGGTTTGTTGCTGTTCAATAACGCATATGTGACAGCGCATAGAGAAAGGGACCTAAGGGTAAAAAAATAAATTTTCAGTTTTTTTCTTTTTTTGATGTGGACAACATCTGAGCATCGAATGAGACAGATCCCATGCCCCAAAATTGTTCCCTCCCAGAGATATGCGCGTTTTATGAAAGTGAAATCGACGATTCTACACCAAAGATACACGTATTTAAATCTTTAAAATGGCACTCCTGAACAAAACTGGCTTTTACCCGTAGGTCCCTTTCTATTTTTCGCGTCACATATTTTGTTTATTGACAAAACCACTTAGCCAGAAAGAGCTTCATCGCTGAAATTAATTTATCGATGAAATTCTGGATTTTCGTGAAACTTTGCCAAAGCCTAATCGGAGAAGTTTCGGCGTTTCAAATGATCAAGTGGCTTTAGTTATTGAGTCAATTTTATCTTATAAGGATGAAAGCCAAGATCTTTTCGCAAAATACGCCACAATATAGTTTGAGAGATGCCCAATCCTAAGAACGACGTAGAATTGACTGATTTGGGTTATTTTGAACGGATACACTTACGGCTGCAATAATTTCGTCGCTTCTAGCGGTAGGGCGTCTCTTTGGCGACGGAACATCCAAAAGTGAAAATTGGGAACCAAATTTACCCACTATAGCACGGTGCGATGATTATTACGGCAGAAAATTGGAGTAAGCGCTATTAAAATTGCGACCATCACCGCAGAATTTTGGTAGTAGTTTTCAATGGTTTAAAAACATTGCTCCATGACGAAAACGACTAACGTTTGGACACTGAAAGATCATTAAAAATGTTTGAGGATGCGTTGACATAAAGATACGAAATTGTTATGCCCCTATTGGAAACCCCATTATTTTTTCAGCTACCTGAACATTTTATAGTTTTTTTAAAGCCATATGTCCATGTGTACGGTAAGCCATTTTTTCATCTCCCGGCGACTATATCAAAAAATAAGCTCATATGACTGAAAACGGCCTACTAGTGGCTGTTTGTCTATCGTTATACGAGTATACCATACCAAATTCGATTGAAATCGAAATAAATATGATTGTTCTTAAGCGGTTGTATGTTATATAGAGCGGGTCTTTGGACCGATATGGAACATTTTTATCTGAAAAAAAGTGAAAAGTTGATGACAAGTTTTGTCCAGGAGAGCCATTTGAAAGATTAGGTCCCTTTCTATTTGTGCTTAGAATCGTCGACTTCACTTTTATAAAACGCGCATATCTCTGGGAGGGAACATTTTTGGGGCATGAGATCGGTCTCATTCGATGCTCAGATGTTGTCCGCATCAAAAAAAGAAAAAAAATGAAAATTGATTTTTTTCACCCTTAGGTCCCTTTCTCTATGCGCTAATAGCTAATAATCTGTAGCTAATAATCTGTAATAATAACCAGTACATATACAAATTCAAAAATCCTCCTAAATCATTAGTCGCTTCAACCGATACTGCCAGTTCCCACTACTTAAAACTACTATGTGCCCAACTAACATTTGGTTTTAGCGATGGAATAAATCGATAATACGTGCACTTACCAACATTCGGTTGTGGCAAACAAATCTGCTCTCTGCGTGCACATACAAGTTTCTGTAATGAAACCTTCTATTACTGCACATTTAAATATATACAAATTAGGGCCAATAATTAAACAAAAATTAAATAGATAAAAGTGCGTTAATTTTAATAATTTTTTTTTTCTAAATTATTAGATTTAAAAGGGCATTCTATTCATTTTATAATTATTTCCCCTCTCTGACCGGGACTTACTGCTGAATGCCAGTTCTAAACGGCTAATGTATTTTAAAGAGAAGACTTTACATGGCATAGGAATTAATCTCTTACTCGTTGGGTCGATGGTATTTATGAGTATAATAGTCGTGCACACCAACCATCACACTTTGGCGGGCCCGTAAGAGTGACTATCTACAACCAAAACTAAGTAGGTCGTTAGTCCATGACATACAAAACACTATCTTATACACCTAAGGTCCTACCAATTATCATATGGAATGTCTTATCGAACATCAATCAATATTATAAACTTTATTGATAGCAACAGAAAGTAATTCAGTACAAAGAAAATCTGTAGTTCGAACTGTAATCCAACGTATCCAACCAATTTTTTCTCTGTGTGTACTAGCAACCTTTATTTGATACAACTTTCGAGGAGTGTAATTACAAACCAGTTCACATTTCCAATCAAAACGGTCGACCATCAATTGAATCGTTTACTTCGAAAGTGACCTTTATGTATTTCTGCCATTAATGTTAACAAAGGCATCATTCACATACATACGATACATAATAATCATTTCGCTTAATATGGTAACGAATATATTTTCTGGGTAATTTGATACTCGTACAACGTCAAATAAAAACTTATAACGAACAAACAATGCACACTCTCGACATTTTTCTCATCACATTAAATATTCAACTGTGTACAACTTAAGCTCCTTTTTTTGGAGTCTAAGTAACCACAATCAGGGGACAGGAACCTTGAGAACAGCAGCCAGCATCGCAGGCCGCCACAACAATAAACATGGCAACGGACACAATGAACACACACACACACACACACACTCTAACAAAGGAAAACACAACTCTAGCTTCAAGCGTAACATGAAACACGCCACCGAATCGGGGCCTGCGGATGAAAGCGGGGGGTAATGAAAATGGATGATTGTTGTTCTGCGTTGAAATGAAACCACAAAAACCAAAAAATCTAAAATGACACCCGAAACACCCGCACGCACTCACGAGAGATGGAAACGCAAAACTTATGCAGAGTCAAATATAACGCTACGAACACTCATGGGTCTGCAAGCGTGTATACGTACATAAAGTCTAAACTACAGCAAGGCCTTCTTAAAAAAGACCAACAAGAGGGCCTCTAGTTTAGATGTCAAACATATTTAGAAAATGCATATACAGGGTTTTCCATTAAGTACATAGCAATTTTATATATTAATAAAACAAAAATATAGAGATACATAAGATATATAGTTCAAATTTATTCCAGGTGTAGATCAAATGTTACATCTTAAGAATGAAATTCGACTTCGGTCATGTGATCACCCGTGAACTGCGTTTTTTTTTGGGCCCAATCCACCTGGCCAAAAATTACATGACAATAGTTTTCATCGACAAAAAAAAAATGGCCCAATCACACCTTCGGTATGAAAATCACACCACACAGTATTTTTTTGCGTATGCAATTGTATCTCTTGAAGCATATGTGGGTTTGTTGCTGTCCAATAACGCATATTTTGTTTATTGACAAAACTACTCAGCCAGTAAAAAGCTTCATCGCTGAAGATCATTTTTTAAGATATTTGGATTTTCGTGAAACTTTGCTAGAGACCAATCGGAGAAGTTTCGGTCTTTGAAATGATCAAGTGGTTTTAGTTTAAGCCTTAATCTTAAAGGATAAAGGCTAAGGTCTTTACGCACAGTGTAGTTTGAGAAACGCCAAACTCCTGAGAACGACGTGGAATCGACTGATTTGGCTCATTTTGAACGGATACACCTAGGACTGCGATATTTTTCTCTTCTAGAGGTACGACATCCCTTTGACGTCGGAACATCCAAAAGTTACGGAGTAGGCTCTCTTAAATTTACGACCACCAACTCAGAATGTCGGTAGTAATGATTTCCAAACGTTGCTAGTAGGAGAACTTTACCATGATGAACAAGTCGACGTCGACTAACGTTTTGACACTGAAAGATCGTTAAAAATGTTTGAGGGTGCGTTGACATAAATATACGAAATTGTTTTGCCCCTATTGGAAAACCCGTTATATACTTTTTAGAAATTTTCGCCAAGACAATATTTTTAATTAAAAAAGGACTTTCTAAATTTTAAATAATTATCCTGATTTTGCAATGGAATCTGTTTAGTTTCATTTGAAATTTTCAGAATTTTTTATAGAATTTTTAGAATTTTAAAAGGAGGGCAGTCAACTCACGAAAACGGGAGCATTCGAAAACATGAACGATCTACAATATGATCACCTCATTGTCTAAACATATTGTATTCGCCAGCCATTTTTCCGTCTATTGGGCAACAATATTTAGTTTTTCTTTGCCCAAATTTGCCAATATATCATAAATATAATTTTGTTTATTCAACATAAATCAGGGTGTCTGCCGGGAAGGCATACCACTTTGTTTTGCCGCCATTTTCATAAACATTAGTCTTGACAGTTCATATTTAGCAGTCGTAAACTACAGACGTGCCAAATTTATTATGGAAGAATATTCGATAAACCAGCGTGTTTTAATCGTTAAAACATTCTATCAAAATCAATCATCGATTACTGTGACGATGAGAAAGTTACGTGCAATTTTTGAGAGAAACAACTTGCAAACAAAACGTACTATTTATCGTGTAGTGAATGATTTCGAAAAAAGAAGGTCTGTAGCTGATAGGCTCAAGCATTGACCACAACGTACTGCAAGATCGGCTGAAATCATGACTGCTGCTCAAGAAAGTATTCAAAACAATCCATCAACCTCAATTCGACGCCGTGCTTAAGAGCTTGGTCTTTAAAGAACAACTTTAGCCACAATTTTGCACAAGGATTTGCATTAGTTTCCATTTAAAATTTAGTTGACACAAGAGCTTCTTCCACGAGACTATTAACGTCACCACACAAGCCAATAGGATGTTACAATTCGCCCCGATTTTCATGAAAAAATCACAATGAGCTACGAGGCACATTTTCATTTGAAAGAAAATGTGAATAAACAGAATAGTCGGTTTTGGGCAATGAAAGACCCTCAAATTAATCATCAGTCTCCCTTTGCATCCATTAAAAGTAACAGTCTGGTGTGCAATTTGTTCAGACAGAATCATTGGACCTTAATTCTATGAAAATGAAAACGGCGTAACGGTTAATGTAAATGGGGAGCGATATCGTGATATGATTTAAAACTTTTTAACTCCACAACTGCATGATTTGGGTTTGATTAACATGTGGTATCAACAAGACGGTGTCACATCGTATACGTCCAGAATTACAATGGAATTACTGCGAGACCTCTTTCCACAACAAGTTATTTTACGAAATGGTGATGTAGATTGGCCTCAACGGTTGCCTGAGTTGACTGCGCCGGACTTCTTTTTGTGAGGATATCTGAAAAGCAAGGTTTATGCAAACAAACCAAAAACCCTTGAGCAACTCAAACAAAAAGTTTGTGATGAACTAATGAAATACCGCGGGAAATGCGAGAAATGTGCTTAAAAGGGCTCTCATTTGTGGAGCTAACAGAGGCGGACATTTATCTGATATTGTATTCCATACATAATATCCGACATTAAATAAAACAATTATCAATATAAGATCCATTCTCTTGCATTTAACCCATTTCTTACCGACGTGTGTTTGAATACATGTTTAACATTTCCCGACTTTGAGTAAATATAAAACATAGATAAATACTAATATAAATAATAGATGTGTAGGGGGTTTATATTATGGTTTGGTCTATTACCAAAAAAAAAATAAATAAATTTGGAAAATTTTGGCAAGCCCCTCCCCTTCACAATATGGGTTTAAAAAAATGTCCAAAAATATACTATTTTTAAATTAAATCGAAAATTATAAACAAAGTAGAATACCTTCCCGACGGATACCCTGTAGTTGTTTCTAAGATACTGGGTATTGAATTCATTACTAGTTCATGCCAGTTATAAAATCAACACTATCTTGCTTCAAAATTATACGATTCCAAAACGTGAACGAAATCGCAAAAGTGAATACCGTCAATAATAAATCACGTTTCCAAAAATTTGCTGTATTTTTAATTTTAATTGGTATCTTGTGAGATTCAAGTGGAATTTTTAGAACTGGAAATAATATTTTCCGAAATTCAAAAGTTATATCTGAACTTTAAATGAAATTTCTAAACTTAAAATGGAATTTTTACTGAAATTTCTTACCGGCTACTGTTATTTTCTAAGTTTCAGTGGAAAAAAGATGTAGTGCTGCAGGATCTAAAATCGAACGAAAAAGTAAAATTTTACCACAGTTGGTTATTGGTAGAATGAGATTTAACATTTGACTACCAGAGCAGTGGCATCTGGACACGGAAAAGAACTTAGTGTGATTTCAAAACATTGATGGATAAAGACTAATTTCAATTGGTTCGCCCACGGCCCAAACTTAAATGTCCAAAGTTAAGGCGATATTGGTTTATAGTTGCAACATGAAATGTGATAACAAGAATAAATGGACGGACATTGCTCAATGGAATCAGATAGTGAAATTGATTAGGTCGGTTTAATAAACGTGGCGTCTGTCATCTTTCATTAATGCCTTCTGTATTCCCAGTACTCGTATTAAGTCAGTCACCATACTCGATGTGATGGTCAACCGTGAAGCGATAGTTACTTTATACGACTCTCATATATACGTAGATTCAACTCTAGTCAAGAATATCTAGCAAGTTTTCAGCGGTGGGATTCCACCTCCTCGTCGGTGCCAGTGACTTAACGAGTAAGAGATTTATCTCTAAGCCATAAAAAACATGTCTAAAATATTCATTAGCCATTCGAAGCTGGTGTAAATCAGAAGAACCCAATGAGTAGGCAAACGAGTTATACCGTGCTGATCTTACAGATTTTAGAAACGTTTATTTTTGTCCTTTAACGGGATGTTTAGGAACTTAAGTCATCTGAGTCATAAAATTTACAATTGGTTTAGATATTCGGAGAAACTGGTTTGTTGAAAAATGTAACACCATCCGATCGTCTACGTCAAGTAGTTCATCAGATAATATTAGTGCTGCTACAGCTAATAAAATAGATAAAAACATTAGCGGAAATATTAGTCGAAAAAAAATTGCAGCTGGACAACTTTTTTTCGGCTAACTTGTTCCTAAAAACTCCATAAACCAAACCGTTTAAAATTGACTGTTTCCACCAAATCTTTAAACAGTTACTGATATATTGATTACTACTACGTCGATGTCGCTAATGTTCAATAAGTACACCTGGGAAATGTTATTTTAAGCGTACATACACAGTATTGAAGAAAATAATTTGGCGAATATGGGCCAAGCCGGCTCTTCTTGCTGCTGGATTGCAAATTATCATATGTGACAGCGCATAGAGAAAGGGACCTAAGGGTAACAAAAATCAACTTTCACTTTTTTTTGATGTGGACAACATTTGAGCATCAAATGAGACCGATCCCATGCCCCAAAAGTGTTCCCTCCCAGAGATATGCGCGTTTTATGAAAGTGATGGTACACCAAAGATACACGTATTTAATTCTTTAAAATGGCTCTCCTAAACAAAACTGGTTCTTTCTATTTTGCGCATCACATATTCATATAAGATTGTGCCGATGCATGAAGAAGACAACGATCATAGTCAATTACTGTGAGATCGTTAACGGGATGCTTGAAATACTGGTCGGATCTCTAAACTAGGGCAACTTTGAGCTCAGCTAAATTTCTTTTATTGGAGCGAATACAATCCCAAAATTCACAGCCAAAAATCAGTACATAGCTAATGATTGGTTAACGTCATGGTGACATTGTGAAACCTTGTTTTCTTTAAAAATACTGAAGAAGCTCTGTGGCCTATTAACACAGCTACCTAGATGAAAACACGGTTTGATCTGCGCTAAAGCCCAAAGTGAAAATTAATAACGAAGCGGATGGTCGCATTCGATGTTCAAAATCACAGTAGCACAGTCTCGGCTAGAACAGCCACATTGTAGTCAATGCAAACCGCAAAACAAAAAAGACTAAGAGAGGTGGCAGCTAGCATGCCAGTCTCATGCACAAAAGTTTAGCTACAGGCAAGGTGTGTGCCTTCTTTTGGCCGAAACTCAATATCGATATCGATAAACGCGTTGTATGCTCTAAACGGAATTGTCTTCGATAAAGGTTCACATTTTATCTCCACGTTATTTAAGCGTATTTCGTTTAGCCAATCGGTAATAATAAAGTCATTGCGAGTGGGAAAGGGAAGTGATTGTTGCAGTAATATATGATTTAGAAAATAGTCACTAGATGGACCAGGAGATTTCATCTTTATGATTTACATTGTAAAATTTTCTTCTATAAACTTCAATGTTCAAGCCGTGTGTTTTAGATTCCACCGCCATGGGTAAAGTAATTGACTACTTGGTAAATGAAGCACTGAAACTCCTTAGGGTGATGGCAGTGTGCGCGGCGAGCCGAGCTGAACGCTCATTGAATGGATGAAAACGGTTCTAAAGCGTTTTTCGTGCTGATTGGTGCTGATATTTGATTGTATGTGCAAAGATTTAAGTTGTTTGTAATTTATAAACGGTTCTTGTCGTTTTGATACTGTTGAAATAATTCTTTCTTTTTTGTTTGACAAATTTTTCGAATATTGAACAAATTTTTTTAAATTTGATCAATTAAATTTATAATTAACAGATTATTTATAGTTCAGCTTAATCAAAAATTGCCATTATTAGATTAATTAACTTATCACATTATTGATTAACCCAAATTTACAAATATCAACTTCATAATAACATTCATAAATAAAAAATATAAAAATAACACAAAACACACAGCAAAAGCAGTAACAACAGTGCCGATCATCACAGCATTCACTCTGCCATCCCTAAATTTCATATAAGCAAGAAATAAGTTCGGCTCCGCTTTGATGGCGCACTCTGCCATCAGCTTTAGGGAAACATTAATCTATAACAATGATGAACACACACACACACACACACATATTTCTACATATTGATTTTCTACGTGAATCATAGTGGTACGTCGTATACGTGTTATAATCAGTCATTTAACTTAATATTAAACATACGCCACCAATGGCTTGGAGATTTTATTATTGATTTAAGTTTATATTAATCATACGCCACATATTTATAATTATGTAAAGGTATGCTTCGTCAAATATAAATTTACGATCAACTAAAAAAGGCAAATCTAAGAACTTAACACGCCTACTTTTCTCCAGACTGTGTTCTGAATATTTTAAATTGCTAAAAAAAATCGAAGACGTTCAAAAAAATAGCGTTCGAAATATTGAAGCACTGTGGCTGAAATCTAAAGCGATTGGTATTAAATGTATAGGACAGATCAGACAAGAGGTTTAAAATTAGCCGGATGCAAAGACTGAGTCGGTCTCTGGACAAATAACTATATTTGACGTTTTTAAAAGTTCTACTATGAATGGTAATGAAATTAAAAAATACTGTAACGTTCGACTATAAAATATTTTTTGGCGTGCATTATGTAATGACTGGAAAGTGGGCGTAGAATTGACCATACAACCCTGAACTTAAACAAAAAATATTTAATGGCATATGTAAAGGGTGTTTTTTAGACGGTTGGTTTTCAGGAAGAAAGAAAACGCATGTAATTAATGCTATGGCCAAGAATTAAGCTTTATTATAAAGACAATGGTTTGCCATTATGTTTTGAAAATGATTTTGGGAAAGTGGCCGTCGCGGCTGTGCCGAATAAATTCCAATTTTCGACCACTTTTTGCAGCATTTGGGGCCGTATGTCAGCTATAACGCGCAGAATATTCTCTTCCAAGTCGGCAATCTTGTCGGGCTTATCTGCGTAGACAAGCGACTTCACATAACTCAAAAAAAAGTCCAGCCTGCGGTATTAAATCAAACGACCTTGCAGGCCACGCCACAAGCTCACGCTGCAAGATAATGCGCTCACCAAATATAGCGGCATATTGCGTCATCTTTTTGGAACCAAATATCGTCAAATTCAGGTCGCAAAAAGTCCGATATCATGTCGCGATAGCGAGCACCATTCACAGTAAAGTTCCAGTCATCAACATTTTTGAAAAAAAATTTTGACCGATGATTCCACCAGCCTATAAACTGCAACAAACCGATGTTTTCTCTAAGTAAAAGTAATGATATGACACTTCTTAAACCTCTTATTCTTGCTCTTTAGCTCAAATACGTCTATTTTGGTTGTTGCTGTTGCCGTCGCGTCAGAAATGGGCCTCATCATTGAACAAAATTTTGGTCGAAAACAGCGGATCTTCCATAATACAGTAGCCAACATTTGAAAGAAATTATATTCAAAAAATAAATGGCATAAAATGTCCTTTCGTGTGAACAATAAAGAATCTACACTTGATTTGAATATTGGTATTTTCCTTATTTTGAAAAAAATACCTCTATATTGATCACCCGATACATGCAATACGATGGTTATATTTGGAGCATAGGAGAATGATATCGGTATGCAACGAAGCACACCTTGTGGAAAGTTATGCTTTGCCATGTCCTCTTTTCAAAATACTATAAATTAAGTTGATAAATATGAGATTTTAATAGAATAAAATGAATAACTATGAAATTAGTTTTAGAGAATTTGGAACCGTCCAAGTTACGTTAGCTTAAATGGGCAGTTCGCCAGAAAAAAATAGTGAGTTCACTCGGAAGCCTTAAAGGCCGATTGTGGAATTCTACTGGAAAGGGTGAGCAAGACAGTGGGAGAGAGAGAAAGCGGGGACTCTGAAGAGTTATAGAAAAGAGACCAGAAGTATACGTACAAGGCGTCGCAAAATTAAAAGCGTCGAACGTCTCATATTTATATTTACAATACATGCAATCAATGGATCGTGGACTGGTTTTGTCGATTTTTTTTGAGCACTACTGAATTGTTGGTATTGTTGAAAACTATTATGGGCGACATTGATTGGCCTGCAGAATCACCTGATTTAACCATCGCAGACATAAATTTTTGGGGCTATATCAAGTCGCGGGTTTTTTCCAAAAAGCCTCAGACAATCGCAGACCTTAACAAGTAAAAATGTTAAGTTTAGCTGTGCCGAACTTTGGATACCCTCCACCAGATTCCCAAATAAAAAACTATTTTTTTTAATTTTTGTGTATGTGTAAAATTTTATTTCGATAGGTCAAGTTAGTGATGAGTTATCGTCATATTATTTCTCAAGGCCCTTAAGACCGTTTGTATGGGAGGTACCAAAAGAGGCTACAAAATATCAACTCAATTTGGTGCAGAAGTGTGTTCTATATTTAAATCTTTATGTGGAAAATTTTATATCGATAGGTCAAGTTAGTGATGAGTTATCGTCATAATATTTGCAAGGCCCATAAGATCGTTTGCATGGGAGGTACCAGAAGGGACTACCTAATCTCAACCAAATTTGGTGCGGAAGTGTGTTCTATAAAAAAATTTTTATGTGCAAAATTTCATCTCGATAGGTCAAGTTTGTAGTGAGTTATTGTCATATTATTTTTCAAGGCCCGTCAGACCATTTGTAAGGGAGGTACCAGTAGGGCCTTTAAGATCTTAGCCAAATTTAGCGCAAAAGTCTATTCTATATATTAATCTTTATGCCGAAAATATCGTCTCGATAGATCAAGTGTGTAGTGAGTTATTGTCATATTATTTTTCAAGGCCCATGAGACCGTTAGTGTGGAAGGTACCAGTAGGACTTTTCCGATCTCAACCGAATTCAGCGTAGAAGTGTGTTGTATATAGAAATCTTGATGGGTAAAATTTCATTTCGATAGGTCAAGTTTGTGGTGAGTTATGGTCATATTATTTCTCAAGGCCCATTAGGCCATTTGTATGGGAGGTACAAGAAATGGTGGCCCAATCAAAACCATTTTAACATAAATGATTGCGCCTATATAGAGATTATTAATGGCAAAATTTCAGTGATTTTTCTCAAGAATCTGGACGGATATTTCCAAATAAAAAACTAATTTTTATGAGACAGTGTCGGTTGAGGGTCTCCAATACCAACTTCCCGTAGAGCTATGTATGTGTAAAATTTTATTTCGATAGGTCAAGTTAGTGATGAGTTATCGTCATATTATTTCTCAAGGCCCTTAAGACCGTTTGTATGGGAGGTACCAAAAGAGGCTACAAAATATCAACTCAATTTGGTGCAGAAGTGTGTTCTATATTTAAATCTTTATGTGGAAAATTTTATATCGATAGGTCAAGTTAGTGATGAGTTATCGTCATAATATTTGCAAGGCCCATAAGATCGTTTGCATGGGAGGTACCAGAAGGGACTACCTAATCTCAACCAAATTTGGTGCGGAAGTGTGTTCTATAAAAAAATTTTTATGTGCAAAATTTCATCTCGATAGGTCAAGTTTGTAGTGAGTTATTGTCATATTATTTTTCAAGGCCCGTCAGACCATTTGTAAGGGAGGTACCAGTAGGGCCTTTAAGATCTTAGCCAAATTTAGCGCAAAAGTCTGTTCTATATATTAATCTTTATGCCGAAAATATCGTCTCGATAGATCAAGTGTGTAGTGAGTTATTGTCATATTATTTTTCAAGGCCCATGAGACCGTTAGTGTGGAAGGTACCAGTAGGACTTTTCCGATCTCAACCGAATTCAGCGTAGAAGTGTGTTGTATATAGAAATCTTGATGGGTAAAATTTCATTTCGATAGGTCAAGTTTGTGGTGAGTTATGGTCATATTATTTCTCAAGGCCCATTAGGCCATTTGTATGGGAGGTACAAGAAATGGTGGCCCAATCAAAACCATTTTAACATAAATGATTGCGCCTATATAGAGATTATTAATGGCAAAATTTCAGTGATTTTTCTCAAGAATCTGGACGGATATTTCCAAATAAAAAACTAATTTTTATGAGACAGTGTCGGTTGAGGGTCTCCAATACCAACTTCCCGTAGAGCTATAAAGCCCATTTTCAATACCAACTATGCTAGGTTTACTACACATGTTTGTGCCAAATTTTAGATCCGTAACTGTTTTTATGCAGGCTCTATCTTGTTTTCAACAGACGGACAGCCGGACAACATAGATCGCCTTAGAATTTTACGAGGATCAAGAATATGTATACTTTGTTGGGTCTCCGATGATTATTTCAAGGTGTTACAGACAGAATGACAAAACTAATATACCCTCCAATGTATGGTGGAGGGTACAAAAAGAATCTTCAACAGGAATGAGAAGAGATACTTACTAGCTAAGTTAATTTCCACAACATCCCATAAAGAAACATGGATAAACTTCTATCAACTTAGTCAGCTGTTCACCACATAATTCTTTAATTCATTGGCCGGGACTTGCTGTTTAACGCTGGATCCGAATGGTTAATTCATTAGAGATGATTTTCTTTGGTTTTGAGATACATGTCTAACTTGTAAAGTCGACTGCATTTACGAGGTGGAAACCCGCCGCTAACAAATTGTTAGATGATCTTATCCGGATTTGAACCTGGCTTCACTGGCATGATAGAATAACAAGCTGCTATCTCGTACACAAGCAAACGAATATAGGGCATCAATGCTGCAAACATATTAATGTTTGCTGCCACCCAAACATATATATGTTAAGAGGAAGCTCCAAACTTTAATATGCTTCTGTTTTTCCGTGTAGTATGTAACTTCCAAAGAGGTAAGACTTCATTGCTGCAAACATAATAATGTTTGCTGCCACCCAAACTTATATATGTTAAGAGCAGAGCTGGGCAATAAGGATTACGATTACCACACGATTACGATTGCAGTAATCCTAAAACAAAAAAAATCCGATTAAGATTAAAGTAATCCTTCATCGAAGGCATTAAGATTACGATTGCAGCAATCGTAATTCTGAAAAAGTCGAAATTGCAATTACAGTAATCGTAATCCTAATGTCTTCGATGAAGGATTACTGTAATTGTAATCACGTGTTTTTTTTATAAGGAATAAGTAATCCTAAGGCATGGATTACTTTTTTATTTTATTTAAAAAAAAACCTTTTGCTTACTACATAAAGTGTTTTTTATGTAGAAAGAACTCATGTTTGTCTGTAATTTGAAACTATGATACATACATAGGAAAAAAATTTGTGATCTTCTCTTCTTCTTACTGTAATATATAAAAATACTTACATACGTTCGCACTGCTTTTTCTGGAACAACACTTACTATTGCACTCAATGCACTGACTCCGGTAGCAATAGACTCACCATATACAAAAATAGTATTGGTTTATTCAATTATAAAAAAAAAGTTGTGCTATAAATAAACACAATGGAAAAACATGTGCTTTGCCTTAGGTCAGGTCTCAGTACTCTTAGCCAGAGCTGGGCGCTAAGAATTACATGTGTAATAGATTGCGGTTTGAATTACGATTAACACGTACCATTTGAATTCACCTCTAGATTAGCTTTCGCTAACTTCTTTAAATAACTAAGATTACGATTACTCAAAAAATCGTTATTTAAAAAAAATTAAATTAGGATTATTGTAATCCTTCATCGAAGACATTAGGATTACGATTACTGTAATTGCAATTTCAAATTTTTCGAAATTACGATTACTGCAATCGTAATCATAATGACTCCGATGAAGGATTACAATAATCCTAATTTTAAAAAATGTTAAATTGCAATTAAAATAATCGTAATTCAAACCGCAATCCATTACACATGTAATTCTTAGCGCCCAGCTCTGGTTAAGAGGAAGCTCCAAACTTTAATATGCTTCTGTTTTTCCGTGTAGTATGTAACTTCCGGAGAGGTAAGACTTAATTTCGGCGGAACATTTCTGCAAGATTTATATCGATGTCTTAAAAGATTTCCCTATATTTCAATATCATTCATCCATTAAGCTCATTGAGGTTGCAGACAGTTTGCAAACTTTAAGAGTCAATCAGTACACCTTAAAATGGGTCAGGTTCAAATACAGGGTGGCCCAAAAAGGACTGAAGGATTAAAAATAACTGTAATTTTTTTTGTTTTTATTTTTTATTGATTTTTTTTTATGTTTTTAAATATTTAATTCATGGAAATTTTTTACATTTAAGTGTGAAATATAACATCTCTCAAATGGTGTCCATTTTCTTGCAAACAAAAATTGGCTCTTTTAACCGCATTTTCCATTACTGCCCGTAGAGTTTCTGGTTCCAAGTTGCTTATTTCTGCTTGAATGTTGTGCTTAAGCTCTTGAATTGTTTGGGGTTTATTGATATACACAACTCCTTTCAAATAGCATCACAAAAAAAAGTCTGGAGCGGTCAAATCTGGTGAACGTGGAGGCCAAGCAAAATCACAATTTCTGGAAATTATTCGTTCACCAAAAATGTTATGAAGAAGTTCCATTGTCGCTCTTGCTGTATGCGCAGTTGCTCCATCTTGCTGGAACCATATGTTTTGATTATTCTCAATATGTGGACGCAAAAAATTGTCTATCATAGTCCTTTACAGTGCCCCGTTAACCGTTTCTGGGTGACCCTCCACATCTTCGAAAAAATATGGACCGATAATTTTATCAGCCATAACACCGCACCAAACAGTACATCTGGCGGGGTGTAATTCACGCTGATGTAATGCCCTAGGATTGTGAGTGCCCCAAAATCTACAATTTTGTTTGTTTACATAGCCATTTAAGTGGAAATGAGCTTCATCGCTCATTATAAGATTGTTTAAAAAGTTATCATTTTCTTCTTTTTCCAGAAGAATAAAAAAAATTCAATGATTTTGACGCGTTTCTGCACATCATATGTAGCCATGATTTATCTCCAAAAACCAGTAAATAACCTGCAAAAGACAAAAAAAAAATTATTAAAAACAAAAAAGATATAACCATTTTTAATCCTTCAGTCTTTTTTGGGCCACCCTGTATTTTTGATGATTGCAAACAAGAAACTAACTTGTAATGGTGCAGGCTGTTGGTCATATATCATGAAGGCCAGCTTTGGTGTATTTTTAATAAAAGAAAATCTGCCTTTTTATTTAATCAGCCTTCTACAGATGACGGTGAACCCATTTTACACTGCACGCGGAAAAAAGTGTACCAAAAATCACCAGCAAATGAGGTGCGTCTGGACGAACGAATGCACTTACCTAGTTTTGTCAATACTAAAAGTGCAGGTCGCTGTAAAAATAGGGGATGTGGAAAAATACTTTTGTAATTTGTACCAAATGCAATGTTTTCCTCTGCGTAAAGCGTGAAAATAACTGTTTTGAGCAATATCACACTAATAATTAAAAAAATATTCAAAATTATTCTTTTTAGTTTGTATTTTAATTGAATTGATATGAAAATAAAGCTGAATTTAATTTAATAGTTTTGATGTATTTCATTGTGGGTTTAGAAACGTTTACAACCTTTGAGATGCTTTGTCAAATATATTTGACAACCTATATCTGCTGAACGGTAAGTTTTAAACAAAAACAAATATTTTTCCCACCTTCAGAAGGCCGATATTACCTTATGTGCCAACTTTCAGATTTTTAGCTGACCATCAAATTTATATGGCACCGAAAGGGTTAATAAAAGAAAATCTGCGTTTTTATTTAATCAGCCTTAACTCTTCCGTAGACCTTCTAAAATCCCTAATATTTAAAGCATTTCCAGAATGGCTTACGTTCCCAATCAATGTGTGTTAAGTACGCATCAGTATAGCATGAATGGGGATATGTATAAGTATATGTGAGATGCAGTCTCCTAGAAGGCCTTGCATGTACCGTTCGGTGCATTCAGACATAGGGGCAGAACCAATGTGGCTGTTAGCCCTGTTCCATTGTCGGTGGTTGATTGTGTACATGAATTTATTTGTATGTGTATGTGTCTCTTTATACAAATGCATTTGTTTATGTATGCATGCATATATTTTATGTTGCTGACATAAATCAAAGCAACATTTCACAATTGCCGTCGTCAACTAAGCGCCATATACACCATGTACATGCATACATGCAAACATCTAACAAATCAGGGATGAAGAATTGCATGCTGTAGTACTCTATGCTCTTCAAGCAGTATCCCGCGGGAACGATTTAAAACATAGCTCTTTTTTGATTTCCATATTTTTGGGACATTCAACGCTACATTTTCTGAGTGTTAGAGAAATAGGCACTAGGAAAAAATGGAATTTGAAATCAATGAATCTCTTAATCAAATTGCACTGAGTATTAAAATCGGTAGAATTTTTCTTTTCTCTTTTGTTTAATTATCATACTTTTGGTGGCATTCAACGCTGCATTTTCTGAGTGTGAGAGAAATAGGCACTAGGACATAATGGAATTTGAAGTCAATGATTCTCTAAATCAAATTGCACTGAGTATCAAAATCGGTAGAATTTTTCTATACGGGATTGTCTGGTTTGGTATTATTGGTTTTACAGCTCTAATATAACTTTATAGGGAACGACTATATTTCTCAACAATTCATTACGGGAAACAAGAGAAAGGTATTAAAAAGCATTGAGCGGTACAAAAATCTTGCACCACTCAGCCGGTTCACCCTTACCGACTCCGTGCACAAGGGTATTTATTGGCAAGGGTATTGACTGAAATAGTGGGCTTCGCAAGGGAAGGATCCATGCTCTTAGGGTACACACCTAAGCCAGTGTACGGCTTGTTGTGTGCTTTAGTTCGATCTTCAGTCAACTTCATTATCATTAAATACGTTCTGTGCCATTTAACAGGCTTTTAATCAACCCATAATACTTCCTATTATACTCATATGCCCTAGGTATGTCAGACTGCACAAAGGATGTAGTAGTCTCGATATGTTAAAAGCTGTTCGCTGGCACATAAAGTTCGCAACGGTTTCGAATGTCGTCCTTTTATGTCTCGCACATGATTGATCCCTCTTCTAATGACTACAATTTGTGCTTTAAATGGTGAGTGGCCGGAAGGAACGCTGCTCATCCCAACTGGTTCAATTTTCCTAAAACTTAACACGTTTTGTGTTCTTTTGTTAGGGTTCCCCCAATTTTTTTGATGAAGCTGGCGTCCGTTGTGCCTTTCTATACCGTTTGGTGAGCAACCAGGGACCAAGATTTCATTTCAGTTCTTATTTCTTTAAAAGACATAGTGTTGTCCATATCTACTGCCTGTTTAGCTGACCCTTTCCTTGCAAGTTTTTCATCTTTTTCATTGTCGCCAGCAGGCGTGTTCGATTAACAGTCCCTTACTATATGAGTAAGTGCTTTCTCCCTCTTTATTTCTTATTTTCATTGACGATCTTTTGGGTCAGACCGTGAATCCAATCTACTCTTTCACAAAGGACAGGACTATGACATTCATAATCATTTGACCATAGGCTGAGTCTTCAAGATGTAGAAGACAAAAGGCTAACTATGGAAGAGACACTTGGTTAGGATTTACTGAACATTTCCGAATGGGGTAGAGTGAATAGAGAAGATTTTAATGCTCGTAAGGCACAGTATTGCTTGCTGTGTCACAAGCGTTCCACTGACCCAACAGTGTCGTCATTATCTATCGATGGTACTATGGACATCGAACAATCAGATGCTCAATGTGACGCTCGTTGGGCGAGGCAAGTATTCGAAGTGTCGAAAGGAGCACGCAAGTGCTTCCTAAAGCGGTGCAAGAAATATTTCACTCACTCTGATCTTTTCGATATATATACACGTACCACCTACATCAGGCCAACGATGAAATACAACTCCCATATATGGGCAGGTACTCCAAAATTATCCTTGGAACCATGTTCAAGGGAGAGTGATGGTGCTGATAGGTGACAGTAGGATATCCAACGTCATTGTGTCCCTGGAGCGTCATCGGAATGTGGGTTGGGTGTCGGCAGGGATACCAGAAATGTACACTAGGGCGTACCTCAAAAAAAAAGTTCGCCGTACACCTTCGAATATGAATTATTATTGAAAGGTAGTTTCAAAAAAATTTTTTTTATTTTTTTATGCCGAACGTAGGGGTCGCGCTTTTACATTTTTCTATATAACTTCTGCATTTATAAACGGATTTTAAAGTGTGATACATCGATGTTTTTGTCTCGATGAGGCCGATTTTTTTGTCTTTGAAGTCATTGAGCTCAAGCAACCCCTTCTGGTACTTACCCATCATATCTCAGTTGCTACTACCCTAATGTACCACTCTAATATCAGAAAATTAAAGCTCGCGCGGGGTGCTTGAGCTCAATGACTTCAAAGACAAAAAAATCGGCCTCGTCGAGACAAAAAGATCGATGTATCACACTTTAAAATCCGTTTATAAATGCAGAAGTTATATAGAAAAATGTAAAAGCGCGACCCCTACGTTCGGCATAAAAAAATAAAAAAAAAATTTGAAACTACCTTTCAATAATACTTCATATTCGAAGGTGTACGGCGAACTTTTTTTTTTTACTTGTAACCTGGTACGCTCTAATGTACACCCATTTTTTATCGATTGGACGACTGACTGCACTATACACTACAGATCGAATTCGTTTTTTGTCCGTACTGTCCGTATGTGGAATCAACTTCCGGCAAATGCTTTTCTGACCATTTATGACATCCAGAAGTTCAAGACGAATGTCAATAAACATTTCTTCCTCTTTCCTCTCTTTAATTCCTTGCTATCCACCGATTAACGCAATCCATTGCGTGTATAGTTGGTTAACTAAAAAAGGACCTTGTCCTCTAAAACCGTCCACAATTTGTAATCCAAAGGGTTCAAATCTGGACTGTCTTAGGGCCATTCTTCAGAGAAAATAACCGCTAGCAAATTGTTTCGAAACCAGGCCTGGGACGTTTTAGCCTTATGGGCAGGCGCAGAATCCTGCTGGAAAGTCCATGGCTAGTTTTGGAACAGGGATTAGTTAAGAGGCTTCACAACAGCTTTAAAAACGGTTTCTTGGTAAACTTTGGCCGATGTTTTGACTCCTTGTTCGCAGAAATGCAGGTCAGTGACCCCATCGCAAGAAACACCCCACCAAACCATGACTGAAGCTGGGTGATGACCCTTTTCCACCCTTGGGATCAGTTCAGATGCTTCCTTAGATGACCGCGCATACACTCTATCATCTTGGTAAATTTTACCTGAACGGTAAACATTCTTTTATCGGTGAACAAAATTTTTCTGTGCAAGTTATCAGCGTGCATCACCAAAAGACGTTTGCATTTTTCAATCCTATTTTTTTAAGCTGTAGTCAATAAGTTACAGGTACGTTGTTTGAAAGTCCTAAGTCTTTTTAATGATTCGACTCATGGACTTTTTCGTGATATTCATCTCACGGGCCATGATTTTCTGTTTTTGGAACGGATTTCTGCGAATTCTGGATTTAACGGCTTTGATGACATGCGGTGTTCGAACAGAGCGTGGGCGGCCCGACCGGTGGCGGTAGTTTACATCTCCAGTCTCTTCAAACAGTTTTATGCATCGGTAGACGAACATGCGGCTAATCCCTAGTGGCCGGAGCGTTTTTAAAATATCGCTTTTTTCATTTCACACTTGAAAAGCGCTATTACAGCGATACGGTACTAATTACCTGACCAGTCCATGACGAAAGTTGAAACAATTTTAAAATCCCGTTACAGAGTAACGCTATTGAGGTTAGCTTTCAAAATCTATATGACAATAACGGGGTATGTCCAGTTCTACTATTGAAATGGGTGTGTTCAATGTTGTAACAGTATTTATGTCCCTACTAAGTTCCTTATAATTCCTCATAATTTTATTTACCACCGCTTTAGAATACCCACTTTAATTCCAATTTCGATCAAATTTGGCTAAGTATATTTTGAAGGACCAACAAAGAATCCAAGAGCATTTTTCGGTATAAGTCCTATTCTAAAGATCTAGGCCAAAGAAACCTACATTCACTATACATGGACATAGTTTTCTAACAAAGCCAAAAATTAAAAAATTGTGTGATTTGGCTAAATTTGGATTGACAGACAGCAAATTTTACAGTTAGTGCTTATCACACTTTGTAGAGAAATCTTACTCCGGTGCCTGAAGACATTAGATACAAGGCTCAGAGCCTCAAATTTAGTCGAATCTTAAAATTTGAGTGATATTTGGAATTGTGACGAAATTTTATGATTATTGACTTATTTTTGAGCCCCTAAGGGGTTGTTTTAATGCTCATGTATGGGACGTTCAATGCGCCTATGAGCAGTTTCAAGATAAGTAAATTTAAATTAATTCTTTAAGTTAAGTTTTTTTGTTTTATTTCGGTCTGTTGCTTTTACACATTGAACAGGGATAAACCGGCTCAAGACCTCTTGCTTCTATATTTAAATAGAGGACAAGTTTTTAACAAAATGACATTGATTTTCGTGGCTGCACACTGCCTTTATCATAATTTCGGGTCCGTGACAACCCTCTTCAGAAAGCTTTGCAATTGTTGAAAAAAGCAACAGACCGAAATAAAACAAACGAGCTAAACATATGTAAATGCACGGCACGGCACACAAGTTGACATAGTCAACTTAACTCTTTTTACAACACACACGCGTTGTAAAAGAGGTCTATTGATGGCTCTCAATAAGGAGTCTCTTTAGAGGTGGGCAATTGTGAGAAGAAAACTTGAAAAGTAAGGTTTACAACAGTAGTTCTCATTCGTTTGGGGAGGGCCTGGCCTTATAGAGTTCGGTTTTACTTTCAACAATTGCAGCAAAGTTTTCTGAAGAGGGTTGTCACGGACCCGAAATCATGATAAAAGCAGTGTGCAGCCACGAAAATCAATGTTACTTTGCCATCTAGTTAAAAACTTGTCTTCTATTTAAATACAGAAGAGAGAGGTCTTAATTCTTTAAGTTATATAGTGAAAATTACCTCGTAAAGTAATACTGAGGTTTTTTAGTCCCTCAAATAAGAATCTTTTGTCCGCTGTGTTCAAACTTTAATACCAAACTCTTTGCTTTTGGACAGAAGCCTGCTGTCAACAGACAGAAAGACTTGGCTTGCACAGTACAACTAACTAAAATTAACCGATTTTTTCAAAGAGCGAATTTTTCCTTGGTAGAATTAATAAATATATTTCCAGTGCGGTTTTGTAAGTCTTAGTTTTAGAAACTCGACGACTTAAATTTCAAAATGTTATGCATGACCCTTTAAGTACCTCCCATGCAAAAGTCAATTTGGTTGCTTCGTAACATTTGACGAATGTTCGTAAGTGTTTTGTTGAACTAAACTGTCTGTGATATATTTGCTCACTAGTATCGCGATGCTTGCCTTTAGAAATTTTCCTAAACTTTCGCTTTCACCCTTTTCTGAAAAACAGTTTTTGTGTGGAATGTCTTTAATTTTGACCCATAATAATTAATAGTCCCTTTTGAATAGTTACGAGTATGTACGCCACAATTTAATATTTTTTTAAAATGTTTCACAAATTTTTTTTTTCCTGAAAATATTTCTTTGTGTGAAAATTCATTAATATTTTTTCCATAGTAGTATTGTCTGAGGTTAAGGCTATAAAAAGATGAAATGTTACATTTTTTGTGTGTCCAACGTATTTTTAATAGAGTTTTTTTTTCATTTATTTATTTTTGTATCATTTTTCGCTTTTGTTTGTTTTTTTTTTTTGCAAACATTGCGGTTGAGACTCAGAAATGTGTCAGACAGCTCAGACGGACAGTTAATTTGTCTGGCTGTCAGTTTGGCAGTTTGTCACATCCATTCATTGGCACTGAGTAGAAATTGTGGTTAATACTGTGGCATATAAATAGTATTATTGAGCTTGCAAAAGCAGAAACGTAATGACGAGCATTGAATGCTTTGAAATGAAAATGTTTATACCCTGCAGCACACTGTGGAACAGGGTTTTATAAGTTAGTTTCTTGGCAAATGTTTGTAACTAACAACAAATATTTGAGCTAGTTTCACCTTTTAGTATACCGATCGACGTCTGATAACATGCTGATTTCTATTCCACCATCTAAAGCTTGTACTCAAGCTACAGGCCGCAATTAATGGCCGATTTTCATGAAATTTGGCAGAATTATTTTTGTTGACCCAGTTTTTTGGACGTAAGCTATTGAACTTGAAGAATATCTAGATTATATGTGACGCGCAGAATAGAAAGGGACCTAAGGGTAAAAACCAGATTTGTTCAGGAGAGCCATTTTAAAGATTTAAATACGTGTATTTTTGGTGTACCATCACTTTCATAAAACGCGCATATCTCTGGGAGGGAACACTTTTGGGGCATGGGATCAGTCTCATTCGATGCCCAGATGTTGTCCACATCAAAAAAAAAGTCAAAATTGATTTGTTTTACCCTTAGGTCCCTTTCTCTATGCGCTGTCACATAAATAGTTTTATTTTTATATATAGTTTCCACCTTTATGTTCATCCAATTTTCACGTTTTAGCTCTAGAACTTTCGACTTACATCCAATCTTGAAATTTGAGCTTTGGCACACCTTAATTTTTTAGAAACGACATTACTAAAATTGTAAAAACGTTCAGATTTAGATATAGCTCCAATACATACATTTTCATTCGATTAAAGTTTAAGGAAATCGGTTGATGAATTTTGGCACACGTTTATTTTTTAAACCAAGGACGGACGTCAATAAAAATAAAGAAAATCGGTACAGTTTGAGATATAGCTCCCACACATATGCTTAACTGATTTTTCCAGAAACAATGATATTAAAATCTGGCTATATTGGGTCTAAAAACATATTTTCCGTTAGCTTTTCTGAATTTCCAACCCACGCCTGACTGCAACTTCTTTAACTAGCTTTGTTCCCGTTTTCGAGGATATCTAACTTTTAGTAAGGACGAAAAGTGTAACACATAGAAAAAAGCTTTTGTGACCCTCCATATATTTTGAACAATCCCGTTTCTTGGCTTTTTAAGTCATTTGAGCAATGTCTTTCTGCGCTTAGAGCCTAATCGCAGAGAAAGTTTCGGCTCAGTGTGGAATTGCAACCGGGCGCTGCGACTCATATATAAACACAAGTTAAATAGGCTTCGGCCTCTGACCTAGTGGGAAGTTAGGTCCATTTAACACTCTTCGAACCGGAACCGGGAACCGCCGGGTTTGGCCTTATGGGGCGCTGGCAGTCGCTTGATAATGGCTCCTGTGCGATGGCGCACTATGGTTCAAGCTATCACAGCGATGTTCATATTGAGCACACGAACGTTGTACGTCTGAATGGCTGGTTCGCACAATAACTCTCGAAATTAGCTGCCACTCGTTTTTAATTTAGCATGTCGTAATATTTTTCAAAAACCCCCTACGGCCTTTTAAACCTTATTCCACTGAGGAAACGAACCACCATAACTTGTTACCTAGTGCATGAAATTCGATTAAATTGTGAAGAGGACTATACCTTGATATTGGCTTTGTACCGGCATGTGAGAAAAATGGTTGACACGCCCCATTCTGGTACCTCTCATATAATGTACTATTCTGACAACTTTTGATTTTCGTGTAATATCTTGAATGCTATTCATACGATCTGACTCAAAATTAATAAGTTATTATGTTACATTGGAGACATATAAGTGGATTTCTACCCAGGACCCCACACAACTGACCCTGGTTAGTATAAATTAGAACCCACATAAATAAAATACACTTATATTTCGAACTTCATAATTTTTTTATAACGACTTTGTACACGCATACGAGAAAGTGGATGCCACGCCTCATTCTGATATCTCCAGCGCTAATGGCCATTCCGAAATTATCTTAATTCCAGATAGCTATGCAAATACAAAACTACGCAATACGAATGTAATGAAATTAAGTAATTAGATGGATCAAGGATACTTCTACCTCCAACCAACCCCACATAGCCTTCATAACTTATTTCTAAATTCATAAATTTCGCTTGAATTTTGTTTTCTGCCATATGTTTATCTAATCATTATAAGAGCGTAAGAAATAACAGGATGCCATGCCCCATTTTAGTACCTCCCACATAATCGACCGGTTACAAGATTTTAATAAAAGCGGTACGCTTAAGGCAATGGAGCGCGGAACGTAGAAAAACATAAACTGCATACATGGGTAAGGGTATGTGTAAGTCGGATCAACAGACAGAAGTTTTTTTTACTTGTAATTGAAAATTTCTTTTTTCTTTGGAAAATATGACATTTTTTTACAATACACAAAGAGACCTTTTTAAAAAGTACTATTAGAAATAAATGACATTGGTATGTGCCAGGGCCAAAATAGCTTACGACCAAAACGGATTTTAAAAATTGCCTTTGTACAGCAAACTCTTATTAGCATGTGAGCTCGCCGTCAGCTCTTTTGTGAAATGAAAATAGTTAAACGCATAAAAATTAAACAATTGAACTATAAATAATGGAACAGAATATTCCAGCGAGACTTATACTACGGAGCACGCACACAGAAAAGATCGAGACGTTGGTAGAAGCACTAGCTTGAAGAAAGAGTGGATATCATATAAGGAACTCGTGCAAGCTTGGTTAAGATAGTAGTGCTGAGGAAACATTTTTCTTGAGTTTTTCATCAACTTTAACGTCTATTTTTCTTAACCTCATCATTTGGAATTGAAGTTATTACGAGAATATCAAAAGTGGGTGGAATAGTTATCTTTTATGGAATGCTCAAAAAGGGGAGTATCGCTAGCATCTACAGGACTGTAAAAAATAAAATCTACCCCTCTGACAATGTGAATGTTGTCCGCGTATACGAGGGTTGCTATATATATTTCTGGCCAGGGCAACACTAAGTGTTGCCTGGCGCCATCTGACATTTCCATTGGAAAGTTTAACATTTCTTAGCATAAAAGTACTCAGAACGTTTTGACGTACGACCATCATTTTTGTTGTTTACAGTGACTTGAAAAAATCAATTTGGCAAAAAAATGCAATTAACACGTGAACAATTTCGTGCGATCATTTTTCACAACTTTCAACGTGGATTATCACGACAAGAGTGCATTGATGAACTTAAATCTTTGTATGGCGATGAAGCACCACCCTATGGCTTTGTGAAAAACTGGTTTAGTGAATTTAATCGTGGCCGACGCTCGCTCAAAGACGAAAGTCGTCCAAAAACGGCCGTTGTGCCACAGAACATTGAAGCCGTGCGTGAACTGATAATGCATGATCTTCATGTGACATACCGTGACTTAGAGGTATCCTTCGGCATTTCTTCCACCAGCATACATTCGATATTGCATGAGCAGCTGGCCGTAAAAAATGTTTGTTCTCGTTGGATCCCGCACAATTATACAATCGCTCAAAATAAGGGCTCGTGTTGATTGGTGCATAGAAATTTTAAAAAAATACGATCGTGGTGCTTCAAAAGACGTTTATAAGGTAGTCACAAGTGACGAATCATGGATCTAAGCGTATGAGCCCGAATCAAAGCAGAAATCAACCGTGTGGGTCTTCGAAGACGAGCCAAATCCAACGAAAGTTGTTCGTGGAAGAGGCACTTCGAAGCAAATGGTCGCCTGTTTCTTCGGCAAAACTAGTCATGTGGCGACTGTTTCGCTTGAGCAACGTAGGACGGTCAATTCTGAGTGGTACACCATAATTTGTTTGCCAGAAGTCTTCGGAGAAATGCAAAAAACGAACAAGAGAAGACGAATCATTGTGCACCTTGCTCTTACACATCGGCTCAAACCAGCGCCTTTTTGACCGGCCAAAACGTCGAATTGATGGGTCATCCGCCGTACAGCTCTGACTCGGCACCCAAAGAATTCTTTTTATTCCCGCACATCAAGCAAACAACGCGTGGTCAATGATTCTTGTAGCCAGGAGATGCTGTTGAAGCGTTCAAAAATTTTTTTTGGAGGTGTCTCAATCGAAGTGGAAAAAGGTTTGCGCACATGCAAAAGCGTATAGATCATGCTGGAGAATATTTCGAAAAACAATAAAACTATGCTTGATGATAAATATTCCCATTTTCAATATTAGGCCTGAAATATATATAGCAGCCCTCGTAAAAAAAGGAAAAAGTTCCTAGTGTCTTTGATTTTTGTTCGCATAATTCACTATTTTCCCTATCTTTACATTGACAATAGAAGGCGATGGCACATTAATAATTCCGTGACTTTTCCATCTTCCCTCGTAGTTTAATGAAATGCAACACTGCTACCATCAAGTACAATCTGTTAATAGTCTACTGTCACATTTTGAGAGAGTTCCGTCATTTAGTTTGTGTTTAACAGCTGTTCAAAACGTACAACCTCAGGGTCTTTTGTGAAAAATGGAAAAAGTGAATTTCAAGTGCTCATAAAAATATTATTTTTTGCGAAAAAAATCCCATCAATCAAACTAAGGAAAAGTTTGATAAGTACTATAGGGCTCTTTACCATCGATTTCAATGTTAAAAAAGTGATTTACTGACTTTCGTTGTGGTCGCACTAGTACAAATGACGCCAAACGTTCTGGACCGCCAATTGAGTTCAAAACACCCGAAAGTGTCGGAAAAATCCACAATATTCTGTTGGCCGATCGAACCGTAAAAGTGCTTGAGATTGTTAATGTCATACGCATTTCATATGGCGGTGTGGTTTTGATTTTACATGATCAGTTGGGTTTAAGAAAGCTGTCTGCAAGCTGGATGTCGCGTTTGGTTTCAATTGACCATAAACGTAATCGTGTGGCAACTTCAAAGGATTGTTTGGAGTTGCTTAACCGCAATTTTTGCGGCGTTTTGTAACTGGGGATGAAACATGGTTCCATTATAACACTCCGGAGGCCAAGCACCAGTCTTAAAAATAGGTTTTCCCATTGAACCGGCTCCGAAGAAGGCCAAGATGACCTTGTCGGCCAATAAGGTTTTTTGGGATGCATGCGGGATAATCTACATCGATTACTTTCAAAAGGGAGGAATAAACCAACTTATTGGACCGATTCAACGTAGATTTTAAAACAAACGACAACATATGGCCAGGAAATACCTAAAGAAATTTCCAAACCTAATGAAATGACCAGGAAATGACTAGAAGGAGATTCAGCTCCAACGCTGAAATAATTGATTAAACAAATGCCTATTTAATGCACCTCAAAAAAATCCAATTATTTGTTAGGGATACAAAAATTGGAGACACGTTGGACTAAGTGTATTAAGCTCAATTGAGATTATGTTGAAAAATATATTCTTTTGCAAAAACAAACGTCTTGAGCAAAACTAACGAAAAGTTACGGAATTATTGATATGTCCTTGTATATCACCTTGCCTTTTGTTCTTTGTTTTTGTAAATAGCGTGTCAGTTTTACTCAAATTTGCTCTCTAATTTGTTCTTTAGAGACCAACAAGTTTTGGAGGGATACCAAATACAGTTTAAATAAAAGAGACACGTTGTGCATTAAAAAATCAACCCCTGCACCATATTACGGTGAGGGTATAACTACTTTAAAAAGTAGCCAACCTAATGATTTGCTATATGAACTGCCAAGTATACTCCAATTAAATACATTTCGAGAATTGAACATTTCGTCCGTTTTTCTTAACAAATGCAATTATTGGCTCAAATGAAAAAGAAAAATTAAATTATTAATCGATTATGTATCCTTTATCCAACCGTAATTAAAAACCTACAATAATATTATGTTTTTTGATTATTCCAATTAAATGCCGCTGGCTGTGTTTCATGATAAATTGCATACTATTCAGATGATTATTGTTCCATTTTTACTTATTTTGTAATGAATTAATGTTTTCGCAATTTCATGAAAGACTGATTTGGCTGCGTCCGGTGTTTGTTTTATTTGAGTTTTTACTTGATATTTGCTTTATATCGAAATAAAATCGAAATCATATTGGCATGTTTTAGCATATATTTACGAAGCAATTTTTTAGCTATTTATCGACAAACAAAGGGTTTTTTTATTATATAGGGTGATCAACCAATAGATTTTTTTTACAGAATACTCGTGAGTTTTGTTTTTTTTCAGTATTGTTTGCCATTACACCATGAAAAGACGCGAAAACCACGGTGTGTGTCATTAATGCCATACCGGTCGAAATTCTCTAAAGAATCATCCAAAATTTTACCCTCAGAATGGACACCCTGAGGCGTAATTGCTAGTTGCGGCCAACATTTGTAGTAAATCATATTAAAAAAATAAATGGCACACACAGAGAAAAACTCTGTAGTAATTCGGTCCGAACAACAAAAATTCAGTTAAGCCGAATATCTGTTGCGATAACCAGCATTCCATAGCATTGATGGAAACAAGGTTTGATAAATCAAATGGTGGTAGCTACAACCAAATCACGGTATTCACAGCCAATAACACAGTTATATAAATCGAATACAGTTTTTTTGGTTGCACTAACTGCTGGTTATGGCAACCAACCAATTATGATTTACATGTAATCTAGTACCAATAATCGCTGATGACAACAGATAAGGTCTTTGTAGTGACCGAACCCTGTTTAGTTGGTTATTGCTACATAACATTGATTATTCCAACATCGGTTCTGGTCACAACAAACCCGTTGTTTTCGACGAAAACATATTTCGAAGTTCGCAAAAAATGTATAAAAACTAAGAAAAAATGGTCAAACAGTTTAAGTTTCTGGGGTTAGACGGTGAATACTTCCAAGCGATACTGATCATAAAAATTTCCAAACTATAAATAGACGAACTATAGTTAAAAAAATATTTTCAGAATATAGAAACAGGCTTAACTGTAATTTAGTGACATTACTAAGACATAATCCGATAGACCTCATTATTTAAACCTCCTTATTATTCAAAACAACAACCAATTTTTTTGGCGTCACATTTTTCCCCAGTTACGGCCACCCAACGCTTGACAATAAATGGTGTTATTTACCTTTAATAATTCTTTTCAGATTGAGGCGTCTCTGCAATGCTTATCAAAACATCTATCCAAAGATGTATTTATTTTACTGATCAGTTGACCCATTGCAAGGCGGTAAAATATGAAATTTTTTCAAACAGTAATTATAAACAACAAACTAAAAAAACAGCCTATACATAAACTCAGTTCCAATAATCATCTTAGTCTGTTAAGATAACCAAAACTTGTTATTTTTAACCGAAACTGTCAGTTTCCTCTATTGAAAATTTCTGTCTACCCAAACAACATTCGCTTGTAACAATAGAATACATGGATAGTACTTGCAACTATCAACATTCGGTTAGCGAAAAATTCGGTTGTGTTCTCTGTGTGCATAAAATGTCCTTTTGAATGAACAATAAAGATTCCCCACTTGCCTTGAATTTTTGTATGATTTTTTTTAGTTTGAAAAAAATTCCTCTAGACTGACCATCCTATACTAGCCGAATATGGTTAAAACTCTTAAAAATGGTATCTGTAAATTAAGAAAGCTGTTGAATCCTTTGTTTCATATTTTAGCATTTCCCAAAAATCACAATCCTCATTTATTTCTTTTCATGTCACATCTGTCTGAAACTTCCCTCTTTCGGTGAAGGGTTTATTGATTTTCTTTAAATAATGCACGATGGTAATTGTAAGTCACATTTTAACGCCAATATTTTATTTCTTTTTTAATTGACCAACACTTAAGGGTTTTCCCATCTACATCAAATGCATTGTATTGGGGGGTGAAAGTAATGGAGCGAGAAATTTCTGGATGTCGCAATTGCTGGGAAATACATTTGCCAGAAGTGGATTCCACATACGGACAGCACGGGCGAAAACGAATTCGATCTGTAGTGCACTATACACTACAGGTCAATCGATAACAAATAGGTGTGAATTCCTGGAAAATCCTGTACCCCTGCCGAACATCCTCACATCAGAAATTAGACCACGAATGTCTGAAGAACACACATCATGAAAGTAACGACAAAGCAGCGACACACAACTCACACTCCGACGATGCTCCAGAGAGACAATAGAATTGGATACCCAACTGTCACCTATCGATACCATCGCTCTAATTTGTACACGATCAAGTAGCTCCAAGGATGATTTTGGAGCACCTGCCCATATATCGGAGTAGTATTCCATCTTTGGCCTGATGTAGGTTGTAATGATATCGAAAAGATCAGAAGTAGTGATATATTTCCTGGATTGCTTTAGGAAGCCAATGCAATTGGGAGCTTCTTTCCACATTTTGAATACATGCCTCACCCAACGAGCGTCACATCGTATTTTCATGCCCAGAACACCAAAAGCATCCGATTGTTCGATATTCTTACCATCGATAGATAATGATTCTTACGCGCATTAAAATCTACTCTATTCACTCAACCCCATTCGGAAATAGCCAGTAAATCCTGGCTAAGTGTCTCATCCATAATTCGCCTTTGTCTTCAATATCTTGAAGACTCGGCCTACGGTCGAATGAATATGAGTGACAGAGGTTGCTGTCATTATCGAAAAAGTAGACTGGATTTTCGTTCAGATCCAAACATCGTCAATATAAATAAAAAATAGAGAAAGGTAGAAAGGACAGAGCCCTGTGGTACACCTGCGGTCAGCCTATGTTTGTTATATGAGAACCCATACAACAACTGTTATAGTGCGATCTCTAAGAAACTCCGATATAAATCGAGCAAAAGTATTACCGACTCCAAATGCGATCGGCTTCGATACGGGTGCACCGTTCCAGACTCTATCAAAGGCCTTGAAGATATCCAGAGCATCGACCTTACTCACACCAAACTGGTGGATAGACAGACTTCAACGCTTTAAAAAGAAAGACATCAGGTCTTCCATAGAGCAATTTCTGCAGAAGCCATGCTGACAATCACTAAGCAGGTCGTTGGCCTCCAGATACCTTACAAGATGGTGCTTAACCATGCTCTCCATTATTTTGGAGAGCACAGAGCAAATCCCGATGGGCCGTTAATTCGCAGGATTAATGGCTTCACCCTTTTTAGGAATCGGCGGGACATTCGCATGCTTCCATCACGCTGAGAAGACTTCCGCACGATAAAGAAGATTGAAAAGGGGCTAGCATCAAAGACCAGTTACGTAGGACAAGTACCGAGATACCATCCGGGCCCGGGGACTTACTAACATCGATATTCGCAAGAACCCTTTTAAATCCACGAGTTCGATTAATATATGGGGCATGTAACTATAAGTAGATACGTTCTCGATCTCTGGGTGTGGTTAATTGCTTTCTGGAAAGGGTGGATTTCCTGCAAACACTTCAGCCAATAGTTAAGCATTATCAACCAGGATAGTATATGTGACCTAAGGGTAAAAATCAACCAATTTTCACTTTTGTTTTGATATGGACAACATCTTAGCATCGAATGAGACCGATCCCATGCCCCAAAAGTGTTCCCTCCCAGAGATATGCGCGTTTTATGAAAGTGATGGTACACCAAAGATACACGTATTTAAATCTTTAAAATGGCTCTACAGAACAAAACAGGTTTTTATCCTTAGGTCCCTTTCTATTTTGCGCGTCACATATGTCTTGTCCTCTTTAACAAGAGCTGGGATAGATGAAGAACTATACTTTATTCTCCTTAAAAACGACCAAAAGCTCGTACTTTCTCTGGAAAAGGTAGGAAACTTTGTACGTAGACATTGCTCGTAAAGAAACTTTCAACGCCTACGCACTCAAGCACATGAATTCTTGCCTACGTAGGCAGCAGGTCAGTAATGGCGTTTTTTTTAAACGACAATTTGTGAACGCATCCTCTTTGGGTTAAATCAAATGTGGTGCCAACTTTTATTCCAACTAAAATTAAGTCGTTTTAACCAGCCAAAACCTGTTAGTTCGATCAGGCTTGTCAGGGATGCCTGATCAAACTAACAATTTTTGACTGGTTAAAACGACTTAATTTTAGTTGGAATAAAAGTTGGCACCACATTTGATTTTTTTGGTAAGCATAATCCAACAAATGTGTCCACAATCAGAAGAATTATACGCAAATTTTAGCAAACCGGGACTGAATGAAATTTTAAGACAGCTGTGCGTTCTCGCCTAGTTCGTTCTGCGGAAAACATTAATGTTGCTCTTGACAGTGTGGCAAATTGGCCGTAAACCTCGACTCGTGGTCGTGCCCAACAATTGCACATCTCACGAACATAACTAAAGAAAATTTTGAATTAAGATTTATATTTACACGCTTACAAGGTTAAATTGACTCAGAAGATAAAGCCTACTGATCATTTCAAGCGACGTCAATACGCCGAATGGTTGCACGCAGAGAAAAAACATGGTACTATATGGTCACGGCAATAATAATATGTTCTCCGCAATAAAAGTATGTTCGTCGCAACCATTGTATTGCTTACTGAATTTAATTTTGAAAATAGTATGATTGCTGCAATACTAATATTGTTGAAATGTAACAATAGTATTATTGGCAAATTTAATAATGAAAATATGGTTGTAGCAAAAAATATGGTTGGTTTGACAAAATTATTGCTTTTTGGGTTTTATGTTAACGCTAATACGATAACGGCAATCATACTGAATGATTGTAATTTTTTCTCATTTAAAAATACTTTTTAGAACAATGTTATTGTTAAGGATCTAATGCAATAATAGAATTTTTTAGATGGAAATTAAAAATTTTCAAACAAACAACTTTAGCTTTGTGAAACTGAAATATTTTTAATGAAAAGGCTTACGTTTTTTTAACCTGATTTTTTCTACTGTTAAATAAATCGCTGCTTTAATTTTAAAAATTTCATAATTTAAATCTAATTATATTGTTGACAATTTAACCCAATTCTAATACATATTGGGGATCATAGTATATTTCTGTGTGATCATACTATGGTTGTGAGGATCATACTATGGTTGTATATAAAAAAATACTATGGTTGTGAGGATCATAATATGGTTGTGGAGATCATAGTATGGTTGAATGTGAATCATACTATGGTTGTGGGGATCATAGTATGGTTATGTGCGAATGATTCTATTGTTGTGAGGATCAAAGTATGGTTGTGAGGATCATAGTATGATGTAGAATCATACTATTATTGTGAGGATAATAATATTGTTTTACCAGAACCATACGCCCAAAAATAGTATTATCTTCTACGCACTTTCCCACACTTTCACCTCAGTGGACTCGTTAACAAGCAAAATTGCGAATTTGAACAAAAGAGAATCCACGGGTGAATGTTGAAAAGCCGATGCATCGACAAATAGTAACTGTTTGGTTCGGTTTATGGGCTGCTTCTTCGAAAATTAGATCGGCCAAGCAGTTACCGTGAATGGTTTGAGCCATCGCGAGATGATAATGCACTTCATGTGGCCAGAAATTAAGGAAATGCACCTGGACATTATGTGGTTGCAACTGAGTGGTGCCAATCGCCTCACAGCCAACAAAACAATGACTCTTTTGCGCGATACACACAATTGATTGACCGCCGTCAATAACCCAAGAATTATCCAAGAGCTAAAGTATGTGACAATTCGACACTTTAACGACATTTAACTTCCATTATGTCTCAGAGTCATTCGAATAAAGGTATGCCCCCAAAGTCATAGCAAGCATAATTGTCATAGATCCTAATATCAGAGCTAAGAATATTAAGAAAATTCTTTTAAAACATTTTGTTTTATTTACTATTAACAACGTGCGTTTTTGTTGGACAACTCTTTATAATATAGTGAGTATAGAAATTTTGGTTATTCTTTTATATTTTCTTTATCATTCGATACAGGGTAAATTCATTTTGTCATTTCGTTTGCAACTCTTTGATATACTGTTCAATAATTGGAGCCCATAAAGTATCTTGCCATGTTCATCTTTACAGCTGATGTAAAATTAAGGTGTGAACTTGTTATTAATTTATTCACCATCTTACAAAATTCCCATTTTAAAGCTTGCATATTTTTGCCAATTAAAATTTAATTTACTTTTATTTAGGTAAAATAATGTAAAAGATTTTTTTTTACAGCCAGCCATTGTTATCTTAATTAATGATTATTTAAATGTGTCTCTATGTCATTTATATTTTCAAATAATTCTTCTAAAGTGCATTTGTCAAAAATGTCAAATGTTAAAAGTTATATTTTAATTAAATTAAATAAGCAACCAGTGTTAAATATGATTGTAATTGACGCCAATTGGTATTTGAATTTCCTAATAGAAGATTTAACACTTAGGGGAAGTGTGAAGGTTTTATTATGCTGATTTTTTTAGGAAATCGTGAATCAATTAAAGTCTTATGGAGCGGGTAGCTAAAGAAACGAATTCCTAGAGGAATATTAGAAGTGAAATGCTGGAATTGCAAACTAAGGTGGCCGCACGATGATAAAGCCACAACTAGATTTTTAGAATACGAATAGTAATAAAGTTAAAACGTCCTTAATTTGGACTGATCGAATAAAGCCTTCACCATTTAAATGACAAAACTTATACTTATCATTCTGATCGCCTTCTTTGATCATTAGGATCGTTTTTTCCTTTTTTATTTTGTTGAGAGCCTAGGGTCCAAGGCTTCAAGCCACACTTCCTGGCATATCTTACGAATAATTCCGTATTTGGATTCGTTACAAAATTTTCTTTAACTTGAATACCCATACTTTCTGGTGGCCTTTTTTTTGACCAGTATGACCAAATTTGAGTACATTACCTTTGCCATATTTAAGTATGAATAAAATATTCTTTAATTGGAGTTCACATGCGTCAATATTCACTATTGGCCCCTAGTTTTTATCATATGAAACGTTTTGAGGCCCTGCGGTCTATGGACAATTATTGTTACAATTTTTAGCGCATATAGAGAAATTAGTGTATGGAGCGTAGAGCGATAAAAGTGTGCACGACTAAGAAGGACATCTCACAAGTTTCTCAGCGGCGACTTTCCACCTCGCAAATGCCGGCGACATCTCTCTAAAAATTAAATAGCAATTCGGAGCCGGCGTTAAACAGTAGGTCATGGTCTGTGAGTTTATGAATTGAATCGCGCACAGCCCACTGCTTTGAGAGAGGTTCACCATTCCCTCTTAATGGAATGTTGCGGGACTTCAGTAAGTTAGTAAGAGAAATTAGTGTAGTAGTTAGGCCGAAGTGTGGATGAGATGACAAAACTATTTTCCAAAATTTCACGATCCCTTCTGACAGGGCGATAACGAATTTTTGGCAAGTTTTGTGCGCTCACTTTTCAGCAGATTTTAAAACTATCAAGTGACACGGTGGGCCATTTAAAATTTTATATATTCAATCGGCTGTAAGATAAAGTACTGATATTTTTTAAAAATTTGTGGTCTTATTGGATAGGGTTTGCTTTGGCAGTTAATAATGGAACACAATATCATTCATACTCGTATAGGTCTGAACTCATTGTTTGACTTGGGTACAGGTCAATTTCCTGCAGAAACACCGGTTTAGCGAAGATAGTATTGTAGAGGTGAGTAAAATAAGGCAGTACTCGTAGTCTGGGAAGTGTAATTTTTATGAAAATTGGATTAATTTCATCCGTTCCTACAGCGTTAGACTATATAGCAAAAAACTGTTCAAGACTTCAGACTCATTTACAAAGAAGAATGGAGATATACGTACCGATCGGGGCAGTACGCAAATCAGAATAAATATTAAAGAAATTGCTGGAAGTATTGATTTTATCAAAATTTATGTTTAATGTTAAGTTTCTAATCGAACCACGGGTCACAATTGTTGTCGGATCTTCGATGAAACTTGGCAGAAGTAATTTTTTTTGAACAAAGACGGATGCAGGTAAATTTGAAGAAAATTAACTCAGATCTCTGCACATTCAGCTCAGATCAGTTAAAACACATGTTTAGTCGTTTTTAAGCCTTAAGCTATAACAGCCACATATTAACATCTAATTACATCCAATGATGATAAAATTTGGTTAAACGATCGATCAGAAACCTGCTCAGATAAAAATAAACCCTTCATTTCCGAAAGACAATAGCCGTGTTCTATTGACAACTAACTTCACACTATTATACAGGAACATGAAATGATTTGGATAGAGAAAACTATAGACCATTTGCCTTAAAACAGATTTGTTTTAAATAATTAAAATATTAAATAATTAAAAGAAAACTATAGGCAATTTGCCTTAAAACAGATTTGATTTAAATAATTAAAATGATTGGAAAAAATGCTATTAAAGAATAACCATAAGCGAGCTCGGTTACTACTCGCTTATAGTATTTCTTGAATTTTTTTTTTCTCCAAATTAAAAATTTGCAAACAATTTATGATGCAAAGAGACAATCAGTTCTTGTATACAAAGAAATTTCAAAATTTGCTTGTAAATTCTGAAGTTGTCGCCTAAGGGACCACTTACTTGTTTAATAAGCGAGTACCAATAGAACACGCCTAATAACCGATACAATAGACATATAACCGATCTTGGAACAATTTTGACCAATGGTACAAAAATCCATTTTCATTTTTTCTTTTTTTGATGTGGACAACATCTGAGCATCGAATGAGACCGATCCCATGCCCCAAAAGTGTTCCCTCCCAGATATATGCGCGTTTTATGAAAGCGAAGTCGACGATTCTAAGCGCAAATAGAAAGGGACCTAATCTTTAAAATGGCTCTCCCAACCAAAACTTTTAATCAACTTTTCACTTTTTTATTTTTTGATGTGGACAACATCTGAGCATCGAATGAGACCAATCCCACGCCCCAAAAGTGCTCCCTCCCAGAGATATGCGCGTTTTATGAAAGTGAAGTCGAAGATTCTAAGCGAAAATAGAAAGGGACCTAATCTTTAAAATGACTCTCCTGAACAAAACTGGTTTTTAGCCTAAGGTCCCTTTCTGTTTTGCGCGTCACATATAATCCCATTTTGAGTATAGTCCATACACAAATTGGCTTGGGGGCCCAAAAACTGCTTCTAGTATACCTAAAGCCAAAAATTTAAACAAACTCAAATGTGACGTTTTTGAAGGGTATAAAATCCTGTTTTCAACTGTCATTTTTGGACGTTTAGAAGATCGGGATCGGCAATGCCTGACTTAAGTTATTTATTAGTATTTTTTTAATAAAAAAAAACTAATCTCTATAAGTAGTAATTGATAACTGCAGTCTATAGCTGGGTACAATCGCTTTACTTCTGAATAGGAAAATATTTTCCACTCCTAGACAAAAGGCTTTAACCGGACTGTTGTATAATGCCGTTTTTGTACTTTTAACAGACCCGATAGAAGTTTTTTTTAAACGCGCACGCAAAAAAGTATGGTTGGGATAACAATATTCGAAGAAAATCATACTATTGTTGGGTATATGGTTGTGGTCAACAATATTTTCATCCTCACAACAATAAGATGATTCAAATACAACCATAATATGATCCTCACTACCATAATATGATCCTCACACCTATATTATGATTCACACATAGCCACTATGATCCCCACAACCATAGTATGATTCACACTCAACCATATTATGATTTCCACAACCCTATTATGAACCTCACAACCATAGTTTCTATCACATACAACCATATTATGATGCTCACATACATAATATGATTCACACTCAACCATGTTATGATCCGTGCCACCATATTATGATCACACGCAATTATACTATGATTCCCAAAATTATTTATTAAAATTGGGTTAAGTTTTCAACAATAGATTTGAATTATGAAATTTATTTAAAAATACATTAAATTCAAAGTAATAGGAGTGATTTACGAGGGTTGCTATTTATATTTTGGTTCCTGACAATACTAGTGTTCCCAGATGCAAACTAGAACTTCCATTGGAAACTTTGACATTTTTAAGCATAACTTCACTCAGAACGTTTTGTCATTTGAGGGCGAATTGTTCATCTCAGTCAAAAAATGGAACTATCCCGTGAATATTTTCGTGCGATGATTTTTTACGATTTTCGGCGTGGGTTATAGAGACAAGAGTGTTTAAATCCACTTGTTTCGACTTTTGGCGATGAAGCACTATCAAAAACCACTGTTAATTGCTGGTACCAAGAGTTCAGACTCGGACGCCGTTCGCTCCAGGATGAATTTCGCAAAGGACGTCCAACTTCGGTCACTTTGCCAGTGAACTGATTAAGCAAGACCGACATGTGACATAGTCTGAGATTGAGGCATCCTTGGGCATTAGTATGACAACCATCAATAAGATATCGCACGTTCATTTGGCTGTAACAACAATTTGTCCCCGTTGGATCCCACATAATTGCACGAATGCTCAAAAAAAGGCTCGTATGAATTGGTGCAAAGAGAAGATGAAAAAGAATAACTGCAGTTGGTCAAAGGCAGTGTAAAAAATTGTCACAGGTGAAGAATCATAGAACTATGCATATGAACCCGAAACATAACAGCAATCGACCGTAAGGGTCTTTCAAGACGACTCAAATCCAGCAAAAGTTGTTCGTCGAAGCAAATGATTGTGTTTTTTAGTATAACCGGCCATGTGCCTTTAGTAGAACGTAGGATGGCCAATTCTGAGTGGTATAAAACCAACTGTTTGCCAACAGTGCTGAAAGAAATGAGGAAGGATAATAATCGAAGACGGATTATTTTGCATAACGACAATGTGAGTTCTTACACATCAGATGAAACGATGAGCTCTATTTGACCACTCAAGATGTCGAATTGATGGGCCATCCACCGTACAGCCCTGATTTGGCACCCATTGAATTTTTCTTATTCCCTAGCATCAAGAAAAATGTGTGGTCAACGTTTTTCATCGCCCGAAGCAGCTGCTGAAGCGTTCAAAAATCATGTTTTGGAGACGTCTTTATCGGAGTGGTAAAATTGCTTCAAAAATGGGTTTGTGCACATGCAAAAGTGTACTGATCTTAAAGGAGAATATTTTAAAAAACAATAAAACCATTTCCAATGAAAAATTATTGTGTTTTTAATACCGGACCCGAAATATAAATAGCAACCCTCGTAGTTAATAGTAGAAAAAAACAATTTAACGTAAGCGTTTTTATTCAAAATATATCAGTTGAAGAAGTCCAAAGCAGCTTGTTTGAAAACTTTTAATTTCTATATTAGAAGTACTATTATTGCATTAGATCCGTTACAATAACATTTTTCTAAAAAGCATATTCAAATGAAGAACAAGTAAGTTAGTGCTATAGTCGGGCGTGGCCGACTCTATGATACCCGCACCACTATAAATGTGATTAAGTCTCCTGTTAATCGAAAGCACTCGTCGCTATTTCTATCTGTATCTATCACGCAAGCACTAAGCCTTTATACCCCATACCACTATGTGGTGAGGGTATAACAATTATAGTTGGTCCACATTTTCATACCTTGTTTTCGGACCCTGTGCCCTCCCACGGACGAGATAAATCATTTGGCTTGACATATTTAAAGTCCTGAGGCAATTCCCTGTCATTTGAGGGGTCACACTAAAATCCGGATAAACCGAAACTTTTGGACCCTCCTAATGGACCCTGGGGCCCAAACCGGTCGAATTTTTTTCTGTATTTAAAATTGTAAGATAATTTCCTTTCATTTAAGGGGTCACACTTATATTTAAAATCATGGGTCCATTTTTTTGGGTTCTGAAGGCCCCGTAGGTCCGAGAGGCGGGTCCAACTATTTTTTTTACATTTTGTGGTCAGTTCTACATCGAATGGCATATTTTTTTAATTTGTTGACCAATACACGCGACATCAACTGGATTTTGACCAAATCCGGGAGTTCCTTTGTATGGGGGGTCTATCAGAAAGTGCTCCGATTTGGACCAAATTCAATAGCGTCCGTCCTTGTCCCAATATATTACCACATGCCAAGTTTCATCAAGATCGGTGCATAAATGCGACCTGTACTTTGATTACAAGAATAGATGGGCATCTTTACATCCAGCCAGCCAGCCAGCCGACCAGCCAGCCAGCCGACCAGCCAGCCAGCCGACCAGCCAGCCAGCCGACCAGCCAGCCAGCCGACCAGCCAGCCAGCCGACCAGCCAGCCAGCCGGCCAGCCAGCCGCCCAGCCAGCCAGACAGACATGGCTAGATCGACTCAAAATGTAATTCTGAGCAACTTTCTCTCTGGTCCCGGTATTCTAACTCGATTCCTTCGATGTGTTACAAACGCAAGCACTAAGCCATTATATCCCATACCACTATGTGGTGCGGGTATAAAAATTACAGTCATACAGTATGATTGCCGTTATCATATTATTGATAACAAAAAAATTTTAAAAATAATACTTTTGTCGCACCAACCATATTTATATTATTGCTACTTATTTTTAAATTTTGCAATAATTCTATTGTTACATTTCCACAATATTAAAATTGTGGCAATCATACTATTGTCAAAATTGAATTCAATAAACAATACTCGTACTATGGTTGCGTCGAACATACTTTTGTTGCGGAGAGCGTAGTATTATTGCCATGGCCATATAGTAAAGATACTTTTTCTCTGCGTGCGTTTTTGAAAAAAAACACCAGAAGTGCCGATTATCTGAAAACCCGGTTTTTTGGACGCTATTGTCCGATCATTATATTAACGGAAGGACAATTTTAATGTTAACTAAATTCAATAGTCCGGGTACTATTTGAAGTTGTATACGGCTGTGTACTTTGTCAGTGTGTATACGATTCGCTGTTTCCTTACGTTACATCCTCTTAGATGAGTTTCTGTTGATTTTTCCCTTGTTCTAAAGAAAAACAGTAATTAAAGTTGTGTTCATTAAGACCAAGTTACAGCAAAGGGAAAACAACATAAGTTTTTTCTGTCCTGCATATTTTGTTAAGTTTTTGAAACGCAACAGCGACGACGACGAAGCGAAAAACTAAACATTTGCTTTGACCCTTTTTTGCGGTTCGGATATGCGCAAGCAGAGTCAGAGTCGCCGGGTTTTACGTGATTTTCGCCACGATGGCCTGAACCACAGTGTGCCATCACACTGGGGCCGTAACAATGCGACGGCCAACGCCCCATTGGATTAACTCCGCCGGTACCAATTCGAAGCATGACAGTTATGGGTCATGGCTTCCCTCTTGGTTAGGGGTCGAGGACTATCTAAACCTCTGCTGTTCTATGGGTCACAGCACCCGGTCGCAATGCAACTCCACATCGAACCGAAGTTCTCCCCGCGATTTGGGTTTAAACCACAGCCACCACGATACTCCCCGAAGGGCCGCACCATATAGTCAGGCCAGAACAAGTTCTGGGGGCTCCTGACTACCCGTGGTACCAGATTAAAGTCTCCGGTCAGACCTCGTAACCAAAAGGCTACTTCCAGTTTCTGTTCCATATAACATGGGACTGGTCACCCACAGCAACTTATCAACCAAAACACAAACAATACACAAACAATTAACAGTCGCCCTCACGGGCAATTCGATGGCCAGGGACTGGCACCAGCATAGACGTCACGAACAACAACAAAGGACTTTGCCTCCCTCACGGGATACAACACAGCAGAGGAGAAACGACAACAGACGATCCAACGGCGACGACAGACGATCCAACGGCGACGACAGACGATCCAACGGCGACAAGGATGCAACGGCAACAAGGATGCAACGGAGACAGCAATCCAACGACGATAGTGTGAGGCAACGACAATGCCACGCCTTATCCGCGAATGGTCACACCAGAGAAACCCCGTTAGGCTCCTGCGAGTCTTCTCCTATTGAAGGCTACACGAGCAAACTCCCCCAACCTCCTAAAAGCCCGATCATCCCCCAAGCAACGACTGAAGTCGAACCTGTCGACGGTCTGGACAATGCCCATCCCGTCCAAGTCCCTTATGTCGCTGTACAACGGACATACTAACAGGACGTGCTTCCAGTGCTCCGGACCACCACCACACCGGCAATCAGAAGTCTCAGAGAGACCCCTCCGATGAAGGAACTCATTGAGAGAGCCATGGCCAGTCAGTAAGAACCCCAGACTTAGGCCGAAGCCGAAGTCAGGGCGTCCCTTGACAAAGTCCGCGTCACGTATGAATTCATACGTCACCCGGCCCTTGTCACTTTCTGTCCATCGCTGCCTCCACCTCGAGATCACGCACTCCTCTAAGCGTGCCTTCACCTCCCGCATATCGGACACAGGCGCCGAAAGCCAATCTACATCCAGAAGTGGTAGCGCCTTCTTGGCCCTGAAAGCAATCGCTCGGCGGATTACTTCAAGGTCAAGAGGCGCTACACCCAGCAATACCTGCAACGCGTCCGTCGAAACCGTCCTGCACACTGGCATACAAGCCAGCATGGCTACTCGCTGGCACGACAAAACCTTGTTCCTGCCTGCAACAGACATAACCGTCTCGTACCATATAGGCGCGCCATATGTTGCGCAAGCAACAAATAGGCCAGCATATATAGTACGAGTGGCACGCCTGCTGAGGCCCCAGTCACTCCTAAGGATCCGCCTAACTTTGCCCACAATGACAGAAAGCTTATCTTTCACGTGAGTGAGATGAACCAGAAAGTTCATCCTCTCACTCATCATTATTCCTAGGTATTTGACCTCAGTCGCATACCTAAGACTAACGTCTCCAATGCTGCGCAAGCAGAGTCAGTTGGATTGACTCTGACTGTTGGACTAAGAAGCTGGCAAAATATGATGGAACATGCGAAGAGGGTTAGTGTGAGTGAAAGCAACGCCTTAAGCGCATATACTTCATTAACGTTTACTTTTAATTTGCCACAGACTGTTTAAGAAGCAAGTGGGCGAGTGGAAGGACGGACGGACATCAGGAAAACCACATTCAGTCAAAGTGCTTTAAAAGTGAAAGGACCACAGCGGAAGGGGTTAGCGGAAAAAGTTGGTGGTAACAATAAATTTGTATTAACAAAACAAGAAAAAAAAGTACCTAAAAGTAGAGAAATGCTTAAGAATACAATAAACAGTAGGAAAAAAGAAGACCTCATGCTACGAGAGCGATTTCGTTGTAAACACACTTTAGCGTGGTCAATGGTGGTGTCTTAATTTGCTCTGCGAGCCATAAAATTGTTGAAAAAAAACATAATAAATTTTATATGAAATGCTTAAAATCCTTTAGCAAAAGAAACATTTATTGTATGGTGTTCTTTTCCGCATGAGAAGGATCACCGTGAAAACCTTAACCCCGAAAAGAAAACCAAAAACAATGTAACCGGCTTGCGACAATTTTGGCTTAAGCCTGATTCGTTCCATTACTCCTTTCTTTAAAACCCTCAACCGATAACCTAAGACAAATACTTATCCAGGCCAAACTCTCCCCAGGTATGGTTTATCCCAATTTTCCTTGTATTTTCTTATCATCCACAACACCTGCATCATCAACTGGCCTTTATGACCTCTAAAGCCTGAAACGTTCGCCAACCTTGTGCTGTGCTCTTTCGAATGGAGATCTAACTGAAACTGACCAGAAGATTGTTTTATGTGAAATTATTATAATTTCCCATTACGCATTTTCCTAGATTGTATCACGTTTCACGGTCCATAAAAAATTATTACAGTCGTTGGTGTTTATGTTGGTATGCCGCATTTTATGATCCAACACGGGGGTCTGTATTTAAAAGGAAATGATTTTGTTGTGGTGGTTGTTGTTGTTTTCACATACAGAGTAGTTCAAAGGTCACCGCACGGAATCGAAAATAATTTGTATTTTGTATTTGAATTTGTTTATTTTCTTTAATCTGGGGGAAAATGTAGAACAGTGATATAGGCTCTACCAAAGTAAGATCAATCAGTTAAAAACCGGTCGTTTGGAAAAACTGACTTTTCGTTGCAGTTGCCAACATTCAGTAGTATTGATGGTAACATGGTTCAACATATCATATCGCACTCGTTCACAATACTGTATTAACTCAAATTTTTTTTATTTTATCTTTTTGGCAAAGAACAATGCATAACACTCATGTCTACCTAGGGTTAAAAATTCCCATAGTTCTGGCTACCCTTTCCTAATAAAATTACATGTTGTGAACTTTTTGCTGATGAAATGGTTTATTTCTGTGATTCAAGAAAATAAAATTATTTTGAGTTATTTGAAGTGAATGGCCTTAACAAATAATTGTCTTTTCGTATGAAAAGTAGTATTTTGAGTTACGTTGTTATTCTAATAATAAAAGTTTATTTTAGTCAGGTAGTATTTTGAGTTGCAACTGTTTAAATGATTCAGGCTAAGTACATTTTTTGTTTTAATTCGATATACGAGGGCGGTTCGGAAACTTCTTAGCCTAGCACAAAAAGCGCGGTATAAACAGAAAAAAGTTAAGTGTTTTGGAAACTTCCATCTCTGCTATAAACACATGTTAAATTTTGTTTCGATCTGGCAACTCCTTCATATAGAAGCAGGTGTTCACAAAAGACGCATCCGCGATTTTTTTACAATGGAAAAATTAGAAATGCGTGGTGTCATTAAATATTTACATAAAAAAGGTTTATCGGGACAAGAAATTCATAATGATATGGTGAATGTGTTAGGTGAAAGTGCTCCTTCATATGCAACAGTAAAAAATTGGGTTGCTTGATTTTTAACGTGGTCGTACAAGCATTGAAGATGAACCACGTAGTGGACGTCCAAAAACAGCACCAACAGAAATTGTAGCCAAAGTGCGTGATATGGTATTAAATGATCGAAGAATAAAAGTGCGTGAAATAGCTAATATCATGGGCATCGCAAATGATTGAGTCCATTTAATTTTGCATGAAGAACTACAGATGAAAAAGCTTTCTGCAAGATGGGTGCCGCACTTGTTAACAGTCGACCAAAAACGCATAAGAATGAACATTTCTCAAGGTTGTTTGGATCGTTTTCAGCGAAATAAAATGGATTTTAAGCGTCGTTTCATAACTGTTGATGAGACATGGATCCACCACTATACTCCAGAGACAAAAGAACAATCCAAACAATGGACTGAAGCTGGAGGAAGTGCCCCAAAGATGGCAAAAACAATTCAATCGGCTGGTAAGGTTATGGCATCGGTTTTTTGGGACTTCAAAGGTATTTTATTGATTGACTAACTGCAAAAGGGTAAAACAATAAATTCAGAGTACTATTGCAACCTTTTAGATCAATTAAATGAACAAATTCGAGAAAAACGTCCTGGCTTACAACACAAAAAAAATAATTTTTCATCAAGACAACGCACCAGCGCACAAGAGTGTTTTAACAATGGCTAAAATCAACGAATTAAAGTACGAGTTGCTTGACCGCCCACCTTATTCTCCTGATTTAGCTCCCAGTGACTTTTACCTGTTCCCAAATCTAAAAAAATTCCTTGCTGGCAAGCGTTTTACCTCAAATGAAGATGCAATTACAGTTGTAAACCAGTATTTTGAAGACCTTGAGGAAAACTATTTTTATCAAGGGATAGCATTGCTAGATAAGCGTTGGACTAAGTATATTGAAGTTTCAGGAGTTTATATTGAAAAATAAAAATATTTTTGAAAAACTAACTATTCTCTTTCATTGATAGACTAAGAACTTTCCGAACCGCCCTCGTATGAATGTTTTTATGAAATAATGCTTAACCTTTTCTTTGAGTTCTTACTGTTTTCGTGAAAAACTTATACTTGTGTTTTTTGTTGAGTTATTACTTTAAGTATTTTGATGAAATAATTTTAATGACACTTTGTAATATTATCAGTTTATTATATTGCATTTCAGCAATAAAGCATTGTGTTTTTGATCAGCTAGTATTAATTGTATTATTAAGTTTATTAAACATAATAAAGAATACTTGAAATCAAAAGGTGTTATAAATTCAATTGACAAAACGAGTTGTCCAAAGGAAGAGCACTTTTCATTACGAGGGTGGTTCGGAAAGTTCTTAGCCTATCAATGAAAGAGAATAGTTAGTTTTTCAAAAATATTTTTATTTTTCAATATAATCTCCTGAAACTTCAATACACTTAGTCCAACGTTTATCTAGCAATTCTATCCCTTGATTAAAATAGTTTTCCTCAAGGTCTTCAAAATAGTGGTTTACAACTGTAATTCCATCTTCATTTGAGGTAAAACTCTTGCCAGCAAGGAATTTTTTTTAGATTTGGGAACAGGTAAAAGTCACTGGGAGCTAAATCAGGAGAAATCAAGGTGGGTGGTCAAGCAACTCGTACTTTAATTCGTTGATTTTAGCCATTGTTAAAACACTCTTGTGCGCTGGTGCGTTGTCTTGATGAAAAATTATTTTTTTGTGTTGTAACCCAGGACGTTTTTCTCGAATTTGTACATTTAATTAATCTAAAAGGTTGCAATAGTACTCTGAATTTTTTTGTTTTACCCTTTGCAGATAGTCAATCAATAAAATACCTTTGAAGTCGCAAAAAACCGTTGCCATAACCTTACCAGCCGATTGAATTGTTTTGCCTTCTTTGGGGCACTTCCTCCAGCTTCAGTCCATTGTTTGGATTGTTCTTTTGTCTCTGGAGTATAGTGGTGGATCCGTGTCTCATCAACAGTTATGAAACGACGCTTAAAATCCATTTTATTTCGCTGAAAACGATCCAAACAAGCTTGAGAAATGTTCATTCTTATGCGTTTTTGGTCGACTGTTAACAAGTCCGGCACCCATGTTGCAGAAAGCTTTTTCATCTGTAGTTCTTCATGCAAAATTAAATGGACTCGATCATTTGAGATGCCCATGATATTAGCTATTTCACGCACTTTTATTCGTCGATCATTTAATACCATATCATGCACTTTGGCTACAATTTCTGTTGTTGTTGCTGTTTTTGGACGTCCACTCCGTGGTTCATCTTCAATGCTTGTACGACCACGTTAAAAATCAAGCAACCCAATTTTTTACTGTTGCATATGAAGGAGCACTTTCACCTAACACATTCACCATATCATTATGAATTTCTTGTCCCGATAAACCTTTTTTATGTAAATATTTAATGACACCACGCATTTCTAATTTTTCCATTGTAAAAAAATCGCGGATGCGTCTTTTGTGAACACCTGTTTCTATATGAAGGGGTTGCCAGATCGAAACAAAATATAACATGTGATCATAGCAGAGATGGAAGTTTCCAAAACACTTAACTTTTTTCTGTTTATACCGCGCTTTTTGTGCTAGGCTAAGAAGCTTCCGAACCGCCCTCGTATTACGCAATGCAAGCTCTCCAGATCCATTCAGTAATAATTCGGACAATGATTTTGATCCACGTACAGTGAATGATAGCAGTTCTTTGGAAACTTGAATAATATGAGAAAGTGATTTATAATAAAAAAAATATATACTGTGTAAGATTAATAATTCTTCAAAGATGATAAAAGAGAAGCGTTTGCCAGAAGCTTGTGGAGAAAACTGTCGCCTTCAATGTAGTGAAAAATAACATGATCATCGCGCTATGAAATATTTCATAAATATTGGAATATGATGCAGAGACAAAGAGAATTTAAAGCCAAAAATATGAAACCAATCAAGCCAAAGTACAGATACTCCTGCACTCGAGATTTACGCAGATTGAACAATGCATTTTTCTTCGAAATTAACTCAGAACAAGTAAGAGTGTGTAAGTTTTTTTAAAGCAACACTTGACATAAATGATACAGTCATGGCAACGGTCATTAAAAAGGACGAAGAAAATTTTGTAGATTTAGGCTATCGTGGAAAGCATAAGAACCATTTAACCGTGAAACCTAAAAAATAGCAGAAGACAATTTATTAACAATATTCCAATAGTCGACAGTCACTCAAACAACTCGTGAATACATTGAGAGTGGCAAAAGCCTAACAGACCTATACAAGGATTACAAAGAGTTTCGAGAATCAGCAAATTTGCCACCTGGTAAATGAAATTCTAAGTTGCGTACTTCAGTATATAAAAAAATTGGTGCTACAATTAAAAAACGCCCAGGATTTGGATTTAATTTTTTTTCTGACAATTGCTGTGGACAGCAAAAAACTCTCCATGTATTTTTATGCAGTACAAAAGCATAACTTTAGAAGTATAACACATAAATATCTAATCCAACAGGTAAAAAGGCATCTAGTCAGCAAACCAATATATACACCAGGTGAATATACTGCTCTATAAGTACTTTAATAGCAATAGCAAAACGACTGGAATGTCATATAAAGTTCACGAATTCTTTCATGGCGATTTTTATGATCTAAAGGCCTTACAGGAACTGTGGGGCCAAAATTTTGTTGTAATGAGAAGCGACAAAAAATAAATTGGCATAGTATTAAAACTCTCCGTGTAGAAAAGGACAACATCGATTCATTCTTTTACAAAACTTCAAGGACAAAGACTATTTAAGAGTTTTTGTACATAAAGATAATTTGAAGTCTATAGATTATTGGAAAAACCTCGATTAAGTTCTAAACCCATTTTCCCAAACCCAATTAATTCAGGTTATCTGCTATATATTTGGGAAAGCTGTCACTGTCGGAAAATAAAAGAAAGGATATTATGGACCTAGTCAAGAAAAACATAATCCCTAAAAAGTATTACGAATCATACTACAAAGGTTTAATAGGGAATTAATTTAATAAAATATATATGTTTTGAACTTTTAACCAGTTGTTAGCATTATTTCGCCTCAAAAAACTTTGATAACTATAATCTTGTTTCATTTCATGTTTATCAGTTTTATTAAAAAAATGTATTAAACACAGCAATAAATTTCATGTAAAAAAAACACAACTCAAAATATTTACTTCTTATGAACAAAAAAAGTTCAAGAAAATGATAGTAACTTAAAAAATCGCCTTTCTTTCTGCAGACAATAAACAAATAAAAAGGTTTTGCGGTGCCATACAATTATTCATTGGTTTTCTAAATATTGCCGAACTTTTGTTATTGAAAACTTACTTAAGCATTAAGAAAACAGTTTTTTGTCTCTCCTGAAAACTTTGAAGTTTTTGAGTTAATACAGTATTGTTGAGCGAATGCGATATGATAGTTGTTAAGACTACCGATAATTGTTTTTTTTACCGAAAGTGTTCGTTCGCTCTACAGAAAATTGCTGCGTACCCAATCAGCATTCGGTTGTAACGATGGAGTACCAGAATAGTACGTGCAACCACCAATATTCGGTTGGCCAAAAATTCGGTTGTGGCAACAAAGCGGTTCTCGGTGTGTAGTAATATTCATTCGGAGGGAGTATGCCTGCGTTAACTCCTTTTGCATGGTTTCTCTGACTCACCACAGAAAATGTATAGGGCAGAAGCAGTTTTACCATTTCTCATAGAAATCTAAGCTAAGCTCAATCTTTGTACTCGTAGTTTGGAGCACATACAAATCATATGAGTTGTCACAACCTACACCGAAGATTGGATGGTATACTAAATTTGTCATTCTGTTTGCAACAACATGAAATATTGAGCGGAGAACCTACAAAATAAGGGTGCGGCAAAAGTCGCAAAGGGATTTGAAAAATTAATAACTTTTGTAATGTAAATATTTTCCCCCGTTTTCTTTCAAGGACTTGCAAAATAAATCTGGGAGATTACTCATGGAAAGTTACAACGTTATCCAACGAGTCAAAATCATAGAATTTTATTTTGAACATCATCGATCAATAATTCAAACTCAACGAGCCTATCGTCGTAATTTTAATGTGCGGAATTCACCCTGCGAATCAATAATTCGAGGTTAGTGACGCGATTCCGGGAACAAGGCTCAGCGAGGGATCTTCCACGAAGCGGAAGATCCCGTTCTGTAATTAATGTAGGAAATATTCAACGCGTTCAGGAGAGTATTAAGGAGAATGCTGAAACATCAACTCGAGTGCGCTCTGCTCAACTGAAAATGTCTGACAGGTCTTTACGCAGAATATTAAGGATAAATTTACATCTTTTTCCATTCAAGGTGCAGTTAGTGCAACACTTAAAGCCAGGAGATCCCCAAGAACGAATAATTTATGTACTTAGCTTCCAACAACGTTTAATTTTCAAAAATTCAGCATTCAATTGGCCTATCCGTTCTCGGATTTAACAGCACCGGATTATTTCCTTTCGGGATATTTAAAAGAGAGGGTGTATAGCAATAAACCCAGAACCCTTGAACAGCTGAAGGAGAATATTCGGGCCGAAATAAGAGCTTTGCAGCCAGATACTCTAATTCGTGTCATGGAAAATGCTCTTGAAAGAGCTAAACTTTGCGCGGCTGAAAATGGTGGTCACTTACGTGACGTAATTTTTCACACATAAATTTAAAAAATCTACAGATAGTATATTTTATTATTTTGTAAGAAAAATAAATTAAAATTAAAAATTAAATAAGTTATGATTGTTTTAAACCCCTTAGTGACTTTTGCCGCACCCTGTATATAAAGCACAATATTAGCTGATGAGTCACATATTAACGACAACGTCAAACTTTTTGCTCAACTTAATTTAACATTTTTTTTGCTTTAGTCTTTAGCAAATTCAACCGTAGAGAGGTACATAATTAAGCAGCGTGTTAAGAAGCCTTTTGCGAAAATGGGCGTTCAAATTAAAATTCATTTCGAGCACATCGTGTGCAGGATTTTTCTCTCAAAGACCGCCAATACTCGAACATCCCCTTTTTAAAGCACCTATGTTGAGGCGCCATAAAGAAACACGGGTAGTATCAGTGTATTGCAAAGCATTGTAATCTTCGATTTTCGAGAGAGAGAGCTCTGTTTTTAAGCTGTTGACTGATCCCAAAATAACATCTTTTTGACAACACGATCCTTCATTTTATTACAGAGCTGGCTACGTTTTTTTTGGGTATACCAAATTCCTCAGCTATTTCGACGTGCAACTGCAGAAACCGGAACAATCTCGCCTTTATTTCGTCGCGGCGCATCTCTAGCAGTTGCCAGCATCATGTTGGTCTTGCCCTCACTTATCATCAGACGTATTTTAGACACTTTTAGTTAAATCATTCAAAGAGCTCTGGTTATATCTCGCTTTGTTCTGCGACAATGTCAATGTCGTCTTTATACGCTAGAAGGATGTGGCCCGTGGTGTTAATTATGACCGTTTTGTTAACTTCTGCGTTTTCCAGGGCAGGTCACACATTAGCCTCATTGGATTCTTTACAAAGCAATATTGCTGCATTTGGGCAAATGAGAACCCACGAGTAATTATTGAAAATCCGATGCATCCACAAAGAGTGGCTGTTTGGTGCGACTTAAAAGCTGGAGGCGTCATCGAGGCGTACGTCTTCGAAAATAAGGTCGGCCAGTAGTTACCGTGAACGGTGTTCGCTATCGCTAGATGATAACAGTTTTTTTGTGGCCATAAAATAAGGATGTAGACCTGGACAATATGTGGTACCAACGGTGCCACTTGCCACATATCTAACGAAGTAATTGCTTTTTTTTGAGCAAGATATTCAATGACAGTGTTATCTTCGTGTGATTTGACATGGGGAATATTTAAAAGCAAAAGTCTACATCAATAATCCAAGAATAATTCAAGTAGTAAAGGATTATATAATTCTGCACATTAAAGACATTGAACCTTTATTATGTCTCAGAGTCATTGAAAATATGGACCGTCGGATTTAGCTAGCATTTGGCCGTTATTTTGTTTCACAAACGACAAAAATTATCAGAATCCTTCTATCATTTATTAGGAAAATTTTCTAAAAAATATTTGTTTTGTTTACAATTAACGTCGTGCGTTTTAGTTGGAACACCCTTAATATTATTGATCGTTTAGCTCGTTTGTTTTATTTCGGTCTGTTGCTTTTACACATTGAACAGGGGTTAACCGTCGTGATCGTCGTAAAATTCAAAGACGCTCTAGTCAGATCCAACCTAGTATCGATCCTAAAATGTTGCAAGATGATGACTTATGGTCTTAAGCTGTTTGGGATTGTCAATGGGTAATATCGGTCTTGAGGGAAAAAACTTCCCTTTAAGGGATTAAAGGTCCTAGCTAAAACTAGACTATTTTTAAGTATTACGACGGCTGCTATATATATTTCTAGCCTAAAAATGAAAATGCACTATTTATCATCAAAAATGGTTTTGTTTTTTTTTCTAAGTATTCTTCAGCATGATTTATACACTTTTGCATGCGTTTAAACCAATTGTCCTATTGAGACACCTCCAAAACATGGTTTTTGAACGCTCCAACAGTATCTTTTGGCGACGAAAATCGTTGACCACGCATTTTTTTCTCGATGTGCGGGAATAAAAAGAAGTCATTGGGTGCCAGGTCAGTGCTGTACCTCGGATGGCCCATCAATCCGACTTTTAAGCCGGTCAAAAAGGCGCTGGTTTGAGCCGATGTGTGAGAGCTCTTGTTCGTTTTTCGAATTTCTCCAAAGACTTCAGTCAAACAAATTGTGGTGTACCACTCAGAATTGACAGAACAGTCACCACATGACCAGTTTCAACGAAGAATCAGGCGACCATTTGCTTCGAAGTGCTTCTTCCACGAACAACTTTCGTTGGATTTGGCTCGTCTTCGAAGACCCACACGGTCGAAAGCTGTTTTGTTTCGGGCTCATACGCATAGATCCATGATTCGTCACCTGTGACGATCTTATAAAAATCTCTTGAAGCACCGCGATCGTATTATTTCAAATTTTCTTTGCACCAATCGACACGAGCCTTTTTTTGAGCGATTTTCAAACTGTGCGGGATCTAACGAGAACAAACCTTTTTTACGGCCATGCAATATCGAATGTATACTAGTGGAAGAAATGTCCAGAATGTCTCTATCTTACGGTTTGTCACATGACAATCTTGCATAATCAGTTCACGCACGGCATCAATGTTCTCTGACACATCGGCCGTTTTTGGACAACCTTCACGACCTTCGTCTTTGAACGAGCGTCGGCCACGATTGATCTTATTAAACCAGTTTTTCACAGTTATATAGGATGGTGATTCATCGGCATAGAAAGAGTTAAGTTCATTGATAATCCACGTCGAAAGTTGTGAAAAATTATCGCACGAAAATGTTCACGAGTTAATTTATTTTGCCAAATTGATTTGTTCAAGTCACTGTAAACAACAAAAATGATGGTCGTACGTCAAAACGTTTTGAGTACGTTTATGCTAAAAAATATCAAACTTTCTAATGGAAATGTCAGATGGAGCCAGGCAACACTTAGTGTTGCCTAGGGCAGAATTATTTATAGCAACCCTTATTAAAGAAGGCATACCCCAAATTAAATAAGTAAAGTCATCATAATACCTGCACAGGGATCTTTTAAGGCGGATTCGAAATCACTGCAAATGGGGGAATCTTTTTGTAAGCGACGGAATTTCACATTGGTTGCGTAGGGATTGTTGAATAGTACGCGACGACCTGATTGACTTTTACTTGACAAAATGCAGTACCCCTAATTAAATAAAGTAAAGTCATCTTAATACCTGCACAGGAATCTTCTTTTACGGCGGATTCGAAATCACTGCAAATGGGGGAATCTTTTTGTAAGCGGCGGAATTTCACATTGGTTGCGTAGGGATTGTTGAATAGTACGCAACGACCTGATTGACTTTTACTTGACAAAATGCAGTACCCAGAGGCTTCCTAAAGCACCTAAGGTATTGCCTTGAAAGCTATTTCCTAATTCTTTCTAGGGTAGTGAGCACTCTTCATAAATTCTATGAAACAATGATTTATTCGTTGGCTTTTTAAGTCATGTTAAAAAAATGAAACCAGCAATAAGTGATGAAAACTTTTAGCTGACCCCATGTAAAGTATTTGACAACTCAGATTGAAGCTTTGATTGAAACTCTCATAACTTTTCGCTTAACTTATGCATATTGCTTAAATTACGCTTCTTCTTTTACACATGTAAGACTTCATTAATATTTCTAAGGTTCTGGCATGCGTTAGAAAAATGAGTGGTTTCGGATATTGCTGGTAGATTAACTAAACGACGAACAAATTTAAAATAAAGCCGCACCGCAATAAAGCAAACCTGTTAAAATTGGGCCATACTAGTTTGAATTTTTACCGCAGGTTCTCAGGCAAGTAGGAACCATTATAAAATCTTCCACCGTACCGAAGCGACTATTTTTCATATATAAAAAGAACCTTTCCGACTGTAGACTTTCTAACTTTTATAACTATATTTATTTTACTAGTAAGCAATAATTTCCCCTTCATAGGATAATTGCACCGAAATAACAAATTGCTTTCTAGTTTCCGTGGCTAAATTCCGGTTTTAATCCAAAGTATTCATGCACCCCCTCGAGTGTTCAAATTCGTCCCTTGCACAGGTGTCATTTGACCAAACGATTTCATTACAGCACCGCCCATACTGATGCCAAGGACTAGTGCATTCAATGCCGAATGAATTAAAAATCTTCATAAAAATTAAAGAAAACAAAGATATAGAGGAAGAGAAAGAGAGAGTAATTTAATTTCTTTGTAGCCTCATCTCAAACAACCTGAACTGAAACTATTTTAAAACCAACGTCTTTAATTAAACACAAACACTAGCATATATAAATCCCCCCAAGGAGCGAGTGAAAATACAGAAGAGCGTTCCTTAAGAAGACACTGTGAAGGAAGCAGGAAAAAGATAGTGGGCCAGCTGGTTGCGAACGTGCAGGTGGAATTAATATGTAGCAGGAGATACGAGGGTCGTAGGATTGAGTTTGGGTAAAAATAGAGTTGTTGTTCTAACAACAACATATTTTTTTCTATGAGGACGTCTATAGCGGATCTCCTTCAATATCCTGATGAAGGAAACGCCACATTTGAATAAGATAAAGACCTGGAGGTATCCTGAGTGGACTTCGTAGGACAATTAAAGAGATGCATCACGTCATATTGTCCTTATGGCAGGCGGGATAAACGTCCCGAACGTTAGAAATAATTAGGGCCCAAATAAGGCGCCTGCACCATCCAAAGCCATCAGCTCGGCCAGAAACACACTCGCCAGTCAAGGAAGCGTCTTCTCCTCTGGTGAAATCTCCGGGGGATGTTACCCTAGCACTACATTCTAATGACTCTCTCTTATACCGCTGGATCTCTCTGTCTCTCTCTCTCGAGATCACGAAGATCGTGCCTGATCTGCAGCGGCGGTGGCATTCTTTCAATGAGATGGTGGTTGCACGCAGAGAAAATATATGGTTACTATATGGTCACAGCAACAATAGTATGTTCTCTGCAGTAAAAGTATGGTCGTCGCAACCATAGTATGGTTTTTTGAATTTCATTTTGACAATAGTATAATTGCGGCAATATAAATATTGTTGAAATTTAACAAAAGTATTGTTGCCAAATTTAAAAATGAAAATATGGTTGTAGCAACAATATAAATATGGTTGGTGGGACAAAAGTATTGTTTTCATGGGGTTTAAGTTAACAATAACATAATTACGGCAATTATACCGGCAAAACCTTAATTTTTTATTTAATTTGACAATGATATTTTTACGATTCTTACGCAATAATATTAAAAAATTATATTAAAAAAAACTACGGATTAGTATAACTAAAATATTATAAATAAATGATTTTTTTTACTGTTAAATAAATCACTCCTATTGTTACATAACTTACTAAATAAAATTCTTTATTGTTGAATAACAACGTATTCCAGTCTTTACAAACAATTTTGGGGATCGTAGTATGGTTGTGCTTAAGTCATACTATGGTTGTGAGGATCATACTATGGTTGTAAGTTAAACAAATTTTGGTTATGAGGATCATAATATGGTTGTGGAGATCATCGTATGATTGAATGTGAATAACAATATGGTTGTGGGGATCATAGTATGGTTATGTGTGAATGATTATATTGTTGTGAGGACATTAATATTGTTATGGGGATCATAGTATGGTTGTGTGTCAACCATACTATTGTTGTGATGATCATAACATTGTTGTGCCACAACCATATAACCAACAATAGTATGGTGCTCTGCGTATATTGTTACCCCAACCATACTTTTTTTCTGCGTGTGGGATGACAACAGCGAAGAGAACCAATCAAGTATTGCTTAGACAACAAGAAGTTGTGTCTACGCGCAGTAAGGCTCTTCGTCTCCTCAAGTAGATGGTCCTCAGAAGACATTAGGAGATACCCTGTTGATATTCTCAGGGCGGCAATCTGCCAAGTCTGAATGTTCTTCCACCGAGTCGTACTTATGCTCGCCTACTACTTTACATCACTGCTGCGTAGTTCATTACACACCGAACTATCCCTTCGTAAGAGGTCAACAAGGTTTCTTTTCGGCTTCTAAATACTTTCGGCTCTTGACCGTGTTACTACTTTTAAGTTTATCGCAGAATGTGCAGAGGATCGAAAAATGATGTCCAATATCCCCCCAAGTATTTTCAGGGGTAGTTGGTAGTCGGAAAGTTGACGTCATCGACATTCAAATTGAGTGACAATCGCACCTCTGCGGTTCATGCAGTAAACAGTGTGGCTGATGACTTAGAGAGAAATATTTTCATATTCATCGCAGTGAAGAAGTCTGGAAAGTCACTAAGGTAACAGTTCATTTTCTCGCATATCTAATCAACTGTAGATCCTGACACCAGACTTGTGCAGTCATCGGCGTATGACACAATTTCAAGGCCGTCTGGTGGTGCAGGAGAGGTTTAACAGTGCCGAAGATATTACTCCACCCTGGGGAACTCCCTGATCAACTCTAATGTAAAGTTCTCCGCTTCCAGTGAAATTCTTTGCCGCTAACATCCAGTTAAAGATTAACAATATTTATGGGTCCTAACAAAACTTTTAGGAAATGGGCTCAAGAATAATTGTATTTTTGTTGGCAATCCAAATATTTAAGAAAAATTTTAAATTTTCGTTTTTTTTTTTTGCAAAACATAAATCAACTGTGCTTATCGCAAAAATGTCCTGATATTCAAAAATTACCTGAAGTTTAAATTGCGGAACTACACTGAAATGCACTATTCTTTGGCGAATTCAAATTTATCATAGAAACCTCGTTCATACTTATGAGCGTAATGAACGCTTTCCTTGACGTAAAACGAAAAGCAACAGAGGAAGAAAAAGTAAAACACAGGGAAAATAAATTGTCGCTTTAAAATTAATTTGAATAATTAATCTAAAGCAAATGTTAGTCCTTCACTCATCCAGCCAACCAGGTAGCCAGACAGCTTGAACCACTGCCACTATAGCTACAATTGGCCACCAAAGTCCCTTCCCCCGTAGACTTATACTTCCTCGTCGCCATAGTCTAAGTATATGTGACGCTGCATGTAAATTTCAAGCAGAGTGTATGTATTAGGAAAAAGAAAATGTATAAAAAAGGATCACATTGAGTCGAGTAATGGAAGATGAAGTAGAGTAGCAAACGAACGAAAACAGCAACCAAAACAACGCCACACACAAAAAGATAATGAATTGAAGCTCTTATAAGACTTGAAAAGACTTTGTAATTATATTAGTAACACTACAACAAAAGCAGCAACGACCCGACAAGAAAGTGGGAGGTGCCACAGTAGCTATCGTCACAATTGGAACAGACGGTGGGGTGGTCTGATCAGAGTGATGGAAGGGATGCCTGACAATGGCAATGACAATGGCAGCAAGCAGCGGGGGCAAACAAACAGAACAACAAGTAGCAGGAAATTAAAAATCCTAGACAACAACAAAGACTGGCTTTGTAATTACTTCAGGGAAGCAGGGAAGGACAACATCCACACACACACAAACAAAATTGTTGTCCACCGATCCTGACCAAATTTTCAAACCGCTGTCATTTCGTCACCTTGCATTTTCAGACATAGTCGTAGATGGACATATTTTGATAAAATGAGCCAAGGAATACCATGGTGAAATTTGTGTAGTCGTGAATAAATCTCCCATATACCTTCACTCATATATGGATTTTACATTTTCGGCCGTCCCCTCCTCCATTGCATGAAGCGTACCGCTTTTAATGAAATCTCGTAAAGGGTCGTTTGAGTATAATACACAATGTCCTAGAACAGGGCTTGGCATCTACTTTTTTCTTATGCGCATTCAAATATAAAATAAGCATTATGCAGAAAACAAAATTCCAGCGAAATTCATGCCAAAGCGTTAATTGGGTTTCAATCTGCGCACGGTTAGTACTCGTATAGTTCGTTTAGAAGGAACAAAAGGGGCGTGGCTAGGGCGTCAGCTAGTCTAATTTATATTCGATTTGCTAATTACTTATTTTCAGTAAAACCGTATGAATAGTATTTAAATGGTTATGCCAATACCAAAAGTGGGCGGAATGGTGCATTTGCATTGAAGGTACCGAAATGAGGCGTATCATCATCCACTATTTTTGGACACGTATATAAAACTGTTATAAAAGTATAATTGATTTAGGTACATTTTATGCACTGGTTGACAAGTAACGAGGATTCTAACCTGAAACAGTGCTATTTGTGTGGGAGATACCAAAAGGGGCGTGGCTATGAATCAAATTATTTGTTATCAACATAACATTATAATTGATGTGTTGATTTTGAGTACCATAAAATATATTTCACAAATAAAGTAAGTGGAATATTAAATTTGTATAGGGGGTTGACACTCCCCAAAATGGGGTGTCAAACCTTTTTTGATATGTAAGTATAAAGCCGTTATAAATATACTACTGTGTTCAAAATAAAGACGAATTTCAGAGAAAATTTATGTATGCTCAAACCTCACTGAAAGAAATCGTTTATATGCGAGCTACCACAACAGGCGTGGCTATTTATCCATTTATTTGTCACTGATTTAACCTTATGACCCTGATCTTAAATATCGATTTTGGGTAAGATCGTATGATTAGGCTTAAAGATATTTTTAAAATACCAGAAATAGGCGTAATGGTACCTTTGAGTGGGAGACACTAGAAAGGATGTGACTGTATGGCCGATTTTTAATCTCATAGGCAGTTTAGAAATATTATTACGAGCAAAATTTAAAAACGATTGCTAGCTCATTAAGTCATCGGATATGGCTCAGATGACAAACGGGTTTGGTCTTATCATATGTAGCGCCTAAAAATCTGTTTTCAATGCGTAAGAGTTTTAGTATGGACCAAGTAGGGCGAGGGTATATAAAAAATATAAATCATAAAACAGTTTATTTTGAAATTAATTTCTGTTAGTATTGTTTTTTTGGTTTCACATTTTTAAGGCATTCTAGAAGACCAATTTTAGCATTATAGAGCGTCTGCTACAAACAACGGAGCGTGGAAGGCCTAATTTTGCAGTTGAGAAATGTACTTGACCCTCGAAAAGCTTTTCAAGAATCCCTTGATGATTTTGCTAGCATAAGTATAAGCTGCTCCCTACTATAATTAACATTATTTGTTTGATAATCGTTCAAGATAATTAAATTAATTGTATGGCATAAATGACAGAAGGTGATAATAACACTTTTATTCGCCTGAATGAATATTGTCGATATAAAAAAGGCTTTTCCCCACAGAAAAGCTACCGCTCTCTGGATGTCATAGCTAGGTTGTTTTAGGCTACGACGACTTTCAGAGCTTCCTTTGAAAACCATTAAAAAATGCTAAAGTCGGTCGTGGCAGACTAAAGTCTATCCTGCAATTCTTGTTGTTCAGAAAATCCAACTGAAAATAGTTTTTTAGACTAATATCACATTTGAATTTGTAAGAAAATGCCATTGTTTTTGGTAAAATAGCGTCCATGTTTGGCACGAGGAATTTACTTGTGCCAAATTTCATCAAAATTGGATATAATATGTGACTACTAGAGCTGAAGACCATGTAAAAGGATAAACTAATATGTAGGACCTATAGGATAATCCATCTAGAGGTACTTATATTTTTTCAGAACAAAAAAATATAATAATTCAAATCATTTATTGGTAATTTGAAAGGACATTTTATGGCTTTTACTTTTTGAATTTAATTTCCTTCAAATGGTGGCCGCAACTACGCATCAGGGTTTCCATTCTAAAGGATCAATTTTGGTTGACTTGTTCGAGCATTTCGACAAGTATGTCTTTAATAAAACGCGTAATGTTTGCTTCTAATCGTGAATAGTAGCTGGTTTGTCAGCATAGACTTTGGACTTTACGTGACCCCAAAGAAAAATGTATAAAGGTGTGATATCACTCGATCTAGACAGACAACTCACCTGTCCAAAACGTGAAATTAGCATTGTATGAGCAGCCGTATGGCAAGTTGCACCGTCCTGCTGAAACAAAATGTCATTAAGATTACGGGCTTCAATTGCAGGTACCAAAAACTTCGGTTACATGGCGCGATAGCGAACGCAATTCACGGTAGCATTCCGGCCATTATCATTATTGACAAAATATGGATCGACGATTCCACCACTCCATAAACCGCTCTGGGTATAATGGCACCTCTTGAACCTCTTTTCGTTGCTCTTTGGTTCAAATGCGGCAATTTTGTTTATTGACTTTGCCGTTGAGCCAGAAATGCGCCTCATCACTGAACAAAATTTTGCTCGAAAACAGCAGATCTTCCCGTTTGTCACCGAATGCTCAATTCCATAATACAGTTGCCAACATTTGAAGGTAATTATTTTCAAAAAATAAATGACATAAAATGTCCTTTCAAATTACCAATAAAGATTTTACTCTTGATTTGAGTTTTTATATTTTTGTTTTGTTCTGAAAAAATACTTTTAGATGGATCACCCTATATAACTAAACCTGAACCGATTTTATCCAATTACAATAGCGTCCGTCCTTGATTAAAAAAATTAACTTGTGGCTTCTAGAGTTAAAAAATTGCATGACCATACACTGGGGGTTTTAACGTAATCTGAACCGATTATCTTCAGTTTCTAAGACGTCTTCCTGGGCCCAAAAAAACTTGCTCGTGCTAAATTTAATCAAGATTGGATGTAATTTGTGTCTTCTAAAGCTAAAACCATAAAAATTGGATGAACTTATTTGTGGGAGCTATATGTAAATCGGAACCGATTTTCTTTAACTTCAGCAACGTCAGTCTGTCCGGAGATATATCTTTAGCTGCACCGATTTTTTTTAATTTCTATAATGTCATTCCTTAGCCCAAAAACTTAATTGCTCAAAATTGGATACAATATGTGTTACATATGTGGATGCTATATCTAGATTTGAACCGGTATTTTCAATTTTAATAGCATCATTCTTTAATCCAAGAACTAACTTTTGCTAAATTTCATAAAAATCCAACAACAATTGCTATCAATTTAAGATGGACGGACAATTAGACATGGATAAATAAAATTAGCAGGTAATTATACGACGATCGCTATACCTAAAGGTGGGTTAAGCTAAATATTTTTTATAGTTACAAATATTTGTCATGAAGCTAAATTATAATACCTTGTAATCCATTTCGTGATTTCAGATAAACGATTTACGCTGTGTACAGAAGGTTTTAAAAGCTTACAATATTTTCTGTAAAATGTACAAAAAATTTCTTACAACCGTCTGAACTTACAATTTTTACTTGCAACGTTTTCGAAAAAGCATTGTCAGTATATTGTCAGACAATTATCTTGTCAGGTATCTGACAACCCTGTGAACACACTAAAAACTAATTTAAGATAATTGTCATATACTTTTTATAGTCTAATTTGCGAAGTTTCTGTATCTGACAATGCCGCCACTGTCAGATACATAGAACTATAGCCGGCGTTTATTTCTTTTAATTTGTAGTGATGAAATATTATTTTTTCTTTCAGGATTCAGGCATATTGGTTTGCGCCAGAACCGGAAAAGTGGAGTCACTAAACTAATATCGTGTGGAGTCCATTCGCAAAAAAATTACCTACGTTTCCGGCTCATCATAAAAATTCGCTTGACGGTGGAGTAACATCCAATGTCTCATGCAATCTTTAGAGATTTTTTTATGCCATTTTATTTTAATCGTCGCTAATTTTTAATACATATGCCGAAAAAACATTAAAATTGCATTTTTTTCCGGGACAACTAGTGTTTACACTTTTCCAATTTGTTTTAAACCGACACAATCAACACACACAGCTGAATATTTTAGTTAAGTGCTCTGAGAGTTATGACAATGTCTGCCAAAGCATTTGACAGTTGTTGTCCTACAACAATCTCACAACCCCGAGAAATGACAATTTTTGTTAGATAAATTTATCGCCTGATAATTGTCTGGCAATGAAATTGTCAGGTTTTCTTGCATTCGTCTGAACGGACAATTCTCTTTTTGCTATAAAATTTTTTTATTGGCAGCACATTTCCAGATCTGACAACATTGTAATATCTGACAACAGTCTGTACATAGATTTAGCAAGAAAAGTGTTACAAATTTGCGATTCTGGGAAGTATTACAACTTCGATGAAGTACGAGTATGCAGCCACTTTGATGCTACTTCATTGGGATGTATAAGGATACGAACTATCGCTTAGTTTACGAACATGTCTGAAATGACACTTTCTTGTAGAGTGTCACGAGTGGCCTTCTTCCTTACTGACCTGTTGCCCAAGTTTTGGTTAGTAACTCTGCAACCTCTGAGGTCTAGGGGTGGAAGTCATACTGCCTTCCACCCCTAGACCTCAGAGGATTCGGGATATACTGATATCAAAATAATTTTCAAAAGTGAGCTTTTATAATGATATGGCTTATCGCTCCATGCTGGTCTATTTTCACTAAGCATTTTTTGAAAAAAATTCTTTTTAAAGATTTTTGAAAATTTATCAATTTAAGGAGGAGCCTTACTTTTTTTAGTTTTGCAGTCCGCCGAACATCAGGATGAGGTTAATCAAAATAAACGCTTTTCGTTTTCATTAATTATCCAAACGACAGACAACTCAATGAAATGTCGGCTATTGCGTTTGCCCAATTAATTAGGCGAAATTACCTTTTTGATTAATAAAAAGCTTTAAGTCATGCATCAAGACGAACATAAATGCAAATACAAAACGAATGCGAAATGAGAAAAGAACATAACATGTTGCTACAGTCACTGCTGTTAACACATCAAACACCAGTCCGGCCAACTGGCATCAGATCGGACTGACAGTTCAACGTTTGCACTTCCAACTAATTTAAGGCTTTCACAAATGCTGTTTATACAAGAGAAAATGAAAAAACACACATACTTTTTGTTAAGATATGTGTCGACAATGGGAAAAAAACCACAAGAGATCCTTGTACAAAGCAAATATTTCGAGCCAGTTTGAGTGTGACTGAGAGCTGCAATAAATCTCTGTAACCACATTAACTTGGCCCACACATGGACGGACAACAACATGTCCAGAGCATCTAAAATGTGGCAGCAAAAAAGGAAATGGAAAATTTATCATTGTGTTATTTTCTTTCCACACTTCTATGTTATCATTTCCTTTGCTTCTAGTAATTGTATTGATTCCTTTAATTATCACTTCAACTTCACCGCCTTGGCTGGCCTTTAGAGGCTGTTTATAGGCATTGGTTTTCACAAAAATTTGAAAAGCATGAAGTCCTTGGAAATTAAGAACGATTTGAAAAATCGTTAAAACGTAAAGTAGAGCAGGCCGACAACATTCCTTAAATTAACACCTCAACCTTACCGCGGAGGAGAGACGAATAAGGCTGGCCTTACGGGCTGTCAATAGGAATTAGTTTTTATAAAAAAAAATTAAAACATAGTATCCTAGCATATTAAGAACGTTCAAATAATGCAAAATCGAAAAAAAGATGATATTCTATACCACTCTGGCATGCAGAAGGCTGTGGCTCAAAAATAAATCTTTAACAAAGCATTAATCATGTCAAAATTTTTTTTGGGTATTTCTATTGACATCAAAATCGGCTGGACTATAAGTCAGTTCGAACCATTGTATGGACGGTATACGAAAATAACGACTCGAGCTGATATATTTCAATTTCACTAGAGTTGTTTGCTGCTAAATCGAAACCCACCGTGTATAATTTTAGAACGGTAGAACCTTTAATCAAGACCGCAATTTGCATGGTTCCTGGTTAAAGTGTGCTAAGCCCAACTTAATCGACTTTAGGCTTTTCCAAACTGTTTCCTTTTTTGGTTCGGTACGCTTGAGTCAGGGCGATATCAGTGATCTGAGAACAATATATAAGGATTCAAGAAGTTGGAAGTTGGTCTATGCATAGATATAGAACAAAAGGCCCTTTGTAGGTTTGCTATGTAGCGTTTATTGTCCTGGCGGTATTCAATAATCGTTTTTTGTGCGATCCTAGCTAAAGAATATAAATAAGGAGAGGTTCTAAAAAATTATAAATTACCCAAATATTGGCCTTATATAGGACGAGATCAACTGGTTAAAATGTGCTAAGCCCAACTTAATCGACTTTAGGCTTTTCCAAACTGTTTCCTTTTTTGGTTCGGTCGGCTTGAGTCAGGGCGATATCAGTGATCTGAGAACAATATATAAGGATTCTAGAAGTTGGAAGATGGTCTATGCTCAGATATAGAACAAAAAGGACTTTGTAGGTTTGCTATGTAGCGTTTATTGTCCTGGCGGTATTCAATACTCGCTTTTTGTGGGATCCAACTCAAGAATATAAATAAGGAAAGGTTCTATAAAAATTATAAATTACCCAAATATTGGCCTTATATAGGACGAGATCAACTGGTTAAAATGTGCTAAGCCCAACTTAATCGACATTAGGCTTTCCCAAACTGTTTCCTTTTTTGGTTCGGTCGGCTTGCGTCAGGGCGACATCAGTGATCTGAGAACAATATATAATGATTCTAGAAGTTGGAAGTTGGTCTATGCATAGATATAGAACAAAAGGCCCTTTGTAGGTTTGCTATGAAGCGTTTGTTGTCCTGGCGGTATTCAATAATCGCTTTTTGTGCGATCCTAGCTAAAGAATATAAATAAGGAAAGGTTCTATAAAAATTATAAATTGCCCACATATTGGCCTTACTTATATAAAGGACGAGATCAACTAGATTCCTTATATATCGTCCTAACTTATGAAAAACTGACTAGGCGCGCTGGTGCCTGAAATTGATGCTAGTCGGGTGGGCCAAATTTTATCCGAAATATCGACAGAGAGCTTTTCTTGGTGAGACTTGGAAAAACCGGAGTATCCTCGACAGAGTTGCCGCTATGGGCTTTCTCCTCCAAATTTAGTAGGACAGATTTTTAGTTTTGAGATTAGGTAGATCCAATTTGATTTTGGTAGGTTTTGGATGTAATTGTCAATTTGTTATTACTATTACTACTTGAAAAAATAATTTAATATATTGAACAATTAAAAATTATGTGATCTATTTCGAAAGTTAATCACACCAATGATTTTCGCTGAAACTGTTTTAGAAGAACTCGAGAGCTTATACGAAAATATTGAGAGAGAAGAAAGTATAAAAAATAATCCTGAACTGATATATGCATATATTAATGCAAAATGAATAAAATTCAATCGAACCATTGGGACATTCTGACTTAATGACGACGCCATTCTGGCTACATTGGCAGAATATAAACCCAGCACATCAACAGGAGGAGCAAAAGGAAGACCACTAAATTATAATGGGGTACTCAATTTTCACAAGAAACAAAGCATTTATCGGAAGGACAGTCCATTAAATGATACAAAGGATAATGAAAAAGTTAGGTCGCAGATTACCAAATCTGACGCTTATTCAAGCCCACTGCTACTGAAAGCATTTCCAAACATTTTGACGCACATATTGAAACGTATGGTACCACAGAAGCCTTGGCCTTATTTATGGGCTGACGACGTTGCCATCTGACATTTCCATTGGAAAGTTTGACATTTTTTAGCATAAACATACTCAGAAGGTTTTGACGTACGACCATTTTCTGTGTTGTTGACAGTGACTTGAAAAAATCAATTTGGCAAAAAAATGGAATTAACTCGTGAACATTTATTTGCCATCATTTTTTACAACTTTCGACGTGGGTTATGACGAGAAGAGTGCATCGATGAACTTAAATCTTTGTATGGCGATGAAGCACCATCCTATAGCACTGCAAAACTGGTTTAATGAATTCAATCGTGGCCGACGCTCGCTCAAAGACGAAGGTCGTCCAAAAACGGCTGTTGTGTCAGAGAACATTGATGCCGTGCGTGAACTGATAATGCAAGATCGTCATGTGGCATACCGTGAGATAGAGACATTCTTGAGCATTTCTTCCACTAACATAATTCGTTATTGCATGAAGACCTGGCCGTAAAAAAGGTTTGTTCTCGTTGGATCCCTCACAATTTGACAATCGCTCAAAAAAAGGCTCGTGTCGATTGGTGCAAAGACATTTTGAAAAAATACGATCGCGGTGCTTCAAAAGACGTTTATAAGATCGTCACAGGTAACGAATCATGGATCTATGCGTATGATCCCGAAACAAAACAGCAATCGATCGTGTGGGTCTTCGAAGACAAGGCAAATCCAACGAAAGTTGTTCGTTGAAGAAAATGGTCGCCTGTTTCTTCGGCAAAACTGGTAATGTGGAGACTGTTCCGCTTGAGCAATGGAGGAGGTCAATTTTGAGTGGTACACCACAATTTGTTTGCCTGAAGTCTTCGGAGAAATTTGAAAAACGAACAAGAGAAGACGAATCATTGTGCACCATGACAATGCGAGCTCTCACACATCGACCCAAACGGCGTCTTTTTAACCGGCCAAAACGTCGTATTAAGAAAATTAGATAAAATGACCCAATGACTGCTTTTTATTCAAGCACAACAAAAAAAAATGCGTGGTCAACGATTTTCGTCGCCCGAAGATGCTGCAGAAGCGTTCAAAAACTCTCAATCGGAGTGGAAAAAGTGCTTCGACAATTGGTTTGAGCTAATGAAAAAGTTTACAAGTCATAGTGGAGAATACTTTGAAAAACAATAAAACCAAAAAAGGATGATGATAAATATTCGCCTTTTTTATTATTAGGCCAAAAATATATATAGCAGCCCTCTACAGGGTTTTCTATTAAGGACATTACAATTTTATGTATACACAGAATATTTAAGATATGGAATTCCAAATTATTCCAGGTGTAGTGCAAATGTTACATTTTAAGAATCTCCATTGACGGTAACATGACGATTGTTTTCATCGGCGAACAAATACGGCCCAAACACACCTCCGGCATGAAAACCACACCGCAAAGAATTTTTGTGCGGATCCAATTGTGTCTTTTGAAGCGCATGTGAGTTTGTTGATGTCCAATAACGAATATTTTGTTAATTGACATTTTGGAGTAAGCACTCTTAAAGTTGCGACCACTGACCCTTTACTTAAAGAGCTTTATATATCTCATACAAATGGAGAACCAACAAATCGGAGAAATTACTGTAGAGAAATTTAATAAGGTAAACTCTAACACTATGTAGACTTTCCTTACTCGTTATTCTTAAGATTTGCCGAAATGAGTAGCTTGAAATCATGGTTCATAGGAAACCAAAAATATTTTTTTAGATTGTAACAATCGAATAAAAGCTCTATAAATCTGATAATTATATTTGTCATTTTAATGGCGAATCCGCAGTGAAGAATATTTAGATTCGGACTGGCCGAACCTTTCGACTGTTTTATTTGTTTTATTATTTTTAACAATTCGCGTAGTGAATTAAGCTATCGTTTGAATCATAGAAAAAAAGATGTTTTCTGCTTTTAGGACACCACAAAAGTCGAATTTTTAGTCATTGAAAGAAAGGAAATTAAGTGAAGGAAACGCCAATAGGAGATGGAATATTTGTTGGTTTTAAATTACATAATATCAGGCTGTTGTTAAAAGCAACTCTAGTTTCTTGCGCAAACCACCCAGCTGCCGAAATGTCAAGGGCTTTACTAAAGATAACCGAAACGTAAAACTGTCCTTTCATTGACGCAGGTGCCCTTTTCTTGGCTAACAGCAGTACATCCCAACGCCAGCTAATAGATCTAATATGAATACATCCTTTTCTAAGGAGGGATGTCAGGAAGCCTGTACGAGGCCGGATGCAATGATGATCTTCTTTATGAAAATGTGTTGCTAAACACGTTCCTAGGTCCTTTTACTTTTGCAGAGAAGTCCTACAAATGATGCAAAATTTTCCGTTTTGCAACTCCTAGTATAATATGTGTTCATTTAAAATGGAAGTTGTATTTAAAGAGTGGGCCCTTTAATTGCCTATAGAGCCATATATAGCATACCAAGCACCCCTCTTTTCGCTACTGGGTTTGGTAATTCAAGACCATGTCAGCTGTAATCGTTGAAGCTGTCGCTGTTGCTCTGCTGCGGCTGTTGTTCGTTCCAATTTTCATTTGTTTAAGGTCATTTCAGTCAGTCGGTGATTTCGGTGATTTTTGGTGAATATTTAATTGGTATTTATCGCACATGTAACGCAGACAAACGACTTTTTGCGCAACGAGCTTGATTTCTTTTTTTCCGTCTTTGTCTTTTTTGACAGATCTCTGAGCAAATGCCGACGACATTTCGGGGAATGTTGTAAAGAATAAATTGATTTTTTGCATGGCATATATATTTGGTTTCGTGAATTTTGTAAGTGAATACAACGACACTCTGAATTAAATTTATGCAAAAATTATTGTAATGGTTTTCTTTTGAAGACATTTTCTCTTAAGGCTTGCGTATGACAAGATTTCTCTGAGGTTGCTTCTGAAGGAGGGAAAGTGGAAGTCAGTGGCGTGGTGATTGTTACTCGTGTTGAATTATAAATTGAAAGTACTTACATTCATGTATATGATAAGTCTAACAATATTTGAGAATTGTACTTTATACAAATAATGGTTTTGGCAATTTAAATACGTACAGTGGTTCAAAATTATTAGGTGCATGATGGTGATTAAATCGTGTAGCTTTATTTTGAAATCAATTTTCTATGGTAGGGTCAAGACCTTAGTTGCTGTTGCAGGAAAGTAAATGCAAAAGACAAAACAAATATTGAAACTCCGAGTGAAATCTCTTTTATCGAATATAAAAATGTTGCAATTAAGAAAACATTAGTTACAAAAAAAAACTAGTAAAAAAAACTAAAAACGGGTGTGGTGGACTATGAGTACATCAATAAATATATTTAAAAATATTTGGTCCAAAAACATTCAGTACTTTTTATTTTACAGCATAAAACATGTGCAACAGTATTGATGTCCCTACTAAGTATATTACTTATATACCCCGTAATCCTGGATGTTCAGAAAAGCCAAATAAAAATATGTCTACGGACCCAATTTAACCAGATTTTAAAACTAATGTCATATTTGAATCTGTGAGAAAAGCTCATTGTTTTTGGTATAATAGGTTGACCATATGTGTGAGTGCTATATCATTATCTAAACCGAATTTCTCCAGCGCCCATCCTTAGGGCGTAGAACTTACTTGCGCCAAAATTCACCAAGATAAGATGCAATATGCAGCTTCTAGAGCTAATGACTCAAAATCTGATAAACATATATCTGAACCGATTTATTGGTTTTAAAAAACTTTCTTTCCTGACCTAAATATCGCAAGTCCTAAATATTATTTAGATTATAAGTGACTCGCAAAATAGAAAGGGACCTAAGGTTAAAAGGTAGTTTTGTTCAGGAGAGTCATTTCAAAGATTAGGTCCCTTTCTCTTTGCGCTTAGAGTCGTCGACTTCACTTTCATAAAACGCGCATATCTCTGGGAGGGAACACATTTGGGTAATGGGATCGGTCTTATTCGATGCTCAGATGTTGTCCACATCAAAAAAAAGTGAAAAGTTGATGAAAAGTTTTGTTCAGGAGAGCCATTTTAAAGATTACGTCCCTTTCTATTTGCGCTTGGAATCGTCGACTTCACTTTCATAAAACGCACATATCTCTGGGAGGGAACACTTTTGGGGCATAGGATCGGTCTCATTCGATGCTCAAATGTTGGCCACATCAAAAAAAGAAAAAAAATGAAAATTGACTTTTTTACCCTTAGTTCCATTTCTCTATGCGCTGTCGAGTATGTACTTTCTAGACTTAACAACAGAAAAGTCGAAAAAAAAACTGTGGGAAATATAGAGATATAGAAGATTGAGTTGTATTTTCGTGGGCAATTGGGTGTAGAAAACTTGAAAATAAGGTTTACATTCGTTTAGGGAGTGCCTGGCTTTTAGAGTTCGGTTTTACTTTCAACAATTGCAGCAAAGCTTTCTGAAGAGGGTTGTCACGGACCCGAAATCATGATAACAGCAGTGTGCAGCCACGAACATTAATGTCACTTTGCCATTTTGTTAAAAACTTGTCTTCTATTTAAATATAGAATCAAGAGGTCTTGAGCCGGTTAATCCCTGTTCAATGTGTAAAAGAAACGAGCTAAACATATATAAATCTTATCCGATTTTCTTCAATAGCTACAACGGCCTTAGTTGGCCCAAAAAAATTAATCGTGTTTATTCTCACGTCCGTCCATGGTCCATGAAACTAACGTGTGCCTAATTTCATCCAGATTGGATGTAATATGATGTTTCTAGATCTAAAGGTATTGAATCCGATGAACATATATGAATGGGAGACATATCTCAATCTAAACCGATTTTTTTTTAATTTAATCGAGTAATTTTAATTGAATTTCTTCAATCTGTTGTTCCTGGGCCAAAAAAAAAATAATCGTACTAAGTTTTATTAGCATTGGGTTTAAAAATGACAAACATATACATAGGTGGGTTATATATCTAAATCTAAACCGATTTTTTTATTAATTTTAATCGGATGAGCATATATGACGCGCAAAATAGAAAGGGACCTAAGGGTAAAAACCAGTTTTGTTCAGGAGAGCCATTCTAAAGATTTAAATACGTGTATCTCTGGTGTACCATCACTTTCATAAAACGCGCATATCTCTGGGAGGGAACACTTTTGGGGCATGGAATGGGTCTCATTAGATGCTCAGATGTTGTCCACATCAAAAAAAGAAAACAAAATGAAAATTGATTTTTTTTACCCTTAGGTCCCTTTCTCTATGCGCTGTCACATATATGGCAGCTATATTTAAATCTGCACCGACTTTCTCCAATTGTTTTAATGTAATTATTTAGCCCTAAAAACGTTCTCGTGCTGGTCTTCTGGAGCAGAAAACTGAAAATGAGATGACAAACTTTGTGGAAGCTATATCTTAATCTGCACCTATTTTCCACAAGTTAAGTTAAGTTAAATTTATTTGAGCCTTTAAAAATCATTAATTAAGTATAGTATATACAATAATAGACGAAAAATTTAAATTATGGCGCAAGAGGTCTTGAGCCGGTTAATTCCCTATTCAAGGTGTATTGTTTTAATAACATAAATGTGAAGAAAATATTACTAATTAAAATAATAGGAATTTCCGTAATTATTATTTACTAATATATAAGTGGAACAGTGGTTGCTCCCGGCACTTACATTGCCATTACATTTTCCACAATTTTAAAAACGCCCGTCAAAAAACAAAGGTGTGCCAAATCGCATCAAGAAGCCATCAATATGTGACCTCTAGAGCTAAGGGTTTAAAATCGGATACAGTGTGTCCGCCGTGAAGGTATACTACATTGTTTTGCCGCCATTTTGGAAAACATTAGTCTTGACAGTTCATATTTGGCAGTCGTAATGTAGAGACGATTACTGTGACGATGAGAAAGTTACGTGAAATTTTTGGGAGAAACAACGTGACAACAAAACGCACTATTTATCGCGTAGTGAATGCTTTCGAAGAAAAAGGGTATGTAGCTGATAGGCCCAAGCATGGACCACATCGTACTGCAAGATCGGCTGAAAACATTACTGGTGCTGAAGAAAGTGTACAAAACAATCCATCAACCTCAATTCGACGCAGTGCTGAATGTAATGAAAAATGTGCTGAAAGGGCTCGCATTTGTAAGGCTAACAGAGGCGGACATTTATCTGATATTGTATTCCATACAAAATTGCCGACATTAAATAAAATATTTATCAATATAAGATCCATTATCTTTCATTTAATCAGACATTATAAACAAACAAAGTAGTATAGCTTCCCGACGGACACCCTGCATGTGTAAAGCGATTTTCTTTACTTTCAATATCATTCTTGCTTGGCCAAAAACAGTTTTTTTTGCCAAATTTCATGAAAATCTGATCATTTCGGCCTGTAGTTTGATTACAAACTTTAGATGGACAAAGGTCAGACAGACAGACATCGTTAAATGAAATCAGCAGCTGATTATACGTCAATCGGTATACTTAATGATAGGTCTAGCTCAAATATTTTTGGTAGTTAAAGGACAGTGGTGTTGACCGTTCGTAACGCTCTATGCGAAATGTAGTAAGAATCAGATGTAAAATAGGGCTGCATAAGCTGCGGATTCCTTAATCAAAAAGCCACCTTTGCGTGGGGCACGTAGACCTGTGTGAATTTTACTAAGTAATTAGATGGTTTTTCATAGCGTATGCAAAATTTAAACGTAAATGGGCTAATTTGTAGCTTCTAGAGCTACAGAAGCTCAAATCGGGTGCGAACCTCGATGTAAATAAATCCCCGTGCCCGGATGGTATTTCGGCACTTGTCCTATGTAAGTGCTCGTCGACGCTAGCCCGTCCATTACGCAACCTTCTCAACCTTGCTTACCGTGCGGGAGTTTTCCCAGCGTGTTGGAAGGTTGCGAACGTCCAGCCGATCCCTAAAAAGGGTGAAGCCAATAATCCTGCGTATTATCGGCCAGTTGCGATTTGCTCTGCGTTCTCCAAGGTAATGGAGACCATAGTAAACCACCATCTTGTGAGGTATTTAGAGACCAACGACTTGCTAAGTGATCGACAGTATGGGACCTATGTGTGGGAACTACTTAGTAGGGACATAAATACTGTTACAGCATTGAACACACCCATTTCAATAGTAGAACTGAACATATCCCATTAATTTCATATGGGTTTTGAAAGCTAAACTCAATAGCGTTAGTCAGTAACGGGATTTTAGAATTGTTTCAACTTTCATCATGGAGTGGTCAGATAATGAGAACCGTATCGCTGTAATAGCGCTTTTCAAGTGTGAAATGAAAAAAGCGATATCCTTAAAACGCTCCGGCCACTAGGGATTAGCCGCATGTTCTTCTACCGATGAATAAAACTGTTTTAGGAGACGGGAGATGTAAAAGACCGCCACCGGTCTGGCCGCCCACGCTTTGCTCGAACACCGCATGTCATCAAAGCCGTTAAATCAAGAATTCACAGAAATCGGCTCCGAAAACAGAAAATCATGGCCCGTGTGATGAATATCACGCACAACTCCATGAGTCGAATCATTTAAAAAGACTTGAGGCATTTAAACGACAAACCGGACATTTATTGACATTTATTCTTTTAAAAAAATAGGATTGCAAAATTCAAACGTCTTTTGATGAAGCACGCTGATAACTTGTACAGAAAAATTTTGTTCACCGATGAAATAAATTTTACCGTTCAGGAAAAATTTAACAAGCAAAATGATAGAGTGTATGCGCGGTCATCTAAGGAAGCATCTGACCTGATCCCAAGGGTTGAAAAGGGTCATCACCCAGCTTCAGTCATGGTTTGGGGGGTGTCTCTTACGATGGGGTCACTGACCTGCATTTCTGCGAACAAAAAGTCAAAACATCGGCCAAAGTTTACCAAGAAACCGTTTTGGCAGCTGTTGTGAAGCCTCTTAACAATTCCCTGTTCCAAAACCAGCCATGGACTTTCCAGCAGGATTCTGCGCCGGTCCATAAGGCTAAAACGTCCCAGACCTGGCTTCGATACAATTTGCCAGCGTTCATTTCCGCTGAAGAATGGCCCCCAGTTAGTCGAGATTTGAACCCATTGGATTACAAATTGTGGACGGTTTTAGAGGACAAGATTTGTTACAAAAAATACCCCAACATTGGATCACTTAAGACTGCTTTGGTTCGAGCTGCGGCCAATTTTCCAATGGACGAGGTTCGTGCAGCTATTGACGATTAGCCAGTGCGACTTAAGGCGTGTGTAAAGGCAAAAGGCAGACTTTTGGAATAAGTAGATTCTTTATGGATACAATATACTTCAATAAATATATTAAAACATATTTGCTCCAAAAAAAATTCAGTACTTTTTATTTTACAGCATAAAACGTGTGTAACAGTCCCTTCTAAGTATTAGAAAATTTTGACCGATATAGACAAACTTCACCTGAGAAGAGCTTTGGTTACTCGAAAAACTCACAGCAAAATGTGGTCGAAAGCAATGGTTATATGTGGCGTTTAGAGATGTAGGTTATGACGGGACGGGCGATATGAAAACATTGACCGGCATGCGACACATGGGGTCTTCCTCCATTATTTTTAACACTGCAGCACTAAGTCATATACTCTGTACTGGCATATACTCTGCAGTGGTGTGGGATATATCAATGTTTGTATGGTATAAAGTATACAAATGTTTCTATATAAAGTTACTTTTTTCTGGGTTCAACATTTTTTATTTCAAAACCCATTTTCTGTTGGGCCCTTTGTTACTTGAAGTCACTGTAATATCCAATGACATTATGTCAGTATCAACAGGTTAAATATTACACTAAAGGAATATATATGTGAACACAACATTATTTCCCTTAAAATTCTTGAACTGAATTATACCAAGAGAATTGTTGTAATTGTAGCATTTTTCTCAGTGTATATTATAAGGATATTCCCATAATAAACTTACCAGAGTGGGATACGAAAAAAGGCGAAGTTATACACAACTAGTGGGAAAATTTGGCGTATCGACGCCACCCATTAAAAATCGCATTAAACGTCAAATCAATGGACCGATCGTTATAATATTTTAACAGAATAAATCTAATGATTAGCAAGTATTGGGATTGTCACCGCTCATGCAACTCTCATAAACTAATACAGATATAACTATAGTATGGAAACAAACACATTGGTCAGAATATTTACTACAAAATGTCCACCGGGAATGTATACTATTTTGTCTTGCCGCCATTTTGTCAGTGTATATAATAAGGGTAGTCCCATAATAAACTTACCAGAGTGGGATACGAAAAAAGGCGAAGTTATAATTATTGCACAGCTTACCTGCAAAGAAAGAAAAGGAACACATTACATTATTATAAAAATATCTGCTTAGATTTTTAAATTGTAAGAGATGAAAATGCAATTCATATAACGTAAGATGTGGTACGAAGACTTTATGATTAGGGAGGAATATCGTGCAAACTATAACTGTGGAGTGTGGAAGCCAGACAGGGTTATTATTTATTGGCCGAAATAGCCTCATAGGAAACTCGTCGAGCTAATATTATATTACATTTTACCTCTAAGGTTGTTTTCTCTAGGGTTCTTAGGTTCTTCCATTTCGATAAGACTTTGGAATTGGTTATAAAGGGTGTCCCAAGAAGAACGCAATTTTTAAATCTGGCAACATTCGAAGTGTCATTGTTTGACATTAGAACAATTGTTATTGTTTTTTAGTAGAAGGTACGAAGTTAGTAAAAATGGAGCGCTACACGAAAGGGAGTTCGTTAATTGGGTATTGGAGAGACAACATGAAAATGCTGATTTTGCCGATAAAATCATCTTCAGTGACGAGGCCCGTTTTCATCTTGATGGCTTCGTCGATAGGCAGAATTGTCGCATTTGGGGTGCGGAATCGAGTGATTCACGAGAAGCAAATGCATCCTCAACGTGTCGCTGTGTGGTGTGGTTTTTGGGCTGGTGGAATCATTGGACCTTTTTTTATGAAAATGAGGCAGGTCAAGCGCAAACAGTCAATGGTGTTTGGTATCGTGAAATGATAACCAGTTTTTTCTTGCCTAGAATTGAAGAAATGAATGTGGAGGGCATGTGGTTTCAACAAGACGGCGCCACATGTCATACAGCCAGAGAAACAATTCAATTGCTGCATCAGTAAGTTAAAAATTGCGCTCTTCTTAGGGCACCCTATATAAATAATTTTTTAGAAGGGAGTGCTAAACTTAGAGGTTAAGTTTTACGTAGCTGACAAAGCTTTTAAAAAAAACTTGGATAAATAACGACCTTTATTAAAACGTAACAGACTCTTTACAATTACGGCTTTGCAGAATTACAATACCCGTACCTTAAGGAAATACAAAACAAGTTTTCAGTCAGGATGAAATCGTAAGTTTATACCGAAAAATAGTATCTCAAATTGTCGAACTGGAATAATGCCTTACGTCACTTCACTCTGTAGTCATTTACGTATACGAACTTGCTGATATTGTTAAAATACACGAAAAAAAATTTGGAGTATTTTACATGATGAACTCCACATGAAAAAGCTATCCGCAAGATGGGTGCCGCGTTTGTTGACTTTGCCGTTGGACCAATTCCGAGGAGCTTTTAGCGATTTATCAGCGTAATCCAATAGAGTTCTTGCGCCGATTCATAACTGTTGATGAAACATGGATTCATCACTACATCCCAGAATGCAAAGAACAGTCAAAACAATGGATAGAAGCTGGTAAAAGTGGTCCCAAGAAGGCGAAAACAGTTAAGTCAGCAGGAAAAGTAATGGCCACAGTATCTTGGGATGCAAGGGGAATAATATTTATTGATTATCTTGAGAAATTATTGTGCATTATTGGATAGGTTGAGTGAAGAATTCAAGATAAAACGACCGCATTTAGAAAAAAAAGTTCTTTTTCAACAAGATAATGCTCCTTCACACATTGCATTTTTAACTCAACAAAAACTGGCCGAATTACGATTTGAAATTGCTCCGCATCCACCATATAGTCCAGATTTAGCTCCTTTTGATTATTTCTTGTTTCCAAATTTAAAAAAAATTCTCGATGGCAAAAAAATGTTCGTCCAATAGCGAAGTTATTACTGAAACTGAGGCATATTTTAAAGGTCTTGAAAAATCTTATTTTTCGGATGGAATTAAAAAACTTGAAAAACGTTTGATGAAGTGTATTGAGTTGGAAGGAGATTATGTTGAAAAATAAATAATAATAATTCCAAAAAAACGGTTCTTTTTTATGTTAGGCCAGTTACTTTTGCGGTCGCCCTCGTATTTAATATACATATCACTAACAATCTGATACAGCGGCCATAATCCCTACTTTGCGACATTTAAAAGAGACTAATCCACAACGTCAGTAGGTGACAATACGCGTAATACAATACCCACCCTTGTGTCCAGAATTCGACGTTTAATTGTTTGCTAAGTGAAACCTGTGCCGTATGCAATAAATCCCTTTTACACTTGATCATTTCATGCGATTGCACTGACATTTTGTGGCCACTGAAATCGGATGCGGCATTGATGATGGCGCATCTGCAAAAATGGCAGACTCCAAGTGTATTCAAGCCAACCTGTACGAATTCATGTCTACTACATGCGTACACGTACAAAGGCACTTAGTGGTCGCGTATCAATTGGTTCGCCCTATTATGTTGTTGATCAGTATATATTTACTTTAAGCAAGCATGTATGATTATCGACCATTCCGTGTGAAATCGCAAGGTTTTTGGCGAAAGGATCTGATAGTTTAGAAGAATATATTTCAATTATTTCCGTTAATTTGAATTGTAAAATAAGTCCGAAAAGTAGTAGTCCTTCAAGGTCAACAACTACAATACCAAGGAATTTTTTTATGAAAGGCAAAATTGATAATTAATTTTATTCACTATTAAAAACTTCGGAGTCGTAAGCTTGAAAGAAGGCACTTCTTCGTACTCATATAAGAATTTGGAAAGTAAGTATCTGCAAACATATAGGCTCTTCAAGTGTCAAGTGTATTATGTTGGAAGTTAGAAGATATTAAAAAAGAATGCTATCTATACAAGAACCAAGCACGGGAGGAGGAAATTCTAAACAATTAGAAATGCAAAGTATTAATGCTTTATCACACAGTGGTACAGACTATTATGACTCATTGATGATGTTGCAATACCAATTAGAAGAGAGATGACTACAAGTTTATTGTACCGCTCAATTCAGAACTTCTGTCTGAGGCAGTGGCAGTGGCCAAGTAAAAATAAATGGAATATACTATACCGGGCAGATAATATTGCCATTAAACGTTATTTATTTTTTCTAAATTCGTCTCATCTACGTGTATCAGCAGTAGTATTTTTATTTTTTGTAGTATTTTTGTTTTTTTTTCGATATACATTTTTTCGCTCCACTATGAACTCCGATCGTTACGAAATTTGCGCATAATGTTGGGGGCGTGGCACAGCCCGCACAATTCTGAACTTAGAAAGAACTGTTACAGATTTGACGATAACATTTACAGCATATGACATTGACCTGGAAAGAAATACAACCTGTGGGAAAGTTGGCGTTGCGACGCCACCCATTAAAAATCGCATTAAACGTCAAATCAATGAACCGATCGTTATAATATTTAAACAGATTAAATCTAATGATTACACTAGCCAACAGTCGTTTTGTTATTTGGTTCTAGCATAATTTTTCTCATTGATTTTGACCTACTAAACACGAAAATGAGTTTTAAAAATTTTTCTGTCGATTGGTTTTCGAGATACAAATTTTTGAACTTTTTTTTTTAAATTTTTGGAGGTACACTTACAATTTTGAGCATATCTTTCGTCTTCGTTGACCTATTTGATCCTACTACTACTCAAAATTGAGCCGTCTACAACTCATTCTCAGAAAATTTTCAAATCGGGTAAGTAGTTTTGATGTTGGCGGCTTAAAAAGGTTAAAAAGCGGCGTTTTTTAGTAAACATGTGGCAAAACAAACCATATTTTACCAATTTTATAGCTGGCATTTTTACAAAGAAAATAAGCCCTTACTTAACAAAATCTGACAACAAATGGCGGACTTATATTTTTTTTGGTAAAAGACCGAAATTCCGCTATTTCACGATATTTTGAATTTCATTTTGGCAATCCTAAGAGATTCGTATCGTCGGTCTTTTACCAAAAAAATTATAAGTCCGCCATTTGTTGTCAGATTTTGTTAAGTAAGGGCTTATTTTCTTTGTAAAAATGCCAGCTATACGTAAAAAAACCAAAATTGCTGTTAGCATCGTGTTTTATATTTTATATGAATTTTTATATGGTTTTTTCTGCCACATTTTTACTAAAAAAAACGCCGTTTTTTAACCTTTTTAAGCCGCCAACATCAAAACTACTTACCCGATTTGAAAATGATCTGAGAATGAGTTGTAGACGGCTCAATTTTCTTTAATTTGAGTAGTAGTAGGATCAAATAGGTTAAAGAAGACGAAATATGCTCAAAATTGTAAGTGTACCTCCAAAAATTTAAAAAAAAAGTTCAAACTTTGTATCTCGCAAACCAATCGACAGAAAAATTTTTAAAACTCATTTTCGTGTTTAGTAGGTCAAAATCAATGGGAAAAAGTATGCTAGAAACAAATAACAGAGAAAATGTTGTTATTTGTGACCTAGTGTTACCAATTATTGGGATTATCACCGCTCATGCAACTCTCATAAACTAATACAGATATAACTATAGTATTGAAACAAACACATTGGTCAGAATATATACTACAGGGTGTCCACCGAGAATGTATAGTACTTTGTTTTGCCGCCATTTTGGTAAACATTAGTCTTGACAGTTCATATTTGACAGTAGTAAAGTAGAGACGTGGCAAATTTATTATGGAAAAATATTCGATAAACCAACGTGTTTTAGTCGTTAAAACGTTTTATAAAATTAATCATCGATTACTGGGACGATGAGAAAGATACGTTTTAGGAAAAACAACGTGCCAACAAAACGCACTTTCTTTCGTGTAGTGAATGATTTCGAAGAAAGAAGATCTATAGCTGATAGGACCAAGCATGGACCACAACGTACTACAAAATCGGCTGAAAACATTACTGCAACTTAATAAAGTGTTCAAAACAATTCATCAACCTCAATTCGCCACCATTCTTAGGAACTTGGTCTTCAAAGAACAACTTTGGCCACAATTTTGCACTAGGATTTGCATTTGTTTCCATCTAAGATTCAGTTGAAACAAGTGCTTCTTTTACAAGACCATTTATGCCGCTGTACATGTCATTTGAATGGATATGTGAATAAACTGAATAGTCGGTTCTGGGCAATGGAAAACCCTCAAATTATTCATCAGTCACCCTTGCATCCATTAAAAGTGACAGTGTGGTGTGCAATTTGCTCAGAAGGAATCAATGGACCTTACTTCTATGGTAACTGTCAATGGGGAGCGATTTCGTGATATGATTGAAAACTTTTTAACGCCAGAACTCCATGCTTGGGGCCTTATTAACATGTGGTATCAACAAGACGGTGCCACATCGCATACAGCCAGCATTACAATGGAATTACTGCGAAACCTCTTTCCACAACAAGTTATTTCAAGAAATGGTAATGTTGATTGGGGATATCTGAAAAACAAGGTTTATGCAAACAAACCAGAAACGCTTGAGCAACTCAAACTAAATATTGGTGATGTAATTAATGAAATGCCGCGAAAAATGAAAAATGTGCTCAAAGGGCTCGCATTTGTGAGGCTAACAGAGGCGGACATTTATCAGGTATTTTATTCCATACATAATTGCCGACATTAAATAAAACATTTATCGAAATAAGATCTATTCTCTTCCATCAATTTAGAAAATTTTCACATGTTTAACAAAACCAAAACGTTAATAAGATTTCTTAGATCGCCATAATGGTTGAAGTAAATTCATTTTGTGACCATTTAAAATTTTTAAACCCCTTAAAAACTCCAACAAAAATGGGCGTGGCTGATTATGAGACACCTTACACTTCTCTGCTATTCAAAGTATTAAGCACTTTTGTCTGGAGCTTGAGCAAAGTCGGATTTAATATGTTGAAGTTAATTATTTGTCACTCATAAGGTATACATTGCAAAATTTGATCGCGATCGAGTGCTATCCGTGGCTTCTAGATGAGCTGGACCTCAGTTCTGGGGGGGACATTTGGGTGGGAGCTATCCGAAAACCTGGACCGATATGTTCTAATATTAAAGCCACATTATACATACAAATCCTACCGCCCCATGTGGTCCAGTTTCACCACAGTTAATTATTGATCGCTTAAAACGTTTTAAGCTAACTTTGGGCGTAATCAAGTGTAGTTTGTGGCTTCTAGAGCTGCAGGACCTTATAACGAGAGAGAGATTTGTGTGTGAACTATTCGAAACATGGACTGACATGGCCAAATTTCACCAGAGGTAGGTATAGGTCACTCGTTATGATCTGCGTGAAATTTGGTCAAAATCGGATGTAATATCTGGTGATATGTACACGCAGTGAAAAGATATGGTTACTAGATGGTCACCGCAACAATAATATGTTTTCTACAATAAAAGCATGTTCGTCGCAACCATAGTATTGTTTTTTTTGAATTTTATTTTGACAAAAGTATGATTGCGGCAATATTTATATTGTTGAAATGTAACAATAGTATTATTGCCACATTTAGAAGTGAACATATGGTTGTAGCAACCATATAAACGTGGTTAGTGCAACAAGAGTATTGTTGTTTAAAATTTTTCGTTAACAATAATTTGATTACGGCAATCATACATTATGGTTGAGACTATAAACATAGCAAATCAGGTTTTATACAGCATACATGTATGTGTGTGGGATGGTTTTTTTTTTTTGATATACCAAAGAAATACATGTTTGTGCACGTGTCCATTATAAAAAAACAACAACAGTCGGAAGGTAGTCGAGAGATTTTTATTGTGCTTACTTTGTTCGGTGGAATTCTCTACAACCGACTGGTTCTCGTTTATTTAAAATCTGCCTGCACTTAAGTGTATAGCCATTGATCATGGTTTAATCACATTCGTTTCTTGGGGTCTTCGGATGGTGAAGTACCATTCATCCCTGCTGGGAACTAAAAATATTTTCGACTGCCGTTGGAATATATAGTTTTGTTTCTTGAATGAAATGTTCAATAAGAACATGGACTCAATTCAGGCTATTAACTTATTGTAATGCAATTTAATAATACTTGCTTGATAAAAATCTCTATTTCTGAATAACAACATTACCCGATCCTAATAAATAGTTTTAGGGATCATAGTATGGTTGAGTGTGAATTATACTATGATTGTGGGGATCACATTATTGTTGTGTGTGAAGTATACTATGGTTGTGAGGATCATACTATGGTTGTATGAGAAACATACTATGGTTGTGAGGATCATAATATTGTTGTGGAGATAATAGTATGGTTGAGTGTGAATCATACCATTGTTGTGAGGATAATAGTATGGTTGTTGAGATCAAATTATGCTTGAGTGTGAATCATACTACGGTTGTGGGGATCATAGTATGGTCATGTGTAAATCATACTATTGTTGTGAGGATCATAATATTGTAGTGCCACAACCATATACGCAACAATAGTATGATCCTCTTCGAATATTGTCACCCCAACCATACTTTTTTTCTGCGTGTGCCTTTGGTGCTGTAGATTCTGAATTCGGGAAAACCCCATATATGATATCCAAATATAGAGCAAGTTTTATTAATGTCGGTTCTTAATTGAGACCTGTACCTCTTTTACAACGTTAGATGGACAGACGGAGGTACTGACAGACCAAAAAGGATTTAGTAATTCTGAGTCGATCGGTATGCATACTCGTAACATTAGGTCTACCTCCAATTCTTTAAGGTGTTGCAAGTCTTAATACCCTGTACCATAGTGTGACAAAGGGTATTAGGAGACAAGTGACAAATTTTTATGATCTTCCAATATTGTCACCCAAACCATACTTTTTGCCTGCTTGTAGCGTGCACCAATATCATGCCAGTAAACCCAGGTAAAATAACCAAAAATGTTTTAGCGGCCGGTTCTAGTGTCTACACTGAAAAAAAAATTGTTCATAATATTAATGAACGGTGTTCATTGGCCAATATTCATTGTCCCAATGAACAATTTCATTAGCCCAATGAACAATTTCATTAGCCCAATGAACTTTTTCACTAAAAATTAATGAACAGTTCATCATATATAAGAACGATCATTAATATCATTCATTGAGGAGATTATCGGAATATTTTAATGTATCTGTTCATTAGCCCAATGTATGTGAATATTTATTTTTATGAACAGGTTCATATAAAATAAATTCATTATCCCAATGAACATATTCACTGGTCCAATGAATTTGGTCCGAACGACTTAATGAACAGTTCGTAGTATTTATGAATATGAATTAATATCATTCATTGAATTCGAATTTAATGTATCTGTTCATTAAGCCAATGTATATGAACATTTATTTTTAATGAACAGGTTCATATAAAATATTCTCATTGTTGCAATGAATTTGGTCGAACAAATTAATGAACAGTTCATAGTATTTATGAATACGAATTAATATCAATTTAATTTATCTGTTCAATTTAATGTATTTGTTCATTGGCCCAATACATGTGAACATAAATTTTTAATGAACGGTTTCACTATTAATATCAGCACATGACGCACAAATCAACGTACGCATTCATTACGAGTACTTAATGCGCATTGAATTTAATGTATACATTCATTAGAATATAGCGGTAAAGTAACGTCCAGAAAAAAAGCAAACTCGTTTATGCCCAAAAAGCAGCAACAAATACTACAACATATGCATTTATTGTAGAAATCAATGTACGAGATCATTAACCAATGAACGCGTTCATTAATTTATAACGGTAAATAAATGTATGTGTATACCAAGAAAAAGAAACAAACGACTCGTTTATTTTAGTTTACTGTCACCATTGATTGAGGAAAGTTATCGTAAACGCAAAGTTCTCTAAAAAGTGGAAAATAACAAACAAGAGCGAAATAAAAACAATAAATTGTTTGAAATTATTTGTGTGTATATCGGGAATATATGTGAATATTTATGAAAGTTAAAAAGCAATGTAATTAAAAGAAAGACTGAGTCAAGAAAGTGTTTAGTGTTTGGTACAGTTTTGTTACGATATCGATTAAGTCAATGTACATATTTATAAATCAATGTACACGTTCATTGATCAATGAATGAATGAATGAACATTATCATTATTTTACATCGACGATTTAACGTAAACATTAAGAGAAACAAAGTAACATGTAATGCAAGAAAGGTATTCTAATTAGTAATATATGTAGGTTTCTATACAAACAGTAAGAAATAAAAAAGAGCGAAAAAACTGAAATATTTTTACTTGAAGTTATTGCTTTTGTGTTATCGTGAATAAACGAGATTTTGAAGGATAGTAAATAAATATTGTGCAGTGTGTTTTTATTATTTGTTGACATATCACCATGCATTGTTTTTGTTGTAAAAAGAAGTTTAAGAATATTCATATTTTATTAGACCATTTAAAAAAAGTGCATTTTTTAAATACAAACAGTACGTATCGATGTTATGATCGGGACTCTTCATTACCATTTACAAACGTATCGTCGTATAAGAGGCACTTAATTAAAGTACATGATGCTTCAAATGAAAAATGTGGGAAGGGTAGGAAGATTGAACAAGACAATTGTACGCCGAGGTGCAGCAAAAATATCAATCACGAAATTGACATGAGTGAATCAAATGATACGCCCCAAAATGTATCTTTATCTGATTCTTATAAAATTGATAATACTAATAGAGCACAAGATAATTTTTGTGTACAAGATGAGATAAATACTCTAAAGACTAATGCTTTGAAATTTAGCCTTGCGCTACATGCAAACGATAGCTTTTCAAGAAACGATGTGTATGAAATTCAAAAATATGTTAAAGATCTCATAATTAACCCTATTGTAAATATTTTTGAAAAGTTTTCTAAATCTAAAGTGAGCGATACCAGCATTTTAAATGAGTTCTCAAGTGTTCTAAGTAATTGTAAAGATCCATTCGAATCTTTCGATTCAGATTATTTATTATTAAAAAAACTAATGTCTTCAGGCCACATACCCGACTTAAAAGAATTCAATATTTGCAGTGGACTGGAAACAGCATTCCATAAGGGAGAATTACAAATTAAAGAAACAAATTGCAAAGGCATTCTTTTACCATTACGCACGCAAATTAAAATGTTATTTGAATATGATGATTTACTTCTTAAAATGTTTAACTATATGGATAATTTAAATAAAAGTGAACGTTTAATAAATTTTGTAAATGGAGAGTTATGGAAACAGAAAACCTTAATGTATCCGAATAAATTGTTGGTGCCGTATTTTATTTATGCAGATGATTATGAAATAAATAATACAATTGGGTCTCATGCAACAACTCACTCTATTTGTAATGTGTATTATTCTTTCCCATGTATGCCTTTAAATGAATCCAAATTAGAAAATATATTTTGCGCTGCAATAATTAAAAGTAAAGATTTAAAAAAACATGGAAACGAAAAGTGTCTAGGACCATTAATTAATGAACTGAAGCTTCTTGAAGAAGAAGGCATCGATATTTTGGCATCTAATGGTAAGTCGTACCGTGTTCATTTTATTTTGGGGTTAGTTCTTGGAGATAATCTTGGCCTGAATAGTTTGCTAGGATTTAATAAATCGTTCAATGGTGTGTTTTGTCGATTTTGCAAATTACAGAAGGAGAGTTGTAAGTCCGAATGTGAAGAACATTCACAAGTAATGCGTGATATATCGAACTATAGTGTAGATATACGAGAAAAAAATTCTTCAGAATCAGGTATTGTAAATGAATGTTGTTTCAATTCAATACCATCATTTCATGTGGTAGATAATTTTAGCGTCGACGTAATGCATGACCTTTTTGAAGGTATATGTCATTATGACATTTGCGAGATTATACTTCACTTTATTAATTCTAAGAAATATTTTTCTTTAGAAACGCTTAATATGAGAAAAGGACATTTTGAGTATGGAGCAATAGAAATAGACAACATTTCCAATGAAATTACATCAACAAATCTTAAAAAGCGACATTTAAGAATGTCTGCACGAGAAATGATGACATTCATAATGTATTTTCCATTAATGGTAGGTGACCTAATTCCGCTGGAGGACGAAGTTTGGGGGTTCCTCTTAAACCTTGTGGAAATAATCGATTTAGTTCTTTCCTTTGAAGTAACAGACGTTTCCATTGCTACTTTGAGAAGTAAAATAACAGAACACAACTTCCAGTATATGTTATATTTTAAAAAATCATTAAAACCAAAATTTCATATATTAACACATTATCCAACCATTTTAAAAAAATCAGGACCACTCAGAAAATTTTGGTGCTTTAAATATGAAGCCAAACACAAAAATTTTAAATTGTATTCGCACGCCATAACTTCTCGAAAAAATATCTGTCTAACACTGGCGAAAAAATTTCAACTTAAATTTGCCAACAAGTTTATTAATGACAAGTATACTTTGAACCAATTTATTTTTTCTAAAAAAGATCAAACCAACTGCGATCTATCTTTTTTAATAAGTAATATGCTAAAAGTTTCACAAGAGGAATTATGTTATTATAACAAGGTTGAATATTTTGGAGTAAAGTACAATGTTGGCTACTACGTTTCAAAGTTTTCCAATGATTACTCTATTTACGTTATAAAAAATATTATTAAATACGGCGACAGCTTTGCCATATTTGCACAGCAACTCACAAATATTTGCTTCCAACCACATTACACATCATATGAAGTTGATCCTGATAGTCTTGGAGAAATTACTATATTATCTTTCGATGAACTTGTAGGTCCACCCACAACAATCATAAAAACTTCAAAAGGAATAAATATGATACGACTAAAAGAGTACTATATCCCATAAAATGTTTACTTTTTCATATTGTTTACAGTGAGCCAAAAAAATAGTTAAACAATCATGGAAAAAGAAAATCAAATAGAGTTATCCACAAAAGAGTTTGATGAAATGTCCACTGATAGTAGTATACAGACATATCCAGATGCGGAAACAGAAGATGATATTTTGAAAGGATTGCTTAAAAGTTGGAATTTGGAGCATTTGGAGGAATTTTTAAAGTGTAAGTGTACATATAGTTTTTTCTAGGAAATAGCTTTATCTGATATTTTTATACTATGCAGTAAATAAAAACCATAAAAATGTTATTATTTAAAAAACTATTGTACTAATTTGGAAAATTTTAATTTTACGTTTTAAACAGCTGAAAAAGTAACAATTGAAGTACTTAAAGTAATTAAAGTACATCACATTTCCGAACTTTTCAAAAATCATAAAAAAGGAGACCTTGTTCTCTTCGAACATCACGTTTGTGAATGGCAAAAGTCGCACTCAACTACTTCAAATAAAACTTCTATTTCATATGAAACGCCAAGATGTTTAACACAGCATTTTTCAAGAATATCTTCCCCATCTTCATCCACACAAAGTTCAATAGACTCAACGGAATCATTCATAACATTGTCAGATATACTAAATGAAGTCCCAACGTCATCAGTTTTAACAGAATATTTCAAAACAAATTCTACATTTACGGATAATCATCGTACCATATTACTCAAAATTATATGTAATTATTTTGAACAAAATCAACTCCACATGTCCCTCCCTACAAGCTATAGGCTTGAGCAAGAAATAATAGATCGCTTTCCGGGAGAAAAAATTGAGTATTACCGCATTGGCAAGCGAGGAAAAATGTACATAAAATACTGTAATGGTAAATCCCACATAAAAAAATTAAAGCGAAACTTAGATGACGATGCCAGTAATCCCTCAATATCTAATAAACCTGAAACAAAAATCTTCAGTAAGTATAGCAACATGTGCGTTTAAATTTTGCTTGTTTCTTATTTTTTATATTTCTTAACTTAAAGGTCCTGAAAGAAATGCAGAAGAATGTGTTAGAAGTATAAGATTTGACAACTTATCTGTGGCTGAATTTGACAGCTGTTGGCAAGCCTGTGCCCAATACAGACTTAAACAAATTAATGAAGCTTCGTCCTTGATGGATATTTTCGAAAAATGGCCTGAGTACAAAACAACAAATGGATATCGATACGTAAGCATTAATTTTTTTTTATAAAATTCTTGTATTTAGTCTTTAAAATTCGTTTATTTAATTTGTGTTTGCAGATTGACAAAGATTTTGGAGTTCTTTTCGGAAGCCGTTTGGGAGTTCTTGGTGATTGGCAGGAACATTATAGTAAAATAAGAACTTTTCTTCTGGCTGAAAATCGTATTAAAGATAAAGGATTACATGCTATGCTTAAACAGGCAGATAACTCAGAAAGCAATAAAGGTAAGTTTTATATATCAATTGTACTAAAAAGTGGAACGAATATATACAAATTTGTTTATTTTATTAGAAGTTGCCGCTGTTCAACTCATGTGGTGCATTCATGGATATCTTACACCAACAAAAAGCGTTGTGCGAAAGGACAAGAACAACAAAAAAACCATTTTAAAGCCAACGATTAAAAGTTCTCAGGAATCTTTTTTTTTTGTTGGAAGCAACGTACAGGAAATTGAAGATCACATTAGTTCCCTAAAGAGCAAATCCGAAAGCATTCAACCATTTATATTTGCCATTGGAGATAAGAACTTGAAATTCTTTAAGGGTTTCTTTTTGTATTTAGACGGTATACGGTATGAGTTTACAACTTTTCTGAGAGCAGTTGATATTTGCTTTAAGTGCTTTCATTTGCTAAATTTAGAATATCCTCTAGCATGTACTAATTTTTGGTCATTTATTGAAATGTATTTTTACCAAATGAACAAATATAAAAATAAGTCATCGAAAGTTGCCATAATGTCCGACAAGTTAAATCAGGCTGATAAGTAAAACTACAAAAAAATATATCTACTTTTGAAAAAAGCAACGCTAACATATTTCAAAGTAATAACAAAAAGAATTAATTGTATCAAATAATTTTATAAGTTTTTTTATGAGTATAAATTACCTAGTTATACATCTTACATTCTAATGGATTGTTCTGTTTATTTTTTGAATTATTAATAAATACCTAAACAACTCTATTTGAAAATATTATTCATATTGCGTTTATATGTAGTAGCATTGTATTCATATATTACAATTAATGTACAAATTCATACGTGTTCATTGAGGCAATGTATTCATGGTCACAAATTAATGTATTAATGCATTATCCTACAAATACATTGGGTAAATGTACGCTTTCATTGTGATAGTGTATAAATACATGAAAAGCCATGTCTTCATAATAAATTTTAATGTATGAGTACATTAATTTTAGTGTACTCATACATTAGAATGCATCAATGTACGGTTTCATTGTGCTAATGTTTTCACACATGAAAATTTATGTATGACTTCATTAATTTTAATGTATGAATACACTAAAATTAATGTATTCGTACATCAAAACTAATGTACAAGTACATTGGATCAATGAAGTCGTTCATTGCCACAATGTATTAGTACTTACATAATTAATGTATGTGTTCATTGGGCTAATGTACGAATACACTAAACTTAATGCATTCATACATTAAAATTTATGAATTCATACATTAAAGTTAATGTATTCATACAATAAAACTAATGTACAAGTACATTGGATCAATGAAGTCGTTCATTGTCACAATGTATTAGTACTTACATAATTAATGTATGTGTTCATTGGGCTAATGTACGAATACACTAAACTTAATGTATTCATACATTAAAATTAATGCATTCATACATTAGATTTAATGTACAAATACATTGGCTCAATGTATTATTTCATTAGCTTTGTAGGCTGATGAACAGCATTCATTAAAATCAACGAACAGGTTCACTAGCGCAAAAATAATGAAAAAATACATTGGCTCAATGAACTTTTTCAGTAATAGTATGTACGTTTTTTTTTCAGTGTAAGCCGACATTAAGCAGTAGGTTCTGGTCTGTCGAAAACTTTAATCGTACACAACCTAGTGGTTTGAGATTAGTTTTCTCATTGTTCCCATAAGACATTTATTGTCCACCACTTCATCTACAACAAATCAGTCTTAGGTAGGCCTACAATTACCAGACCTCTTGTCAAATAATCCACGCACTAGCCGTGTTCTTTTTCAGGCTAGCCGTGTTCTTTTCAGCTAGTTACCTAGTTAGTTAGCAATATGGTATTCCAGCAACATTCAACAATATTTTGAAACAGATGGCAGCTTAAGTCCAAAAATTTGTAACTCGTTTCGTTACCGAATACCAGCTAATTCGCTTGTAACTTCCATAAAAATGGTTTTTTGTAAACTGAAAAGAACACGCCCATTTTTTTGGAAATGGGCCAGCTAAGTACTTTCTCTGAAGTCATTATTTTATGCAAAAACATGGGAAGCATTCGACACCTAGGAAGATAATGTTGTGCAAACCATTGCCGTTATTGGGCCCAATTGCATGAAAAAGTGGTCCAAAATTGTACAGATCACAACTAAGCTGACCGCGGCGCTTACACGTGTAACCTTTACAAAATTACGCAACCCAAATTATTTACCTTATGCAAATGAAAATATGATTAGTTTTAAATAGTAATATTTATATTCCAACGAAAAATATATTATTATATAAATTTAAGGTAAAGTCATTTTAGGGGCTTCTTACATTGTAATATATTAAAAAGTGATCCTAACAATATAAAGTTTCTAAACTGACATACAAGTCATAGCGTTGCCATGTTAGAAAATCATTATTGACCCAATTAGGGAATTATACAGAAGTTTTTCTCATTACTACAGTATCTCTTGTTATGATTTATATGATAATAATTGTTTTGCTAGCATGATATGCTTTATCGTGGAATGGCTCATACATGTTTATTAAATACTATTAATGCTGGCATGTATACGTGTATGTGTGCTTGCTCTACATTGCATGCATAACAACTTTATTTCGTATAAAACATTTTATTGAAATTCAAAAAGAAAAGAACGCAAAAAAATAATAAACCAATAAAAAACAATCATCATCGAACAATATTTAATCAAAAAGAAAAATACTTCACTCACATTCAATGACGAAGCAAATAAAAGAATTTGGTTATGGCGAAATGCGAATATAAAACCCGGCAAAGGAAGAACACCAACACATGCGACCACACCGACGAAGGTCCACAGTCAACAGTTTAAAGGTTCCTGCAGATGGGTCATAAAAACCCGATGCGGAAACTTTGTCTGATGGCTGAGTTTCAGCTGGAAATCGCCAACGGGGGTTGGTGGATGCTGGGAAATACCATCCAACGGAGATACATACGTGTTGTCCTCGATTATCAATATTTTTTCCATATTTAAGTTTGAGTTTGGGGGGTTTTCTGCTGCTTTACGAGTCCATCATTTGCAGACAAATAAGAGCCCAAGTAGTCCTTAGTCATTGGGAAAGTACTCGCCTTTATTAAACAATAAATTGTATTATTTCATATCAAGGATTTATTCTATTTTATTTATTAGATTAAGGGACATTTCGTCATTTTGACAAAATAACAATATAGACAGGAGTGAAAAGTATTTACGAAATACTCAAATATAATTGCCACTAAATTGTTCGTATATACTAGAAATATTTCGGGGGCAACATTTTAATGTTATCAAATTTTGTCACAATTAGAAAGTATCTCCTTATGATTTAACATGCTAGTTACATAGTTTCTGCTCAAAGTCTAAAATAATCTTACAACTCACGATGTAATCTCAAATAATCGAGCCTATTTATTCAGATTTATTGATTTCGGGAAAGTCAAACAGTACAGAGTAGTAAAAGACAACAATGCCAGCTAAAAAATTCAAACGACTAATTATTTTACGTTGGCACGGTTACGAAATTGGGAAATTGAATAAGTTAGAAAGCACGAAGTTTTTTTATGTGAAAGACCGAGAGGTGGATTCTATGCAATATTCTGACTATAAATTATTAAAAGTTACAAAAAGCATTATATATGTGACAGCGCATAGAGAAAGGGACCTAAGGGTAAAAAAATCAATTTTCACTTTTTTTTGATGTGGACACCAAAATTGTTCCCTCACAGAGATATGCGCGTTTTATGAAAGTGATGGTACACCAAAGGTACACGTATTTAAATCTTTAAAATGGCTCTCCTGAACAGAACTGTTTTTTACCCTTAGGTCCCTTTCTATTTTGCGCGTCACATATAATGGTCATCATGGCCATGTAGTTATCAGCTCAGGATAACTACTTTTCAATGCCAGTGGAGTCGTAGTAAGCTAAAAATTATCAAAAGACCTTAATGAAGGTTCGGTGAGTCGGCACTGTTTGCCACTTACATAAAATAAAATGGCCCGTTTTCGAGTCTATGGGTCTGGCCCCGATCACAAATCTTTTAAATAAATTTTGTTTTTATTAACGTACACAAACATATATACCATCGGACGCTTCTTTTGAACATAAGGAGCGAATTTCGCTTTCTTGAGTGTAACAATGGTCAGATTCTAATCTCTGTCAAAGCCTAAATAAGTACTAATCGATTTGACTAAACGGATCGTATTTTTATTAGGAACGTCTTAACCAACTGTCTGTATTTAAACCATGGTTTGTTCACAAAAAAATATGATTGGTTTCGCAAACATCCAGAAAGTATATTTTTCCCGAGGTACCCTAAGTCCCGTAAAGAGAAACTTTTGGTCTTTACGAATGTTTGCAAATAAATTCTCCTATTCACAAACCAAAGATACACACACTTAAGTTAATGGATCTGTGTTCGAAAGGAGACTTCTTAGAATCTACTTCAATAATGGTAAAAATAAATTTGTGTTGTTTATACAGTATGCCGGTATCGGTATAACCTGGCGCTGTAATCGGCCACTTGGTGGGGCTGGAATTTATAAAGGGTGATCCATCTAGAGGTTTTTTTCAGAAAAAAAATATAAAATTCAAATCAAGTGTGGAGTCTTTATTATTAATTTGAAAGGACATTTTATGGCATTTATTTTTTGAAAATAAAAAAACTTGAAAAGTAAGGTTTACAACAGTAGTTCTCATTCGTTTGGGGAGAGCCTGGCCTTATAGAGTTCGGTTTTACTTTCAACAATTGCAGCAAGGCTTTCTGAAGAGGGTTGTCTCGGACCCGAAATCATGATAAAAGTAGTGTGCAGCCACGAAAATCAATGTCACTTTGCCATTTTGTTAAAAACTTGTCTTCTATTTAAATATAGAAGCAAGAGGTCTTGAGCCGGTTTAATCCCTGTTCAATGTGAAAATAATTACCTTTAAATGTTGGCAACTGTACTATGGAAATGAGCGTTCGGTGAGAAACGATAAGATCCTCTGTTTTCGACCAAAGTTTTGTTCAGTGATGCGGCCCATTTCTGGCTCAACGGCAAAGTCAATACACAAAATTGCCACATTTGAGCTGAAGAACAACAAGAAGAGGTTTTAGAGGTGCCATTATACCCAGAGAAATCCACGGTTTGGTGCGATTTTATAAACCTGGTAAGCTGGTGGAATCATCGGTGCATATTTTTTCAAAAATGATGATGGCCGGAACGTAACCGTGAATGGTGCTCGCTAGCGAGCCATGATATCGATCTTTATGCTACCTGAAATTGAAGCCTATTATCTTGACGACACTTGGTTTCAACAGGACGGTGCTACTTGCCATACAGCTGCTATACCCAGAGAAATCCATACTTGCAATACAGCTGCTATACCCAGAGAAATCCACGGTTTGGTGCGATTTTATAAACCTGGTAAGCTGGTGGAATCATCGGTGCATATATGTTCAAAAATGATGATGGCTGGAACGTAACCGTGAATGGTGCTCGCTATCACGACATGCCATCGATCTTTCTGCCACCTTAAATTGAAGCCTATTATCTTGACGACACTTGGTTTCAACAGGACGGTGCTACTTGCCATACAGCTGCTCAAACAATGAATCTATTGAGAGGTCATTTCGAAATGCAGCTAATCTCAAATTTTGGATATTTGAGTTGGCCTCCTAGATCGAGTGATATCACAACTTTAGACATTTTTCTTTGGGGATACGTAAAGTCCAAAGTCTATGCTGACAAACCAGCTACGATTCAGGTTTTGGAAGCCAACATTACGCGTGTTATTAACGCCATATCGGTCGAATGGCCTGGCACATTTTCTGTTTTACTTGCAACTTTTTTTTGTCATTAAAGCCATGCCGGTCGAAATACCCGAACGAGTTATCTAAAATTGGACCCTCAGGATGGAAACCTTGAGGCGTAGTTGCGCTTACTCTTTGAAGGAAATTATATTCAAAAAAAATATGTCATAAAATGTCCTTTCAAATTACCAATAAAGATTCCACACTTGATTAGAATTTTTATATTTTTTTTGTTCTGAAAAAATTCCTCAAGATGGATCACCCTATAGCATTGATCCAGCATTTGTAATATTATTATGTTAATGGTGAGGTCATGGGAGCTCGCTAAAGTGGAATACTTAGACAGCAAGTCCAGTCGAATCTTGGTGAAACAAACTGGAAGCCTTGCTCACAGCATCAGATCGGGATGAATGATACTCTAAAAGTGTGTAAAGACATTTTACGTTATGAATAAGTTAATTGTTTTATTTTAAAAATATATAAGTATATCAACTTAAAACATCTAAATTCAATTGTCGACTAAAGTTACTCGCCACTGTACTCTCCCACACTACGAGTACATGTGTATGCTAGGTTCTTTGGTGCGTATGAGTAATATGGTACATATGAGTAATACATATAGTGCGTATAAGTACTCTGGTGCGTATGAGTACTCTAACGCGTATAATTTTCCATCTATTACGTTCGCCTATTTGTCTGCCGACAATAGCAATTATATGTTGAACAGCTTCTCATCAACAATAGATGAAATTACTGTCACTTTCTTTATTGTGGTGCTGCCGTTTTATGATCATTAACGTGATATTTTGGGAAATTGATAACGATTTCCATTTTATGACTTTCCACTCTTTGTCATGCGCCATAAAGTTGAGATGAGGGCAATAAATAATAATATTGGCTATAAATAAAATACTAGCATAAACGAAGATACGGAGACAAAACGATTAAGGTAGCGTTTGTACTAGTTTGGCCAGTCTAATTATGGTGGGATGTGGAAATTTTATCAAAATAACGGAAGCATTTTATTGAATGCTTTTAACCTGAAAGCCTTCGAATGGCACTATATTCCAACAAAAAATCATTGACAAGGTCTGTTGGTTTCATGGATTTTGGTCGCTTATACGAGTATGTGCTTCATAAAGGGGGAAATGTGGTAAATTTGTCTTTCGCCTATTAAATCTCTCCACCATCCTGGTGTTTGAAAAACGTAGCGGTTCCAGGCGGAATTCGTTCAAGGTCATTTATAATAGGACTTTTTTTGAACTAAGCCTCAAATCGGGCTAAAGCCAAATACAAAACAAGACAATTTTATGTCCGATTATGCCAGGTCTCAGTAGAGCGACAATTCCTATACTTGGAGTATACTTGGAGTGATCTTCACATAAAGGGTGGTCAAGTTTTTTCTGCATTTTATTTGATATTTTTCAATTTCAGACTAATACAATTTGAACTAAGAAAATATACACAAGTGAGGAACGCGCTACAGTTATTCAGGCTTATTATGAAAATAGTCGTTCAAATCAAAATGCATAACGTGAGCTTCTTGATGTTTTCGGTCAATTTAATCGTCAAAATGCGTACAGTCGGAAAAACCGTGCGAAGATTTGAGCAGGTCTGTAGGAGATGTGAAAACACCAGTGCATACTTGTACAGCTCGTACTGCAGAAAATATTGCTCCTGTTCGCGATAGTGTGGCTGAAGAGCTGTCCACACGCAGAGAAAAGATATGGTTACACTATGGTCACCGCGACAATAATATGTTCTCTCTAATAAAAACATGTTCGTCGCAACCATAGTATTGTGTTTTAAATTTCATTTTGGCAACAGTATGATTACGACAATATTACTATTGTTGAAATGTAACAATAGTATTATTGCAAAATTTAGAAATGAAAATATGGTTGTAGGAACCATATAAACATGGTTGGTGCAACAAAAGTATTTTCTTTTTTAAATTTTACGTTAACAATAATATGATTACGGCAATCATACAGTATGGTTGCGACTACGAACATAACAAAACAGGTTTTGTAGGGAATGCATGTATGTGTGTGCGTATGTTTTTTGATATACAAAAAATCACATACACACGATATAGTGAATGGTTGTTGTCCATTAAAAAACAACGACAATCGGGTGGTAGTTCGAGGGATTTTTATTGTGTTTACTTTGTTCGGTGAAATATTCAAATGTCGACTGGTTCTCGTTTATTTAAAATCTGCCTGCACTTTAGTATATAGCCATTGATCATGGTTTTATCACATTCGTTACTTGGTGTCTACGGATGGTGAAGTAGCATTCACCCCTGCTGGCAACTAAAAGTATTTTCGACTGCCTTGGAATATATATTTTCGTTTCTTGAATGAAATGTGGTATTAAAAGATGGCCACAAATCTGGCTATGAACTAATTGCAATGCAACTTAAAATAACTTGCTTGATAAAAATCTCTATTTTTGAATAACAGCACCGAATCCTAATAAATAATTTTGGGGATCATAGTATTGTTGATTGAATCATACTATGGTTGTGAAGATCATGGTATGGTTAAGTGTGAATCATACTATTGTTGTGAAGATAATAGTATGGCTGAGTGTGAATCATACTATTGTTGTGGAGATCATAGTATGGTTGAGTGTGAATCATACTGTGGTTGTGGGGATCATAGTATGGTTATGTGTGAATCATAGTATTGTTGTGAGAATCATAATATTGTTGTGCCACAACCATATACCCAACAATAGTATGATCCTCTTCGAATATTGTCACCCCAACCATACTTTTTTTCTGCGTGCACCTAAACATGCCCAACAATTGCACCTGTCACGCTCGTCGTTGATGAACATTATACATAAAGACAAACGCTAACACGGTGCAATTGACTCAAGAACTAAAGCCTTTTGACCATTCCAAATGTCATCAATGGTCAGAATGGTGGCGACAGAAATGGCAACAGAGCATGATCAATTTTCGAAGATTCGCCAATAAGCAGAATTGCCGCATTTGGACGAATGATAATCCAAAAGTGCTTGTCGAAAAAACAATGTGTGGGTGACTGTTTGGTGCGGTTGGTTTATTGGCTGGCGGCATCATAGGCCGGATTTTTTCCAAAATGAGGCCGGTCAGGCTGTTAATATGAAAGGTGTTCGCTATCGTGTAATGATAAGAAGCTTTTTATGGGCCGTACTGGAAGGTGTGGATGTGGACGATATGTGGTTTCAATAGGAGGGTACCACTTGCCACACAGCTAACGAAACTATGGCTCTTTTGCGCGACAATTTCAGTGGCCGTGTTATCATACGTCGTGGCGATGTTAATTGGCCGCCAAAATCATGTGATTTGACACCGTTGGACTTCTTTCTTTGGGGTAATTTGAAAGAAAAAGCGTCGATAAGCCAGCATTAATTCAAGAGCTGAAGGATGAGATTATTTGGCACATTAAAGGCATAGAACCTCAATTATGCCTCAGCGTCATCGAAAATTTAGACTATCGGATGGAGATGTTTCGCCATTTGGCCGATATTTTGTTCCATTTATAGTTGAACCATACCAATATTATCATAATGAAAATAAATGACAATAGTTTCCTAAATAATTTGTGTTTTATTCGAAATCAACATTGGCCCTTTAAATTTAACCACCCTTTAAAAAGTAAACGAATTTAGTGTTTTCTGTGTTATTTTCTTTTGTTTCAATTTTGTCTTTTTGAGCTCTTGTAATTTTGATGAAAAGAAAGTGGAGAACTAAACCGAGAATATTTTAATTGACGATAATACTGTACTCCCTATTTATCTTACTAATATTATAATTCATCAATGTTTATGGTTAAATAAGACCTGTTCGTCCTTTTATTTTGTGATACTTGCAGAAAAGAACAGCCCTTTCAGATTAAATCATAGAAGTTAAAACTTCGTACCTCAACGATAGATAAGGTAATTGCTTTCATGGATTATCCATATATCTTAAAACAAGCCCTAGGAGATCCCGAGCCAATTCCCGGGATTACGGGACAGAAAAATGTTCGTACTGCTCGCAGTTTGATGGCAACGTTCCGGAGTTGACGCATAACCTGATCATTCTTAATTTATTTTCATTTATTATTCGTACATACAAATGAAACCACTTTAATGTACACGACCATACGTTGCATACATCAACATCAAATTATTGTGTTGTATTAACTTATTATCATATTACCAATTAAAACGGCAACGAAAATTAAGAAATATTATTCTCTGATCTGGTGAATAATACCACGTGCGATAAAAAAAAACTGTTGATGATATTCATGCATTCATTCTCGTCTCGTTTTTTCTGATTATTTATGTATGGCTATATCAAAAAACGAAATGACGGTTTCCATTGCGAATGCCATAAAATAATGGGCTTCTTTACGTGGCATTAAGCATGAAATTAGAAATGAACACAATACAACAGCAACGAAAAAAAAGAACAATCTTCCATACGTCCACTCGACTGTCCGACGAACAGGCCAGCCAACTAAACAAATCACGCAGCATAGCTCATAAAAAACATATGATTTAGAGAGAAAAATGCAAATGTCTGCCCTTAGTCAAGATTTATTATGACAAAGTAAACAACAACCATAACATGCCCCAAAACGAAGCGTCAGAGCAAGCGTCCAACCGGCCGCCTGCTCAACCGCCCGCACGGCCAACAAACTCCAAATAATAACAACAAAATTATTATTTATGACAATTTATTTATTTTTCGTATTTGTTATCTGTAACTGACCAGAAGTCTTTATGCCACACCGCTCCGCTCCACAACGCGCATCGCACAGCTTCTTCACCGCTCTCTTGCGAGTAATGACCGGCATTTTCCACGGGCCGTTGTGGACATTGCGGCCGTTAGGGGCCGCAGAATTTTTTCCTATTTACGGGCAAATATGTAAATTCGAATATGGGCGTATGTGTGCGTGTACATGTACACTCAAATGTACTTTTATATGTGTTTCAGTGTGTGTGTGCGCGCATTCAAAACATAAACATATTAATACACATCGTATTTATATAGAAATACATCACAGGATTTTATATAAATATTTGCTTTAGATGGCAGAAATAATAATCCCGCCCCATATTTTTGTGGCAGCTCATACGCTCTACTACGAGCTCATATGTTCTACTCCGCCCCCAATCCTCCCCTCTACGAGCAAAGAAATATTTACACAAATTTCAACGTATTTGACACATTATTTGTGGCAGACGTTATAATCCCCATGAAAAACCTCAAAGAGGACTGAACCAACGACCGATCACCGTCCGTCCACTCATTTCCGAACGTGCCCACCCATGGCTATCTATTTTTAGTGTTCCGCCAATGAATTGTGTTTTCCACAAAAATCTGCCCATATTTCTAGTTGGTTTAGCTGGCCTGTCTTCCTGTCGATGACCTACATATTCGTAGATGGCTGCATATTTATGGCAAAAGTACTGAAATTACATTCGGTCCATTGGATTAAAAACCAAAGAGCAAAACACAAAAGAATTATTCTACGAAATGTTTTTGAAGTGATTTTATAATATGTTTCTTTATATGGGTTGAGAGGATTTGTATAACCTGGATGGAGTATAAACATCTCGATATATAGGATGCCCTAAACTCGATTTCTTTCCGAAATCCTTTTTACATATTTTGGTAGACAATACTCAACTACAAACTCCACACACATTTCAGAATTGTGTGATTAAAAATAAAGAATTAATTTTGTGTAGACTACGTAAATAATGGCAAGACCTGCTCTACTTTGAAGGAAAACTTACCTAGAGCGTCAGATCGATTAAAGAACACCGAAGTTAATCTCTAGCTGAAGGCTTCATTTACACGAAGAATGTTTTGTAATCAAATTTGGAAGTGGAAGAGTACTCGAGAAAAGAATTGTATAAGACGATTGTCGACTTATCGATTTTGGGTATAAAAAAGGTCAAAGTCGGCAAGTCGACTTTTGGTTTCTAAAAAAGTCTAAAATTCAACTTTTTCATATCGACTTTTCTAATTTTTTATTATAACTTCAAATATTTGTAATTGTCATTGATGCATTTGGCTTATACTTATATTTATTATCATTTATTTTCGCCGATTAAGATATACATAAGTTTTATTAAAAATGTATGCCTTCAAAAATGTTCTAAAGGGTGGTTAAATTATAAGGGCTGATGTTGAATCTGAACCACACCTAAACGTCAAGTTTTTTCTGCATTTCGTTTGATATTTCTCAATTTCAGACTTACTCAATTTGAACCGTGGAAAGATACACAAGCAAACAAAGCGGTATAGTTATTCAGGCTTATTATGAAAATGCATATCGTGCACTTCGGGTGTGTAGGAGATGTGAAAACACCAGTGAATATTGCCCGAAATTATTGCTGCTGTTCGCTTATATTTATTATCATTTATTTTCGCCGATTAAGATATACATAAGTTTTATTAAAAATGTATGCCTTCAAAAATGTTCTAAAGGGTGGTTAAATTATAAGGGCTGATGTTGAATCTGAACCACACCTAAACGTCAAGTTTTTTCTGCATTTCGTTTGATATTTCTCAATTTCAGACTTACTCAATTTGAACCGTGGAAAGATACACAAGCAAACAAAGCGGTATAGTTATTCAGGCTTATTATGAAAATGCATATCGTGCACTTCGGGTCTGTAGGAGATGTGAAAACACCAGTGAATATTGCCCGAAATTATTGCTGCTGTTCGCGATACTGTGTCTGAAGAGATGTCCACCTCAACTTATCGTCGTGCCCAATAACTGCCCCTCTCACGCTCGTCGTTGATGAACATTATGCATAAAGACTTGCATTTACAAGCTTACAAGGTCGAATTGACTCAAGAACTAAAGCCTCTTGACCACTCCAAACGTCATCAGAATGGTGGTAAGAAATGGCATCGGCCCTTAAAATTTAACCACCCCTTAGTTCACTTTTACCACAGTTAATTAATGGTTGCTCGTAACGTACTGTGCAAATTTTGGGGTGAGCGGGCGTAGGACATAAAATTGGAAGCGGCCTTTGGACAAATTTTACACAGATGGTCACTCAAATATCTCTAAGCGAAATGTTGTTAAAATCGAATGTTTTATGTGGCTTTTAAAGCTGTAGGCTCTGAAATCGGGAAAAACCTATGTATGATATTAAAATATTGACCGATTTGGACCAATTTAAATGGGAGGTCGTCCTTGGCCTAAACTTTAACAATGTAGATTCATCGAAATCGGTTTATAAATGCGACTTTGATTACATCGATAGCTGGACAGACGGGCGGAAGGAGTCGATCGGTATACTTAGCATTGGTGACTGTTTGGTGAGGTTTATAGGCTGGCGTCATCATCGGGCCGTATTTTTTCCAAACTGAGGTCAGGCAGGCAGTTACTGTGAATGGTGTTCGCTATCCAAACTTTTTATGGCCCTAATTGGAAGATATGGATGTGGACGATAAGTGGTTTCAACAGGACGGTGCCACTTGCCACATATCTTGAGAAATAATGGTTCTTTTGCGCGACAAATCAACATCGACCCCTAAAATTTAACCACCTTATACAGTCAGCTAGAGCAATTAATCAGGTCGGTAAGTATACTAGCACTGAAATTATATTCAGCTGTATAACAAGTAAATTTGTTAAGGCCATAAAGACAAAATTCAGCAATTTTTAAATATCTTTCAATACCCATTTGCGGATGTTGATATGGCCGAAGAGATTGTGGGTTTCAAGTCCGAGGAAGAGGACAACAAATGGGGGTTCCTTGAGAAGAGTGTAAGCACTAGGTATTCCAATGGCAATGCTATACAATACAATTGAATGACTATCTGAAGGCACCGCCTGTTTGTCGTAAAACAAAAATAGTTCCATACTTATATGGAGAACAATGGTAAGCGAGTACTCATTTATTGCAAAAGTAGCAAAAAAACGTTGTCACTTCTGTCCCTTCTGAGAGATTATTTTCGCATCCAGTTTCTTTGCTTCTCAAATTCGGAGCCAAATTTCTTCAATAAAGTTAAGTATGATTATCTTTTTGAGATCAATTTATACGCATATATGTTTCCCTGTATATTAATTGACTGATTTGAAAGTCAACATTGTTTAAAGTTTATTTATAAAACTTAAATATTACTTATTTAAAAACTATTTGAAATTCCAGATATTTATAAGTTTATCATCACTCTTGCAAAGAAAACTTACAATGAAAACTTGTCTTTATTCCAAAATGATGCATATGCATTTTCCTAAACAAAAAGGTCGAAAAGTCGACTTTAATCGACTTTTTTATACTTAGAAGTCTAACAGTCTAAAAGTCGACTTTTAGAATATGTAACCCTACTCGGGAAAGTCATACAATTTGACTGGTCATTATTACTATATAAATATTATAAACAATTGCTATATATAAGTAGATTTCTGGCCCAGGCAATAACAAGTGGAACAACACCATTGGAAAGTTTGACATTTTTAGCACAAACGTTCTCAGAGCGTTTTGACGTACGACCATCATTTGTGTTATATACAGTGACTTGAAAAAATAAATTTGGCAAAAAAATGGAATTAACTCGTGAACATTTCCGTGCGATTATTTTTCACAACTTTCGACGTGGATTATCACGACAAGAATGCATCGATGAACTTAAATCTTTGTATGGCGATGAAGCACCATCCTATAGCACTGGGAAAAACCTGTTTTATGAATTCAATCGTGGCCGACGCTCGCTCAAAGACGAAGGTCGTCCAAAAACGGCCGTTGTGCCAGAGAACATTGATGCCGTGCGTGAACTGACAATGTAAGATCGTCATCGTGAGATAGAGGCATCCTTGGGCATTTCTTCCACAAACCTTATAAGAGATTTGTTCTCGTTGGCTCCCGCACAATTTGACAATCGCTCAAAAAAAGGATCGTGTCAATTGGTGCAAAGAAATTTTTAAAAAATTCGATCACGGTGCTTCAAAACACGTTTATGATATCGTCACAGGTGACGAATCATTGATCTATGCGTATAAGCCCAAAACAAAACAGCAAAACCGAAGCAAAAGGTCGGCTGTGTCTTCAGCAAAACTGGTCATGTGGCGACTGTTCCGCTTGAGCAACGTAGGACGTTTAATTCTGAGTGGTACACCGCAATCTGTTCGCCTGAAGTCTTCGGAGAATTTCGAAAAACGAACAAGAGCTCTCACACATCGGCTCAAACCAGCGCCTTTTTGACCGGCCAAAACGTCGAATTGATAGGTCATTCGCCGTACAGCCCTGACTTGGCACCCAATGACTTCATTTTATTCCCGCACATCAAGAAAAAAATGTGTGGTTGACGATTTTCGTCGCCAGAAGATGCTGTTGAAGCGTTCAAAAATCATGTTTTGCACTTGTCTCAATCAGAGTGGAAAATTGCTTCGACAATTGGTTTGATCGCATGCAAAAGTGCATAAATCATGCTGGATAATAATTTGAAAAACAAGAAAACCATTTTGGATGATAAGTAATTGCATTTTCATTATTAGGCCAGAAATATTTATATATATATATATATAGCAGCCCTCGTATCATATAGTCGGCACCGACAAATAAACTTATCCCCCCTTTTCGGCAATGAAATATTGGAACTTATTCTATGCTGTTGTATGGACTCCTGAGACACCTCTTAATCATTGTAGCTTTACTACTGAGTCTCATTACGTGTCTGCCAATCAGATAGTGTCCCGTCATTATGGTTAATAAAACATCTTGTTTTTATGGCGACAGTAGTGTATAAGAGCATTTAAAAATGGGTCTATATATGGCTAGATTGAATCCAATCTACGACTCAACTCTACTAATCTTTAGGTATTCGCATTTAGTATTCGCATTTTCATTATTAGGCTTGAAATATATAGCAGCACTCGTATTTGAATTGAGTTTATGTTTCATTAAACATGAAATTATATTCATTTAAAGTCAGCTACAAAAGACCCTACATTTGCTTGTTACATTTTCAAAAGGGTCTAAATTACTAAAGTTAAATAAAACAGAAAAAATGCAAATTTCGTAATTTAATTGGTAGCTCGTTTGTCTAAAACATGGCATTAAAAAATGTTAGGTCTAAAGTTCTTAGGTTTTTATGAAGTTTTTACGTTTTCCTGTAAGGTATTGCAACATCGACTTATCCCCTCTCTATATAAAGCCATTTAATGTAAAGGTAGGGCAAATTAATTTTTTTTTATTTAAATCGGCTGTAAAAAAAGTGCTGCAATTTTCCATATTGACATAGCCCCCAAAATGAAAATAAGCTTTATCTGAAAACACGATGTTTCGGTAAAATTCTTCATCTCCTGACAAACAATCTTCAGCCCAATAGGCGAAGCAAAAGCGCATCAGATGATGTTTCATTATTAAATGACAAAAATTAGTCTTTCCAAGAAATTTGAAAAAATATTAGTATATTTTTTACAGCCGATTTAAATATAAAATTTGAAATGAACCACCCAGTATAATATTTACAAAATCTATGCCGTAAAATTACTATCACTACTTTTTTTACAGCCAATTTAAATTAAAAATTTGAAATGAACCACCCTGTATAATATTTACAAAATCTATGCCGTAGAATTGACATCACTACTTTTTTTACAGCCAATTTAAATTTAAAATTTGAAATGAACCACCCTGTATATTATTTAAAAAATTCTATGCCGTAAAATTCCGATTTTCACGGACGATTCGAAAATGGAGTGAGGTACAAAATTTGAGTTTTTTTCAATTAATAAATATTTTGGATTCATACATAACTCTGACAAACATTTGGATATGCGTGGACAGCCTGGCAGCCATAAAAGCTATTGGTAAATTCTTAAATAGCAAATGTTGTTTGAAAATAGTTGGTAGCTCTACAAAAAAACGTTTTTTGAGTACTCACTGACTTACACGATTTCGTAGCTTTACAGAGGCTCTTATCTAGTTTGTTTTGTGAGGCAAAGAGGCGGCATTTGGCCAGTTTCGCCATTGACATTTTGGCTTGAAATATAAAGCCCTAATTCTTAGAAAGCATTTATAGAGAATCATAACAACATTTTAAGGTTAGTATAAGGCTCTACCTTCACCATGTTCTACATCAAGCGATGCCAAATCTGATTACATTCAAGAAGGTCAGCAAGTTTGTGTGATTGATGTCAATTTTTAAATGAAATGTGTCCATTTCACTTTCTGTTACGACAAGTCCTTGGCAGAGTTAAATCCGTTCCCCCCTTTGTACCACCAATAAATCGCTTCACAAGTCACTACAGTGTATAACATTTTAAAGCATTTCAAGGCAGCTTCTGTGTGTGTGTCATAGACTGGAATGTTAGAAAATCACCCCCCAAATAACGAAAGCCATTCGGCTAGTATTTTGGATAGAACAACATATGACCATCATTCGGTGTTCCACTTGTCCAGTTTTAATACATACACTGACATAAAAAGCATAACACTGGACAAATGGTGACGACGGTCACTATCATTTAATGTACTGTAGTCCAATGTTTGGCTGGACGACAACAACAAATCAAGTTATCATAAAATAAAAATGTTGACTTTGTTGGTGGTATTTTTACAATTCGAATTTTTGTTTTGTTCTGGTGAATTGGTTCAGTTCAAAAACATTTCAAAATGATATTTTTTCATTTATTGAATTGTAACCAAATATACATTGCACCATAATGGACATGTCTTTCGTCCATTACAGCCTTTGTGCTATTGGGAATTTTTGATGGATTTCTCGGAATAGAAATAATAGTTGCATATCAAATTTTCCATTGTGCTCGTATGACATGTGATTCGAAACGTATGTGATTTGATTTGAAAATTGTTTTTTGGTATGGATATTTTGTTTAAACGTCCACTTTATTGGTATCATATTTTTATACGAGACCTATCACCGAAATAGCCTTTTTTGTGTGCTGAATAGGGTTATCACAAATGTTAGTTTACAAGGACGGGAGCTTAGTTGTCCGAAGAAAAAAACAGTCTACTACGAGGGCTGCTATATAAATTTCTGGCCTAATAATGAAAATGGGAGTACTTAACATCAAAAGTGGTTTTCTTGTTTTTCAAAGTACCCTTCAGCATGATTTATGCACTTTTGCATACGTTCAAACCAATTGTCAAGGCACTTTTTCCACTCCGATTGAGACACCTCCAAAACATGGTTTTTCAATGCTTTAACAGCATCTTCTGGCGACGAAAATCGTTGACCACGCATTTTTTTCTTGATGTGCGGGAATAAAAAGAAGTCATTGGGTGCCAAGTAAGGGCTGTACGGCGGCTGACTTATCAATTAGAGCCGATTTGTGAGTGCTCGCATTATTATGGTGCACAATGATTCGACTTCTCTTGTTCGTTTTTCGAATTTCGCCGAAGACATCGGGCAAACAAATTGTGTTGTATCACTCAGAATTGACCGACCTACGTTGCTCAAGCAAAACAGTCGCCACATGACCACTTTTGCCGAAGAAACAGGCGACCATTTGCTTCGAAGTGCTTCTTCCACGAACAACTTTCGTTGAATTTGGCTCGTCTTCGAAGACACACACGGTCGACTGCAGTTTTGTTACGGGCTCATACGCAAAGATCCATGATTCGTCACCTGTGACAATGTTAAAAACGACTTTTAAAGCACTGCGATCGTATTTTTACAAAATTTCTTTGCACCAATCGACACAAGCCTTTTTTTGAGTGATAGTCAAATTGTACGGGATCCAACGAGAACAAACCTTTTTACGGCCAGGTGTTCATGCAATATCGAATGTATGCTGGTGGAAGAAATTCCCAAGGATGCCTTTATCTCACGGTAGGTCACATGACGATCTTGCATTATCAGTTCAATGTTTTCTGGCACAACAGCTGTTTTTGGTCGACCTTCACGACCGTCGTCTTTGAGCGAGCGTCGGCCACGATTGAATTCATTAAACTAGTTTTTCACAGTGCTATAGGATGGTGCTTCATCACCATACAAAGATTTAAGTTAATCGATTCACTTTTGTCATGATAATCCACTTCGAAAGTTGTGAAAAATGATCGCACGGAAATGTTCACGAGTTAATTCCATTTTTTTGCCAAATGGGTTTTTTGAAGTCACTGTAAACAACACAAATAGTGGTCGTACGTCAAAGCGTTTTGAGTACGTTTATGCTAGAAAATGTCAAACTTTCCAATGGAAATGTTAGATAACGCCAGGCTACACTTAGTGTTGCCTTGGCCAGATATATATATATATATATATATATATATATATATATATATATATATATATATATATATATATATATATATATATATATATATATATATATATATATATATATATATATATATATATATATATATATATATATATATATATATATATATATATATATATATATATATATATATATATATATATATATATATATATATATATATATATATATATATATATATATATATAAAGGGTGTCCTAAGAAGAGCGCAATTTTTAAATTTTAAATAAAACACAGATATTTAAGAAAAAATCGTGAAACTTTATTATATCGTAAAGTAGACAGAATGAGGTTATGTATGGAACAATATATCGTGCAGATGGCCGCCGCGGCTTTGCTGGCATGCACGCGATCTTTTAATGAAATTTTCAATGACCGTTTTGCATGAATGCTGCGGTATTTCATTAATGCAGCGTCCAATTTCGTCTTTTAAGGCTTGAGTCGTCGTCGGCTTATTCGCGTAAGCCATCGACTTCAAAAAACCCCAAAGAAAAAAATCTAATGGTGTTAAATCGCACGATCTAGACGGCAAATTCTGATCTCCAAAACGCGAAATAACACGACCGGGAAATGACTGATGCAGCAATTGAATTGTTTCTCTGGCTGTATGACATGTGGCGCCGTCTTGTTGGAACCACATGCCCTCCACATTCATTTCTTCAATTCTAGGCAAGAAAAAACTGGTTATCATTTCACGATACCAAACACCATTGACTGTTTGCGCTTGACCTGCCTCATTTTCATAAAAAAAAGGTCCAATGATTCCTCCAGCCCAAAAACCACACCACACAGTGACACGTTGAGGATGCATTTGCTTCTCGTGAATCACTCGAGGATTTTCCGCACCCCAAATGCGACAATTCTGCATATTGACGAAGCCATCAAGATGAAAACGGGCCTCGTCACTGAAGATGATTTTATCGGCAAAATCAGCATTTTCATGTTGTCTCTCCAATACCCAATTAACGAACTCCCTTTCGTGTAGCGCTCCATTTTTACTAACCTCGTACCTTTTACTAACAAACAATAACAATTGTTCAAATGTCAAACAATGACACTTCGAATGTTGCCAGATTTAAAAATTGCGTTCTTCTTGGGACACCCTTTATATAGCAACCCTAGTCTGTTAGAGGAATATTTGAAGATATAGTTGAATCATTGACTTGAATTACTACCATCCCACATCAAGTAAAATCGTTTTCCTTGTCAAATCCAAAGATTTAGACACATTCTAAAGTTAGTTCACCACAATTTTAAATTCGGCCGAATCGATAGCGCCGCCTTGACTTACGAAGGTTTGACACATTTAACTTGCGCCTAGTCACAGTAGCAACTGACACCTATCTATCCACTTAATATTGAAAGAGACAGAGAAGTAGTGGAGGTTACTAACAAGTCTTCGCTTTATACAACTTTTAAATACCATCCACTGTGGATTCGTTATCGACATGATTTAAATAACAAGTAAATATGAAGTTAAGTCTGACCAGGAACCTTATATACCCTCCAACGGCTACACACAAATAAAGAGGGCAAAAAAGACCTTGCGGTCCATAATTCCATTCCTAATCTCAGCAAAACCTTGAAATTACTCTATATTTGTATACCTGCCAAACATGTCTTTTGAGTATTTGAGTACCCATATGTCCATATTTGACAACTGATCATATAACCTCCACTTTGGACTCGTTATCGAAAAACAAGTAAAAACGTAGTAAATAACAGCGATGAATCTTAAATACCCTCCCACAGCCTTAAGCAAGTAGGGAGAGCGCAAAACCGGCCATTTTGTTGGGCTCTTTCGGACCAAGACTCACCAATCTCAGCAAAATATTAAAATTACTCTATATGTCTATAATTGTAGCAAAATTTTCTTTCATTTAAATACGCATATGTCTATATTTGACAATTGATCTCCCGTTTTCACCATGCGGCACGTTTTTTTTTTTCTGGGCCACATAAGCCAAAACTTCTCAAAGCTATGCTTTTTTGTGGTATGAAATGGTTCCATTCTAATAGTACCCGTTTAAATATTGTCCGTCAAAAGCATATGATTTGTGAAGAAAATACTTAAAAAAGTAAAAATCGTAACCAAGGTACTTTTAGACCATTAAAGGAAAAGTTTTTCCCCTCTTGGCCGATTTCCTGCATTTACAATCTTAAAACCATTAGTCATCATCATGCTATATTTCAGGATCCTAGGTTGAGTCGTTTTAACGCTATCGTGCTTTGAACTGACACACGGACAGGCAGACATGGCTCGATCTTCTTAAGAGTTTTATGACGACCAATAACATATACTTTATATAAACTTTATTGGGTCTTAGTTCAATACTTCGTGGTGTTGCAAGCGGAATGACAAATTTAATATACTTTACCATCCAATTTTCCATCCATTATAACCATTATCATATTTACCGCGCCCATAGTCATTTGGTTGGACCAACAAGACTATATTTTTAGATTCCTTTAGATTCCTGATTCATAGGTTACAAGCCACACTTTCTGAAAAATCGAGTATCCATTTTTTCTAGTGGTCTTTTTTGTTAGGGAACCTTAGATCGACGAGTCCGAGCTTAAGCTCTGCCTCTGAGTCCAAATAATTCAGTATTTGGATTTATAGTGAAAATTGTTTTAGTTTTGGGTCATTTTTACCAGAATTCCTTTCTATTCACTATAATGTATGTCTTTGACCCAAGGTTCATTAAAATAAACCCATAATTGGATTCGTAGTAAAATTAGGTTTACTTTGTGTGACCAGAAATATAATTGGCCCCATATACAATCGGCCCCATATACGTATTAACCAAAAGTGTCCAGGTTCTCAATCGTTGTTAAATTATTTAAATAATTATAACACGTGATCCATTTCAAGGTTCCCTACTATTCTAAAGAAAAAAAAACAGAAAATTCAAATTGAATCGGTAATGTTTATTATCATTTGAAAGAACACTTTTTGGCATCTATTTTTGGAAGGTTATGTCTATCAAATGTTGGCTGCGGCTACGTCTCAGATGGTCCATCTGTTGAGTCTAATTTTCGATGACTCGTTCGAGCATTTCGGTAACTGGCGAAGGACACGCGTGAGGACCAAGGACTAAATCGAAGCAGGTTTGTCCGCATTAACTTTAGACTTTACCCATCCGCACAGGAAAAAGTCTAACGGTGTGATATCACACGATCTTGGTGGCCAATCGACCAGCCCAAAACGTGAAATTATCTGCTCACCGAAGTGCTCTCTCAATAAATCCATTGATTGATGCGAAGTGTGGGAAGTGGCGCCATCTTGTTGCAACCAAATGTCGCCGAGATCACGAGCTTTAATTTCAGGCATCGAATAGTCGGTTATCATGGCACGATAACGGTCGCCATGACGGTTACGTTCTCACCGGCATCATTTTTGAAGAAATATGGACCGATGATTCCACCGGCCCACAAACCACTCAAAACCGTTGTTTTTTCTGAATGAAGTGGCAGCTCTTGAACCTATTCTGTTTGCTCCTCTTCCCAAATGCGGCAATTTTTCTTGTTCATATACCCATTGAGCCAGAAATGGGCCTCATCGCTATACAAAATTTGGCTTTAAAACTTCGGATCTTCTTGGAACTTTTCAAGAGCCTAAAGAGCGAAGCGATGTCGCTTGGGACGCTTTAAATTTAAGATTTCGACGTAAAATTGGCCAAGCCGTTCCGAATTGCTGCGAACGGTCTTGGTGTACACTTGCAGCTACGGCCACTACATTTTCTTCACTGTGTGCTGGGCGTGGTCAATTCAGTCGAATATTATACAATAATAAATGCTGGGTCTCAAGATGGGTGATGGTGTTGCGAATTGTACGCTCAGTAGGCCGATTATGTTGACCATAAGTTGAAAGAAGTGCAAGAAACACATTCCTCACAGAACGTGAATTTTTGTAGGAAAGTTGAACGATCTTTAAACGTTGTTCAGGCGTAAGTCTTTCCATGATAAAATGCCAAACAATACTAAACAAAAATAACATGACAGCATGAAATGACTCACACGTGATCGGTCAAAAAAGGCTGTTGAAAAAATTAGCTCTACTTGGATCACCCAATCTATATTAACTTTTCATTGCTTTTGATCGAAATCTTCAATACACAACTGCTCATAATAATAGATACACCTTATTGGTTAACAGTTAAGTGTTGTAAAATGTGGAGCTTCCCCCTGAAGTCTTGACAGTATATTTTTTTTAACATTTCGATCTGGCAATGATATTTACAAAGTCAAATATGGCAAGTATGTGAAAACAAATTGTTTAGCACACACAAATTTAATTGTACCTCACAAACTGGTTAATCAAAATAATAACAGATAACCCTGAATTAGTAGTAATTTTTATACATGATATTGCAATCTAGTGTTTCGACCTGAACAGTTTATATTCTGGTTCGAGACCTTTTTGTTGTTTCTTTTTCCGAAATAACGTAAAAAATTGGTGAAATGTATTTGTTTGTATTGTTTTTTTTTTAATTCGGATTTACTTAAAACGGTAAAAATTCTTTATTTCGATTAAAATTTTAAAAAACTAGTTATATTTTGTTTTTTTTTTTTGTTTGGAACTGACGGCTAAAGGATTGATAGCCGACCTAAAGGTAAAGAATTCTACGTAAAACTCACAAAGAAGACCGTTAAACATGGTGGAGGCAACATAATGGTATAGTGTTGCTTTTCGTGAAATGGCTTTAGTCCGATATAAAGCATTGAAAAAACCAAGAATACAAAACAATATAAATTTTTGTTCCTTAGTTGCTACGAGTATAAATAAAAAAGACATTTTTACCTTTTTTATGCAAAAGAAAATATTTTTTCTTCTTTTAATAAAAGTGACTAAAAGTAAGACCTGTGAGTCGGGACAAAATCTCCAAAGCCCAAAAAAAGAGCATAATTGGATTCGTTAGAAAATTTTGTGGTTGTTCCAGGTAAACGTGTTCTACATAACCTAGCTTACGAGGCCCTATGGTCTATTGGCCAATGGGTCAAGGATTTCAATTCAGCCAAACCGTAAAATATTCATTTTTATGAGAGAATTGTATTAAAACATCTGTTAAAATAGGGAAGATGTTTTTCAATTATTGTGTATAAAGCGATACCTTAGACAAAGAGACAATTGCAGCTAGTTCTATAGACTAGTAAAAACGATAACACAGCATTGAAGGTAGGATGTAAAATTACCATTCCAGTAAATGCTCCTTGCATACTCAGGTTGTTGTTGTTGTAGCGGCAACTGTGTGCCGGGGTGACAGCCCTTGGCCGAAGAATTGCTCTTCGGGTCAATCCGGTACATAGAACCGGCTGTCGTGGGATTGGTACTCAGGTGACATACAGTGGTGGCCAAAACATATGCAACTAAGATTGACTGACTTTAACAGGCTCTGTAAGTTGGCAAATTTGTACCACAAATAAGACAATGATATTTAAATAATTATTAATGCGGCATTAAGATTTTAAATAATTATCAGATTGCACAGCTTTTGTTTACATTTCTTTGCTATCGGCATTTTTATCGATAAATATTAAAATCGGTATGGACAAAACATATGCAACTCAACAATTTTGTTTTAAATAACGGCATTTTTGCAATTTCTTTTTATCTGTTCTTCTTCATATTAATAATTCGAAAGCCTGCGTAAGGAAATTTGTAGGAATATTCAGTATTATTTTGCTATTTTATTTCAATTAAAGCTAAAATAGAGTTCGTTTTCAAATGACACGCGATAAATTTGGATTTGAGCTCAGACAGCGAAATGTGACTGATTATTCTTCTGGAATATCACAGAAAGACATTGCCGAGATATATAATGTTCATAAAAGTTCAATATGTCGCATTATTGCTAAGTTTAAAAAAACTTCACAAATTTCTGTTAAACACCGAGGTGGTCGACCGCGCAAGACAAGTGATCGGACGGACAATTTGATAATCAGACACGTGAAAAAGGACCCATTTATCTCTTCCTCCAAACTAACTGAAAAATTGCAAGTATCAGTTTCTGATCGAACAATTCGTAGACGTCTTTAACAGGCCTCTCAACGCGCACGACGCCCTGCAAAAAAACCGCTCATATCAAAGCGTAATCAAAAAAGACGTTTACAGTTTGCTAAAGACCATTTAAATTGGCCAGAAAGTAAATGGAGGTCTATCCTGTTTAGTGACGAATCAAAATTTAACATAATTGGCAGCGATGGCATGTGTTATGTACGACGACCAGCTGGAAAACGGATCGAAGCACGTTACTGCAAAAAGACGGTCAAGCATGGAGGGGGCAGTGTAATGGTGTGGGGCTGTTTTTCTGGTGCTGGTGTTGGTCCACTGCATAAAATTGTTGGCATTATGGACAGATTTATGTATAAAGACATATTGGAAAGGGTAATGCTTCCATATGCAGAGTATGATATGCCGTTGCGCTGGGTCTTCCAGCAAGACAACGATCCCAAACACTCATCGAAAGTGGTTAAATCGTGGTAGAGTTACGGTAATGGAATGGCTACGCAATCTCCAGACTTACATCCCATCGAGAACCTCTGGGAAATCGTAAACCAAAAAATTGATACAGAAAATTGTACAAGTTCGACTATTTTGTTTCAACGACTGGAAGATGCGTGGAAATCAATCCCAACAAGCGTCATTGACAACCTAATAGCATCAATGCCTCGAAGATGTCAGGCTGCAATCAACAACAACGGATTTGCTACAAAATATTGAGTTCATTTGCATTGAACTGCGCTCGATTTTATTAGTTGCATATGTTTTGGCCACTGAAAAATAAGAATGAATATGTATTTTTATGTTTTTTTCATACTTTACTTAAATATCTATGGAGTAGATCACTTTTTCTTAATTTTTAAGCAATAAAGTATAAAATTTCAAAATAAAATTGGCTAATTTTAATTTCAGAAAATTTTTACGAAATATTTGGTAAAAGATGTATTTTGGTTGCATTTGTTTTGGCCACCACTGTACATATCACGAGGAAAACGTTACGGCTTAAAACTTTGCTGGCATATACCATCTAAAAGAGTCTCTACAGTCAAACACGGCCGACTCTATTATGCCCTAAATAACTGTTCTATAAAGAAGACTGTACTTTAGTGCGGCATATATAGGGACAACCTTCATGTAAGTGTTACTAAAAGTTATTAAGCGGTAAGATTTAATTTCACACACGTTGGTTATAATAAAAACATCTGGATTTGTATCTGGAATCCGCGATAAACTAAATAAATGCCATTGACCTTAAAATAAGAAGTGGTAGCTCTCATAATCTTTAAACACACTTGAGTATCTATTAAATATTTTAAAAGTATTGATTTTGGCAATCATCCCAACAACGTAATTTTATCAGTAAAACACAGCTATTTTCCAAAAAAAAATTATTCATCAATGAGAAACTTACTGTTTACAGATGTTTCCATTTTACCATCAAAATTACTTTCGCTATCTCTATAAGTTGGTCGTATGCCGTTTCCTAGTAATCCACTATTGATTTTCTTACATTTCCTTTTTAAATTTGATAACATTAAAATATGATTCTCATGTTTCGAATGCCTCGAACATGCTATCTATCTCACATCTATTACTTCATACGCACAACAATAAATTTGAATAAATCTTTTATTCATTTCACAATGAAAATATATAAATATGGAGTGGGGGGGTTGTGGTTCTCGCTTAATACATATTTTCGTATGCAATTTTCACAATAGGCACATACAAGACCTTCTGGAGAAAGAAATACAACTGAAATCACTTGGTGACAACATGTTTTCTGTTGCTGAACACCAAAATCGAAATGTGTTCTCGATAATGGATCCGCATGCTTTCGACTGTCCATAAACATATTATGCCGCATTTGGCTCAAGTTCATAAAGAATGTATATATATAAAGTTAAATATGTACTGATGTTCTATTATGGCAAACAAAAAATCGAATACGTAAAAGGACGTATACAACATACGTCCATTGATTCGAACATCTATAAGTATAGAGATATCGAACAGTGGCTTGAAGAAGTTACATTTTTTAATGCAACGAAAACTATAAGTTTATTTATAGAAAAGGACATATGCATGGCTCAATTTTAACACTATCATAACGCTCTATGCTAAATTTAAGCAAGATCGAACATAATAGGCTTGTTCTAACGTTGCTCGCATATTAAACGAGTAAGTAGTCATTAAAGTGATAATATTGATCGTTAAAGTGATAACTTGAAAACTTTGAAAGTTTATATACCAAAACAGATTACACAAGGATCTTTAATATGTAGTTAAACTTTTTTATAAAAATTGATTTTTTTCACTGATTTTCTTTTAAACTTTACCCAATTTGCGCTTAAGTCTAACAAATCCACAGTATTTTTTTGGGACCTCCATAATTGTTGCAGTTATAAAGAAAACACTGGCACAGATCGGTACCTGCTGCAGATTTTCACGAACGTTTTAAATATTAGCCATTTTAAATTTTTCAACTCCAAAAACAAAAATGGCACGAGGGTTGCTATATATATTTCTGGCGTACTTAGAACGTTTTGACGTACGACCATCATTTGGGTTGTGTACAGTGACTTGAAAAAATCAATTTGGCAAAAAGATGGAATTAACTCGTGAACATTTTCGTGCGATCATTTTTCACAAATTTCGACGTGGATTATCACCACAAGAGTGCAGCGATGAACTTAAATTTGTGTATGGCGATGAAGCACCATCAAATGGCACTGTGAAAAACTGGTTTAATGAATTCAAACGTGGCCGACGCTCGTTCAAAGACGAAGGTCGTGAAGGTCGTTCGAAAACGGCCGTTGTGTCAGAAAACATGGATGCCGTGCGTGAACTGATAATTCAAGATCGTCATGTGACATACCGTGAGATAGAGGCATCCTTGGGTATATCTTCCACCGGCATACATTCGATATTGCATAAACACCTAGCCGTAAAAAAGTATTTTTCTCGTTGGATCCCGCACAATTTGACAGTCGCTCGATTGGTGCAAAGAAATTTTGAAAAAATACCATTGCGGTGCTCCAAAAGACGTTTATAAGATCGTCACTGGTGACATATCATGGATCAATGCGTTTGAGATCGAAACAAAACAGCAATTGACCGTGTGGGTCTTCGAAGACGAGCCAAATCTAACGAAAGTTGTTCGTGGAAGAAGCACTTCGAAGCAAATGATTGCGTTTTTTTTTCGGTATAACCGGCCATGTTGCCACAGTGCCTTTAGTGGAACGTAGGACGATCAATTCTGATTGGTATACAACCATTTGTTTGCCAACAGAGTTCGAAGAAATGAGGAGTTATAAAAAGAGAAGACGGATCATTTTGCATCACGACAATGTGAGCTCTCAAACATAAGCTGAAACAATGAGCTATTTGACCACTCAAGATGTCGACTTGATAGGCCATCCACCGTACAGCTCTGATTTGCCAGCCAATGACTTCTTCTTATTCCCCAGCATCAAGAAAAAAATGCGTGGTCAACATTTTTCATCGCCCGAAGCAGCTGTTGAAGCGTTCAAAAATCATGTTTTGGAAGTGTCTCAATCGTAGTGGAAAAGTGGTTCGAAAATTGGTTTGTGATTGGTATGTTTTTTAATGCCGGACCCGAAACATAAATAGCAACCCTCGCAATTCTCTGAAAACTTGTGTTATTTACAATTAACAACGTTCGTTACTACCCCTTAGTTCAAGGTAATGCACAATCAAACAATTTATTGTTGCCATTATCAATCATGGATTTATTTTGAAGATTAGGCTGAGGCTGGAGCTGTACGCATGGACGCAGTAGTCCTAAAAAACGGACATTATGGCCAAAAGCAGCAATCGCTAGAAAATATGGACGTATGGGTAAGCACATCGAAGAACATTTTACTTGGAATCCAAAAATAGGGTGATCCATCTAGACCTTTTTTCAGAACAAAAAAATATAAAAATTCAAATCAAGTGTGGAATCTTTATTGATAGTTTGAAAGGAGATTTTATGATATTTCTTTTTTTAAAATAGTTACTTTCAAATGTTGGCAACTGTATTGTGGAAATGAGCGTGGATAGTACGTGCAACTTGGATAGTACGTGCAATCACCAACATTCGTTTGTGTCAAGAAATCTGTTCTCTGTGTGAAGCTTTAAAATTTCAATCTGTGATTTACTCTACACAGCCATAATAAATTTATGGGGTCTTCGATTAATATTTCGAGGTGTTACAGACGTAATGATGCAGTAATTATACACTCAATCTTATAATAGTGAGATTATATAGGGTAATCCATCTAGAGGTATTTTTTCAGAACAAAAAAAAATATAATAATTCAAATCAAGTGTGGAATCTTTATTGGTAATTTGAAAGAACATTTGATGGGGCATTTATTTTTTGAAAATAATTACATTCTAATGTTGGCAACTGCATTATGGAAATGAGCGTTCGGTGAGAAACGGGAAGATCCGCTGTTTTCGACCAAAATTTGTTCAGTGATGAGGCACATTTCTGGCGCAACGGCAAAGTCGATAAACAAAATTACCGCATTTGGGCTGAAGAGCAACAAGATGAGGTTTAAGATAAGCTATGGGAATCATCGGTGCATATTTTTTTTTAAAAATGATTATGGAACGGAACGAAACCGTGTATGGTGCTCCCTATCGCGCCATGATATCGATCTTTATGCTACCTGAAATTGAAGCCTGTTATCTTGACGACACTTGGTTTCAACAAGACGGTGCCACTTGCCATACAGCTGCTTAAACAATGGATCTATTGAGAGGTCATTGCGAAAAGCATTTGATTTCACGTTTTGGACAGGTGAGTTGGCCGCCTAGATCGAGTGATATACCTTTAGACATTTTTCTTTGAGGTTACGTAAAGTCCAAAATCTATGCTGACAAACCAGGTTTTAAAAGCCAACATTACGCGTGTCATTAAAGCCATACCGGTCGAAATACCCGAACGAGTCATCTAAAATTGGACCCTCAGAATGGAAACCTTGAGGCGTAGTTGCGGCCAACATTTGAAGGAAATTATTTTCAATAAATAAATGCCATAAAAGGGCCTTTCAAATTACCAATTTAGATTCCACACTTCATTTGCATTTTTATATATTTTTTTTGGTCTGAAAAAATACATTTAGATTTTTGAGATTTTAATAGAGAATCCATGGTTTGGAGTATACATTTTGGCTTGGCCTCTTTAATTGTTTTTAAAGATTCATACCAGTCGAAATTCGCAAACGAGTCATCTGAAATTAGACCCTCAGAATGGAAACCTTGAGGCGTGGTTGCGGCCAACATTTGAAGGAAATTATTTTCAATAAATAAATGCCATAAAAGGGCCTTTCAAATTACCAATTAAGACTCCACACTTCATTTGCATTTTTATATAATTTTTTGTTCTGAAAAAATACCTCTAGATGGATGACCCTATAGTAAGCAACTCTGAAGATTATAAATATGAGGATAATTATTTTTGAGATTTTATAGAGAATCCACGGTTTGGCTTGGCCTCTTTAATTGTTTTTAAAAATTCGTTTCATTATAAAATTAATTGCCCCGATTTGTTGTGTTCCGAACCACTGTCGCCAATTGCAATGGTTCATTCACATTCATATTTTGCCGACTAGTATTTCAATGCTCAACTCTTTTTTTTATTATATTTTATTTGATTTCATGTTATTGTGTTTTGGGATTTGCCTGAAGTCGAATGACCCTTATCTTTGCTGTTGGCTGTCATAAAAACTTCCAATTTGTATTTATTAGAAAAAAATCCTTTTTTTTTCTCCAGTTTTATGCTGGTGGCTTTCGTTTTTGTAGTTGTTGTTTTAGAGAAGACAAGTGTACGAGGCTATCTGGCTCTGTAGGCATTTTCATCAGCAGACCATATAAATGTTATATCCGTTTTCCCCTTCGAGTGATCATCGTCTTCATTAAAGAAGTGAAATGTTGTCATATGAACGTACGAACCGACGTATGTAGGTGTATAGAAGTGTAGACCTGATTTTTTCATTTGATTACGGTTAATATTCATATATTTAGTATATACGAGTATATGATTTCTGCAAAATATTGTCTAGCATATGTTTGTTTGAATCTCTAGAAGACGAATGTAATTTACCTACCCAGCATAAGTTTGATTGCCAGTTCAATTGCAATGACAACATGTGGATTATTTATACTCTTCACCACGGATTTAATGTTAATATGACACTCATTGTGGTGGTATTTTGTGCAAGAAATGGGACCAAACATGTATTGCAATCACAACAAGTAAAAAGTGTTAAGTTTGGCTATGCTGAACTTTAGATATCCTCCACCAGATACCCAAATAAAACCAAATTTGGTGCGGAAGTGTGTTCTATATAAAAATCATTATGTAGAAAATTTCATCCCGATAGGTAAGGTTTGCGGTGAGTTATCGTCATATTATTTTTCAAGGCCCATGAGACCGTTTGTGTGGGAGGTACCAGTAGGGCCTTTTCGATCTTAGCCAAATTTAGCGCAAAAGTCTGTTCTATATATTAATCTTTATGCCGGAAATTTCGTCTCGATAGGTCAAGTGTGTGGTGAGTTATTGCCATATTATTTTTCTAGGCCCATGAGACCGTTAGTGTGGGAGGTACCAGTAAGACTTTTCCGATCTCTACCAAATTCGGCGTAGAATTGTGTTGTATATAGAAGCATTGATGTGTAAAATTTCATTTCGATAGGGCAAGTTTGTGTTGAGTTATAGTCATATTATTTCTCAAGGCCCATAAGGCTGTTTGTATGGAGGGTACAAGAAATGGTGGCCCAATCTAAACCATTTTTACACAGATGATTGCGCCTATATAGAGATTATTTTTTGCAAAATTTCAGTGATTTTGCTCGAGAAACTGGACGAATATTTCCAAATAAAAAACTAATTTTTATGAGGTAGTGTCGGTTGAGGGTCTTCAACACCAAGTTTCCGTAGAGCTATATAGGCCATATTCAATACCAACTATGCTATGTTAACTACACATGCTTGTGCCAAATTTCAGCACCCTAGCTGTTTTTATGCAGGCTCTATCTTGTTTTCAACAGACGGACAGCCGGAAAACATGGCTGGATCGTCTTAGGATTTTACAAGGATCAAAAATGGGTCTCCGATGGTTATTTCAAGGTGTTACAGACAGAATGACAAAACTAATATACCCTCCATTGTATGGTGGAGGATATAAAAAGACACTGCTGTAGTGTAGTGAAATTTCTAAAAGAAGTCTATATATCAATTCGTGTCAATATTGAAAGGCAGGTTTACTGGCCCTAGAATTTAACTGTGCGGCTCCTTATTTTGTAAAACAGCAGCTCCTGGCCCAAAATGTACAATGTGGTTGTAAAGGGTGTTTTTTATTGAGGTATAGAACTTCGAATTGAAATAAAACACAAGAAAATCGTTTTAATGTCCATCAATTTGGCTTTATTGGAAGGATAATTTTATGCCATTAATGTTTAAATATGATTTCGGGCATGTGGCCGCCGCGGCTGGCTCGAATAAAGCCAATTCTACAGGTCCAATTTTCAACCACTTTTTCGAGCATATGGGGCCGTATGTTGGCAATAACGCCACGAATGTTGGCTTCCAAGTCCCCTAACGTTTCTGGTTTGTTGGCGTAGACGAGCGACTTCACATATCCCCAAAGAAAATAATCCAATGGTGTCAAATCACACGATCTTGGTGGCCAATTAACAGGTCCATTCCGCGAAATTATGCGCTCATCGAATGTTTCCTTCAATAATTCGATTGTGACGTGCGCTGTGTGGCATGTAGCGCCGTCTTGTTGGAACCACAACTCATCCACATTCATGCCATCCAATTCGGGAACAAAATAGTCGGTTATCATGGCTCTATACCGGTCTCCATTAACGGTAACTGACTCTCCAGCATCATTTCGGAAGAAGTATGGCCCAATGACTCCACCAGCCCATAGAGCACACCAAACAGTCAGTTTTTGTGGATGTAATGGCGTCTCAAGGGTCTCATGTGGATTCTCTTCACTCCAAATGCGGCAATTTTGCTTGTTGACGTAGCCATTCAACCAAAAATGAGCCTCATCACTGAACAAAATTTTGTGATGAAAATCAGCATCGAGATGAATCTCATTTTCGGCCCATTTTGCAAGCGTTGTTCTTTTGTCAACCTGTTCATGATGAAATGGCAAACCAAACTAAATATTAATCACTTGACAGCTGACAAAATGGCCGCCAGTTAAAAAAGTGATGCCAACTTAAAGTTCTATACCCCAATAAAAAACACCCTTTACTTTGATTATCAGGATAGAGGAACGTACATCTCTAAATGGAATAAGGTTATGTTCCATAGATGATCAGAAAATATGGGGATTTTCCTTTTTTGCTTTATGCCCCACAAGCGCTAGCGCAAGGTTAGGTAATTTAATAGTCTGGTTGAGGTATAACAATTACCTGATGAATATTTCTTATTTTTTCCGAACTTGAAATTTCTAAAGCAATTTTTTCCGTTCCTCGGCCTTAAGAAAACATTAAAGCGAAAGTGGACTTCACTTTTAAATAAGTTAAGATATTACATAACGAATGAATAGGCAATTTTTCTCGCATAATCCTAAACAGATAAATACAACGAATTTTCCTATATCATATTTTTAATTTTGTTTGGAGCTTTGCGTATCAAATTTGCTAATAAAACATTTACCAGATGCAGCTCTGAAGTTGCTCTTTATACTCTTTAATAGCTGTCTTAAACTTAATTATTTCCCTCAATGTTTTAAAACAGCAAAGGTAATAGCAATAAGTAAACCACTAAGCCTAAAAGCGATCCATGCAGTTATAGGCCAATCAGTCTCCTCAGCAATCTGTCGAAACTTTATAAAAAAAATATTACATTCAAGGATAAGTGACAATGCAACAGAAAATTGTTTAATATCACCTGAGCAATTTGGATTTAAACGAGGTCACAGTTCGGTGCATCAAATACACAGAATCAAAAACTTAATAATTAGCAACAGGCGTAAAAGGCACTCCACCGGACTCATACTTCTAGACATCGAAAAAGCTTTTGATATAATTTGGCATAACGGCCTAATCTACAAACTTATAAACGGAAACATCCCGAAGTATCTTTGCAAAATTATTTTGGAATTTATTGACAGCAGGTCATTTATTGTTGCAGTAAACTCCTACCACTCATCTCCCAAAAATCTTACCACAGGTCTACCCCAAGGCTTCGTGTTATCTCCCATATTGTATTCCATCTACACGTCTGATTTCTCACCATCAGGATATCTAAATGCTGCGTACTACGCAGATGACACGGCATTAATAACTTCAAGTAAACTCACGAGCGCCTTGCTTAAAAAAATGGAAAAAGGGCTTTTAGATTGCCACAAATACTTTTCAAAATGGAAGTTTTAAACAAACCCTTGTAAAACTCAAGCTATTATATTTCCATTCAATAAATCACCTAAGCGAATTCATAACCGCCAACTTAACTTCGGGAATGAGATAGTAAATATGCAAGAACCTGTAAAATACCTAGGAGTCACTCTGGACAAGAAGCTTACCTTTGGAAAACACATTGGCGAAGTGTGCAAAAAATCTTTAAAGACTGTAAGAGCTTTATGGCCACTTATTCATAAGCACTCACTTCTTAATTTTAAAAATAAGAATCTTTTATATAAAACTGTTATTAGGCCAACATTAACGTATGCTTGCCCTGTGTGGAATAATGCAGCAAGAACTCATTTGAAGAAATTACAAATAATTCAAACAAATGTTTAAAAATTATAAATAAAAAACATTGGAGATATTCTACTGCTCGACTACACAATGTAACGGGCTACGATAAAATTGTCGATTTTATAGATACATTAATTTTTTATTATTTAAGCAAAGTAGAATGTTCCCCTTATCCCTTGATAAGGTCCTGCTGGGATCCAATTTAATTTCAATTAATTAGTTAATTATTACGCTATGAAGTCACCAATTTGAAAATAGTATTTTTACTATAGGCTACTAACATGATAGCTTCATTTGTATATACTCGTATACGTATTTTCTATCAAACTTGACACTTTTATAAAGGTTTTTCATCCTATGTTTTCCTTTCATAAACTTAATTTAAAAAATCCAACAATGTTAATATCTCAGACCCTCACTGTTAATTGTAGTAATAAATACGAGGGCGGTTCGGAAACTTCTTAGCCTAGCGCAAAAAGCGCGGTATAAACAGAAAATAAATAAGTGTTTTGAAAACTTCCATCTCTGCTATGAACACATGTTAAATGTTTCGATCTGGCAACTCCTTCATATAGAAACAGGTGTTCACAAAAGACGCATCCGCGATTTTTTTAAAATGGAAAAATTAGAAATGCGTGGTGTCATTAAATATTTTCATAAAAAAGGTTTATCGGGACAAGAAATTCATATGCAACAGTAAAAAATGTGGTTGCTGAACTTAAACGTGGTCGTACAAGCATTGAAGATGAACCACGTAGTGGACGTCCAAAAACAGCAACAACAACAGAAATTGTAGCCGAAGTGCATGATATGGTATTAAATGATCGACGAATAAAAGTGCGTGAAATAGCTAATATCATGGACATCTCAAATGATCGAGTCCATTTAATTTTGCATGAAGAACTACAGATGAAAAAGCTTTCTGCAAGATGGGTGCCGGACTTGTTAACAGACGACCAAAAACGCATAAGAATGAACATTTCTCAAGCTTGTTTGGATCGTTTTCAGCGAAAGAAAATGGATTTTAAGCGTCGTTTCATAACTGTTGATGAGACATGGAGCCACCACTATACTCCAGAGACAAAAGAACAATCCAAACAATGGACTGAAGCTGGAGGAAGTGCCCCAAAGAAGGCAAAAACAATTCAATCGGCTAGTAAGGTTATGACAACGGTTTTTTGGGACTTCAAAGGTATTTTATTGATTGAATATCTGCAAAAGGGTAAAACAATAAATTTAGAGTACTATTGCAACCTTTTAGATCAAATAAATGTACAAATTCGAGAAAAACGTCCTGGCTTACAACACAAAAAAAATATTTTTTCATCAAGACAACGCACCAGCGCACAAGAGTGTTTTAACAATGGCTAAAATCAACGAATTAAAGTACGAGTTGCTTGACCACCCACCTTGATTTCTCCTGATTTAGCTCCCAGTGACTTTTACCTGTTCCCAAATCTAAAAAAAATTCCTTGCTGGCAAGATTTTTACCTCAAATGAAGATGGAATTACAGTTGTAAACCACTATTTTGAAGACCTTGAGGAAAACTATTTTAATCAATGGATAGAATTGCTAGATAAGCGTTGGACTAAGTGTATTGAAGTTTCAGGAGATTATATTGAAAAATAAAAATATTTTTGAAAAACTAACTATTCTCTTTCATTGATAGGCTAAGAACTTTCCGAACCGCCCTCGTATGTTAATAAAATCTCATTCGAAAACTTTTGTAGTATACTTGAAACACGAAAATAAAGATGAATATTTAAAATGAATGAACTAGTTATACCCTACACCACACTGTGCACAAAGAGAACAGATGTGTTGCCACAACAGAATCTTTTTGCCAACCGAATGTTGGTGATTGTAATTACTATCCAAGTATTATAATCGCTACAGCCGAATATTGATTGAGAAGACAGCAATTTCCACTGGTATCGGCTTAAGAGACAAAGTATTAACAACCCTAACGAATTAGGATAATTATTGTAACTAAGTTTGTACATGTATTGGTTGTTATTATAGATTATTGGCTATAAGTACTCTTTGAATTTGGTTGTCATTACCACGAGCAGTTGTTAACTGGACCAACTGAAAGTACCATTTTATGTATTCGATTATCTGAGCGAAATAAAACAGTTTTTTTATTTAATATTTAGATTCAACGATTTGAAAAAATGTATTTTATTATTTTAATTATGATCTTTTTTCTATTAAATTACTTTCGAGTCTAATGTGTGACGCGCAAAACAGAAAGGGACCTAAGGGTAAAAACCAGTTTTGTTCAGGAGAGCCATTTTAAAAATTTAAATACGTGTATCTTAGGTGTACCATCACTTTCATAAAACGCGCATATCTCTGGGAGAGAACACTTTTGGGGCATGGGATCGGTCTCAATCGATGCTCAGATGTTGTTCACCTCAAAAAAAAAGTGAAACTTGATTTTTTTTACCGTTAGGTCCCTTTCTCTATGCGCTGTCACATATAGAGAAATGATTTAATGCTACAAATTGAGTAAAATGTGACAAAAACATCAACTTTGAGATATGTACTTTTGTTGGTCAAGTCTTCTTTCTTCAGTGTAGTTGTGTAAGCTATTTTGACCTAAATTGTTATAAATAAAAATTCCTTTTTATTTCATTTTCCCGACGTTTCATCAATTTTTGTTGACTTTTTCAAGGGGTTCGTAAAATATTATAGTTTTTAGTTACATTATTGATAATTTGACAAACACACAATTAACAGTGACAACACTCATTTTTAAAACATTCAACTTAATTTAAATATCACAGTGTCGAACCCATTCAAGATATACCGAATGGGCCATTCAATATTTAGATAAAGTAAAATGGAATTTAAAATTAAAATAAAATAAGTGAAAAAATATTTCAAATCGCGCCTCTGTGTCGATTTTGGTTCCTATACTCCACAAACCTTATTCATTAAATTTTAGTAAAAAAAAGGTTTTTTAAAGGACGAAAAGAGACAGTTAAAAATATTCTGATTTTATTTTAGACTATCTTTACTAAAATGATTTTATAGATAATTAAGTAGAATATTTTAACCCAAAAATTACATTTTTTAAAAAGATTTATACAAATTTATTAAAAATAGGACACGAACCGACTGAAATAAAATTGACCACATTTTTGAAGATTTGACGAACATAAAATACTCCACTCGGGATATTTTTTTTTTTAATTTGTTTTAACTCTTTCGACAGAAGAACGATAAGGAAACTCCAATGCTAGAGATAGGATGTTAAAATGTTCTACGAAAATAAACTGCATACGATTTCTCTAAAGACAATTCATCACGAAAAGCCGCTTAAACCAAGGAATACTTAGTAGGAACATAAATACTGTTACAACATTGAACACACTCAATTCAATAGTAGAACTGAACATACCCCGTTAATGTCATATGGGTTTTGAAAGCTAACCTAAATAGCGTTAGTCTGTAACGGGATTTTAAAATTGTTTCAACTTTTATCATGGAGTGGTCAGATAATGACAACCGTTTCGCTGTAATAGCGCTTTTCAAGTGTGAAATGAAAAAAACGATATTTTCAAAACGCTCCGGCCACTAGCGTCATGTTCGTCTACCGATGCATAAAACTGTTTGAGGAGACTGGAGATGTATAAGACCGCCACCGGTCAGGCCGCCCACGCTCTGTTCGAACACCGCAAGTCATCAAAGCCGTTAAATCAAGAATTCACAGAAATCCGCTCCGAAAACAGAAAATCATGGCCCGTGAGATGAATATCACGCAAAAGCCCATGAGTCGAATCATTAAAAAAAACTTGGGACTTGGGGCTTTCAAACGACATACCGGACATTTACTGACTGCAGCTTTAAAAAAAAAATAGGATTGAAAAATGCAAACGTCTTTTAGTGAAGCCCGCTGATAACTTGCACAGAAAAATTTTGTTCACCGATGACAAAATTTTTACCGTTCAGGAAAATTTTAACTAGCAAAATGATAGAGTATATAAGCGGTCATCGAAGGAACCATCTGAACTGATCCAAAGGGTGGAAAAGGGTCATCACCCAGCTTCAGTCATGGTTTGGTGGGGTGTCTCTTACGGCGGGGTCACGTAATTGCATTTCTGCGAACAAGGAGTCAAAGCATCGGATAAAGTTTACCAAGAAACCATTTTGGAAGCTGTTGTGAAGCCTCTTAACAATTTTCTGTTTCAAAACCTGCCATGGACTTTCAAGCAGGATTCTGCGCCGGCCCATAAGGCTAAAACGTCCCTGGCTTGGCTTTGAAACAATTTGCCTCTGAAGAATGGCCCTCAGGCAGTCCAGATTTGAACCCATTTTATTACAAATTGTCGACGGTTTTGGAGGACAAGGTTGGTCACAAAAGATACCCTAACATTGGATCTCTTAAGACTGCTTTGGTTCGAGCTGTGGCCAATTTTCCAATTGACGAGGTTCGTGCAGCTATTGACGATTGGCCAGTGAGACTTAAGGCATGGCTTCGAAACAATTTGCCTGCGTTCATTTGCTCTAAAGAATGGCCCTCAGGCAGTCCAGATTTGAACCCATTGGATTACAAATTGGGGACTGTTTTAGAGGACAAGGTTTGTCACAAAAGAAACCTCAACATTGTATCTCTTACGACTGCTTTGGTTCGAGCTGTGGCTAATTTTCCAATGGACGAAGTTCGTGCAGCTATTGACGATTGGCCAGTGCGACTTAAGGCGTGTGTAAAGGCAAAAGGCGGACATTTGAAATAAGTAGATTCTTTTTGGATACGATATACATCAATAAATACTTATATATTAAAAAATATTTGGTCCAAAAACATTCAGTACTTTGTATTTTACAGCATAAAACGTGTTTAACAGTATTTATGTCCCTACCAAGAATTTGCTACCCTTTCATACGGTATAGCATTGCAAAATAAAAATTTCCTTAGCTCATAAAAAATGGCTGAGACCTACCCTTTTTGGATACAATATACACCAATAAATACTTATATATTAAAAAATATTTGGTCCAAAAACATTCAGTACTTTATATTTTACAGCATAAAACGTGTTTAACAGTATTTATGTCCCTACCAAGTATTTGCTACCCTTACATACGGTACAGCATTGCAAGATAAAAATTTCCTCGGCTCATAAAAAATGTCTGAGACTTACCCGGGCCATACTTTTGCAAATTTACTATAATTACCGGAGTGTCTTATTTGCAGAAGAAATCAATTATTCCCCGAGAAAATTCGAAATATTGTTTCATAGTATATGTTACAACAGCGAGTTAAACTGGGTTTGGTCACTACAAAGATTTTACCTGTTGTCACCAAATATTTTTGGTACCAAAGTTACATGTACTTAATAATTGGTTAGATGTCATAACCACTAGTTTCGGCAACCAATAGTTTTACTGAGTTCGGTTAATACAACAAACCTTTAGGCTGTGTTAGTATTTACTAACGGAAAACGGATTGGAGATCAGGCATCCAAACCCTTCGATGCTTTTGGAAGAACTAATTTTATTTACATCAAACTATCTTAGTCTACCTTAACTTAATACTTGTACATACTGACGGATAATACATACATACTCGTAGAATAAATGCAAATGGTACATAAATGGTACATAAGGCAAGTAAAATCCAAGGTACCCTACATTTTTCGCCAGCATATCTGCGTGCACCCTCAAACAGGCTCATTCTGAATTACAGAGGAAAGGTTATAAACAGATTCCTTTTTACTGCATTTCGGTTTTTGGGAAATGCACAGAAAACACTTATCTCTGTGTGTTTCTTAGTTGGTCGACCTTTCCAAAGAACCATTCAGTGTATGATAAATACAACTGAACAGGCTGAATCGTGAATCGTAATATTATTGTAGCTACCATTTTATCAACCATGTAACCATCAATACCATGGTGATTCCAGCAGAAAGTATGTTTATCCAACCGAATACATGTACTTCGGACCGACTTTCAACTGATTTTTTGCTCTGTGTGGGTACAGGGTATTCATAACACTCTGCGACAAATGGTAAGGGTCAGTGATCGGTTTGGAATGAAACCACCGGGGAAAGTTATATTGGTAAAAAAAAAGTCATACGTGTTCCAGCGTTTCGCTGGGTCTCATCTAGGAATCGAGATATATCGATTTGAAGTTAGTAAGTATCGTATAGGGGAATTTGTCACGTTTTAGGCTCTTTTGTTTGACATAACTCGAGAACCACTCGTCCGATTTAGCTGAAACAAATTTAGAAAAATTAAGAATTACAATTCCTCTAATCTGTCCTTAAACCGTTTTCCTACTTAAGCAACAGTTTCGCAATTATAAATAAATGTATGAAAAAAAAAATTATTTTTGCCTAAAAATTAAAATTTTTTTTTCATGCGCTTATTTTTAACTTGGAAACTATTACTTGTAAAGGAAAATAATATATGAACAGATTAAGGGAATTGTAATTCTTGGTTTTTTAAAATTTATTTCAGCTAAATCGGACGAGTGGTTCTCAAGTTATGTCAAACAAAAGAGCCAAAAACGTGACAAATTCCCCTATACGATACTTACTAACTTCAAATCGATATATCTCGATTCCTAGATGAGACCCAACGAAACGCTGGGACACGTATGACCTTTTTTTGACCGATATAACTTTCCCCGGTGGTTTCATCCCAAACCGATTGTGGCTGTCGCACAGTGTAATTGTTCGTCTGTCCTTCCATATCTCCGCCCGCCCAACCGTTTGTCTACCCATCTCTTAATGTCTAATTATCAAAGCACATGTAGCAATTACGAACCGATAAATTACTTAAACTTGCTAAATTAAATAGATTAACGCCAAGAACAAAGTCTATTAAAATTTCCCTTATCGGTTCATGTTTTGTTATCATAGAAACGATTTTCCAGATTTCATAACTTGAGGCTCTTAACGTCACATATTGCATCCGATTCCGACCAGATTTCGCACAGAGCGTAATGTGCGACTTATACCCAAATCCGTTGATATTGATCCATATCGGTTCAGCTTTTCGAATAGACCCCACTCAAAGGACACTCCCCATTTGAGGTTACTCAGATCCAGAAGCCATAATTAAAAGACGATCGTTCTCAAAGTTTTGCGTGGTATGATATCTCCTCGAATATTCCCATTTGACCTACAAAGGAAACTCCTCATTTAAAGTCCTGCAGCTCTACATACATAACTCCCACAACATCTTTTTAAGCAACAAGGTGAAATTTCTGGGACTAGGACGCTGGTTTCGAACGCTTACTTACTCGTTAAGTCGCCAGCATTTACACGTTGGGCACCCACCGCTGAAAATTGTTAGATGTTCTTTGCCAGATTAAAACCTGGGCTTACATGTATGGTAGTCGAGTCACTAACCATCACATCACAGCGGCCTGGCACCACTTAAAGCCATAAATTTGGGACGATCGTTCTCAAATATTTGGGAAACCAATAATTGTCTCTAGCTAAACTTGACCTTATCGATCCGTGATTTCAAGTAGCCCGTCCCAAAGAGTTCACTGCAAATTTAAAGTCCTGACTTCCTTACATACATAAGTCCCAAAACATCTCATTAAAGAACAAGAGTGAAATTCTCTTGAATTAGTAAACTTTACACGATTCAATTCTAATACTCACTGAGCAGGACCTGCTGTTTAATGACGGCTCCAAATGGCTAATGCATTTCATGGAGAAGTTTTGACGAGGTTTTGAGATAAATCTCTTGCTCGTAAAGTCGCCGGCTTTAACGAGGTGCAAAATCGCCGCTAAAAATTGTGAGATATTATTAAATGGCCTTGAACCTAGTTTAACTGGCATGATAGTCGTGCACACTTCCATAACAGCACGGCGGCTCTGAAGCCAGAATTTTCTTACATTTCACTTGGTACGTTTTAAGCGACCGCCATTAAGCCTGGTAAAGCTGGACCATAACGATCCATTTCTATATGTGACAGCGCATAGAGAAAGGGACCTAAGGGTAAAAAAACAATGAGACCGATCCCATGCCCCAAAAGTGTTCCCTGCCAGAGATTTGCACGTTTTATGAAAGTGAAGTCAACGATTCTAAGAGCAAAAAGAAAGGGACCTAATATTAAAAATGGCTCTCCTGAACAAAACTGGCTTTTAACCTTAGGCCCCTTTCTATTTTGCGCGTCACATATATAGCTTACATACAAAGAGAATAGCAAATATATGTTTCGGGTCCTGACAATGCTAGTATCTCCAGATGCACACTGGAACTTCCATTGGAAACTTTGACATTTTTAGCATAACTCAGAACGTTTTGTCATTTGAGGGCGAATTGTTTTGTTTACAGCGTGTTGAAAAATTCATCTCAGTCAAAAAATGGAATTATCCCGTGAACATTTTCGTGCGATGATATTTTACGATTTTCAGCGTGGGTTATCGAGACAAGAGTGTTTAAATGAACTTGTTTTGACTTTTGGCGATGAAGCATTATCAAAAACCACTGGTAATCGCTGGTACCAAGAGTTCAGTCTCGGACGCCGTTCGCTCCAGGATGAATTTTATGAAGGACATTCAACTTAGGTCACTTTGCCAGAAACCATCGATGCTGTGCTTGAACTGATTACGCAAGACCGACATGAGACATACCGTGAGATTGAGGCATCCTTGGGCATTTGTATGACAACCATCAAAAGGATATTGCATATTTATTTAGCCGCGAAAAAAACTTGTTCTCGTTGGATCCCACATAATTTGACGAATGCTTAAAAAAAGGCTCGTATCGATTGGTGCAAAGAGATGTTGAAAAAGTATAACTGCGGTAGCTCAAAGGCAGTGTATACCGTTATCACAGGTGACGAATCATGGATCTATGCATATATTTGGCTCAAGACGAGCCAAATCCAACAAAAGTTGTTCGTGGAAGAAGTACATCGAAGCAAATGAATGCGTTTTTTTTTCGGTATAACCGGCCATGTTGCCACAGTGCCTTAAGTGGAAAGTAGGACGGTCAATTCTGAGTGGTATACAGCCATGTGTTTGCCAACAGTATTCGAAGAAATGTGGAATGACAATAAGAGAAGATGGATCAGCTAAAATGATGAGCTATTTAATCACTCAAGATGTTGGATTGATGGGTCATGCACCGTACAGCCTTGATTTGACACCCAATGACTTCTTCTTATTCTCTAGCATCAAGAAAAAAATGCGTGGTCAACGTTATTCATCGCCCGAAGCAGCAGTAGAAGCGTTCAAAAATCATGTTTTGGAGGTGTCTCAAGCGGAGTGGAAAACGTGCTTCGAAAATTGGTTTGAGCGCATGAAAAAGTGTATTGATCTTAAAGGAGACTATTGTGACAACAATAAAACCATTTCCAATAATAAATTATTGTGTTTTCATTGCCGGATCCGAAATATAAATAGCAACCGTCGTATATTCGGTTATTCAAAATTTAGCAAAGCCATTGTATAAGGTTAGTTAGTAAACCTTAAGAAATTGGACCATATTGGTCCATGTTTTTTAAAGAGCACATAAACGAGTAGTTTAAGACCGGCTAAAGGTCCTCCCTGAGTTGAGGTACAAAAATTAAATCCGATTGCGCTCAAATTTCACATAGATCGTTATGAGCGACTTAAAAACAATAAAACCGAACCCCCCAAATTAGATTTTAGTTTCCTTGGGTAAGTGGCTTTAAAAAAAATAAAATAAAAAAAGTTTAAAATTCGACATTTCGTTGTATGTAAACGTTGTTCAAGCAAACATTTTCCTGACTTCGACAACAACAAACCCGTTGAAGTAATTAAGCTTTAAGAATTCTTACTTATCAAAAAGTCCCTCCTACAAGGTCCGTGAAATTGAATTATCAAAGTTGTTATCCCTTTCTTATTTCCGATCGATTGGCTTATTCGCAATGTTATTCGCTGGTGCTTGGCCTGTCCAGCTTTTAGTATAGAAATCTATGTCAAAGCCAGCAAATGAAATACATTCAACAACGTTTATTGGGTTGCCATTTCAATTGGAATTCCTAATGCGGTTTGCATTGACAGCGCTTAAAATTTTCTAAATATTTCTAGCACCACACAAAAAAAGGGAACGGTCATCAATTTTTAAAATTCACTTTTTGTCCTTCGTTCATCCTTTGATGTTGTTTTCCTACATGACACGGCAACGAAAAGGACGAATGCTAAAGACATGTTTTTGTGAACCCTTTCGGGTTTGACATAGGTTGGAAAACATCAAAACTTGACCGTAAGTCATTTTGCAATAAGTCATAATCACATTTTTGCATTTTCTGCTCGTAATTAAATACTGCGTAAATTTGTGAAATTATTTAAAGATTTAACATTTTTTTGGGAGAGGGCGATAGCTGCTCTTAATGTAAACATTTTTTTCTTTTTGCTTTTTGAGTCAACGTAGAACTTTATGTAGGCCTACTCAATAAAATTTATTAACTTCATTTGAATTAGTAATTATTTTGTTCGCAAGGTTGGCACTATGCCCGTATACAGACTTGCTCATAAATCATATTTCCTAAGAGCGTTTAATAAATTATCACACTGTCATAATTCAGTGAAATTTTCCAGAACAACTCTTTTGCATGGAAATAGAAATATTTACATTAGCGAGTTCTTGTCTCAAGGACATGCGTTCGAGTTTCTTGCAACATAAATAGAGTCACGCATAAATTAGTCTCAACATTCAAAGTTTTCGGCTAAAACGATTAATTACCATCTGTTAATGTTAGAGAAAAGTTCAATATTATTAATTAAGCGAATTCGCCAAAGTCGACACAAGTCCAGCGAGAACAAGAAAATGGATTAGGATTTAATAATAAGCCCCAAAAGGAGGACTTTAGTCAACACGAAGCATGGGCAAAGTGTTGTAATACTCCAAAAGCCATTAGGAAGAACACAAAGTAAATTTAACGAAGACTGAGTTAATTTCGGGACCAATAAAAAGTGCCACTGCTAAATCTATATTAATCGAAATGAATTACATGCCCTATACATTTGGGTGGGTTGTTTTGTAGGGAGTCGAAAAATCGCTCAAGTGACAAGGAAACGCGTATTCTAGTGATCAAAATAAGAAACTTTGGCCGAGTAACCACAATTCTAAAACGAGTTCTGATGACCCGACTTTTGTTCCGTACTCAAAAGCAAAAAGACTTTAAACAACGATTTTTGTACTTTCTTTTCTTTTACTAAGGTAAATTATTTTTTTAATTTACATATGAGGCGCTCAGCGCCAAAACGGCCTAACCCTCATTTTCAAAAAAATCAAACTGACTTTTCTGATCTAACCGGAACCTTTTGAAATAAATACTAAAAAAACTCCCTAGGTTATACTACCTGCTGAAAACTGTGCAAAGTTCAAAAAAATGTTGATGCCACAATGGCCTAACCGGAACCTTTTGAAATAAATACTAAAAAAAACTCCCTAGGTTATACTACCTGCTGAAAACTGTTTTTCCTCTATACAAAGTTCAAAAAAATGTTGATGCCACAATGGCCTAAGCCGCTTAGGCCAAATCGAATCCTAGAAATAAAAAATATGTATGGGCTAGGCCATAAAATTGTAAAGTTTTTTTTGAAAAATTTTATAAAATTGGTGATCATGATTAGCAAAATGCTTATTTATGTGGACAAATTGCAGTAATTGAAACAAAAAGATCTTATAAAAAGTCTATCTAGTACAAGAATTTACAAACTTCCTGGAGTAAATAATGTCGGAATGAATGTCTGCAAAAGACATTCTAAGCAGATCTTACAAGTAACCGATGGTCGTATTACACGTGCACTTAAGCATAGAGCACCTGGAAGTGGCACAACGACACCAAAATTGGACCAAAGAGGAAGACACCCACCTCATAATAAGAGCAGCGTTGAAGCTACTGAAATCGTGAAAGAATTAATCAATAAATTTCCGAGGTATGCTCCCTAGATTCAAGAAATTAGAATATTCAAACAGAATTTCTCCCACCTGCCTTAAATATATCGATTATGTACCTGATATATCGTGTAACTGTAGAAGTGGATAAAGTTGTATCTAAATTCCTTTTTCACCAAAATCTTTTCAGAAAACTTTAATTTGCATTTTCGAGCTCCAATTACCGACAGCTGCAAAAAATGTGATTCTTTTAAAGTAAAAAATCAAAGCCGCAGGTGATCCTTCTTAAAAGGAAAGGATTGCGAGCGAAAAAGATTTACATCAGCGAAAAGCTAAATCAGCTAGAACTGGGATGCAATTGGCAATCGAAACTTAACAAGGAAGAATATGCAGTTATAGCATTCGATCTTATGAAAACTCTGCCGACACTAGTCATTTCCACTGGGGTAGCTTACTACAAAAGACAGCTATGGACCTATTGTCTTGGTATTCATGACCTTATCACGAACAAGTCATTCATGTATTCCTGGAATGAGGGAATAGCTTCTCGTGGCCCACAGGAAATAGGTTCTTGCATTATGCATTACGTGAAAGTCAATGTCAAATGTAAGAAATAAATAATGTATAGCGTTCAATGTGGTGGCCAAAACCGGAACATAAGAATGAGCACTATTTGCACATACATGGTCAATAATTCGACCTTCCCAGTGGAACAGATAGACCACAAACTTTTAGTATTTGGCCAGTCATTCCTACCATGCGATCAAGATTTTGGTCTCATTGAAAAGGAAAAAAAATATTATTAGGACATTTTTACGCCTGATGATTGGGATCGTGTAATCATCACAGCAAAAAAAGGGAACCATTTCACTTGGTAAAGATGACGGCAGATGATATTTAAAGCATATCCTTAATCGACTTCAAAAGTTGAATGGCTAAAGATTCAGTGGTTTCGATTCCAAAATGTTAACTGATTTATAATTCAATACAAATATTCAAATAACATATATGTTTTATTTCAAGAAGTTGATATTTCAAAGAGGAACTCCAGCAAGTTCGTAAATTTGGAATTGGAACCGCTTTATCATTCATTGAAGCTGCAAAGTTTAAGGATATGCAGGAACTCAAAGAGTTCATAACTCCAATAAAGCATGCATAATTTAAAAACAAATTCGAGAGCCGAAGAAGAAGAAATTCAGAAAGAAGGCGAATAATTATTTTTATTCATTTGTATTATTTAAAACGCTAAAAATATTTTTATTATTTATCTGAAGAAATTTTGTATGTTTTTATAAATGCAGCCAATTTGGCCTTAACCCTCAGTTCCTTTCAATATAGTTTTTTTAAATGGATTCCAAAATGGCCTAAGCCACTTTAATTTTTGTATCAACTGTTTAAAACAGTCTTTATCTAAGTTTAATAAAGACCTTATAATTAACCTAACAAGAATATTACAACTAATATTTTTTACGATTAATAAAAAAAATAAAAATGTTTTAAAAAAATTATTTTCTTTTAACTTCGTTTTTCTCAGAACCATTTTTTAGGCTTAGGCCGTTTTGGCGCTGAGTGCCTCATATGTTCTGACTAATTAAATTTCTAAAATGGTGATTTTTGGTATGAGGGGATTGTGCCGCTGGCATAGGTGGGTCAGTCGGCCCAAAGTTAGTGGGGGTCGGTAATACATTTGGACTCTATTGGGCAATATAAATGGGTCAAAGTGAGATTTTTCAAAATTTTACCCTACGGGGCAAAGCCAGGTCATCAGAATTCGTTTTAGAGGTATGGTTCCTCGGGCAAAAATTCTTATTTTGATCTATAGAATATGATTTTCCTTGTCACTTTTAATCGACCCGCCCTTTTATACATATATGGAAGAAATAAGTTGCTGAAAAGTTACAGACAAAAGTATTATGGTTTATATCTTTGCCAAAGCTTAATACCCGACTATCTAGATTTGTCAATTATGACTATTACTAAGAATATAGTTGAACAACTTTTGACTGAGAACTGGGAACTAGCCGATACCTGTTATTTACGATGACAAATATCCGGAGCTGCGAGGAAAAGGGTTATAAGAGGACGCCGCAACGAGGAATCGTACTGTAGAATCCAGTGATAAAAACGAAATCCTTCATTATCTTAACAGAGAAGGCACCAAACTGACAGCGTATGCCAAAGATGTGGTGCTGCTGGTCCGAGGAAATTTTCTACCAGTGATTAGTGAGATAATGGAACGGTCTCTGAGGAAACTCTAACAGTGACTACGGCCTTGGTGTCAATCTAAGTAAGATAGAGGTAGTTCTGTTCACAAGGAAATACAGGATCCCCAACTTTGAACTCCAAACATTCAACAACAAAAAACGCTTACTCCGTTCCAGAACAGCAAGCTTTACAGCAAAGCTCAAAAATGCATTTTTTGCCCATTTTAAATTTTTTAATCCCCCCACCCGTCCAAAAATAAAATAGCACTTATTTATACTAATAAAGGGTGTCCCAAGAAGAACGCAATTTTTAAATCTGGCAACATTCGAAGTGTCATTGTTTGACATTTGAACAATTGTTATTGTTTGTTAGTAGAAGGTACGAGGTTAGTAAAAATGGAGCGCTACACGAAAGGGAGTTCGTTAATTGGGTATTGGAGAGACAACATGAAAATGATTTTGCCGATAAAATCATCTTCAGTGACGAGGACCATTTTCATCTTGATGGCTTCGTCAATAGCCAGAATTGTCGCAAATGCATCCTCAACGTGTCACTGTGTGGTGTGGTTTTTGGGCTGGAGGAATCATTGGACCTTTTTTTATGAAAATGAGGCAGGTCAAGCGCAAACAGTCAATGGTGTTTGGTATCGTGAAATGATAACCAGTTTTTTCTTGCCTAGAATTGAAGAAATGAATGTGGGGGGCATGTGATTCCAACAAGACGGCGCCACATGTCATACAGCCAGAGAAACAATTCAATTGCTGCATCAGTCAGTTAAAAATTGCGCTCTTCTTAGGACACCCTATATAAAGAAGCGATTTATTAATGTTCAAGCAATAAAAATGTTTAAGGTACGTATTAAATAATTTAATTCGAATATGAAATTCGTCAACGGGAATATCAATTTTGGTGAAAATAACTTAAGGGCAGATCTGTGGAGCGCGATAAATTGCTTCGCCGTTGGCCATTTACAACAGAAAGTGGCAATCTATGCGATCCTTATATTATGCCTATTTTTATAGTTCCCATTTATAAAATTCATTGCAATATTTGATAAATTGTTTGACTCATTTACAAAATATCGAAACATTTAGGTGGTCTTTTTTCTGGGTAGTATGTTTAATTTTAGCTATGTCAAAGTTGCAATAAGTTTAATTTTCAAAACTTGTAAAAAATCTAGACCGGCAACGAGATGGCCTCCACCTTTTTTCTATTCCGAAAATTCAATGCCTCTATCAGGAAAGAGAGCAAGGTCGAACTTAATATACGAATTTAAGATAGGGATGCACATATTTCGTTGACTGATATGATCCAATTTCAACAGGGAGAGTTAATGGTCGCACTTTACAGTACATGCCCCATTTTTAATCAATCGAGTTTAAAATCTTTTCTACACAGGGACAGTTCTTCAACTCTAAAATTTTTTTTATGGGGGCTATATTAAATTAGAAACTATTATGGTTTTAATTCGCTCATAAAGCACTTTACTGAATTTTAGCAGAATCGTATTTAATTTGTAGCTTTTAAAGCGGGATGTCCGTAATGAATATATGTGACGCGCAAAATAGAAAGGGACCTAAGGGTAAAAACTGTTTTGTTTAGGAGAGCCATTTTAAAGATTCAAATACGTGTATCTTTGGTGTACCATCACTTTCATAAAACGCGCATATCTCTGGGAGGGAACACTTTTGGGGCATGGGATCGGTCTCATTCGATGCTAAGATGTTGTCCACATCAAAAAAAAAGTTAAAATTGATTTTTTTTACCCTTAGGTCCCTTTCTCTATGCGCTGTCTCATATGGACATAGGACAATTCGAAAACATAGACCGATATGACCGTATTTTACCAGGGCTACCTACAGGTCGTCAGAGTTACCTATAACGCACTATTTTTACTGACATTACGCGTGAGTTGTGTTAAATTTTTTTTTTCAGTATTGTTTGCCATTTCATTAAAGAAAGACTTACACCGCAACATCATGAGCGTTCGGTGAGAAACGGGTTTCGTGCGCTTAGACCTTTTTATGGTCGACATAATCGCCCACCGATGGCACTATTCGGATTACCACCGCCAACATAAAAAACCAATATTCACTATTGGACCTTTTACACGACCTAATAGACAACACTCAGCACGAAGTATTAAAAACAGCGGTATAAGCTGAGAGTGTTCACAAAAAACCCCAGGAATCGAATCGTCACCGTTATCAATAACTAGGCTTGGTTTGACAGCTTACAAGATACAGCTCGTGATGTTCCTGAGCGGCGGAGTTTCAGTGTTGGGGCTCTTCAAAAGCTGTATTATGGAAATGAGCATTTGGTGATGAGAGACGGAAAGATCCGCTGTTTTCGACCAAAATTTTGTTCGGTGATGAGGCCCATTTCTGGCTCAACGGCAAAGGCAATAAACAAAATTGCCGCATTTGGGCTGAAGAGCAACCAGAAGAGGTTTCAGAGGTGTCAATACTTATATAAACAGAGAAAACCAAGGTTTGGTGCATCTTATGGGCTGGTGGAATCATCGGCCTAATTTTTTTAAAAATGATAATGGCCGCAACGTAACTGTAAATGGTGCTCGCTATCGCGCCATGATGTCGAACTTTAAGCTACCTAAAATTGAAGACCGCAATCTTGACGAAATTTAGATTCGAAAGGATGGTGCCACTTGCCACACAGCTGCTAAAACAATTGATCTATTTAGAGGTCATTTCGATAAGCAGCTAATTTCACGTTTGGGACTGGTGAGTTGGGCGCCTATATCGTGTTATAACACACCTTTAGACTTTTTTCTCTGTGGCTACGTAAAGTCAAAAGTCTATGCTGACAAACCACCCTGTAAACCAAATTTTCCGACAATGTCTGAAATCAGACAATTCTGAACAATATTTGAACTTTATCGAGAATTCTTACCAAAATTGTTACGAATACTGTTCGGTTTGTCTGAGGATTTATTTTTCAGAAAAGTAGTTTAGAATTCGTGTCAACCCTCTCATATGTTTTTCGTTACGAACTCGGTAAGAATTTTAATCCAAATCGGAATATTTCGCCGATTGTCGTACAGAACTATGACCGAATTCTGAACGTTTGGTTTGCTGGATAGCTACGATTCTGGGTTTGGAAGCCAACGTTATGCGTGTCATAAACGCCATACCGATCGAAATGCTCGAATGAGTCATCCAAAATTGCACCCTCAGTATGTACATCCTGAGTTCTTGTTGCGGCAACCATTTGAATTAAATTATATTTAAAAAATAAATTGCATATAATGTCCTTTCAAATGAAAAATAAAGATTCCACACTTGATTTGATTTTTTGTATTTTTTCATTATGAAAAATACCTCTCTAAATTGATCCCCTGATATATTTAAGCAAAACCGAACATAATATGCCAGTTCTAGACTGAAGGAAAGTCCCTTTGAATGGAAGCTATATGAAAATATGGACCAGAATGGCCCAATTTAATCGGAGTTAAAAACTGGTTGTTCCTAACTTACCACGGGAAATTTGAGCACGATCGGATTAGATTTATGGCTTCTAAAGCGGCTGGACCTAAAATTTGGATAGATCTTAATGTTGGAGCTTTTTCATAACATGAACCGGTAGTTCCAATTTTACCTGGGTTCGATATTGGAAACGTAACGCAGTCCGCGATTTTTGGTCGAAAAGGCATGTTATATTAGGCAATATTGAAGTATGGAGCGATATGGACCAATTTTGAAATAATACGTCCAAGTATCGTCGAATTGGTTTCATATTTGGCGCCATCTGACATTTCTATTGGAAAGTTTGACATTTTTAGCAAACGTACTCGGAACTTTTGACGTACGAGCACCATGTGTTGTTTACAGTGACTTGAAAAAATCAACTTGGCAAAAAAAATGGAATTAACTCGTGCGATCATTTTTCACAATTTCCGACGTGGATTATCACGACAAGAATGCATCGATGAACTTAAATTGTTGTATGGCGGTAAAGCACCACCCTATAGCACTGTGAAAAACTGGTTTAATGAATTCTATCGTGGCCGACGCTCGCTCAAAGACGAAGGTCGTGAAGGTCGTCCAAAAAGGGCCGTCGTGTAAGAGAACATTGACGCCGTGTGTGAACAGTAATGCAAGATCTTCATGTGACATACCGCGAGATAGAGGCATCCTTGGGCATTTCTTCTACCAGCATACATTCGATATTAAATGAACACCTGGCCGTAAAAGAGGTTTGTTCTCGTTGGATCCCGCACAATTTGACAATCGGTCAAAAAAAGGCTCGTGTCGATTGGTGCAAAGTAATTTTGGAATAATACGATCGCGGTGCTGCAAAAGACGTTAAGAGGACGACGAATCATGGAGCTATGCGTATAAGCCTGAAACAAAACAGCAATCGACCGTGTGGGTTTTCGAAGATGAGCCAAATCCAACGAAAGTTGTTTGTGAAAGAAGCACTTCGAAGCAAATGGTAGCCTGTTTCTTCGGCAAAACTAGTCAAGTGGCGACTGTTACGCTTGAGCAACGTAGGACGGTCAATTCTGAGTGGTACACCACAATATGTTGGCTTGAAGTATTCGGAGAAATTCGAATAATGAACATGAGATGACGAATCATTGTGCACAATGACAATGCGAGCTCTCACACATCGGCTTAAACCAGCGCCTTTTTGACCGGCCAAAACGTCGAATTGATGGGTCAGCCGCCGTACAGCCCTGACTTGGCACCCAATGTGTTATTTTTATTCCCGTCACCAGAAGATGCTGTTGAAGCGTTTGAATACCATGTTTTGGAGGTGTCTCAATCGGAGTGAAAAAAGTACTTTGATAAATGGTTTGAGCGCATGCAAAAGTGTATAAATCATGCTGGAGAATACTTTGAAAAACCATAAAACCATTTGTTATGATAAATAATTGCATTTTGATTATTAGGCCAGATATGCTTATATATATATAGCAGCCCTTGTATGTATAAAGATGGAGCCCATTTTGTTGAGCCATCGCTATGACGAAAGCCTAATCCTTTTGATTTGGGCCAGTCATGCAATTTAAATATTGTTTCTTGAAAATTAAAGGATAAACTAAACCTATGCCAACACTTAAAGCCAAAAACACAGCACCATAAATATTTGCTCTAATTCCTGGTAAATTATAAAATATTGCAATCTATTTATGTGTGAGGCAATACTGTACCCTGTGACCCTAAAAATCAATCAATGTTAAGTGGAAACTTTCCAATAATACCCCGGAGCCCTCTAACGTTATCCACAGAGCCATAAGTTATAGTCGAGATCAGCATCAGCAGAACGGATAACAAATCGTGTTTATTCAAAAGAACATTTGTTTTGTTTTAATTGTTACGGTTTACAGATGTAATTACGTATTTCATTTGTACTAAGAGTACAGCAAATGCGATACAAACCCTGTTTCCATGTTGCAAGTTTAACCAACTTGCCACAGCACAAACAAACACAACCGAGACGAATGATATCCAATTGAAATTTATTATAATTTTTTCTGGTATTAAAAACTTTGTGGTTTTTACGTTTTGTTCTCGGTCTGGTGCTCTCGTCCTGTCATAGCCGGTGTCGGAGCCGTTTACAAGCGCCCCGTTCTAAAGCATCGGGCCGCCAGCCACCCCATTAAAGTGATGAATTTGTAACAATTTGTCTGAGGGCAGATGTATTTTCACAGAAAGACCAACCACATTTGGCCAGAATGAAAGGTATGCGGTCGGTGTATTGGGAACGGTGGGCGGTTGGGGTGGAGACTAATGGAAAAGAGCAGTCTGTGCGAGTGGCAATCACTGAGTACGTATACGAAAAATTGATGATTGAAGCTTAAGAGGGAAAAAAAGGATTGCCGTGAGAGTGTATGGGTGGGCGTTGAGTGTGGTATTGAATGGGATTATTGAATTGAAAACCTATAACAATTTTGTGGTTCCCCAATGGGTTCTTTACGGAGATAACAATCCTTTATGCCCTTCCTTGGGGGGTACGGCTGCGTCTCTTTGGCAATTGTGATAAATTACAAAGACTCAACCGCAAGTAATCTTTATTTAAAAAGAATAAATTTGTTATATATTCCATTCTACTACAGGGCCTAACCTTTTGGTGATGTGCTGCTTTTGTCAAGCAAAAATGTTTGAAATTTTTCAATAACCCAAATTTGGGTACACAATTTTCAACAGTTAACAAATTTCACACTTAATCCTTTTTGGAGGAATTTAGGAAATTCTTTAAATTATTCAAAGAATCTTGATCCACCAACACTTTTATAAGAATTTAAGAAATTGGCAAAGCGTGGTGGAAATCCACATTACATAAAAAGGAAGACGGTGATACTTTAAGACGGCCCAGGGAATATGTGACACATTTTGTGGCATACCACAGTTTGGCCGAAGGCACATTCAAATGATCTAAAAATGATGCCTTTAATATAATCTTCTAGTAATTGGAATGTGTAAAAAATATAACAAAAATGTATGAAAGAATGGGTTTGCAATTATCAGTAAAAAATGTACAACTTTTTTTCTTTGTTTTTTCGTTTTGTTTATAGAATGTGTTTTTTTAGACGTGTGGTTTTCAATCTGGCCGCACCTCTTTCGGAGTTGGTCTTTTAGACGGCTGTCACTTTATGCTCAGTTTGGTTTGTCATTTTATAATAAATAGACTTACTGTGGAACAACGTTTGCAAAAAGTGGTGAATGGGCCCAAGACGAGACGGCTACCGATCCTGATTATTACAAGAAAATTTTGTTCAGAGATGAAGCTCACTTTTGGTTGAAAGGGTACTTTAATTACCAAAATTGTCCCGTTTAGAGAAGTCCACAACCCATTGTTGAGACGCCGTTACATCCTCAGAAAGTCACTGTTTGGTGTGCTCTAAGGGCAAAGGGAAGCATTGTTCCATATTTCTTCCAAAATGAACCCGGCCATAATTGGGAACGCTAGAGAGCCATGATTAATGACTTTTTCGTGCTTAAATTGGAGGACGTTGGTGTGGACGACCTTTGGTTCCAACAAGACGGCGCTACATGCCATACAGCCAACGAAATAATCAATTTACCCCGCCCCTGACAATACAAGTGTTCCCAGAAGCAAACTGGAACTTCCAGTGGAAACTTTGACATTTTTTAGCATAACTTTACTCAGAACGTTTTGTCATTTGAGGGCGAATTGTTTTGTGTGTGCTGAAACATTCATCTCAGTCAAAAAATTAAATTATCCGGTGAACATTTTCATTCGATGATTTCTTACGGTTTTCGGCGTGGGTTATCGAGACAAGAGTGGTTAAATCAACTTGTTTCGACTTTTGGCAAAGAAGCACCATCAAAAACCAAGAGTTCAGTCTCGGACGCCGTTCGCTCCAGGATAAATTTCGTGAAGGACGTCCAACTTCGGCCACTTTGCCAGAAACCATCGATGCTGTACGTGAACTGATTAAGCAAGACCGACATGTGACATGCCTTGAGATTGAAGCATCCTTGGGCATTTGTATAACAACCATCAATAAGATATTGCATATTTATTTGGCCTTGAAAAATAATTGTTCTCGTTGGATCCCTCATAATATGACGAATGCTCAAAAAAAGACTCGTATGGATTTCTGCAAAGAGATGTTGAAAATGTATAACTATTGTAGCTCAAAGGCAGTGTATACCATTATCACAGGTGACGAATCATGGATCTATGCTTATTAACCCGAAACAAAACAGCAACCGACCGTACGGGTCTTTCAAGACGAGCCAAATCCAATAAAAGTTGTTCGTAGAAGAAGTACATCAAAGCAAATGACTGCGTTTTTCCGGTATAACCGGTCATGTTGCCACAATATCTTTAATGGAACGTAGGAGGTTAATTCAGAGTGGTATACAACCATCTGTTTGCCAACAGTGTTCGAAGAAATGAGGAAAGATAATAAGCGAAAACGGATCATTTTGCATCACAACAATGCGAGTTCTCACACATCAGTTGAAAGGATGAGCTACGAGTATTTGATCACTCAAGATGTCGAATTGATGCGCCATCCACCGTACAGCCCTGATTTGGCACCCAATGACTTCTTATTCCCTAGCATCAAGAAGAAAATGCGTGGCCAACGTTACTCCTCGCCCGAAGCAGCTGTTGAAATCATGTTTGGAGGTGTCTCAATCGGAGTGGAAAAAGTGCTTCAAAAATTGGAATTGTTCGTGGAAGAAGTACATCAAAGCAAATGATTGCGTTTTTTTTCCGGTATAACCGGCCATGTTGCCACAATATTTTTAATGGAACGTAGGAGATCAATTCTGAGTGGTACACATACATCTGTTTGCCAACAGTGTTCGAAGAAATGAGGAAAGATAATAAGCGAAAACTGATCATTTTGCATCAAGACAATGCGAACTCTCACACATCAGCTGAAACGATGAGCTATTTGACCACTCAAGATGTCGAATTGAAGGGCCATCCACCGTACAGCCCTGATTTGGCACACAATGACTTCTTGATATTCCCTAGCATCAAGAAAAAATGCGTTATCAACGTTTTTCATCGCCCAAGGCAGCTGTTGAAGTGTTCAAAACTCATGTTTTGGAGGTTGTATCAATCGGAGTGGAAAAAGGGCTTCGAAAATTTGTTTTGTGCGCATGCAAAAGTGTATTAATCTTAAAGAAGAATATTTTGAAAAACAGTAAAACCATTTCCAATGATAAATTATTGTGTTTTTATTTTTGAACCCGTAATATAAATAGCAACCCCTTTTTTGGTGAGCGCATTATCTCGAGTCATCGACCTGCGGCGTGGCCTCGAAGATCGTGCGAATTAACACCGGTTGAATTTCCAATGAAAAATTATTGTGTTTTTATTTCCGAACCCGAAATATGAGTAGCAACCCTCGTATCAAGGGAAACTTTTGGTGAGCGCATTATCTCGTGTCATCGACCTGCGGCGCGGCCTCCAAGATCGTGCGATTTAACACCGCTTGAATATTTTTTGTGGGGCTATGTGAAGTCGCTTGTCTACGCAGATAGGCCCGACCCAATTGGAAGAGAATATTCGGCGCATTGTTGCTGATAAACGACCCCAAATGCTGCAAACAGTGGTCCTCTTCGCTGGATTTTATTAGAGCCAGCCGTGGTGGCCACTTGTCCGAAATCATATTTAACGTGAATGGCAAACCCTTATCTTATAATAAAGCTAAACTCTTGACCAGAGCATTCAATTATATGCGTTTTATTTGTACATGAAAACCACATGTCTAAAAAAAACACCCTTTACTTTTTTGAGCTATTAACTAATTATGATTCATAAAGCACATCTATGAAAGCGTTTATTTGTATGCGAGCTTCCTTTAGCCCGTTAAAGGGAATCTTACCAAGAAGGTTATGATCACAATATAGGGTCATGCAAAATTTCAGGATCGTAGGTTAATTCATATATTGTGCTTTCAACAGACATACGGACGGACTGACATGGCTAGTTTATCTTATAATTTTACGACGATCAATAGTATATATACTTTACAGGGTCTCCGATACGTACGTCCATCTATAGCTGTGGCACATTAGAGTGCCTGGACTTGTGAGAAGCCAAAAAAGATGCAAGTGTACGCCTCTAGCAAAGTTTAATAGGTTTTAAAGCGAATCCCAAAATATGCTTAGGCGTGAAAAATTTCTACACGAACAACGCCTACGCACAAAGGTTCTTGCTTCCCCCGGGGGAAGTAAGAGCTTTTGGTCGTTTGTAAGAAGAGTAAAGAATAGTTCATCATCTATACCAACTCTTGTTAAAGACGATCAGGCATTCACCGACCCGGTTGATAAAGCTAACCTATTGGCTGAAATGTTCGCAGGAAATTCTTCCTTGCCGGAAAGCAATCAACCACTATTTCGGCACTTGTCCTGTGTAAGTGCTCCTCGACGCTAGCCCGTCTATTACGCAACCTCTTCAACCTTACTTAACGTGCGGGAGTGTTCCCAGCGTGTTGGAAGGTTGCAAACGTCCAACCAATCCCTAAAAAGGGTGAAGCCAATAATCCTGCAAATTATCGGCCAATCGCGATGTGCTCTGCGCTCAAGGTAATGGAGAGCATGGTTAACCACCAGCTTGTGAGGTATCTAGATTCCAACTGCCTGCTTAGTGAACGACAGTATGGCTTCCGTAGAAATCGCTCTACGGGAGACCTGATGGCTTTCTTGACGGAGCGCTGGAGTCGGTCTATCCACCAGTTTGGTGAGAGTAAGGTTGTGGCTCTGGATGTATCCAAGGCCTTTGATAGAGATTGCCACGGTGCGCTCTTATCAAAGCTGATGGCTTTTGGTGTCGGTCATACTTTCGCTCGTTTTATATCGAGCTTTCTTAGGGATCGCACTATAAGAGTTGTTGTAGATGGGTTCTCATCCAACAAACATAGGCTTACTGCAGGAGTACCACAGGGCTCTGTCCTTTCTCCCTCTTTATTTTTAATTTTCATTGATGATCTGTTGGGTCAAACCGTGAATCCAATATACTCCTTTGCGGATGACAGTAACCTCTGTCATTCATATTCATTCGACCGTAGCGCGAGTCTTCAAGATTTTGAAGACAAAAGGCGAATTATGGATGAGACACTTGGCCGGGATTTACTGGACATTTCCGAATGGGGTCGAGTGAATAGAGTAGATTTTAATGCGCGTAAGACACAGTGCTGCTTGTTGTCTCACAAGCGATTCGCTGATGCAACAATATCGTCAATTTCCATCGATGGTACGGAAGAATCAGAAGCTCTTTATGTTCTTGGCATGAAAAAACAATGTGACGCTCGTTGTGCGAGACATGTATTCGAAGTGTCGAAAGAAGCACTCTTTCATCAGGCCGAAGATGGAATACAACTCCCATATATGGGCAGGTGCTCCAAAATCATCCTTGGAGCTACTTGACCGTGTTCAAAGGAGAGCGATGGTGCTGATAGGTGACAGTAGGGTATCCAACTCTATTGTTTTCCTTGAGCATCGTCGGAATGTGGGTTGCGTGACGCTGTTCTATCGTTACTTTCATGGTGTGTGTTCATCAGACATCCGTCGCCTTAATCCTGGCGTGAGGATGTTCGGCAGGGATACGCGACTTTCTAGGAAATCACACCAGTTTGCTATCGATTGGCCAGTTGACCGCACTATACACTACAGATCAAATTCGTTTTTCGCTCGTACAGTCCGTATGTGGAATCGACTTCCGGCAAATGTATTTCCCACTAATTGCGACATCCAGAAGTTCAAGGCAAGCGTCAACAAACATTACTCCCTCTTTCCCCCTCCGATCCATTAATTTCCACTCGCCAACGCAATGCACCGCATGTATAGGGGGCATCCCCTGAGTGTTGGTTAATTAAAAAAAAGAGATTGGTAGTTGTTTTGTTATAATACACAGGGACTTCCCAATATTAATTTTGCATAAAAAATTATGAACTCATAACCAACACGGGACATTTTTACGGGTCACACACTAACATTTGATGTAAATCTGAAATTAGCCTCGTAACACTGCAACACTATCACAATTTTCTACTCTATTTCATTGAAATACAATTTAACTTGAATTAATTCAAAATGCTGAGACCACCTATACTCGCATACTACAGCCAGTTTAAATATTAAATACAATGAATCCAAGGAATAGCTAGAAATTTTTTTTTCTAGCTTTTTTTTCTTGCAAGCATTTTAAATTCCTCTTCTGCTTGAGGAGGAAAGGACAAGCGAATCTTTGGTGTGGTCGTTTCAGACATTGCCAAGTGCACGCGTTCAAATTTCCATTTGAAATTCCATCGCGCTAAAAAATTATACACTTTGCATACAAATAAATATTAAAATTGGATTTTAATTTAGTTTTCATTTTTCACAACTTGCCCGTCGCCAAAGCAGCGAGCGAATAAGATGAGCGAAAACGCCACACGCAGAGTGCAAAAGGAAACAAAAGCAAATGTCGAGAAGATGAAAAAAGGAAAAGTTTTCTTATTACATCGCCATAAATATTGTTGGCTTTGTGTCGGGCAATTTATTAAAAATATTTCTTCACTTCACATTTGGTGGCACGGCACTTTTTTGTCTCTGCTTCTTTTTTTGGCGTTTTTGATTTGTTTTTATGTGCCGGCCGAGCCACCTAGAATCGGCTCGTTTCATATCTCGAGCGTTTTTGACAATTTCAGGCTTTCTACAATTTATTCCGTTCTACTTTTGGACATTTTGTCGCTGCAGCGGTTATTGTTGCTGCTATCGTTGGGTCCGTCGCGTCGGTCGTTTTGTGCGCTGCTCCACAATTTATTTATCATATTTTTCTCGGAACGTAAAACATTTGTATTTCTTTTTTTAGACCATGATTTGTATATCCTGGTTTCTTTTTTTGTTTTCCTTTTTGCTTATTTTCTTGCCATTGAATCAAACAGTTTTTAAAGCAACTTCTGTAGTACGTACAAATTTATTTGGGTGAGAGTGTGTAAATGTATTTTTCCACTTTCCACTTATTTGAGTTATTCGGCCACTTTTCCTATATCCCTGGCGTGGAGTGTGAAAGTGTATCTGTTTTTGTGGTCCATTCGTTGTCACTGTTGAGTGACCGCAAGATATACAGCCAAAAATAGCACGCATAGGAGGCAGTAGCAGTTTTTTTTACTCCCTTTCTAAGTATTTTTCTCGACAACATAGTCGATTGTGGTGGTCTTTTTTTCGGAACAGTGTTTTTTCCCTTATCAACGAATTGTTTATGGGGCCGGGGGGGGGGGGGGGGGAAACCTTCAGGTATTTGTACAACCAACACTATAGGCAGCAGAATACAGGTGAGTCTCGTTTATGCTACTGCCTTGTTCAAGAAAATACCCTTTTCGCAATTTAAAATTTGTATTTCTGTAAAAAAGTGTCAGGCAGTGGTCATCTCTACTCGCTTTCTAATATCTTTAAAAAATATTTTACCTTTATATATTTAAAAATGGTTGCGAGTAATAAGATCAAATGTCGGGCAAAGTCTACTGTGAGATACTGTACTCTATTCTATTATTCAGAGCATTCTGCGCAGCCGTCTGGGTGTTGAACAAGGTCGGGTTTATATATGACAACTAGAGGAGTAGAAACATGTCCCGTCGGAGCTACGTATAGGAAAACATTTTCTTATACTAATATAGGCCAATAATCTAAGAATTGGTAGTTATAGGTCACACTAAACGATCGATGATTCGTTTGGATTAAGTTTAAAATGTTTTCAGTCACGAATATTCTTCAGTATGGGGTCAATATCAATATTGCCATTTATAAGAGGCTATCGTCATTTATAACGCTCTATCTTAAATTTCGGCACAATCGTATTCAATTTGAAACATCTAGAGCGGTAAAACCTAATCACAGAAAGAGCACTTCATGTGGTACTATGAACATAGGGCTATTAGAAATCGTGAACCTATATACAGGGTGGTGCGCGTTAGTTTGCGTATTTAGGAATGAAATAAAAAGGGATCTTTGATAAATTTATTTTATATTTTAATTATATTGAACAGTAAGGGAATTTTAAAATTAAATGGATTTAAATAATGTATCTGGAAAATGTCGACCTTTGCTATCCACACACTGCTGCATATGTTTTCTGAAGTTTTCATGAACTCTAACAAGCATGTTACCAGTATTTTGCCAATTTCAGCCTCAATGCTGTTAATTAGGTCTTCCAAGGTATTGGGATGGTTGATATACACCTTCGACTTCAGGTAACCTTCAAAAGAAAAAAAAACGCATGGGGCTAGTTGGGAGAGCGTGCCGGCTAGTTCACATCACCTCGTAAAGAGATAAGACCTCCAGGAAACTTTTGCCTCAAACAATTCATGGTAACCCTCGCTAGGTGTGTAGTAGAACCCTCCTATCGGAATCATGTATCCTCTATTTCATTGCCTCAAGAGCCGGCTTGAAAAAAGTCTGAAAATACTAATAGCAAGTGATTTGTTCCCAGCAGATGTTTTGTGGTATTGTTATCCTTCTCTCGGGTCCCCTTCGTACACATGATACACTCCCTCAATAAAGTTACCCAATTTACAATTGATTGCCGTCCAGGAATACGTCCGCGTGGGGCGAATCGTAAACGAAAAGCACGCTGAACTGCAATGATCGAGTGCGCATTTGAAAAATACGCTTAAACGCCAATTAACTCTTCTCTCGTGTCTAATGCATTATGGCAACTGAAAAGCAGACAAATACAAAGCTCCCGTCAGCCAGTATAAGCCACATACACTCTCCACTCTCTTTGACTAACAGTGCCCCCACAGCCTGTACTGCAAAAAAGCAAATTATCGCGCTTCACCCTGTAGTTTAATTTCATAATCACCAGTGTTATCGTCGGGCTTCGCGCAATGCTCTATGCACCATATTCGAATAGATCGGAAATCGATAAGAGCGGCCAGTATTATAACGTTTAACTAGTGCTGGATCGGGACGTACCATGATAACTGTGGGCGCGATATCAATGTATAATGCCCTTATATTTACATCTAAAAGCGCTATTACAGAGATACGGTTCTCATTATCTGACCACTCCATGATGAATGTTGAAACATTTATAAAATCCCGTTACAGACTAATGTTATTGAGGTTAGCTTTCAAAACCCATATGACATTAACGGGGTATGTTCAGTTCTACTATTGAAATGGGTGCGTTCAATGTTGTAACAGTATTTATGTCCCTACTAAGTATATGTATAATGCCCTTATATTTACATCTGAACTGATTTTCCTCAATTTTGATAGCGTCCGTTGTAAGTCCAGAAAACTAACGTGTACTCTATTCTATCAAAATTGTTTGCAATACGTGGCTTCTAGAGCTAAAGACATAAAATCGAATGAACATATATGTGTGGAAGCTATATCTAAACCTGATCTCCATCTTTTGCAAGAAACTGTGTTAAATTTAATTGAGATTGAATGTAATTTGGGGCTTCTAGATCTTAAGGTCGAAGAGACATAAAATTGATTGAATACATGTGTTGGACCCATATTAAAATCTGAACCGATTTTTTGCAATTAACTTTAATGAAAACAACTTTTTCCGCTAAATATTAAGATCGTATCACAATTGCGATATTTAGCTTGATTACTAGCATTACTAGCCAAACAGCAGTCTATTGGACGGACGGACAAACAGACGTCGAATTTGTTTTTCATTTTGTGTGTATCGGTTTACTATGAAGTGGATGTAGCTCACATATTTTTTTGCCACTAGACTTTGCCATTAGACTTAGTGGGGATGCAGAGTATTTCAATTGTAAGTAAAAATTGGTTTTGGTGTCCTCAAATATCGCGCAAGACTATGCAGTCATGCAAGATTTTAATTTCTTGCCATTTGCACCAAGTGCAAAGTTAAGCCGCCGTGGCGTTACACGGACTGCCGCATAAGTCGCCCACATTTAAAGCTCGGTCGGAAAATGCGGTTTGATTGTGTTTGTAGACACCTAAAATGTTTTTTAGCTATCTTCGTTTTTTCATTGTCATTGAGATTTGTGGATTTTTCCTGGCAAACCCTTCTATAAACTTAGCGTGCTTTAAATAAATTTTAAAGCTTTTACACATTTCTTTACGACAAAATTAAAGTGATTTTTTTGTATATTCCAAACCAGCTATTGCCTTTACCTCCGGCATTTACAATAACAACATTTTATCCTACCAAACGTACATATATTCCAAAAACTCGATTGATATCGAATCTCAATATTTCGTCTGAAAACCACTGCTACACTTTGCCGCGTGGTCGTGTTTCCTTCTACATATGCACCAAACCCAAGGATCAGCGTGTACTTCCACGATGTCATTTGCATAAATCGACTGAGAAAATTCGTTGCGTATTCTGTTTAATGTGAAAATCAATATATGTATATAGAAACGAACAGTGATATTAATTCTTTGTCATTTTTTAAGAGTTTACGTTTTGCAAAGTGCACGCGCTGAATACAGCGGATGAAGAAAAAAACTTAACGTTAAAAATGGAAAATTTTAAATATGCTAAAGACAGACAGGCAGACAAATGGAAAATTTTAAATATGCTAAAGACAGACAGGCAGACAATCGTTATTATGCACTTGACTGACTGACTGCCGGATGAATGTTGTGCTGTTTGTGGAGCTGTTTTTCCCTCAGTCGTGGGACATGCAACAATATTAATGATACGCATCTACATTCGCATATTAAATGTGACAACCCAGCAAACAAAGATGGTGTGGAAATCAAGTGGTTCAGTTTCGTAGGAGATTTCAATGAATTTTTTAAAGTATATAGGCTAATATTTGAATAAACAATGCTTTAAAGTTATAGTATTGCCATATCTAGTAAACAGCTAATATTTCTAGAAGAAGGATAGAACGGTGACCACACACAGAGAAAAAACATAGTTACTACATGGTCACGTCAAAAATAATGTTCTCCGCAATAAAAGAATGTTCGTCGCAACCATAGCATTGTTAACTGAATTTAGTTTTGACAATAGTATAATTGCTGCAATATTAATATTGTTGAAATATAACAATAGTATTATTGCCAAATTTGAAAGTGAAAGTATAACAACAATATAAATATTATTGGTGCGACAAAAGTATTGTGTTTTGCGTTTTATGTTAACAATAATATAATTACGACAATCATACTGTATGATTGTAATTTTTCTTTATTTAAATATGCTTTTAAGAACAATTGTTATTGGTACGTATTTAATGCAATAATAGTACTTTTTTTATCGAAATTAAAATTTTTTAAACAAGCTGCTTTGGCATTGTTTAACTGAAATATTTTTAATAAAAACCCTGAAAAATTTTTAATAAAAACGCTTACGTTTTTTTAAACTTATGTTTTCTACTGTAAAATAAATCACTCCTATTATTTTGAATTTAATGTACTTTAATAATTTTCATAATTCAAATCTATTGTCGACAGCTTAAACAAATTCTAATAAATTATATAGGGGATCAAAGTACAATTGTGTGTGATCATACTATGATTGTAGGGATCATAACATTGTTACGTGTGAATCATATGGTTGTGAGGATCATACTATGGTTGTATGTGAAACATACTACGGTTGTGAGGATCATACTATGGTTGTGGAGATCATAGTACGGTTGAGAGTGAATCATACTATGGTTGTGGGGATCATAGTATGGTTATGTGTGAATCATATTATTGTTGTGAGGATCATAGTATGGTTGTATTTGAATCATACTGTTGTTGTGAGGATCATAATATTGTTGTACCACAACCATATACCCAACAATAGTATTATCCTCTTCGAATATTGTCACCACAACCATACTTTTTTCTGCGTGCAGATAATAATTATAATTTTTCCATTTTTTATGTTTCAGAATCTTTTAAATTTACCAATAATACTTTGCACTCGACATATTCAGAAAGGATTGCATATTCAGCATATATTGTTTCAGCTCTGCTGAATAAATGAAAATTATTTAGAACAATAATCGTAATTCCAAGTCAGTTGCTGTGTACTACAGTAGTTCAACGTTAAAACACTTTTTGGACCTTAAGCCACCTGCCTGAAAGATAGCTCTAAAATGAATGAAAACATTAGCCGTTTCAGCGACCGTTATCAAGAAATACGATACCCAGAAATTTTGGAGTGGCGCCGAACATTTCAGTTTTGCATCAGCAATGAGTCAATTAGATTTAGACTGCTATGTGATTTAAGTTTACGTTTGTACTAGATTATGCTGACTCTAGAATTGAAGCCGGGCTCAGGTCAAAGATTCGGCACTATATCCATTGTTGACTTAGTGATTTTTGAACAAACAAAGTTGTCAATATTAGAGAAAGTAAGATCTACCAGATTTCGACCAAGCAGTTGAAGCGATAAAACGCTCGAAACACTGAAAACAATTGGTGAATTAATCAATCGATCATTCCCCCCACATTTCGACCATGCAGCTGAAGCGACAAAAAGCTCGACATAGTGAAAAAATTGGTGAATTTATCATCAATCGCTTATTTATCGCACATTGATTTGTGTACCCTCTATAATAGGATTGAGGGACTCCCATAAACCATATATAACGTAAATTGGCCTCTTAGATCGTGCGATTTAACTCCGCTAAGACTATTTTCTGTGGGGATATGTGAAGTCGCTAGTCAACTCCGATAAGTCCGAAACGATCGACCATATGGAGGACAACATTCGTCGATCTAGTAGTCATCGAAAATTGGACCTCCAGATTAGACTATGTCCGAGCCAGCTATTGCGGTCATATACTCGTACCAGAAGTCATATTTACATTAAAATGCCAAAAGATTTTCTTTCGAATAAAGTAAATTTCTTGTCAATTCAAAAAAATCATCTTTGTTTAATACATATAGCTCTATAGCTCTATAAAAAACACGCCTTATATTCTCAATATTCGCCTTTCTTTCTGTGAAAACTGCAAACTACAGGCCGCTCTTTTGAAGCTGGTTGACTGAAATTTTTCAGAAATATGTGTTGATGGACTGAAACAGTAGGTAATGAAAATACACCAAATCGGTTGAAAGGTAAAAATTTTCCCCACACAAGAACTGAGTCAACCTCTGAAAAAATGTACAAATTTGAGTTAAAAAAGGCAATATCTTTTATATTTATCTTTTATGACTGTTTGAGATATGACGACGACATTTTGGAACACATGATATTGGCATATATCGAAACACATCCGATAGGAAAAGTGCCACACCTCCTTTAAAAAGTTGAATTTATTGCCAATGTTATGTACTGATTGTTCCATAATTTAAACAAAATGAAACCAATGACAAGGAATTATCATAAACTAAGTCAAGGTAAAATTTGATGGGGACGTGGCGCCACCCGCACAACCCCGAACTTAAAAAGACAGTATCTCATAAACTATTGGAGACATGACGATAATATTTGGAACATTTGATGTTGGCGAGGATCGAGGATCCAAGAGGAAATTAAGGTCTCTTTAGAAAATCGTATTTTTGATCAATCGTTAAAAAAGTTTTACAGAATTAAATCAAACACTAGTGTTATTCTTAAGACTTTATTGTGCTAAAATTCCATAATAGGGCGTGGTCCAGCCCATACAACCATGTACTTTAAGGGCTATATCTTATGAACTAATACAGATTTGACGTTAGTAGTTGGTATATATGATGGTAGTATGGTAAGAAACCTACAATGATAGAAAAGTGGCTGGTGTCACGCCCCCTTGACATAGTTTTTATATTGCACCATGATGAAGGGTATATAAGCTTAGGCCCGCCAAACTAAAATTGTAATCGTAGACTTGTTTCAACTAGTATTCAAAAATGTATTAATATTAAATAGTTGAAAAGTCCAAAAAAAAAACTTTGGTCGGGACTTTGAACTTAAACCACACTGTCGACTTTATGCCCTGATTCCATTTTACGCTGTCTGTCCGCTTGTCTATGTATCGTTGTAATCAAAATACATGTCGCAAAAATTAGCCAATGTTGACAAAACTTTGCACATTTCATAGGTTTGAGCCACCTTACAAACCTCCCTTGTTCAAAATAATTTAATGTTCTTTTTCGCATTTCAAAACCTGCAGCTTTAATACTCTTTTTCCGAATTTCATAACCTGCAGCTCGAGTAGCCACATATCATATTCGATCCAAATTTTGGTTGCAACATAAGGAGCTACCAAAACCAACTCGGTTAAAATGTATTCCCATCGGAGCATGTTTTCATGTTTTTCCGCATTTCAAAACCTGCAGCTTCAATATTCTTATTCGCAATTTCATAACCTGCAGCTCTAGTAGCCACATATTATATTCGATCCAAATTTTGGTTGCAAGTTAAGGAGCTACCAAAAACCAACTCGGTTAAAATGTATTCTTATCGGAGCATTTTTTTTTAAAAAGCACCCACAAAAAAGATCCTGTCGCTCTAGAAGTCACTAATTTAATCCGATGTGGCTTAGATGTTGCATCATATCCGCTCCCTGCTTTTCTTCGGCCTCCTTGTAAAGGCTCCTCTCGATTAAAAGTATTTCTACATTACCAGACGGATTTAAATTACTCAAACTTATGTTAAGTGCATTAATTAATCCATACAATTTTTTCTCCTAATCACATTAGCACATGTTAAATTTTAACCTCGCACAAAGATTTCTCCCGATTATGCTTTTCTAGAAGTCACATTGATCGATTGCGATCAAATTTTATATGAAACGTGCCATGGAGTTTGCACAAATTTAAATACGATAAGAACATCTAACACTTTCTCTGTACGGGCTTTCCATCACTAAAATGCCTGCGGTTTTAAGAGTATGAAAATTATCTCTAAGCCATGTAAAAGCGTCTCTATGAAATGCATAACCTGTTAAGAGCCAGCATTTAATACTTCGTAGGGACATAAATACTGTTACACGCGTTTTATGCTGTAAAATGAAAATTACTAAATGTTTTTGGACCAAATATTTTTTAATATATTATTGATGTATATTGTATCCAATAAGAATCTACTTGTTCTTAAGAGATCCAATGTTGGGGTATTATTTGTGACGAATCTTGTCCTCTAAAACCGTCCACAATTTGTAATCCAATGGGTTCAAATCTGGACAGCCTGGGGGCCATTCTTCAGGGGAAATGAACGCTGGCAAATTGTTTCGAAGCCAGGCCTGGGACGTTATGCCTTATGGCCCGGCGCAGAATCCTGCTGGAAAGTCCATGGCTGGTTTTGGAACAGGGAATTGTTAAGAGGCTTCACAACAGCTTCCAAAAGGGGTTTCTTGGTAAACTTTGGCCGATGTTTTGACTCCTTGTGCGCAGAAATGCAGGCTAGTGACCCCATCGTAAGAGACACCCCACCAAACCATGACTGAAGCTGGGTGATGACCCTTTTCCACCCTTAGGATCAGTTCAGATGGTTCCTTAGATGGCCGCGCATACACTCTATCATTTTTCTTGTTAAATTTTTCCTGAACGGTAAAAATTTTTTCATCGGTGAACAAAATTTTTCTGTGCAAGTTATCAGCGTGCTTCACCAAAAGACGTTTGCATTTTTCAATCCTATTTTTTTAAAGCTACAGTCAATAAATGTCCGGTACGTCGTTTGAAAGCCCCAAGTCCTAAGTCTTTTTTATTGATTCGACTAATGGACTTTTGCGTGATATTCATCTCACGGGCCATGATTTTCTGTTTTCGGAGCGGATTTCTGTGAATTCTTGATTTAACGGCTTTGATGACATGCAGTGTTCGAACAGAGCGTGGGCGGCCCGACCGGTGGCGGTCTTTTACATTTCCAGTCTCCTCAAACAGTTTATGCATCGGCAGACGAAGTGCATGCAGCTAATCCGGAGCGTTTTGAAAATATCGTTTTTTTCATTTCAAACTTGAAATTATTATCTGAACACTCCATGATGAAAGGTAAAACAATTTTAAAATCTCGTTACAGACTAATGCTATTGAGGTTATCTTTCAAAACTCTTATGACATTAACGGGGTCTGTTCAGTTCCACTATTGAAATGGGTGTGTTCAATGTTGTAACAGTATTTATGTCCCTACTAAGTGGTAGGTCCCGGTCAGTGAGTGAAAATAATTATCTCTGCTCTCAAATTGAACAGATATTTCCCTGTTTGTTTCTTTACGAAGTATTTTTATGAAGAGTGGTCCAAACATAATGCACGATGTCAATTGTGAGTCACACCTTAGATTCAATTTTTTTCCCAACTTAATTTAAAATTTCTTTGTTTTAGTGTTTGAGAAATCTAAACGTGGAGAGGTGAACAATTGAGCAGAGCGTTAAGATTGTTAAAGCCTTTTATGAAAATGGGCGTTCAAATCAAAATGCATTTCGTGTAATTTGTGATTATTTTGGTCAGCACAATCGCCCAAATGTGTCCCAGTGGATATCTTAACAAACAGAATTGCCGCATTAGGAAAAATAAGAATCCACGATTGATTGCTGAAATACCGATTTATCCACAAAGAGTGGCAGTTTGGTGCGGTTTATGGGCTGGCGGAAGCTTTGGACCGTATTTCTTCGAAAATAAGGTCGGCGAAGCCATTACCATGAAAAGTGTTCGCTATCGCGAGATGACAACGTTTTTCTTGACGCCAGAAATTGAGGATATGGACCTGGGCAATATGTGGTTCCATCCTATTGGTGCCACTAGCCACACAATCAAAGAAACAATTCAATCGCTGTGTTATCTCAAGTCGTGGCGATGGTAATTGGCCGCCATGTTCTTGCGATTTGACACCGTTGAACTTCATTCTTTGGGGATATTTAAAAGAAAAAGTGTACGTCAATAAGCAAAGAACAATTCAAAAGCTCAAGGCTAAGGTAATTCGTTAACGTTAATAACATTGAACCTCCATTATGTGTTAGAGTTATTGAAAATATCGACCATCGGATTGAGGTGTGCCACCGAAGCCGTGGCGAGCATTTGGTCTATATTTTGTTTACACATAATTCTCATAGATCATATTAAAAAATATTAAGTTAATGCATTTAATATCGTGCGTTTAAGTTGGACCACCCGTTAGCAAGTATGTATTGATAAAGTAAGGATTAATTTTATAAATCGTATGTTTTTTTTAAATATCTTTTGACATCTTAAATATCTGTTTCCCGGTGTTTATACCATGATTTAGAATTATCACTATATCTTTCTAATTACAGATTTGCTGGTATAAACCTCAGCCACCAAAAAACTCCCCATTAAGTCATTACCTGTTGACGAGGTTAGAATGAATGACAATGACAATTACCAATAAGGAAAACTCAAGACTGTCTACGGGAAAACGAGTAAATACATAAAACTGTAAAGGTTTTAGAAGCGCTCTTCGATTTCCCTGCTAATGGGGGGAACTCCTTTAATATCTAAATCATAAAGACGACTTTTCTTACTTTTTTTAAATTGCATACATATCGGATAAGGTTTTTAAATAAAGAAACAAATTCCTATTGTACCAAAAGAACCATCCTACTTAAGGTTTACAAACTTACTTCCAAGGACACACAAGGAATAACATGAGCTATTGCCAATGCAGTTATTCATAGAATTCGCGGAGTGAACGGAATGGAATTTGGAAAATATTTGCTTATTTTGCAAGACATCATTAGAACGAGCAAAAGCCAGCTGTTCAATATTATATTTCACCTATTCAGCATTTCCCTGTGTAATGCCAAGCTATTCTTTGCCTTTCTCCATTCAAGTCGACCATGACCTAATTGTCCCCTTTCATACTTGAGAATTATAAGGACCATATTACAAGAGTAAATTAATTTTTTTATTTTCCTCAATATACTTAATCTAAGCCGGTAACAAATTCATGGTGTGGTTAATCGAAAACAAAAGTCAGCAACCAAGAATATTTTACACCGGTGAAAAGAAAAAATCGCTGCTGTTTCTGTTGCTGGAAGACGTTGGCACTTAGACTGATTGCAACCGAAACCGCAAAACCGATTGACTGATTATTTTTGCTTTGGTTTAAAGTTGGACAACCCGATTTTGTATAGATTAAAGGGTTATAGTCCTCCTCTTCCTCTCCTCTTTCCTGTTTCTTTATATCCAAATACTGGAATATTTTACCCAGTTGTTTGTTTACTAACAGGTCGGCCATTAAAACAGGGTCAAGTCCTTATTGTACAGCAGACATCTAAGAAGTGTATTAAATGGGATAAAAATCCAACGAGCCCCCTCAAGGATATAACCTGTGCACCTGGTATATAAGGAATGCAAATATCCACAAAGCTTTAAATACACATCAGGTGAAACACCAATCTCAAAACATGAAGATTAAGGGCCAGCAGAGCAACTTGAACGGCACGATTATAAAAGGTGGTTCAACCATAATGCACCTTAAGTTCTTTGTCCAACTTACATGTCTTTGTTTCAGACATTTCTTTGTTTCAGTGTTGGGCAAATTTAGTTCTGGAGTACACAATTGAGCATTGCGTTGAGATTGTTATAGCCTTTTATGAAAATGGGTTTTTATTTCAACATATATTTTGGGCACTCTGTGTTTGTTTGGGCAGCATAATCCACCAAATGTGTTTACTTAGTAGGGACATAATTACTGTAACAACATTGAACACACCCATTTCAATAGTAGAACTGAACATACCCCGCTAATGTCATATGGGTTTTGAAAGCTAACCTCAATAGCGTTAGTCTGTAACGGGATTTTAAAATTGTTTCAACTTTCATCATGGAGTGGTCAGATAATGAGAACCGTATCGCTGTAATAGCGCTTTTCAAGTGTGAAATGAAAAAAGCGATATTTTCAAAACGCTCCGGCCACTAGGGATTAGCCGCGTGTTCGTCTACCGATGCATAAAACTGTTTGAGGACACTGGAGATGTAAAAGACCGTTCGAACACTGCATGTCATCAAAGCCGTTAAATCAAGAATTCACAGAAATCCGCTCCGAAAACAGAAAATCATGGCTTGTGAGATGAATATCACGCAAAAGTCCATGAGTCGAATCATTAAAAAAGACTTGGGACTTGGGGCTTTCAAACGACGTACCGAACATTTATTGACTGCAGCTTTAAAAAAAAATAGGATTGAAAAATGCAAACGTCTTTCGGTGAAGCACGCTGATAACTTGCACAGAAAAATTTTGTTCACCGATGAAAAAATTTTTACCGTTCAGGAAAAATTTAACAAGAAAAATGATAGAGTGTACTATGCGCGATCATCTAATGAAGCATCTGAACTGATCCCAAGGGTGGAAAAGGGTCATCAGCCAGCATCAGTCATTGTTTGGTGGGGTGTCTATTACGAAGGGGTCACTGGCCTGCATTTCTGCACACAAGGAGTCAACACATCGGCCAAAGTTTACCAAGAAACCCTTTTGGTAGCTGTTGTGAAGCCTCTTAACAATGTTCCAAAATCAGCCATGGACTTTCCAGCAGGATTCTGCGCCGGCCCATAAGGCTAAAACGTCCCAGGCCTGGCTTCGAAACAATTTGCCAGCGTTCATTTCCTCTGAAGAATGGCCCTCAGGCAGTCCAGATTTGAACCCATTGGATTACAAATTGTAGACGGATCTCTTAAGACTGCATTGGATCTCTTAAGACTGCTTTAGTTCGAGCTGTGGCAAATTTTCCAATGGACGAGGTTTGTTCAGCTATTGACGATTGACCAGTGCGACTTAAGGCGTGTGTAAAGGCAAAAGGCGGACATTTCGATTAAGTAGATTCTTTTTGGATACAATATACAATAATAAATATAATAACAAATATTTTTTAATAAAAATTTGAATTTCCACGCTTACAGCGTTCAATTGACTTAAGAGATGAAGACTACTGACGATTTCATGCTGCGGCGCCATCGGGCCGTACTTCTTCGAAAATAAGGTCGGCCAAGAGTTCCCGTGAATTGTGTTCGCTATTGCGAGATACTAACAGATTGGACGATATGTGGTTCCAACAGGTTGATGCCAATAGCCAACGAAACATTGTCCCTTTTTCGCGAGAAATTCAATAGCCATGTTATGTCACGTAGTGGCGATGTTAGTTGGCCGGCACGATCATGTGATTTGACACTGTTAGACTTTTTTAACTAGGAAATTTAAGAGAACGACGAAAATCAATGCCACTTTGCCATTTTTTAAAAACTTGTCTTCTATTTAAATATAAACAAGAAGAACGCAATTTTTAAATCTGGCAACATTCGAAGTGTCATTGTTTGACATTTGAACAATTGTTATTGTTTGTTAGTAGAAGGTACGAGGTTAGTAAAAATGGAGCGCTACACGAATGAACAACGCATTCTCATTGTGAAATTGTTTAACCAAAATGGTGCTAGTTTTGCGGCTACAGTTCGCAAATTGCGATCAATTTGGGGTCACAATAATGCTCCAAAAGAGTCAACTGTAAAGAGATTAATGGATAAATTTGCCGAAACTGGGTCTGTTAGTAATGTAAAGACAACAACGCGCCATCGACCAGGTCGATCGACCGAAAATGTCGCAGCTGTACGTGATGATGTCGCTCAAACTCCATCCACCTCAATTCGACACCGAGCTCATGCATACAAAATTCAATTGACTCAGGAACTGAAGCCAGCTGACCATGGACAGCAAAGGGAGTTCGTTAATTGGGTATTGGAGAGACAACATGAAAATGCTGATTTTGCCGAAAAAATCATCTTCAGTGACGAGGCTCATTTTCATCTTGATGGCTTCGTCAATAGGCAGAATTGTCGCATTTGGGGTGCGGAAAATCCTCGAGTGATTCACGAGAAGCAAATGCATCCTCAACGTGTCACTGTGTGGTGTGGTTTTTGGGCTGGAGGAATCATTGGACCTTTTTTTTATGAAAATGAGGCAGGTCAAGCGCAAACAGTCAATGGTGTTTGGTATCGTGAAATGATAACCAGTTTTTTCTTACCTAGAATTGAAGAAATGAATGTGGAGGGCATGTGGTTCCAACAAGACGGCGCCACATGTCATACAGCCAGAGAAACAATTCAATTGCTGCATCAGTCATTTAAAAATTGCGCTCTTCTTGGGACACCCTTAGAAGCAAGTGGTCTGGAGCCGGTTATTCCAGGGATTAAATGGGATTCAATGAGAAAACTTGTTCGTCAAGAAACCAAGAACAATTCAAGAGCTGAAGGATGATACAATTCGAAACATTAACGACGGTAGAGGAATGTCACCGAAACCGTTACGAGCATTTGGCCGATATTTTGTGTCGCACCTAACTGCCACAGCTCCTTCTTTCATAATTAAAAATATTAAAATAATTCTCTATAAACTTTTATTTTATTTATGTTTAACATCGTGTATTTTATTTGGACCACCCTTAATGATCAGACAATCACTGAAATTGCATCCATTTGAGTAACCATAAATCCTATTGTGTTATGGGCATCTTTTGGGCCCAGGACTCATACGTCGAGCCTGAATTAGAGGCAGATCCTGAAAATACATGTATATTTTGAATAGAAACGTAATTTGAGTGAATTTATTAGTGCCAAATTGGCATCTTTATAGGTCAGCGTATTATATGAATCGTTTATTTGGGCCATAAAGTTCCATAGATTTAACTAACAAGCCCCTTATGGAGATGCATTAACGGTATGTTTAGTACATTGTCAAAACGATCTCAAATTAATTAAGACTGTCCCCTTACGAGGTAATTTTAGTCCGATAATGGGCACATTTTTTACTTTTGGGCCGATACAGCATACTCGTACTTAAAAGTCCCAACAGTGTGTGAGTTCAAGCCATCACTTAAAGCCTTTTAGAGTCGTGCTTCATTTCTTTTGGTTGAATTCGTACTTTCAACAGACTCACAGACGGAAGGACATGGTAACATTGCGCATATATATTTATTATATCGATCGACAGATCCGATTGCAGTGCCCCATCCATTAATGCATTCATTAACTCTTATTCAATTACGTGATTGTAAAACCAGAGCTTCAGTTTGAATATTTGTTAAACCAGTCGGTTCTTAAAAACCATCGGTTTTTGAACGAACCGAAAACCAGCTATTCTTTCAAGCTCTAACACCAACACTTGAGAATCTCTTTAATATTAAATGTGCAAGTGTGCCACGGTTCGAAATCGGAATGGTAGCCGAGAGGATAGACACCACATGGTATGTGGTGTAGGTGAATGAGCCGGTACTACAAATGTCTGTTGTTCGGTTCATGACATCCATTAAGAAAAACTTAAACTCTTTTGCATATTTTACCAGGGGGCGGCTGAGCGGGTGGATGATGTGTGGCTCTGTCATTAACAACAACCAGATCCACTACAAATGCCATGGAGCAAGCGAGCGAACGAACGAACGAGCGCCAGATACAGACGGCAGCATTCCGGTCGCGTGCGTGCAAGATGCACTTAAGAATGTCAAGTACAGCGTAATTAAGAATGCAATATATGAGGTGATCTTACGTCGTACCATTCACCTGAGTACGCACACACACACCCTCTCACAGTAGTGACATACAATATTTATGCAAATTCTTGCTTTTTTTCTTCATATTTTCATGTTATTTTATTTTAAAAAATTGTCAGGGAAGAGGAGTGATGGCTTAAGTACTCTTCAGACTGTTCAAGATACAAGCATAATATGTTTTCGAATAGTTTTCAGCTTTTATTTACAAGTGGCCGTCTGTGTTGTGCGGCTGTATATTTTAATGAATATATCTTACAATAATATAAATCGGGTGTTGATTTAAGAGCGATAGAATTTTTAGAAAGTGTTATAAGGGGTGATGCAACCATAATGCACGGTGTTAATTACACTCTGCGACAAATGGTAAGGGTCAGTGATCGGTTTGGAATGAAACCACCGGGGAAAGTTATATTGGTAAAAAAAAGTCATACGTGTTCCAGCGTTTCGCTGGGTCTCATCTAGGAATCGAGATATATCGATTTGAAGTTAGTAAGTATCGTATAGGGGAATTTGTCACGTTTTAGGCTCTTTTGTTTGACATAACTCGAGAACCACTCGTCCGATTTAGCTGAAACAAATTTAGAAAAATTAAGAAAAGGGAGCAAACGAAAATAAATGTATTTAAAAAAAAAATAAAAAAAAAAAAATTTTCTTCATGCGCTTATTTTTAACTTGGAAACTATTACTTGTAAAGGAAAATAATATATGAACAGATTAAGGGAATTGTAATTCTTGGTTTTTTAAAATTTATTTCAGCTAAATCGGACGAGTGGTTCTTAAGTTATGTCAAACAAAAGAGCCAAAAACGTGACAAATTCCCCTATACGATACTTACTAACTTCAAATCGATATATCTCGATTCCTAGATGAGACCCAACGAAACGCTGGGACACGTATGACCTTTTTTTGACCGATATAACTTTCCCCGGTGGTTTCATCCCAAACCGATTGTGGCTGCCGCACAGTGTTATGAGTCACATCCTAATATCAAGATTTTTGTCCATCTTTTTTTGACATTTCTTTGTTTCAGTGTTTGACAATTTCAGCCATGAAGAGGTACACAATTAAGCAGTGCGTAAATATTGTTGATGCTTTTAACAAAAATGGGTATTAAAATCAAAATACATTTCGCGAACTTCTTCATTTTTTTGGTCAGCATAATCGACCAAATGTGTCCACAATCTAACCGGCTCTGAACGAAATGTGAAAACATCGTGCATGCTCGCCCAGTTCCTTCTACCATCGGGCTGTACTTCTTCGAAAATGTGGTCGGCAGTTATCGTAAAAAGTGTTCCCGATCGTGAGATAATAACGGACTTCTTGTGGCCAGAATTTGTAGATATGGACCCGGACGATATGTGGTTTCAACAGGATGGTGCCACTTGACACACACAGCCAACAAAACAATGGCTGTTATACGCGAAAAATTCAATGGCCATGGTATCTTACGTCGTGGCGATGGTAATTGGCCGCTACGGCCATGAGATTTGACACCGTCGGACTCTCTTCGTTAGGGATATTTAAAAGGAAAAGTTCTCTCAATAAGGCATGAACAAGTCAAAACTTAAGGATGTGATAATTCGGCCCATTAACGACATTTGACCTCTATTATGTCTTAGTCATTGAAAATATGACACGTTTAATAGAGGTATTCCACCGTAAGGGTAGCAAGCATATAGCCGATATTTAACCAAATTTGTTATGGAATAATAAAGAAAGAAAAATAAAGACAATTCTCCGCAAAATATTGCTTTAATTGACAATTAACATCGTGCGTTTTAATTGGACCAGCCTTTATTTTTTTAAAACATTTGTGAATGGCTGACAAAACGCCAAGAATGGGAAAAGGTGATATCTGCCTTTATCGGCGATAGTTTGTTCACATTATAAGACCATTTTTGGTCGTTATTTACGCAGGTCGTTATCATTCAGAAGGAGTTGTACCCGTGATACATCCACTTCCATATAGGTTTTATTGTTTTTGCCCCCCCTTTAATGATGACTTTTACTCGGAGAAAAAAAATATGTAAAAAAAAAATAGTAGAAACAAGGTAGAGTAGGGCGTGGCAGACAATATCGCAGCAATTGTTAAAAGAAAAACCGAAATCTTTAAGTATCGTATAAAATGCATAAAACTGTTTGAAGAGACTGGAGATGTAAAAGACCGCCAACGGTCCGCATGTCATCAAAGCCGTTAAATCAAGAATTCACAGAAATCCGCTCCGAAAACAGAAAATCATGGCCCGTGAGATGAATATCACGCAAAAGTCCAGGAGTCGAATCATTAAAAAAGACTTGGGACTTTCAAACGAAGTACAGAAAAATGTTGTTCACCGATGAAAAAAGTTTTACCGTTCAGGAAAAATTTAACAAGCAAAATGATAGAGTGTATGCGCGGTCATCTAAGAAAGCATCTGAACTGATCCCAAGGGTGGTAAAGGATCATAACCCAGCTTCAGTCATGGTTTGTTGGGGTGTCTCTTACGATGTGGTCACTGACCGGCATTTCTGCGAACAAGGAGTCAAAACATCGGCCAAAGTTTACCAAGAAACCGTTTTGGAAGCTGTTGTGAAGCCTCTTAACAATTCCCTGTTCACAGCCATGGACTTTCCAGCAGGATTCTGTGCCGGCCCAAAAGGCTAAAACGTCCCAGGCCTGCCTTCGAAACAATTTTCCAGCCTTCATTTCCTTTGAAGAATGGCCCTCAGACAGTCCAGATTTGAACCCATTGGATTACAAATTGTGTACGGTTTTAGAGGACAAGGTTTGTCACAAAAGCCAGCCCAACATTGGATCTCTTAAGACTGCTTTGGTTCGAGCTGTGACCAATTTTCCAATGGACGAGGTTCGTGCAGCTATTGTCGATTGGCCAATGCGGCGTGTGTAAAAGCAAAAGGCGGACATTTCCATTAAGTAGATTCTTTTTGGATACAATATACATCAATAAATTTATTAACAAATATTTGGTCCAAAAACATTCAGTCCTTTTTATTTTGCACCATAAAACGTGTGTAACAGTATTTATGTCCCTACTAAGTAAAAGCAAAAAACCGAAATAAAAAAGCGAGCAACTCGTAAACATGCGGTCCTTTTACGTTTGGGATTCCACCGACATGCTTGAAATTCTCAGCAATGCTGATGTTTTAGTGCTGGAATCGCCTGGCAATGATGGTTGCCACCTTATGAATATTTTTTTTTTGCAATTTCCTCATAAACGTTTTATATCTGTATTATTCGGGTTTGTCTTTAGAAAAAATAGCTGCCAATGATTTGCTCTGCGATATACCATCTCGACTCTGGGATGGCATAGAATTAGAAGGAATGTATACCAGTATTCTGATTGTCTTGAAATTTTAACAGTATGCAAACAAACACATATATAACAAATACCATTTTTAAAGGAGGCATGGCACCGCCCACATATTTAAAAATTGTGCGCACCAAAAACTCAAGCTATGGGCTAGGAACATCTAATTGGGTATATAGACTACTACGTACAGTTTAATTAAATACGTTGGGGGAAAAAGTGGGAGGTGCCACCCCCCCCCCATTTTTAAAGGCAGTGTATCGCCTACAATTATAGGCCGATCGTCTTGAAATTTTAAAAGTATTCTTTAGTGGGCCAGTACATTTTGATATACTCTAAACGAATACTGTTTTAAAAAAGGGCGTGGCACCGCACTCTTATTCCAAATCTTAAGACACCCAAAGCTCATAAACTATAATAGTTAGGAACATCAAATTCGATACATATAAAGGGTTTTTTTTTTGACGTGTGGTTTTCAAACCGGTCACACCTTTTTCGGAGTTGGTCTTTTTGACAGCTGTCACTTGATTTATGCTCAGTTTGGTGTGCCATTTATAGTAAATAGACTTACTCCGGAACAACGTTTGGAAATCGTAGTTAATGGGCCCAAAACTAAATGGCCACCGATCCAGATTTTTACAAGAAAATTTTGTTTAGCGGTGAAGCTCACTTTTGGTTGAATGGGTACGTTAATATTCAAAATGGTCGCATTTGGAGAAATGAAAATCCACAAGCCATTGTTAAGACGCCGTTAGATCCTCAAAAAAAAAAAAGCAGTTTGGTGTGCTCTATGGGCAAAGGGAATCATTGGTCTGTATTTCTTTAAAAATTAAGCCGGCGGTAATGGTACAGTATATGGGAAAAACTATAGAGCCATGATTAATGACTTTTTCGTGCCTGAATTGGAGAATGTTATTGTGGATGACCGTTGGTTCCAACAAAACGTTGCTTCATGTATCAGTCAATTTGTTGAAGGAGTGAGTGCATTATATCGCGTCGTAGGCCTGTGCCGTGGCCTCCAATATACGTAGTGCGATTTAACACCGCTGGACTATTTTTTGTGTGGGGATATGTGAAGTCACTTGTCTACGCAGATAAGCCCGACATGGTTGACGCTTTGGAAGAGAATATTAGGCGCGTTATTGCTGACATACGGTCCCAAATGCTGCAAAAAAGTGGTCCTCTCGGCTGAAATTTATTCTAGCCAGCCTCGGCCCGAAATCATTTTCTAAATATAATGGCTAACCCTTATATCGATAATAAAGCTAATTTTTTGGCCATTAGTTTATATGCGTTTTATTTCTTCTTGAAAACTACATGTATTAAAAACACCTTCACTATTAGTGTGAAATGAAATACGTTTCGGGAAAGTGTCGCTGCCACGCCCCATTTTCTAAAGGCAATAAAATGACCATAGTTAAATTGGCTTTAAATGTACACAGAATTTTACTGTGGGCAAGTAGTTTATACTAGAGTATACTCTTATGCGTTGTTACAGAGGAGCATGGCACCGCCCAAAAGACGCATCCAGTTTGAATGACGCGTTTCCTCCACCTGGATAAGAAAGCAGATCCCTTATAGATGAACTGAACTTCAAAATAAAATATACTGTTGTTTCAACAACAACAACCGCCCAAATCCAAAAATGTTAAATGGCCAGAACTCATTAAGTATTTAGGGAGGGAACATTGGATTTGGAATACGAGTATAAACTACTCAAGTGTAAAGATCTAAGTTGGAGGAAAAAGTGGGCGGAGCCAACCCCTACTTAAAAGCAATATAGTGAACTTAATTATAGGCAGATTGTCTTGAAATTTACACTTTATTTTACGATTTTAAAAAGAACCGTGGCAACTCCTACTTTTTCCCCGAACTTAGTTCTTTTTACTTCAAAAGAATAAATCCCAAATCCAATGTTCCTAACTTAAATATTTTATGAGAACATCAGACTAGAAAAACGAACTTGCGTGTGGAATTAGGAATTAGTTTGTAAATTAATAAGCTGTGGGATATGTGGGTGGTACACACTCCTTATTTTAAATACCTTGCAAATCCCATAATTATAAGCAGGTAGGTTATCTTCAACTAAACACCGAATGCTATTGTGGGCCAACAACTGTTTCCAGCCAATAAACGATACTTGTACAATTTTCAAAGAACTTAAGTAAGGAACATCCGATTTTGAGTATATAATATAAGTATGTCAAGAAAAAAATCTTGGGAAAAAGTGAGCAGTTCCACGCACCTTGCTTTAAAGCGATTAAAGGAGCATAATAATGGTGAATCGATTTAAAATGTACTAATATTCATAAAGGAACCGATAAATTAATGATTCGAACAAAAAAGCTCAAATTAAAAATATCTTTTCCTATCTACAGGAAGATTATATTTATCAGCTCAAAAATTATTACTTCTATTTATTTCTCTAAAAGCATGTGTGGGGGTAGCGGAGCGCACCGGGCTATCTAGTAGGAATAGTAATTAAATTAAAGTCAATACCACTTGTCTTAGGAGGCGTGCTCATATTAACCAGGAAGTTGTAAAAAAATAAAGGGTGATCCATCTGGAGGTATTTTTTCAATATGGGTTTTTCACATATTACGCGTGAGTTGTATTAAACTTTATTTTTATTTGTTTTCATCATGGAAAGACTTACACCGCAACAACGTCTCCTAATTGTGCAACTTTATAATGAAAATGAGCGATCGGTAAGAAACTGGCATCGGATAAAATTTTGTTCGGTGATGAGTCCCATTTCTGGCTCAACGTCAATAAACAAAATTGCCACATTCGGGCTAAATAGCAACCAGAAAGGTCCAAGAGATGTCATTATATACAGAGAAAGCCACAGTTTGGTGCAGTTAATGGCCTAGTAGAATCATCGCTCCATATTTGTTCAAAAAGATGATAGCCGTAACCTAACCGTGAATGGTGCCCGCTCTCGAGCCACGGTATCGGACTTTTTGCTACGTCAAATTTAATCCCGTAATCTTGACGAAATTTGATTTCAACAGGACAGTGCCACTTGCCATATAGCTGCTCAAACAATGTATCTATTGAGAGGTAATTTAGAAGATTAGCTAATTTCTCGTTTTGGACCAATGTCTATGCTGACAAACCAGCTACGATTCAGGTTTTGGAAGCCAACATTACGGGTGTCATTAACGCCATACCGGTCGAAATGTCCGAATGATTCATTTAAAATTGGACCCTCGGAATGGGCACCCTGGGGCGTTGTTGTGGTCATACTTTGAAAGAAGTTATATTCAAAAAATAAATGACATAAAATGTCCTTTCGAAAATACATTAAAGATTCCACACTTGATTTAAATTTTTGTATTTTTTTATTTTGAAAAAATATTTCTAGATGGATCACCAATTATAATGAAAAAGAATATAGCCACACAGGTGCAAGAAAGCTCTCGACAGTTCTAACTGCGGATAGTTGTGTCTATGTAGTATGCTTTGAATAAGCACCAGTCTGATTGCGATAGGGTTCTTGTAAAACGGCGCTGACCATCGCACATATCACACAAACTATATGGTAGGTTAACGAGCAACAAACAGAGCGTGGACTATAAAGGTTTCCTTATTTATTTCTTTGCTGAGAAAAAATGCACTCGCAGTTTCCCAAGAAACATGGTTAAATTGATGTGCATCAAGCTCTCTCGTTAATGTAAAGAAAAATTATGCTTATTAAAAAGAAAATGTAATGAAAAACTATTTCTGTTTTTAATTCAACGCAAGCTTAAGTTGTTCGTAAGAGCACTTTCTCTGTATAAGAAAACTTATTTTATTTAACGCAAAAGAAAAACTTGCCAACATCGAAAGGATATGTACAACAGGCGAAACTTACGGAACATGCAGCAGAAATTATTGTAACATTTACCTAGAAGAAGAAAAAAGAAAGAAAATATATGTGATATTGCTAGTCTTGGTTGAGAAGATTTAAAAATAAAAAAATGGAAATGTAAAGAACTTTGTAAGCGAGTAATTAGTTGGGTAATTCCGCAGAGTAAAGATTACATGTAGCGCTTAACGTCTATGTTGGAAATTGTTTCCAATTAAAAAATAACGTTAAGGAAAACTGCTGTTTACATTATTAATCATAGGATGTTTTTTAAATTTATTTACACTTACGTATATCCTCATCTAAATATGGAATTTAAATTTCCCTTCGTCCTCCATTGCCCCAATAGAGCCGATTTTATCGAGATCATTTAAAGGATCGATTGAGTGGAAGGTGGTAGAATGGAGCGTGGCATCTGATTTTTCTCTAGAGCATACGATATGCTTTATTTAAATTATTGTATCGGCTCCATAGGAGCCTAAAAAATTTCAATTTGAAGTACATTTTCACATTTCAATACTGAATCCTAGTATGGATTATTGGGTTATGAGGTTCTCTGCGTATTTTTGGCAGGATATGTATACAACTTACATCAGACCGAAGATGGAATACAACTCCCATATAAGGGCAGGTACTTCACAACTATCCTTGGAGCTCATTGATCATGCTCAGAGGAGAGCAACGGTGCTGATATCACCGTTCTGTTCTGTCGCTACTTTCATGTTGTGTGTTCTTCAGAAATTCGTGGTCTTATTCCTGACGTGAGGATGTTCGACAGGGATACCCTACTTTCCAGAAATTCACACCCATTTGTTATAGATTGACCGATTGACCGCACTATACACTACAGATCAAATTCGTTTTTCGCACGTCCTCTCCGTGTGTGGAATCGACAGCGGAAAGACTTTTTTTTACCAATTACTTCATCCAGGAATTCAAGACAAGTGTCAGTAAACATTACTACCTTTTTCCCCCTCCACCATTACTTTCTACTCAGTCTTTCGGGTGTGCGTGTTTGCGGTCGCTGTTATAACAAAGGCACAGGTGTAGATTAGAAATCTGGCATTCATTTCTTGAAGCGCTAGGACTTCACAATAATTGTCTAGTACGTATGTTATTATGCCTTTCGAGCTTCTCTTTGTGTTTTATCTTGATGGCCTAAATTGCCTCTTTAACGAGAGGCATTTTTAAGTCTCTGTGGATGTTTTCGTTCCTTACACACCAAGGGGCACCGGTAAACAGCCGCAATGTCTTCGATTAGACTCTTTGGATTTTGTCGATTTTGCCCGAGCTTGCTGTGCCCCATAGCTGAGCACCGTATAACCAGATAGGTTCGATAGCATTGTTGTATAGCTAGACCTTGAATTCAAGGCTTAATTTTGAGTTCCGGTTAAGCAGCTAGTGAAGTTGATGAACATTAAGTTTCAGTTGAGACTTCTTGTCATCGATATGAGTTCTCCGGCTGAGCCGTTGAACCAGGTGCATTCCGATGTATGACATTATCCTATTGAGAAAATGTGATGTGTACTTTCAACGTCCGACATGTGCTAAAATTTAGTGTGCCAGTTACCTGTTTGCATTTAGTATTATTGACTTTTTTGCTCCAGTTAGATAGCCATGATTTTTCCCACTGAGATGAATGCCTAAATTCATAGAGGCAATATCCTTGTGTGGGCCCATTACAGTGCTAACGTCGATACAAGTGGAAGTTAGTACTCTTGGGCTGGTAGAAATATCTACGGTCAACAGAAGGTAAAGGATAGTAGCAAGGATACTACCCTGGTGGATACTAGCTAGTTTTTCGCGATCATCCGTGAGGTTTTGCCCACTTTTGACTCTGAATCTGCGGTTTTCTAAGTAAGACTCAAGAAGTCAATGCCTATTTGCCGGTAAATATTTGCAAATTTTGTTGTCCAAGCCAAAGTGCTACACTTTGTAAACTGCTTGAATAACACCTATAAAACCGGCGCAGAATACAAAGGTGAAATAAGTTGCAGGAAAAAAAAAAGAAATTCATCCATTAGAAAAAAATGTATGTGAGTTTCAAGGTTCATGTAGGAGCGTGGCTAAGGCTTCAAATTCAACAGCCAGTTTATATTCTATAAAGTATATTTTTCATACGTAGAAGTAATCTATAATATAATGTAATGTTATGTCCTAGAATTTAGCTTTATTTTAAAGATAAGGGCTTGCCATTATGTTTTATTAATGAATTCGAACAGCCGCGGCGACAACTGGCCCTAATAAATTCCAGCCAAGAGGCCAAATTTTCGACCACCTTTTGCAGCACTTTGCCGTATGTCAGCAATAACGCGCCGAATATTCTCTTCCAAGGCCTCAATCGTGTCGGGCCTATAGAGAACACCAAACATTGACTTTTTGGGGATATAACGCCGTCTCAACAGTGATGGTGGATTTTCATCCAAATTTCATTAAATCAAAGGTGAGCTTAATCGCTGAACAAAATTTTCTTGTAAAAATCAGTATGGCTGGCCATCTGGTTTTGGGACCATTCACCGCGATTTGCAAACGGAGGACTTATTATTATAAATTGGCAAACCAAACTGATCACAAATTAAGTGGCAGTTGTCAGTAAACCAGCTCCGAAAAAAGTGGAACCAGATTCAAAAAAAAACCAGACTTTTAAAAACATCACATATTTGACAATTTGTATTTTTTAGCAGAATCATATAAATAGTGTTAAAGTTATTACGTGAATACCAAAAGAGGTCGAAATGGTGTATTTGCACAGGAGGAACCGGAATGGGTGTGTAATCTGCTCTTGTCGTACTCGCGAATAATGCTGGTATAAAAATATAATGTAGATCACAATTTAAGCAAATATCAGAAACTGGGTGATGAGTTATGTGGGTTCTAATCCGCACTGAAGCAGTGCCTTTTGTGTAAGAGGTACCAGAAGAGGCGTGCCCAGGATTGCAACTATTTTTCTTCCAGTTAACATAATAATTACGGTCTTATGAATTCATTTTGGTTTAGCTCGTATGAGTACCATTAAAAAATTTCAAAAATAAAAAAAAATTGGGTGTTGGATTGGTATGGGAGGCAATATAGGGTGATCCATCTAGAGTTATTTTTTCAATAGGGTTTTTTCGCAGTTTACGCGTGAGTTTAAAGTTTAATTTATTTTTTATTCGTTTTCAGTACTGTTTGACATTTCATCATAGAAAGACTAACACCGCAACTACGTCTCCTAGTTGTGCAACTGTTTAATGGAAATGTGCGATCGATAAGAAACTGGCTTCGGCCAAAATTTTGTTCAGTGATGAGAACCATTTCTGGCTCAACAGCAACGTCAATAAACAAAATTGCCACATTTGGAATGAAGAGCAACCAGAAGAGGCCCACGAGGTGTCATTATACCCAGAGAACACCATGATTTGGTGCAGTTTATGGCCCAGTAGAATCATCGGTCCATATTTTTCCATGGCTCTCGCGCCATGATATCGGACTTTTTCCTACCTCAAACTGAAGCCCGTAATTTTGACGAAATTTCATTTCAACATGACAGTGCCACGTGCATTACAGCTGTTCAAACAATGTATCTATTGAGAGGTAATTTCGAAGAGCAACTAATTTCACGTTTTAGGCCGGAGAGTTGGCCGCCTAAATCGTGGGATATCACATGTTTAGACTTCTGGTGTGGAGGCTACGTAAAGTCCAAAGTCTATGCTGACATACCGGCTACGATTCAGGTTATGAAAGCCAACATTACGCGTGTCATTAACGACATACCGGTCGGAATGCTCGAACGAGTCATCCAAAATTGGACCCTCAAAATGGACAGAATAAGACGTAGTTACGGCCAAAGAAAATTATATTCAAAAAATAAATGCCATAAAATGTCCTTTCGAATGAAGAATAAAGATTCCATATTTGATTTGAATTTTTGTTTTTTTTTTGATTTTGAAAAAATACCTTTAGATAAATCACCCGATAGAATGGGGAGCGTCAATTTTTTTTTAAATATATAAGTATAAAGCTTTATAAAAATATTACCGTGTAAACAACATAAGTGAATTACACGCCCAACAAAGGAACAAAAGTCGTTTGAGTGGTTGGTACCGGAAGGGCGCGGATAATAATCCAATTATTTGTCACTAAGTTGAGATTGTACATTAGTGGTTATGGACTAGATCGTTTGAGTAGGATTTAAGATATTTCAAGAATACCAAAAGTAGGCGTAATGGTACATTTGTATGGTAGGTACCAGAAGGGGTGTGGCAGCTTTGGAAGCATATTACGATATTCTAAGTTTAAAGATGATTGCTAGCTCATTTCGGGAGTAATCGTAAGAATCAGCCCTGCAGACAGACAGACGAGCATGGCTCAACTGACTTAAAAGATCAGGAGACATATTTGTGTACTAATTGATATATACGCAGTAGGGTGAAGATATAAAAAGCATAGAAAAATCATGTAATAGTGTATTTTAAAATTAATTACTTTTAGGTTTTTTTTTGGTTTTATAAACTTAAATACGTCCCTATGATGTTAATATTTATTTTCTAAAACACATGGATATATGTGACGCGCAAAATAGAAACGGACCTAAGGTTAAAAACCAGTTTTGTTCAGGAGAGCCATTTTAAAGATTAGGTCCCTTTCTATTTGCGCTTAGAGTCGTCGACTTCACTTTCATAAAACGCGCATATCTCTGGGAGGGAACACTTTTGGGGCATGGGATCGGTCTCATTCGATGATCAGATGTTGTCCACATCAACAAAAGAAAAAAAAATTATTTTTTTTACCCTTAGGTCCCTTTCTCTATGCGCTGTCACATATGCTGATTTAAAGATTATACAATTTAGTTATTATTCAAAAAAAGAAATATTTTCAAAATCTGCTTGAAATAAAACATTGTTGCTTGGATCTTTATAGTGACAACAACCACTCCATTTTATACATTTGTATCTTTATTCCAACAGGTATCGGGCTCATGAACCCCTTGGACTGAATAAAATGGCCATTGTTGTCAAATCAAGCTTCCAATTGTCAATATAGACATAAATGTTCTCAAATTGAATAAAATACAAATCTAGATAAAAAAAGTTCCCCCTTAAGGGATTAAAGGCACCTTCGATTAAAAGTACAAAATGCTCTTAGTTGGGGCGCACTAAATACCTTGAAAACATGCATAGTTTTTAGACTTTTTGGCGCATGGGGAACAAAAAATGTACTCCATTGTCAAAACAGGCAATTAGTAGTCAATATGGACAATGGCTTGTTCTAGTGTCACGCGCTTATTAAACGAGTAAGTGGTGGCATAAGCGGTAGTAGCTTCAAATCATTACGAGAAAATTTTGAAATTTCTTTGTATACAAGATTTGATTGTCTTTCTACAAATATCTAATTTGTAGAACAAAAAGTTGTTCAAGAAAGGCTATTAGCGAATTATAGCCGAGTTGGCTTAAATTCACTTAAAGATAGTTTTGAATAACTTTCTGCTGAAAAATTATAATTATTTAAAACAAACCGGTTTTAATGCAAACTGTCAAAAGTTTTCTTTAAAAAAAATCATTTTAATATTCTTGTAAAATTACCGCGATGGTGATCTTCTAAGCGAGGTGCTATTGGAACACAAGTACTCAAATTAAAGCAAATTTTGCTACGAGTAGTCTAAATACGAGTAATAATCTAAATATTGAATAATTTCAAAGTTCTGGCTAAGATAAGAGACGGACGTATACTTTTTAATTTCGGAGGGGCGGGTGAAATTATATAAGGTTCGTCCTGGCCGTACTTAACGACATTTTTGTTTGTTTTAAATTTAAACATCTCAAACTTCCTCGCAGAGTTAAAGAGCTATAAATTTTGACAACAGAGTGTTGCAAAATATCTCCTCTTCTAGTGATGTCTGTGGTTGCAAATGAAAAATGGCCACATCATCAATTATGCACATTAGATTAGGAAATTCCTCGAAAATGTACAATTGGACTGGACAAGGCATTAGTCATGCCGAAACAGATACGATTACACATTATTTGAAAGTACACATCACTTCAGTTTCTTCTACGGCATATAAATCGTCAACATTTTTACAAGACAGGACACATAACCTGTCCTTTTGGCGACGAACAACAGCAGGTGGAGCAAATGAAAGCCCACAAAAAAGAAACTCAAGGACATTGAAGTCATAAACAAATTACCACTTCCCCAGAGAGCGAGTGCGGGCGGAAGGCAGATGACATTTTCAAATACGAAACGTTTTAATGGATTCATGAAATCCTCAAGGAACATTTCATTGTCACTGTTATTAAATTTTCAATTTCCCATTCCTGGCATCTGCCGCCAACCTCCCGCTCCCCCTCTGCATAGCACATAACAAAGAGTGTAAAGCACTCCAGCTCAAATCAAAATAAAAAAAACAGCAGGAAGAAATGTTTGAATATTTTACGATGTACAAAAGCCGCCCTCCAAACCATGGCTACATCGTGATTGTAATGATGGCTTTGATCTCGAAATTAATATTAACATACATTTGAATGTGTCATATCAATTCGGCGATTTACGTGTGAGCTTCGCTGGTGTGCGGAAAGGGGCTGCGTTTTATTGCCCCCCCCCCACAGTTTAATAGCTTCTAATAATAAACATTTATTAAAAAGGGAAGAAAAGGGGACCGCCATCCAAAGACACCTAAGGCTGGTCCCCTGCCATCCATCATCGAATGCTACAAAGTATCACAAGAATTAAAAGAGAATAAATATTCATTCAGATATAAAAAAAAACAAAATATTTGGCACAAATCAATTAAATTCATACATAACATACTCGTATGTATAAGAGTGGGGTGTAAGAGATGTGGAGGGATCAGGAGTTTTTTTAGTTTATATACCATCAACACGAGCACTGGCTACGGAAATATGGAAGCTGGCAAAGCCCTTATGATTGTGGGGACATCGGGTGCCATCATGTGTGTCATTGGGGAGGGTACTTTAAAATATGCTATGGAATGGGTAGTTTTTAAAACACGCATGCACGATCTGGTGGAGTGGAACGAAGAAGTACAAATACTATGACCAGGCCAACAGAAGTGTGCAAATATAATAGGGCGGACCGAAAGAGCCGTTACTGCTTAGGCGAGTCACATACGATAAATGCAAATCAAACCGTGAAGATTTCAATTCAAAATGCCTTCCAAAAACTTCTAGAAAATCACAATTTTCCCGCAAAACCGATGACTAATGGGAAGCGACGGAAACCACTTAAGTCTCATTGATTAAGGCAACTCAAATAAGTGAACACAATCGAAAGCTTACACCTTGTTGGGATAGGCCTTTCCGAATTGTATAAATCCTTTACTACAAATTGGATTCTTCTATCTTATCTCGGTTATAAAGTAAAAAGGGTACGGCATACAAATCTAGGGAAAAAAATTACTTGATTATCCAAACCTTCCCGCAAGTAGGCAAAAGAGTCTCAGCTCTAGTTTCAGTCTTTAACTGGGGATTCATGTTCATAGCATAGGATTTATATTCATTGGGTCGGTTTTAGACAAATATTTGCCTTCGTAGAAAAAAATTTTTCTTATTTGAGCACGTGTCCTTAAATATAATTTGCTGAATGTGAGGCCACCGTGGTGTGATGTTAGTGTATACGACTATCATGCCTATAAACTCATGTTCAATTCCGGATAAGAACATCTAAAAAAATTCCAACTGCGGGTTTCCACCGCGTAAATGCCCGCGACTTTAAAAGTAAAAGATTTATCTCCAAGCCACTTGTTTATTTTTAGACCAACAAACTGAAAATCCGATCGCATTTTCATTTATTTTAGGCCTATAAATTGAATAATCCGATCGTAGCCGGCGTTAAACAGTAGGTCCCGGTCAGTGAGTATAAGAATTACATCGCGAGCCGCTCACTGATTTGAGAGAAGTTTTGCCTTGTTCCTTAATGGGATGATGTGGCAATTTAGTAAGTAAGTAAAACGCTAGGCCACTATGATCTATCCATTGGTTCTCAAGAACTCTTAATATTTCTAGGCGTCTCTATGCAAGTTCGTATTGAATACTTCAAATTTTGATGACTAAGGAAAACTAAGCCAATTACGGAAAGCTTCAAGTAACTAAAACTGTGAAATTTTCATTTCAATTTCATTTACCCATTGGGAACGATTACTGCAAAATCATTTTTAGAAGGTCTGAAGAATATTATCTTTAATATAAGGTATAAGCTTCTTAAGAGCAGGACGTAAGGTGACAATAGGCTCTGCGTATAGTCCACAGAGGATCAAGGGTACCAAGTGTATCCTGGCACCCCAGGTAAAATCGAATTCCATATTAAACTTCTGAGAAAGCCAATAAAAACTATACGAATTACAAAACTCACAAAAACTACAATAAATAAAATAAATAATGAAAAAATATTAAAGAAATGCTAGGATTGCTAGGCGCTATTCTAGTTCTTCCCCAGAATTCACTATTCTGCTTATATTCTTGGAATTTCTAAACCAAAAATTGAGTTCAGGCGATACCGCCTAAAATTAATTTTTGGACGAGCTATAATTGAATTTCGAACCTTCGCCAATTGTAAGGGCCGATATTGAATGTGAACCACACCCAAACGTCAAGCTTCTTTCTGTATTTCATTTGATGTTTCTCAAATTCAGACTAATTCAATTTGAACCATGGAAAGATACAAAAGCGAGCAACGCATTAAAGTTATTCATGCCCCAAAAAATCGTCCGTTGGATCATTTCCGAAGAGCTTTTAGCGATTTATCAGCGTAATCCAATGTAGTTCTTGCGCCGACAAGGGTTATAATATTTTTTGATTATCTTGAGAAAGGAAAAACTATAAATAGTGAATATTATTGTGCATTATTTGATCGGTTGAGTGAAGAAATCAAGATAAAACGACCGCATTTAACCCATTTCCGGCCGTGAAACATAAAAGTCGTCAGATTTGAATGAAATTCGAGTTCTTAGCTAATTTTAGGCTCGTGAAACCGAATCCGTTGCTAAAATTCACCTAGCTCTTCTGGGATTGTCGGAAAATGGTGTTCGCAAGCGCGAACGTTGGCCTCTATTCAATATTATTATTTATTGCTATAAAAACTTTGAAAAACTTTGAAATTATTTTATTTTTTGTAAAAAAATTAATTTTAACATAAATGTTTTATGATTAAAGTAAATATATTTATTTCAGAATATTGAGAAATTACAGTTTTAATAAATATTGAGAAAATTAATTTTGATGGTACGCCTCAAAACACTTAGGATGCAAATGAACGTTACACTTTTTGCACATCCATTTTATTGGCTTGCCACAAGATTTTAATCCGCAACGTCTAGGCTTTCCATCCTCCTGCTCAACGGGAATGTGCTCACAATCGACTCTTGGCAAGTTGCGTGGTGAAAATTCCGGAGAGTTTTCTAGTAGTTTACATGACAACAAAAGTTCTTTTGCTATTATAACACGAAAATTTTTTTGCGGCATAGGTTTTCGTTTCTTTCCTTTGCGACAGAACAGTGTAGCTTCCAGGCGTTGACAACAGATTAACTTAAAACTGAGATGAAGAATGGCCAATACCACTTTTTAGATCGGATGTTTATTCTATAATTTTGCACTGCGTTGTCATGCAAATCAACACCACCCATGCCTTGGTTATAATTGTAAAACATATTTGGCTGCTGATAAGTTCCGAATTTTTTTTCCTTTTTTTCCATCTTTTGACAGAGTGCATTGGCTGAATTTGGTCAAAATTAGTACAGATTGTCACTTCCTTATTATCAGCCCAACGACAAACCAATATATTGTTCGTTTGATCATATTGAAAATCAGAGTCACCACGATTTAATTGATTTCCTGTTTTTAATGGTGCTTTACCAATTCTATTGGTGCGAACTGTTCCAGATGCACAAAATTTTTTTTCACTCAGCAAACACATTAGTTGATAATACGTGAAAAAATTATCAAAGTAAACTCTATGACAATTGGGGTTTTCGACATTTTCTAATAGTCTTAGTTCAACATCTGCGCCCAGACCGATTTGTCGATCATAATTATCACTGGCTCCCGCATACGGTATGCAGCTATACAAATACCCATTTGCAGAGCAAAGACACCACAATTTGTAACCAAACCGTATTGGTTTGTTTCTTATGTACATTTTACATGAGTGGCGTCCAAAATATGGAACCATTTGTTCATCAATTGACAAATCGGTACTCCATATGCCAAACTGCATGTACTTTTTGTTTGCCATCTCAACCAATGGTCTAACCTGAGGAATAAACACATCACATATTATCAGTCAATCATAATGTTATATTAATATAAATTTCATAGTTATTTTATTATTTTTACCTTTGTGAGCATATCATTTATGTCCAAATTATTGTTGTTATTAAAATGGATAATTCGTTTTAAATCTTTGAACATTTTACGTGGCATACTCTGCTTTACTATTGAATTGCCTAGACATGGATCATTCGACCAATAGTCTTCAATTGAGGGCAATGTGTTGAATCCTGATAATATCAGAATACCTAAGAAACGTCTCAGTCTATTTTCGTTTAAGGAAGTGTTTATCTGCTTTTGTTGAGCATAGATATTTGATTCATTTATGATGAAATCTAGCATTTCCTGGTCAAAAATCTTTTCAAAGAGCTGCAATGGTGACGATTCTTTTATTTCTGAAAATAACTTCGATCGAACAGCCAATAATTCATCTGTATTTGTTTGTAAAGCAAATTCAAAATTTCCTGATCTATCATTCCTCTGTGTCCACTTAGGATCTTTGAATGTCCGTAAGGGACTGTCTGTTATTTTGGCACGTTTTGTTGGTGGCATGGCTGCTGCAGATGTCGTTGGTTGATCAGTAATTATCATATCTTGAAGAGGCTCATCTTGATCTCTTCTATATATTTCAAAAATTATGCCCATAATACATATAATAAAATCTTGATGAACATACATTATCATTTATGGGAATTTCATTATCGTCTATGTATTCCTCATCTGTAACTTCATCAATTCTGTCTGGTGGCACCACACAAACGGTGTCAATACCGTCATCTTCGTCTTCAATCATAGCCATTATTTATTCTATGGTCAAAGCTTTACGCGTCATCTTTTAAATTAGTTTAAAACCACACAAAAAATTCTACTCTCAACTTTTAAATCACTTGCAAAAAAAAACACTCCGAAACGTTTAATTTGAAGATGCAAACTGAAACACACAATACTTATTCACGCTGCTGATTAACTTGCAACACTAAAAAATATGTATTTGTCATAGTTTTTGCATTTCGAATGTTTACCGTTCTTTTTAAAGAAAAAAAAACACACATGTAAAAAAAATTATCATTTATGTTGAATAGCAGCCAATGTTCGAGCTTGCGAACAGCAATGTTTACCGATGTCTACAACAACTTTGTTGGAATTAGTTTTGTGTTTTTTGATTTTATTTAATTTCTTTCATTTGTTGCCGAAAAAACTGCATAGTTACAATTTTCATTTTTGTACAATCAATATATATGAATAGACAAATAAAAAAGGTCTAAAAAAAGGTGGTGTAGAAAAATAGCGTAATTCTTAAAAAAAAATTATAAAGAAAATTTGTATTTACCATTTATTTAAGCTAAGAGTATGTACAATAATTCTGCATCATAAATTTTAACATTAAATTTAAAGAAAACAGAAAAACTGACCGCTCAAATTGAGTAATTTTTTTGTTCGCAAGTGCGAACAGAGGACGGAAATGGGTTAAAAAAAAAAGTTCTTTTTCATCAAGATATTGTCCTTCACACACTGCATTTTTAACTCAACAAAAAATGGCCGAATTACGATTTGAACTTGCTCCGCATCCACCATATAGTCCAGTTTTAGCTCATTCTGATTATTTCTTGTTTCCAAATTTAAAAACAATTTTCGATGGCAAAAAATTTTCGTCCAATAGCGAGGTTAATGCTGAAACTGAGGCATATTTTGAAGGTCTTAAAAAATCTTATTTCTCGGATGGGATTAAAAAACTTGAAAAACGTTTGATGAAGTGTATTGAGTTGGAAGGAGATTATGTTGAAAAATAAATAATAATAATTCCAAAAACATGGTTCTTTTTATGTTAGGCCAGATACTTTTGCGGTCGCCCTTGTAATGACTTTGCTGTACATCGTAGCATTCCTAGCTTTACTGACCTGGACCAACTGCTTCTTTTAGAGGCGAGTTTTAATGACTTAAAGATTATCCGGGACTCGTAAAACTACTTTGACTAATAAGGTGAAAATGACGCCGATGCTATCACCCGACATTGAACCTGCGATATTTGTCCACTATGCCCATCACATCAAGGTAGCAAAAATTAGGATATAGCAATCGAAAAATCAGTAATTTAAAAAAAACACACAAAGCGGCATTAATTTTAATGCGATACTGTTGACTTAAGCTTGTATTTTAATAAGTACAATTTCTCCGAAATCCCCATTGAGTGTGGAATAATCACTTCGAGACTTTAAACCATTTGAAGCATGTGACCAATCATAATCGGATGATTTGTGAAGTACATAACAAAAGCAGAACCTTGACTCTTCGAATTCCTTTGGGAAACCAAGATATATTTCGGACCACCCTAATATAAATGCTTGTATGTATGTACATATCGTACATTCAGAGATATTGTTAAGATTGAGATTAAAGAAGACGACTTATGAATAAAAGATGAATTTTTCAACAAGATTTTCTTGTCAATATGTCGCACACAATATTTATTTGCTTGTTGTTGTCTCCATTCCCATCCCACTCGTACACAGACACAAACACACACACAAACACACCCACACATTCGCACCGATCTCATGTGGCCGTATTCCCCAGTACATGTTACCCATGTTTGATGCACAACCACCACAACCTCATGTATACGAAGGCATATTTGTTGGTTGTCATTGCCCATGTCGATGTTGCTGTCGCTTGTGTGTTGTTCTCATTGTCACTGTTGTTGTTTATTATCCTTGGCTGAGCGTATGTGTGTGTGTGTACGTATGTGTCGGTATGCGTTGGTGGTTTGGTTTATGGTATATTTATGTTGACTACTCCGCTAACTATGACTACCACTGTGGCTACATCTACCACACACCAAGTGACGTAAAAGGAATCCTATCAACTGACACTGGTTGGTTTTGAGCACATTTACTTCCCTGTCATTTGGAGATTGCTTGGGCTACAGTTGGAGTTATATCCAAAAGCTCTAGATTTGTATGATCGTCTGGATCAAGGGGTTCTTGCATAACATTTTACCTAGTTCTCACTTACTTACTGTTCCACAACATCAGATTAACACGTTGACTGCCAAGGCCATTTTCAGAAAACTGGCCAAAAATGACATTTTGATTTTTTCACATTATATTACTAAAAACTCTATTTCTAGATGATAGGTATCATGAAAAAGCAAATATGATGTTTTTTAGGAGAAAAAGGACCTACTAACTATCTCGTCGTTGGCTTCTGTGACAGAAATCGCTATGCAGAAGCTAAATACGAGTCAATTCATAGGTCCTTTTTCTCCTAAAAAAACATCATTTTTGCTTCCTATAATATTTTGTTTTATAGTTATTATAATTTATTATAATTTTATTATTATTTTCTTTCTTTTAAGATTTATAAACATTCTCTAAATTAATTGTTATTATTATCAAGAACCCAGAATGGATAAGAAGAGGTCCCTGAATCAAAGTGAAATTGAGTACAACGCAAATCTAAGTGATTCAGAATATGACGGAATTTTCAGCGATGATAGTAACGACATTTATGAGCTTTCTGGTTGTGGTAGTGAAGATGAACCTGAAGACGGGTCCGAGCCTGATGATAATGCCGATAATCTCCAAGCAACAATGTCAAATGAGAATGATGATTTGTGCACAGAAGTTCAACACAATCCCGATTTATTTCTTTTTGAAGAAAATGTTGGTGTGAAATTAGATACATCAAGTTTTTCAGTACAAACGCTGGTGGATTTATTTTTTTCGGATGAGTTTCTTGCATTACTGGCAGAACAAACTAATTTATATGCTGCGCAAGAAATTGAAAAATCGGAAAATGGGAATCAAAATGCTATAAAAACAACTAAAAGGTTATCAAATTGGCAAGATGCAAATGCTGCAGAGATGAAAGATTATATTGCACTTTTATTGCAAATGGGACCATGTACTTTCCAACAATAGAACATTACTGGAGCTGAAACAAGCTATATAATGTAAACTTTTGGCGCTCACATATGAGCCGAAATCGATTCCAGTTGCTACTTCGTTATTTTCATGTGAATGATTACTCAAACGCATCTACCGACAGATTATACAAGGTGAGACCAATCCTAAATCATTTCAACAATGTTATGCGTGAAAACTATGTACCAAGTAAAAATATTTGTATTGACGAATCCATGATGCTTGATGCATGATGGCTGGGATGATCGCTTTTCCGCAAATACATACAAAATAAAAAAAACACAAATATGGCATCAAACTATATGAACTATGTGAGTCCGACGGTCTTGTAATAAAAATAAAAATTTACAGCGGAAAATCTGAGGAAACTACCAATAATGTAGGTCATACTGCTGACGTTGTTTTATATTTACTTGAGGACTATCTCGATAAAGGCTACGCGCTTTACATGGATAATTTTTATAACTCAGTTAGTCTTACAAAACTGTTATATACACGAAAAACTTATGTGTGTGGAACCCTGCGAAGTAACAGAAGAGAAAACCCCAGAGATGTGGTAAAACGTAAACTGAAAAAAGTGGAGTGTTTATGGCAGCAAAATGGTCCTGTTTCTGTATGCAAATGGAAAGACGAACGAGAAGTCCTTACAATTTCAAATATGCATGCTGTTGAAATGGTAGAGGTGCCCAATGGCAATGGAAACCGAATATAGTTCGAGATTACAATTATGGAATGTCTGGCATAGACCGATCAGATCAAATGATTTCGTACTACTCATCTCTAAGAAAGACTATTAGAACTGTCAAGTTTTGCGATTGTCACAGTAAGACACCAAGAATTTTCCAAAGGCAAAGCTAAAATGTTTGCTGGGATATCAGTTATCAAGCTTATACATTTTTAGTGATAAGGGTTATAGACAATGTAACTTCTCCTATCATGAGACAATGCGAAAGAGTTATTTATAACCATGAGAAAACGCAGAGAACAGTTAGCTTTAGCTCAGTCTTCATCACATTGTTGTTGCTGCCTCTCAAAACCTCATCTTAGCTGTCCGTGAAACCGGGATTAACTTGGCACAGGCGATGCGTGCTCGACTCAGACGCGGTCAGCCCAGGTTCAATTCCCAGCTAAGCCTATCCTATCCTTTTTTTGTGTTTTTTTTTTTAATCGCAAGATATTTTTTCTCTTCTCCAATAGCATTTTCCATTTTTGGTAGCAGCTTGTTCTATTTTCAGAAACCTGTTATCACTTGTAAAACTTCGTCAAGTTGTTGGCAGGTTTGGTAAAATGCAAGTGGTGAATATCGATCTCAGTGATCTTCTGCTTGCGAAGATAGGTTCATTCTTGTCACCGACATGTTCCATAGTTCTTTTCTTCTTGTGTTCTCGAACCAAACGCCACGAAACCAAGTGATAGTGCCTTATAAATAAAATATAATTAAAGTAAGTGTCCAAATTGGAACTTAAGCCTGTGGTGTGGCTAAGCGGCCAAAATCTGAGGAATCCAGCCATATTCATTTACATCTTGCATTAAATTGCCTACAATTTATTGTTTAAGCACGCTGCGATCAGGGCCTTTTGGTAGAAATTTGTGATATTCGAGCGAACGAGACATCATTTATCCTCTAAAAGGGAATCCCTTTTTATTGAGAAAGTGTCGGAAAATTCCAGAAAAAGTCACTGTACCACATTTCCAGATACCAGCAGGGTTATACTCTGGAACGAGGGCCAAATAACTTGGCCAAGAATAAATATGGTGCATATAAATGACTAACTGGTGATTGTATCTGGCGACACAAAGGTGCGAATTCGCTTCTACAATACCCAATTGGAAAGTCATGCCTAGAATTCTGGTTGCAAGAGGAAACTATGAACTATATGAAGTGGAAGGAAATTTATCATTTGCCTTCAAACACCAATTTGGGCACCAACCAATAATAATATCCATACTCAGCTAAAACGAAAAGGTTACCATAAAACATGCTGTTTTTTTTTGAATGAGCACCCCCAGCACAACTTTTTCACTGGATTCAGTTACCTGAAAATAAACTTGACGTAAATCTGCAAATACAAACTTTTTTTCCGTCGTGATGGCGAGATTCGAAACCCCTGTATCTTCTTAAGTATCATAAAGATTATTAAGTAAAATTATGTTAATTATCAAAATAGGTTGTATATGGTGAGCAAATTTGAGAATATAATTTAATACCTACACAATTTTTGGAGACAGCATCTACACATGTTATTCGAGGCCTCGACGATCATCAAACGAAAAAGCTTTGGATGTTGGTAAGTGATAACAAATAAGCCTTTACAACCAATTGAAATCTTGCTTTAAGAATTTTGCCTAATAGTTTTAAAAAAAGTTCCGGTTAAGTTTTAATAATTGTTAAAAAACAAAAAAAGAGTGCTGAATCAAAAAAAAATAAATTAATTAAATTCTTATCAGTTGCTTCGTTATGCACGATGCCGAATTGCTTCGTTATGTACGATGCCCCTTTTTAGATTTCTCATCAATATAAAATTGCAATCATCCATTGCATGATAGTAAAAAATGAACACATAAACCAATTATAAGTTCCATTTTCGAATTTCTCATTTTATGATTTAAATTCTTAACTATAATTAACTTTAAATGAATAGCCCTACTAAGAAAGTTAAAATTACCAAAGTGTTTTCGATTTTTCTAATTTTTATCCATTTTTCAGTCAATATGAGTAAAAACTAAAATGCACTTCTTACTTTTGAAGCTAAGCTTCTAAACTTTTCTTTGAGTTTAACCCATAGTTAGCATTAAGTTTCGCAAATGTTTTATACTTGGATGAGTTCGCTTCGAACCTTTATTTTCGGTTTTAGTGCTCTCTTCGGGAGATGTACTAAATACTTGAAAGTAAAATATGAATAAATATAAGATTCGAATTTGTCAATAATGAAGATGTAAACTTCTTGGTTATTCTTACGGTGGTGATTTAGAAGTTTCCTCAGATGGTTTTTATGAGGGGTCTTAACAAATAAGATGCCATTAAGACCATGGTTGGGATTCGGGTTAAGAGGCAAAGGATTCCATTCTAACTGGGAATCCATTTCAGGAAAATTTCGACTGATACTTTTATATTAGCCAATTGTACAACTACTAACCATTTCGGGTATTTCTTTTGTTTTATGTTTGTAGTCTGGTCCTTGTAGTTTAGTTTCCGAATTTGTTCATCATTCCAGTTCTCAAAGGAGTATGTAATAAAAAACTTTGTTTATGTCCAAGATTGCGGGAATTCCTTGATCATAGTAGAAACGAACCCCCCACCCGACTGTTAGCTAGCAATTGATGGCTCCCGGTCTACTGTGTTCGGAACAATTATTTCAATAAAGTTAATGCCATTTCTCTCGGCACTCTAGGTTGGAAATGTGGTGGAAGCAGATTTCTGCACAAAGCCCCAATTTTAGAGATTTCATTGTTTGTAATCAAAATCAACCACGTTTGGACATTACAGATGGCCCAAAAAGCTTTCCGCTCACCGAATTTTTCAAAAAGTAACTTCATCTAAAATAAAACTGATAAAGTTCAGAGAAGAATTCGTCCTCGCGTTGATTGGAGATTTTCAACCAGTTTTGAAAAAAAATAGAAGTGAAGAGCTCCATTATTTAGAGTGTTTACCACCAAACGAAAAAAAACAGCGTCCGACAAAGCCATGTCGTGTATGTACCCAAGCAAAAAAACGCCGAGAAGCGCGTTACTTCTGTCCAGCCTGTGAAGAGAAGCCAGCCCTTTGTGTGGAAAATTGTTTTAAAGACTACCACAAATAATAAAATATTAGTTTATTTCTTCTATATGAGTTAATATTTCCATTATATTGAATGAATTTTTCCATAATTTGTTTTTTAATAAATGTTCAGCTCACGCAAGCCAAAACTAACTTTTTTTCTTTTCCCAGAAGCCATTTATCGATACTAGCACTGATATAATACGGTTTTACTCGTAACTACACGAAAAGTGGCAGTTTTAGATAGTACGAGATAGTTGGCTTCCTGGAAGGGAAATCCATCTACGAGTTATCTCGTAGTTGGCAGTCAACGTGTTAGGACACAAGGGAACTGCTCTCAAAAGTATTAAACTGTGCACGATTCAATTTTTATTCTCACTCACTACTACCGACCTACTGTTTTACGTAGGCTCCGAATGAAATATTTTTAAAGTCGTTGGCATTTACGAGGTAAAAACCCGCCGCTAAAAAACTGTTAGATGCTTTTTCCCGGGGTTTTACCTCATGCTCACTGGCATGATAGCCATGTACACGTCACAAACGGCAGCTTACTAACATTCTTACTTAGAATAAATAAATTATTCGTATTTCTTTACCTAATAGCTTTTTATATCTCACAGACTTTCGGCAATGGCTTATAGTTTTAAAGCGCTAGAACTTCCATAATCAGAAAAGAATTTTTGGGAAACTTGGAAACATATAAATCCATCTAGAATAACCTTTACATTTAGGTCTGCCATTTTAGAAGCTGCACATTAAAACCAATTTCGCTCAACTTCCGTATGGTAAGTTAAGGCCGACCAGTAGTTAAGACCGATGACAGTGGAGCGTATTTTTCGATAGTTTTCTATAGCCTCTATTCAAACACACGTCCTGATTTGAGGTCCGATCTTGCTTAAATTAAGAATGGTGCATCTCGGAAATCTCGAAAAAGGGCTAGTAAAGTTGGACTACTTTATATTGGTCCACAATTTCGTATAGCCCAGTACAAAGTTCTTTCCAGCCACCGTTTAATGCAGTGGCCACCTTATTCACCCGACATTTATATAATAGAAAACGTATGGGGATGGCTGTCTCGTAAAGTTTACGAGTCTGGGAAACAATATTCCAACAAAGAGGAGCTAATTGAAGGCATCAAGGACGCTTGGTCCAGTATTTCTCTAAATTAGATTGGAAAATTGTATGAGTCGCTTCCCTATCGAATCTATGAGTTTATTCCCAACAAAGGAGGATCGACACATTATTAAGTTTTGTTTAAAAATGTCTAAATTACTATATATAAAAGTTCATAAATAATTTCGTGGCTAAATAATAATTTCATGATCTGTGCTAACCTGATGACCAAATTTGAATTGTTATTTTTTTGTGTTATTTTTCGAAAAAATCCAAAAAATATATTTTAAAAATAAAAAAACAGTATTTTTTGTTTTATTTAACTGAGAATTGAATCGGCCATAAGCGAAAATAATTTAAATTAATCTTAAAACCATTAGTGTTTTAAGTTTCGATCCTAAACCACTTACACGAGGGTATGTGCTAACCTGATGACGCGCAGTGTATATACTCATATTCAGAGTGCTTACCTTTATGTGGGGCTATTCAAAAAATTGGTCGATATGGTGCAATTTAACAAGATTTTGGTGTTGGTTCCTCTAATCGGATGAAATATATGGGTTCTGGGCTTTCTGTTCCCAATAAGAAAAATGTGTGTATGATATAAACCGTTCTTGGTCCAAACTTGTACAAAGTTCGGTACTTAATAACAACCTGTACTTTGAGTTCGATAGGTGGGTAGACGAACGGGCAGATATAGGCTTCATCCCAGTACCACAGTGTGATGTAGATGTTGTCGACACCATACTGTGGCATAGTAAATAACTGCAAACTGAAACTCCTGGTCAAAATTCGGTCAAAAAACACGTTCATATGACGGTTGGTTACATAAGACGCTTTCCTTCAACTCGCAGAAATGCAGAAATTCACTATTGCATGTATTACATGAAATCTCGGATTTTGAAGTTTGGTATCGAAAATTATGAAAGATTTCTAATCAAACCATGTTGAAATTCGACCAAAACAAACATAGTATTCATATGGCCGACAAACAATGGTCCCCGATTTGAGCCGCTGCCGCTCATGACACAACAGCTGAAGGTCGATTTTGCAAAAATGAGAACAGAAACTTCTGGTCGAAATTCTCGAAAAACAGTTACATACAACGGTTATTTATTAACATAAGACACTCTGCTTCGACTTTAGCATGCCAAAACATCTCCATAATTAGTATTTGCCTATCTTGATTTGGCTCACATTTGATATATAAAATTATGAAATATTTTTGACCAACCATGTTGAAATTCGACCAAAACAAATATTGTATTCACATGACCCACACATAGTAGCCCCAATTTGAGTCCTGACTATTGTGAAACAAAAGGTGTGGCCGATCTTCCAAAAATTAAACATATTGCGTGATGTGCAACCAATAACTAGCTTAGCGACTTAATTTTTGTAAGATGGCCTGATTGGAACGTAGCAATAATCGAAGTCGTACGATAAGGAGAGTATTGCTTGTGTCGTAAAATTATCAAAACTTTTTAATAGTTTTTTTTTTGTTATTTATTCGGTCTTTTATCATTATTAAGACTTGAGCAGAATGTCCGAATTAATCGTTGCCAAAGACTGCTGATGAAAAACTTTGGCGGGTTTAAAAACAGCTGTACAGTCTGCCTGGTAACCGTAGCAAATACATTTCATCATTTTCTTATTTTTACGTTGATTCTGGAAAAGAAAAAACACAAAGGTTTCGAACCAGAATAAAAAACTGCTCAAGTCATAATAATGATAAAATACCGAATAAATAGCAAAAAAAAACTATTAAAAAGGATTGGTACGCCCTAATGTGCAACGCATGTACAAGTGTATGTACTCACAAAAAACATGCACACTTTGTTTGCGCTTTTTGCATTTGTGGTTTTCAACAAAGACCCATGTGAAACGGAATTGGTGGAAATGATATTGCGCGTTGAAGATTGCTCCACGCACAGTTCGAGGACTATACTCAAAGGGTAATTCTCATTAAAGAAAATGAGTCTCCCGTATAAGTCATTTGATTTGTGGCCGAAGTAATCGTTGCCAAAGACCTTGGCGGTTTTAGAAACAGCTGTACAGTCTGCATGGCAACCGTAGCAAATACAGTTCACCATTTTCTTATTTTTACGTTGATTCTGAAAAAGAAAGAACAAAAAGGTCTCGAACCAGAATAAACCACTGCTCAAGTCATAATTATCAAAACACTCTCATATGCTTATACACTTACACTCGTGCTGAAATTGCAAGGTGGTCCATCTATAACGCACGATGTTAATTGTAAGTCACACCTTAATGTCATGTTTTTTGCATAACTAAACCTGACATTTCTATATTTTAGAGTTTGACAAAATTAACCATGGAGAATTTCATAATTGAGCGAAGCGTAAAGACTACTGAAGACTTTTATGAACATCGAGGTTTAAATAAAAATGCATTTCATGAACTTCGTTATTTTTTTGGTCAGCATAATCGACATAATCTGTTCACAATCAGGAGAATTGTGCAAAAATATCAGCAAACAGATGTTGTAGAAAATACTAAAACTCCTGTGCATACTCGCCTAGTTCGTTCTGTCATCGGATCGTACTTCTTTAAAAATGAACGATGAATGATAAAAATGCTCGCTCAGTGCGCTTTATGGAAAATATTAATGCTCGTCGTGGTAATATGGCAGAAGAACCGTAACCTCGACTCGTGAATGGTGAACACTATCGCGAAATGATAACGGATTTCTTGTGGCCGGTAATTAAAGATGTGAACTTCGAGGATATGTGACTTCAACAGGATGGTGCCACTTGCCACATAGCCAACGAAACAATAGCTCTTTTGCGCAAGAAACTTAATGGTCGTATTACGAGTGCGGTTCGGAAAGTTCTTAGCCTATCAATGAAAGAGATTAGTTAGTTTTTCAAAAATATTTTTATTTTTCAATATAATCTCCTGAAACTTCAATACACTTAGTCCAACGCTTATCTAGAAATTCCATCCCTTGATTAAAATAGTTTTCCTCAAGGTCTTCAAAATAGTGGTTTACAACTGTAATTGCATCTTCATTTGAGGTAAAACGCTTGCCAGCAAGGATTTTTTTAGATTTGGGGACAGGTAAAAGTCACTGAGAGTTAAATCAGGAGAATAAGGTGGTCAATACTTTAATTCGTTGATTTTAGCCATTGTTAAAACACTCTTGTGCGCTGGTGCGTTGTCTTGATGAAAAATTATTTTTTTGTGTTGTAAGCCAGGACGTTTTTCTCGAATTTGTACATTCAATTTATCTAAAAGGTTGCAATAGTACTCTGAATTTATTGTTTTACCCTTTTGTAGATAGTCAATCAATAAAATACCTTTGAAGTCCCAAAAAACCGTTGCCATAACCTTACCAGCCGATTGAATTGTTTTTGCCTTCTTTGGGGCACTTCCTCCAGCTTCAGTCCATTGTTTGGATAGTTCTTTTGTCTCTGGAGTATAGTGGTGGATCCATGGCTCATCAACAGTTATGAAACGACGCTTAAAATCCATTTTATTTCGCTGAAAACGATCCAAACAAGCTTGAGAAATGTTCATTCTTATGTGTTTTTGGTCGACTGTTAACAAGTGCGGCACCCATCTTGCAGAAAGCTTTTTCATCTGTAGTTCTTCATGCTAAATTAAATGGACTCGATCATTTGAGATGCCCATGATAATAGCTATTTCACGCACATTTATTCGTCGTTCATTTAATACCATATCATGCACTTTGGCTACAATTTCTGTTGTTGTTGCTGTTTTTGGACGTCCACTACGTGGTTCATCTTCAATGCTTGTACGGCCACGTTTAAATTCAGCAACCCAATTTTTTACTGTTGCATATGAAGGAGCACTTTCACCTAACACATTCATTATGAATTTCTTGTCCCGATCAACCTTTTTTATGTAAATATGTAATGACACCACGCATTTCTAATTTTTCCATTGTAAAAAAATCGCGGATGCGTCTTTTGTGAACACCTGTTTCTATATGAAGGAGTTGCCAGATCGAAACAAAATTTAACATGTGTTTACACCATAGATGGAAGTTTCAGAACACTTAACTTTTTTCTGTTTATACCGCGCTTTTTGTGCTAGACTAAGAAGTTTCCGAACCGCCCTCGTATCTCACATCGTGGCGATGCTAGTTGGCCGCCACGATCATGAGATTTGGTAGCATTGGACTTCTTTCTTTGGGGATATTTAAAAAAAGTGTTCGTCAATAAACCAAGAACAAGAACCAAGAACAATATCGACATTGAACCTCCACTATGTCTTAGAGTCATTGAAAATATAGACCATCGTATAGAGTTATGCCACCATGGTTGCGGCGATTATTTGATATTTTGCTTCACACATAATTGTAATAGATTCTTTTTTCATAATAAAAATATAAAGAAAATTCTCTGAATTTTTTTTAATTTTTGTTTACAATTAACATCGTGTGTTTTAATTGGACCACCCTTTATGTTTGCCAACAAGTGCAGAATTTCGAAGAAACAAAATCCTAGAACATAAAAGAAGAAGTGAAATAATAATAAAATAAACACACACTAAACTCAAGCGCTCATTCCTCCGCAGTTTTAGATAAACTCCAGCATATAAGCGAATGATTAGAGGCAACGAAGCAGAGTATAAGGAATATGCAAAAGTGAACAAATAAATATATAAGTATAGGCAAATGCGTTATGTATAAGTATATAAGCGTAGACTTATTCTTTACACTGTATGCAGGAGTATATGTAATCCTTATATACACATATATACTTACATATATAAAGACACTTCAATTCATGTGTGTTGCTATGTGTTGGTTGTTTATAAACGTAAAATTTTATTAAAGTCTCATTAATTTCCATTTAATGCTAGGATATATTTATTCATTCCACTCTTACTCGCAAAAGCCCCGCTGCTGTTCCAAGCCATCATGACTGTTCTAATTATCACTTGGCTTCATAATATCGCAGAGTATGGAATTAATCATGAACCAGCAGAAAAAGTAAAACGTCTTAGCGAAAGACATATGAAATTAGTTATTGTATTCCCCTATTGCCTGCGAGCATACTGCCCGTCATATAAAGCTATCATTATGGGCAAGCAGGGGGAAAAGAGATGAACATTATGATCTGTGTAACATATGTTTGAAACAACGGCACCAGTATGAGGTGGCTGGGAAATACGAGTACGTAACATCTTACGTACGAATGAGCACCAATCACGAGAGCTCGGGAATGATGATGCCATGACGTATGAGTGTTATTAATATGAAATCAAATGTTAATCATACGCACCATGTGTCAACCCACGGCAATATAAATAATCATGCTGGATGCTATTTATAGGGGAATAATGCCTAAAAGTTCCCATAGCGACTGCTAATTTTTAATTTATAGCGCACGTATCGCAGTCATCATCTTTAGTGTCACATATAAAATTCTCCGCTTATACGAGTATAAGAGTTTGAAAATGGTTTCGTGACAGTCATTGGTGGTTAGATTACTTTTGTAGTTCATTCATATTTTATGGAATCTTTCAAAGTAAGTTTGTTTCGAACTAATATATGAGGTTACCTAATTGCGGGCATATTTATTACCAAATGTGTTGGAAGTGAGTAATGGTAAATAGTTTTCAAGGAGGATTACTCGAATTGACGGCAAGAAATTTAATTTCAAACAATTATGAAAATAAGTGATCGAAAGTGTATAGGCTGCGACGGCATTCATACACAACCCTTCTTTGGACCCAAATAAAGGTAGAAAAGGAGATCCATACTTTACCTGCACAACCTAAAAAATTTTGCTTTATTTTGCTTAATCTAGCTGAACTAGTATCAAAACAATATTAAAAATAACATTTTCCTTAGAAAACATTCCCGGCTTTATACTTTTGGCAGAAGAAGAATCCAAATGTAATAGAACGGTGTCAGTACCTGGACTTTTTAGTTATATAGGACTGAAATATAAATTGTATGCAATTAAATGCTTGAATTTGTAATATAATTTGATTTAATTTGAGTATCCAGATGTCCATCATGACTACTAATAGACCGTTTTGAAAATGCGGTCGTTTTTTTGCGCCAGATATTTAAACGTTTTGAATATTTGGACCACTACCAGATAAGGTACTGCAAAAATTTTAAGTATCATACTCCATATCGAAGTCCGTCTAAGAAGAAATCACCCGAAACAACAAAGGAACTATGGTACAATAAGGCGTACATGGCCGCTATAGAATCAATGAACGTAGTTTAACAAAGTTCGAGCGATAATGGGCTATAAAGGGGCATCAAAATCGTCTATTTCGAGGAAATAAAAGATTAATGGAATAACTTCAATTAAGGAAGTCGACACCAGAAAATTGTATCAAAGAGTCAAACGCCATGTAGAGTTGCAAATACGAATCTGGTAACTGAAACATCAGGCGTGCAGAGTATTTGGAAGGAACATTGTTTTTAATAGGGTTTAATGTACACCCCCGATCCAGGAAAATGTTAAAACAGCAATAAGTCAGTGTTAAGAACAAATCCGCAGAAGCAGACGGAGTTCCGAGGGAGATGTAAAAGACCCAAAAGTCGAACTCATAAGGTTACTTTTATAGATGGAAATGGTAATCTGGTAACGTATACGTCGAATTTGCTGAGGATTTGGAAATAACATTTTTCCAACTTATTAGCGGTTGAAAATCTTGCCGACGACAGCCACTCGCTACCGATCACATGTAATGGAGTTTAATGTCTACCCCCGACCCAGGAAAAGGTCATAATAGCAAATAACCCGACTCAAGAGCAACAAAGCCAGACGAGCTGATAAGGTGCATGCATCAGCTAGTGTGCATTATCTGGGAGAAGGAACGCATGCGCGAAGATTTGAACCTCGGCGTACTATACTTCCTCCAAAAAGGGAGAGAAAACCCTATGCGTTAACTACCGCTGAAAAGTCTCCTGTCCATCGCGTTTAAAATAGTGTCAACTATACTGTGTGCTAAATACCGTCAACTATCCAACCGCATTAATACAGCTTCCGGCCAAATAAGTCAAAAACAACCAAAGCAACTATCGGCCAAATATTTTCACTGCGCTAAATCCTTAAAAAGGCCCACGAGCAGCAAATAGGTGCAACAATCCGATAGAGCATATTTTATTTGAAACCATGTCTGCGTTTGGAATTCTATTAAAACTTGTACGCCTTTTAGAATAACCCTTTGAAGCACCAAATTCTTAGTTAAAATTGGAAGTGTTATTGTTTTGACCATAAAAAGAAGGCAACACCTTCTCCGCTTTTTGGCTTTAAATCACCAACTCACAAGACTTGTCTCTTCAATGTTGCAAGGAAAAGGACTTACATCATTATTGCACTCATGGGCTGCCTGAGGAATCAAGACGGCCCTGGCCTAGAATTTTGGGGTGATGAACATTGCGACACATTCACAGTAACTAAAGGGTGTTTTTTTAGACGCGTGGTTTTCAGTCAAGCCAAAGTTAATCGTTTAGTTTGGCTTAAGGCTTTTTGACAGATGTCACTTGATTTATGCTCAGCTTGGTATGCCATTTTATAATAAGCAAAACATACTGCGGAACAACGTTTGCGAATTGTGGAAAATTACTACCAAAATAATGGTTCGATTCGAGCGAAGCATTGCACGCTGCGTCCAATATTCGGTTAAATGCCCCTTTGGTTGAATGGGTACGTTTGGAGCAATAAACGCGTTTGGAGCAATAAAAATCCAGAAGCCGTTGTCAAGACGCTGTTTTATTCTCAAAAAGTCAGTGTATGGTGTGCTCCATGGGCAGAGGGAATCATTGGTTCATATTTCTTCAAAATAAAGCCGGCCATAATGTTAAAGGTAATGGGGAACCCTATAAAGCCATGATTGAATATTTATATGGACGTCTTTTGGTTCCAACAAGACGGCTCTACACGCCATACAATCGAAACAATTAATTTATTGAAGGAATCTTTTGGTGAGCGCAATATCTCGCGTCATGCTCCTGGGGGGGGGGGGTCCTCCAGGATCGTGCGATTTAACACCGCTGGACAATTTTTTGTGAGGTTATGTGAGGTTGCTTGTCTAAGCTGGACACGATTGACGCCTTTGAAGATAATATTCGGAGCGTATTTTCTATCATTCGGCCTAAAATGCTGCTTAAAGTGGTCGAAAATTGGGTCTCTCGGCTGGAATTTATTCGAGCCAGCCGCGGCAGCCACTTGCCCGAAATCATTTTCATAAACATAATGGCAAATCTTTATAATAAAGCTAAATTCTTGGCCATAACATTAAACTATACGTGTTTTATTTCTTCTTGAAAACCACACGTCCCATTACTTAGGTTTACAAGTGCCCTGCCAAATTAAACTAACTTAAGACTGCCCTTGTAGTTGGCCGCTGTGCTTCCAGGTTTACCGTTAAGAACATCTTACAATTTTTCACAGGCGGGTTTTCACCTTGTAAATGGCTGCGACTTTACGAGTACGAGATTTATCTCCAAGCCATGTTAAAACTTCTCTATATAAATGCATTAGCCATTCGAAGCTAGCGTACTACATTAGGACAAGGTCAGTGAGTATAAGAATTGCATGGAGCAGAGCTCTCTGATTTAAGAGAAGTTATCCCTTGATCTCTAATGGGATGTTCGAAAAGTAAGTAAGTTAGATTGTCCTTGTAGGATTACTTTTCCAAAGGACATTGAAGGCAGCTTAGGAGGATACAGCTAAGATGATATTGTAAGGCATAAGGAACTTGAGATTATTACTGATTATGACAAGTACGAAGTTTAGGTCCTTCGCATCCTTTATACACCTCGTCCTGCATATTATCATTTGTGGTCCTAAACTAATCTCATATCTCACCCTGCCAAATAAACCCAATTTAAGAATGTCCTTGTATTGAGCTGTCGTGGTTTCAGGTTCCCCGGAAAGAACATCTAATAATTTTTCAGCGACAGGGTTTTCTCCTTGTAAATTCCTGCGACTTTACGAGAAAGAGATTTATCTCTTTGTAGGATTTCATTTCCAAAGGACATTGAAGGCAGCTTATGAGGATACAGCTAAGATAATATTGTAAGTCGGAAGGCACTTGAGATTATTACAAGTACGAAGTTTAGATCCTTCATATGCTTTATACACCTCGTCCTGCATGTTATTCTATGTGGTCCTAAACAAATCACATATCTTACTCAAGTTTTACATAACTCAGCCAAAAAATCTCATAAGCAATGAATATAAAATACAAAATCTAAATTTAGGTCAACACAGTCATAGTGTCCAAATCCATAGTCGTTTTATACTGGGTTAAAGTACTCTTCGAGATATTTTCCAATATTCTATTTATACATAAGTACTTCTCTTCCACTTTAACTTGAAATAAATCATTAAAAATTGGATACAGTATGTTTTCATTCACATGCAAATACAGCGAAATATTTATAACTTGTTTCCGTTTTCCCATACTCATCCGCAGGATACTTTTCCATTTCGCTACGCCAAAATGAAGAAAAGATACGTTCTACAAAAGTCCTGAAATCCTGAAATCGATAACTAATAACAAGCACAACAACAATAGGAAACTAGCTACTGCATCAGCAGCAGCAGCAGTAGCATTGTTATTCTTATTATTGATCAATAGTTATATTTTCATGTTATCCTTTTTATCTGCTTACAAAGTTCTATCTCTTTTTCTTCATATGTATGCGGATTTTCCAATGATGTTTTCCATACACTTAGCTCTGGAGATATACGGACACACACACACACATTTTGTCATGAATATTGTATGAATGTATGCAAATGCCATAGGGTGAGTGTATGTGTTATTTACACATACACACAGTAGTTTCTTGTTGGAAACAAAACTGAAATGGGGAAAAAGTCTTAAAGAACTTAAGTTGTTTGTTTCGTCTCATAAATATTTCAGCCTTCTGAACTCCTTTCTACTTTCCACATGAAGTATATTCATATGTACGAGTATGTTTGTAGTTTTCTGAAACTTCTTTGTCCATTCTATCAATGAATTCATATCGACATCACTTCTGTCTCTCGATTCTGTTTTCGTTTTCATTCTGGGTTGTTTTCTACTTCTTTCATTTCTTTCAAATTTTGCATATTTCAGCTTGCTGTTGTCGATATGCTTTGCTTTCTGTAAAGTTTAAGTTTTTCTTATTTCGTTGTTATTTTGTAAATCTCTACAATTTCAACGATTCGTTGCAGACTTTGAAGGAGGTGAGGGCTAGAAAACAGAAATGTATAGCAATTTGTTACACATTGTTAGAGATAAACTTAATACGTATGTAAACTATTTCTTGTATGTTCTTTTCCTTTTAAATTTTTATCAATTTAAATAATTTACAGAAAGGCTGCCAGAAATTGAAGAGTTCCATTCCTTTATTGAGAAATTGAGTTTGTATTTGGAAAACGCATAGAATGATGCTACCAGCCTAACTTAAGAATTTTGTTGAAGATTTATGACTAATGTAAATCAAAATAAACTGTATGATTTAATCAAAACTCCTCAAATATTGGCAATAACAGTTTCAAACAAAATGAAGAGAATGCTATAGTCAATAAAAAAATAAAGATATCACAATGAAAGATTAATCCCACTAGGAGTAGGCGATTGTTTAGCCATCGACATCATAACGAATTTGCTATGAAGAACACATAACTTCATTTCGGAAAGCCAAAAAGTATTTATAAATCCAGTTGTGTAAGAATCAGTGTAACAAAACAACCAAAATAAAAAGGCACACACACAGCTAAACAAACTCACAGCTTGATGAGCCATCGTCTCACTCAAGAGTTAGAACAACGCAGACACTCTTTCTGCAGTGTAAGTTCGCGGAATGCATACTTCGCGATAAATGCAGATGTAAACAATGGAATGAGAGAGGTAGCGCCACTAAAGCTGGCCATAGACGAACGATAAATTCGAGCAATTTGTTGGGTTTGTGGTCGCTGTTTTACGTCTGTGGGGTAGTTTGCGAACAAATTGCAAGTTTTTGAAAATTTTCAAAAACTTGCAATTTGATGGCAAACAAATCATACGTGTGTGGGGCTACTACGCAAATTTTAAGCCATTTCGCCATTTCAGTTGCTCTTCAACCATTGTAACGAAAGGTCGTGTAGTGCACACAAAAAATGGCAAGCAAAGACTTTATGATAAAATTTTTTGATGTGTTAAAAAATGAAAATGCCATTTGGCAAACAAAAAGTGAAAAATTTAAAGACAAATTAGAAAAAAAAAAATCATGGGAAGTAAACATTTCCATATTTTTGAGCGTTGCTACATGAGAATGCTTATTTCTTTCGAGCAGCCACTCTTCACTCCATTTTCTTTTTCTTTTTTTCGATTTTTTTCTTTTCTAGTTTTTTTATTTTCCATGTCGAAACATGTATGTATATATAATTAAAAGCGCAGCTGCATCAGCCGCCGCTTCGTAGCATATGTTTACTCATCAACGTCGGCCAAATTATGATTTGTTCGAGCGTGTGTGGAGAAACGATATGCAATAAATCGCAGCAATAAACTTGCAAATCACACCAATAAATCGTTCGTCTATGGCCAGCTTAAGACAAACTCTCTCACCAGGCAGTACTAGCAACAACAATAATAACAAAGAAGGTGGAAGCGCAGCGAACATAGAAATAACACAGGAAAACAACGACAAACCATTAAAGGCGCTACAGACAGGCATGGATCGCTACATTACTATAAAGCGTAAATCCAGCCTTGCCAAAGGTAACTCTAACAAAAAAAGTTGCAAAACTGTGAACGGAGAAGAACCAGCAACGTCCGTCACGGGTAAGAACCGGTTTGCGTTGCTGAGCGAAGAATAACCTCAATCTTCTTCTTCGGCAAATGCCGCCCCAATATACCTACGTGAGAGTAGCTAAAATGAGCTAGTAAATATCATTGCCCAACTTTTTGGTAGTGGTGGCTTCCACATAGTGCCCATAAAGAAAGGGAACATTAACGAGACAAAAAATTCAGGCATACACCTTTCGCGCTATTTCTAGTTATTTTAACGATAGAAATAAAAATTTTTACACGTATCGTCTAAAGAGTAGTAAGGGTATCGCGGTAATCTTAAAAGGCATTGAATCATTTGTAGGACCAGATGAAGTAAAACGAGCACTGGAAAAAGAGAATTTTAACGTTCACTCCGTGGTAAACGTTCTTAACAATAAAAAGGTTCCCCATCCAATGTTCAATGTCGAACTTCAACCTGACTCGCGGAAACTAAAGAAAAAATGAAGTTCATCCTATATACAAACTTCAATATTTGTTATATAGAAGAATTACGGTCGAAGAACCCCACAAAAGAAATGGTCCCGTTCAATGCCAAAATCGTCAAGAGCATGTACACACAAAATCATACTGCACTTTGCCAACCGTTTGTGTTGTATGTGGTGATCTACACCAATCATCCGTCTGCAAAGTAAAATCGCAGGCACAGAAAAAGTGCAGTAATTGCGGGGAACAACATACCGCAAACTACAGAGGTTGTAGGGCATAAACTAGAAGAGAAGCGTAAACTTATTTCTAACCGAAACGCGCCGAACCCTATAATCGAGATCCAACAGACTCCAGTTTACTCCAGCGACGGAAACGGTATTACAAACGGTATAACATACGCGAATGTTCTAAGGGCGCATACACCTAATGCCCCAGTGCAACAAAATGGTAACTCTGAATCAATGATTCAACAACTGGTACAGAGTATAAACATGTTCATGTCAACTATGCAATCAATGATGCAAGAATTCATGCGAAACCAGAATCAGTTAATTCAAACTCTACTTACCAAAAAATAGGCCCTCTTAAGATATGTACATGGAACGCAAACGGTGTGAAGCAACATAGACACGAACTGACCGAGTACCTAGATCGGCAGAATATTGATATAATGCTACTATCAGAAACTCATCTCACAGACAAATACAATTTTCAGATACCTAATTTTAGATTTTATGGTACTCACCACCCCGACGGTAAGGCTCATGGGGGCACTGGTATCCTAATACGTAAACGAATGAAACATGAAGTCGCTGAAGGAGTCTCACAAAACTACCTTCAAGCGACAACAATTCGTATCCAGATTCAAGGTAGTTTTCTTACCATTTCAGCAATATATTTCCCCCCGCGGTTCGCGATATCAGAAGATATACTTCTGATCTTTTTCAATGGTCTCGGACGCAACTTTATTGCTGCTGGTGACTACAATGCCAAACATACGCACTGGGGATCCCGTTTAGCACTAAACATTTATACAGCTGGTTTAGGGAAACCAGCTGTATAAATGTTTAATGCGACGTCAAAATAAATTGGACTTTATATCTCCCAGTCAACCTACATATTGGCCTTCTGATATTAACAAAAAGCCTGACTTGATAGACTTCGGTATAATAAGAGGAGTTAGTAAATCTAACTTATCTGCTAGTGCCTGCCCTGACTTATCGTCAGGCCACTCGCCAGTTATATTTTTTCTTCACGAGAAGACGGTACTTGTAGACGACTCACTAAGGCTTACTTCATACACAACTAATTGGTTAAAATACAGGAAGTACATTAGTTGTCATTTAGATTCGAATCATCTAATTTCTAACGCGGAAGAGATCGATAACAACGAATCCAACTTGAACGTGATCCTGGAACAGGTGGCCATTCACGCTACACACAGACAAATAAAAGCAACAAATAGTTTAAATACTTACACTAACCGGGAAAAAGAGCACCTTGTAAGTGAAAAAATGAGGTTCCGTCGCGAATGGCAGCGAAATAGGTCACCAGTGGCCCGACTAAGACTGACTGAAGCTACTAAAAGGTTGCAAAGCGCACTTAGAAATGAAGACAGTAGGCAGCATGCTAGTTTCATTACAAGTTTAACTCCGACTGCTTCAACCAAATTCTCATTATGGAAAACATTAAGAAATACTAGTATGCCCACCGAAACGCAATTTCCAATACGCGACGCAAATGGCAAGTGGACCCTTGTACAAGAAATCCATACTAGTATTCATTATTGAATTATATTAAGATTCGTATACTTATTGTTAGGCTCCTTTGGGGCAGACTCAATAATTCAAATAAAGCTTATATAAAAAATAATTCTACCTGCTGAAAATGATGTGGAATTTCTGTCAAATCCGTCAGCTTTACAAATCAGTTTGTGGACTTAACCCCGATTGAGTATTGGCAAATATGTATACTGCATCACTCCGTGGACAAGAGTATTATAAGTTAGTTTCAATGTTTTCGTGTTAGACCAATCGACTCAGAATCACCAGATTATTCTATTTACCGATGTCTGCATGTCGTCCGTCTGCTGCCTATCTAAATCATGTAATCGAACTATAGATTGTATTTTATGCCCTATTCAATGTGTAAAATTAACAGACCGAAATGAGACAAACGAGCTAAATATAAAAAACCTCCTACCTTTATAAAATTTCGCTGACGTATTTTTGGACCAAGGATATGTGTTATTTGAATTGAAGAAAATCGTGTCAGATTTAGGCACATTTTGCACACGATTACACAAGGGTTGCTATATATATTTCTGGCCACATTTCTGTTGCCTGGCGCCATCTGACATTTTTAACAATAAACGTACCCAGAACGTTTTGACATACGACCATCATTTGCGTTGTTTATAGTGACTTGAAAAAATTAATTTGGCAAAAATAATGGAATTAACTCGTGAACATTTTTGTGCGATCATTTTTCACAACTTTCGACGTGGAGTATCGTATGGCGATGAAGCACAATCCTATAGCACTGTGAAAAACTGGTTTAACGAATTCAATCGTGGCCGACGCTCGCTCAAAGACGAAGGTCGTCCAAAAACGGCCGTTGTGCCAGAGAATATTGATGCCGTGCGTGAACTGATAATGCAAGATCGTCATGTGACTTACAGTGAGATAGAGACATCCTTGGGCATTTCTTCCGTAATAATTCGATATTGCATGAACACCTGGCCGTAAAAAAGGTTTGTTCTCGTTGGATCCCGCACAATTTATCACTCGCTCAAAAAAAGGCTCGTGTCGATTGGCACTGTGCAAAACCGGTTTAACGAATTCAATCATGACCGACGCTCGCTCAAAGACGAAGGTCGTCCAAAAACGGCCGATGTGCCAAATAACACTGATAATGCAAGAACGTCATGTGACATTCCGTGAGATAGAGGCATCCTTGGCCATTTCTTCCACCAGCATTCATTCGATATTGCATGAACATCTGGCGGTAAAAAAGGTTTATTCTCGTTGGATCCCGCATAATTTGACAATCGCTTAAAAAAGGATCGCGAAACAGTACGATCGTGGGGCTTCAGAAGACGTTTATTAGATCGTCACAGGTGGCGAATCATGGATCTATGCGTATGAGCCGGAAACAAAACAGCGATCGACCGTGTGGGTCTTCGAAGACGAGCCCAATCAGACGATCAGGCGATGAAGCACCATCCTATAGCACTGTGATAAACTGGTTTAATGAATTCTATCGTGGCCGACGCCCGTTCAAAGACGAAGGTTGTGAAGGTCGTCCAAAAACGGTCGTTGTGCCAGAGAACATTGATGCCGTGCGTGAAAAAATACGATCGCGGTGCTTCAAAGGACGTTTTATACCGGGTGGGTTTTCGAAGAACGAAAGACGTAAAATCCAACGAAAGTTGTTCGTGGAAGAAGCACTTCGAAGCAAATGGTCTCCTGTTTCTTCGGCGAAACTGGTCATGTGGCGACTGTTCCGCTTGAGCAACGTAGAATGGTCAATTCTGAATGGTACACCACAATGTGTTTCCCTGAAGTCTTCGGAAAAATTCGAAATACCAACAAGAGAAGATGAATCATTGTGCACCTTGACAATGCGAGCTCTCACACATCGGCTCAAACCAAAGCCTTTTTGACCGGCCAAAACGTCGAATTGATGGGTCAGCCGCCGTACAGCCCTGACAAATGACTTCTTTTTATTCCCGCAACGATTTCTGTGGCCAGACGATGCTGTTAAGGCGTTCAAAAACCATGTTTTGGAGGTGTCTTAATCGGAGTGGAAAAAGTGCTTCGACAATTTGTTTGAGCGCATGCAAAAATACATAAATCATGCTGGAGAATAATTTGAAAAACAATAAAACCATTTTTGACGATAAATATTAGCATTTTCATTAAAAGGCCAGAACGATATATAGCACACTTTGTACTGGTGTTTCAGACTCAGGATTATGACAAATGTCGCATGGAAAATACAGCGAGAGTCACGTAGAAACTAAAAAGTCTACAATTGCACATATAAGTACAATTTATATTTTTCTGTAACATCCCATAGAAAAGTTCTTTTACTTATAGATGGCTTTGGGATTTATCTTTAACTCATAAAGCATTATCGCTGAAAAAAATTGGGGTATTCCTACCAGGAGTTGAACCAAGGTTTATGTGTAGTCGCGTACATTAACAATCACTCAATAGCGGCTGTCTACTCCTCTTCCAAGCTAATTTTCTGAAATTGAACACTTTTGAAAAGCCACATCATATCAAATCCTTTTAACAAACAGACTTTTTTGAAGCCTACCTAATTTTACTTTTAAAAACGATAAGAATTTCCGTCAAAATACGTTGTTAGAAAGTTTTTATAATTTGTATGTACTTGACACCTATTAACGGACATTGTTCAATCGATTTAAAGCTAATAAGCGCATTCGCCCATTGTGTCTAATTATCTCTACCTCCTGCTGGCAATAGCCCGCAGCGGTATTTCTACACATTTCCTTTGGCCTTTTCCGGTCATTCCCTTTTGCTCGTTTTAAACACAGCTCTCGTATTATTTTGCCACTCTAATGCATGGAGGAGGCACAAAGCGGAAAGAAATCCATTCATACTCGTCATACTTACATTTCATTTCATTCATAAAAAGAAGAAGTACTGATAAATTGGTCAAATCTAAAAGAACATTAGACATGCCGAATGAGAGAAGCTGAAAAGAAGAAAAGGAAAATACCCAGACAGAGGAGAAAATCTTTTATTTTACAGGCAATCAAACAAACCAACGGCAACGACAAGGACAAAAACTTAAAAAAGGAAAACGTACATGTTCAGGGTAAGAAACGTTTCTGACAGTTTCGCTTTGGCCGTAATGATGCCACTGTCGTCGCAATTGCTGCTGCTACTTTTGAGGCTGCTACTGTCACTATCACTGGCAGTGCTGATGAGAACTATGATGAAGATGACAAAAGTAGGTGATGGGAAAACTGATAAAGCAGCAGACTTCATTCTCTCTACCCTTATGAACGCTCGTATCTGCATCTTCAAAGCTATCAGTTTCTCCTACCCATCATCACCGTCATCAGTCTCATCAACTATTCTCGGCAGTCATTTTCGTAAAGTGTAAAGTAAATATTATTTTTTTTTCGTCCAAGCAAAGTTGCGACTCTGTCGCTTGTTTTATTTTGTTCATCTTCTACGTTCTTTGTTTCTGCGAATAACTCTGAAAAAATATGTAGAGCTACAAAAAAGTTACTATGAGCTGTAAGTGCTATATCTAGTTGTATCAGGTTCTAATACCCTACAGTAAAGTATAAACTGGAATCATATACGTAGTAGAACTTGACAAAATCATTCAATAATACCAGTTTAGCTATAGACCGGGTATAGTAGGCAGTCTCCAAGGAATGTTATCAGCATCACACAGTGCTTGGAAATTTTAACCTGCTTAATGTAAAATTCTTACACAAATCGAATGAGCTTAAACGGAGAACTGTTGAATGTACAGCTAAGACGATACATGAACAAGAAAGAAAGTTTCAGTTGGTTGATCCGACTTACATATACCCTTACCCAAATATGTACTTAAAATTTTCCGTCCTTTATTGCCAAAAGCGTTCCGATTTTAGTGAGCGGACATGTCCCATGAGAATGCCACACTGGAGGCGGTCAAAGGGGCCATGATCCAAATGTGATTGTAAATCGAAGTTAGTCGTGAACATGGAAGGGAAAGGCGACTAAAGGAAAACATCTGCTTCCAATCAACAGTGTAACCCATTGCGGTGTTACCATTACAGTCTTATGAGTCAAAATTGTTTATTGTCACGATACCCTGATAGAGCGATGAAACCTATCCTTATAAGAATTGAGGCTTGGGATAATTATCCCAAGCCACAAAGGTATTCGTAACACAAGTAGAAAAAAGTATGGTTGGGATAACAATATTCGAAGAGCATCAGACTATTGTTGGGTATATGGTTGTGGTACAACAATACTATGATACTCACAACAATAGTTTGATTGAAATACAACCATACTATGATCCTCACAACCATACTATGATCCTCACAACTATAGTTAATTCACACATAACCATACTATGATCCCCACAACCATAGTATGATTTATACTCAACCATACTATCATCTCCACAACCACATTATGGTACTCACAACCATAGAATGTTTCACATACAACCATAGTATGAACCTCACAACCATAGTATGAATCACACTCAATAATTATACATGCAACCACAGTATGATCCCACTCAACCATACTATGATCCCCAAAATTATTTATTAGCACTGGGTTATGTTGTCAAAAATAGAGTAAACAATTTAAAAATACATAAAGTTTTAAAAAGTAGGGTTTATTTATTTAACAGTAGCAAAATGCGGTTTAAAAATGTAAGCTTGTTTATTATAAATATTTCAGTTACACAAAGCTTAAGCAGTTTGTTGGAAAAATTTTAATTTTTCTATTAAAAGTACTATATTGCAAAAAACAATAACATTTTTCTAAAAATCACATTTAAATAAGAAAAAATACAATCATACAGAATGTTTGCCGTAATCATATTATTGTTAACATAAAGCCCAAAAAACAATACTTTTGTCGCACCAACAATATTTATATTGTTGCTACAACCATAGTTTTATTTTTAAATTTGACAATAATACAATTGCTACATTTTAACTATATTTATATTGAGGCAATCATACTATAATCAAAATTAAATTCAAACAACAATACTATGGTTGTGACGAACATACTTTTATTGCAGAGAACATACTATTATTGCCGTGACTATATAGTAACCATGTTTTTTCTCTGCGCGCAGAGGGGGGAATGGTTCAGTTGAGGTACCAGAATGGAGCAACTCCTTTTGTACGACATTAAAAACCTATTATTGGGTACGTTACTTAAGCGACTTTTATGTACTAAGAGCGTTGGGTTCCAACGTGCACAATCATGGTCATTTGTGTGGGTGATTCCAGAAGGGGCGTGGCTAGGTGTTCAATTATTTTCCACCAATTAAACTTTATAACTCTGTCCCTAAATTTTGATTCTAAGCTAGATCGTATAAATATCAATGAAGATATCACAAGAATACCAAAAGTAGGCGGAATGGTACATTTGCATCGAAGGCACTTGAATGGGGCGTGTCAACCATCTTTTTTATACAAACCCGGTTTTAGAATTTAACAGTGATCACATTTTAATTCAGTTTTGTTCACTGGGTGACAAATGATGTAGGTTCTAATCTGCACTCAAAACAGGGATATTTGAGTCGAAGGTACCAGAAGGGAACTGGCTGGAAAGTAGTTGGTAGTTGTCACTAAGTTAACCTTTGTGGTCTTATTAGTTTTTTTTTTTTTTAGTTATATCGTATAGGCTGAATGGGGCATTTGTATAGGAAGAACGAGAATGAGGCGTGCATATTCCTTTTTTGATAAAGCTTTTTATAAAAATATTATGACGTTGATAATTGAAGTTAATTTCGCGCACTGGAAGACAAGTTATAAGTTTATGGGTTCCAATATGCACTGAATACAAATCTATTGCGTGGAAAGTACTAGAAGGGCTTAAATAAAATTATTTGTCACTAAGTTAAGCACATAACCCTGATCTTTAGTATTGAATACGACTGTCGTGGAGGCCAGGCCTCTGCTCTCATTAGACTCCGACCTAAAATCAAACGCGAACTGCACCGAAGCTAGACTTAAAACTACAAACAAGAGTACTCAGATGAAAGTCGGGCCTCAAGCATGTTTTGGTATACGTAAGACCTCGAGGACACCAGCCTCCAAACTAGGAGAAGCTAGGCCGAAATCGAACACTAAACTAAAACTAAAAAATGTTGCTCCCAAGTTTTATGCAAAGCGTCCTGTTGCTACAGGCCCGGTCAAAGTACAGAGTAGGATTATCCTATTCCAGGGAGGGAAACGGGTGCAGAAGTTCATTACCACCAGTCGCAATTCTATATACGTCCTTCTCTTGCACCTTCATGTTAGAGAACTTCCAACAATCAACAACTTGCTCAATACGCCTATCTCAAAGTGGTGATCTTAGTAGGAAAATCTCTTTGAACTTCCAACAATAAACGAAAAAACCCTGCAACTCTTTAAAGAAGCCAAGTAACTAGGCGTAATCTTAGGTTCCAAATTTACCTGGAAATGAAATGTGGAGGAGCGAAGAAAAAAGATACTTTATGAATTTTTTACTCGCACAAGGAAGTTCGGTAGAAAATGGGATATTCAACAAAGGATGATACTCTAGATGCTCACTGGAATCATTACAAAAATTCTAATATACCGAGCAATGGTACGGTGGACTGCAGTCTAATTGAGACAAACCTCACTGGCAGAAACTGGCAAATGTAAGCAAAGCTGAGGCATTGAGAACCACACAACAGACAGAGCTAGAAGCCATGATAGACCTTCAGCCCATAGACATGTACGTGAAAAAATGTGCAGAAGGGTCGTCATACTTTTGATGGAACCTGGTATCTTGAAACACAGCATCATGGATATGGCGCGATACTGAGATTAGCAGGTAGGATATTGAAGGACTCATACTAATCCGGAGACACATGACTATGCTGACATGCGTACCGGATCACAACTATATACTTACTGGGCAACAAGATAGCAGACGAATGTGCCAGAATGGGATTAGAAGCAGTGGGCGAACCGATAGCCCCAAAATAGACACCTCTTGCTCGTAGAACTGATGAATGCAATCGACGAAGTGAGTGCTTTCGAAGCAGGGTCATGGTGGAACTCAATTAACAACGGCATAACAATCCGCTCTCTCTAGCCTAAAAAAGGAAGGAGAAGAACAAAGAAATTGCTAAGAATAGGAATAGGACTCATGGGAGTCCTCACGGGGCACTGCTTAATCACTACTTTGGCAGCGCGTATAGGCATTCCGTGCAGAAACTTTTATAGAAGTTACCAGGACGAAGAAGAGGATTCAGTAGAGCATTTGTTATGCACATGCGCGAGTCTTCAAGATTGGAGTCTTAACTACCTAGGCACTAGATACGTTGATGGCCTAGCGGATGTACCTCTTAAATCGCTCTTTATTTATTTAACGTTCGGGCAGCTTCCGAACTCTTCGAACCAGTTGATAAACCATAATTGATATCAGAATAAAACTGGATTAGTGTCATACATTTCTCTTATGAATATACAGTAGGCCGGCCGGATCATAAAAATATTTTTTTGGAGAATAAGGGAGAAGTGTCTTTATATAGCACTGATTATTGTAGGGAATAACAAAATGCAGTAAAGTTATACTCGTACTTAGTATTTATCGCCATTAAGATTTGTTTTAAAATTGTGCTGATTCTCAGTTATAGAAAGTTATAGAAATTTGTAGTGTCTGTCGAAAGCACAATAGATACTGCTCAAACGAATCAACCTAGGACTTTGGAATTTTGCACCCTGATGACTTAAGCTATTTAACATTGTATATGAGTGAACTCGGCCAAGGGGGGAAAAAGTTTTCCTTTAAACGACTAAAGGTACCTCGGTTAAAAGTGAACTTTTTTAAGTAATTGTCTAGCAAAAAATAGTTTATTGTGGAGACAATGGACAAAATGAGTGTTGTCAGTTGGGACGCACTAAATGCCTCAAAAAAGTGCATAGCTGCCAGACTTTTTGGCTTATGTGGCTCAAAAATCAAACCGGTTGGTCGAATCGAGGGTCAAATAGTCAGTATGGACGTAAGGGAACTCCAATAAAGATACATTTTGCTTAATAGTCAAATATAGAGTAATTTTAAAGAAAAGGGACCAAATAACGAACGATTTTTTTGCTCTAAGGTTCGGACACACTGGAGTTTTTTTTTCTTACCCTGCGTTTTTCTTAACTTCCGGTAGTCTGAAAACCACTGAAATGTAAATTAATTATTTACGATACTATTACGATAGTTTACGATATGGCATTATCTGCATATAAACGCCTTCCATAAATTGTTGTTGGGTTTTGGAAATTTTTTTTAATGGTTTTCAGACTGTCTGAAGTCAAAAATACTGTAAGGTGGAACTTTGTGTGCTGGACTTTGCTGATACTCCTGGCAGGATCGCCATGTAAGGTGGAACTTTGTGTGCGTGTATTTGTAAAGTTAGGCCTGCCTACTTTATGTGTGCCGGCGCCACTGGCAAAAAAACGCCACTGGCAACAATAATAGTTGTTTTAATCTTTGCAGGCACTCAAAAGTGTCAATGCAATATTTATTATTAAGAAGCACTAAAGAGCGCTAGACAGAAATAAATAGTGAAAACTATGCCAATTAGTTGGCTGTTTCAAGTTTGACTGTATTTATTTTTAAAATTTCAGTTTCTTATAAATAAACATAATGCTGACTAGGTACCGGATCACAGCGATATACTGGACAAACAAATAGAAGAAGTTTGCGCCAGAACAGCCTCAGGTATAGTGTGCGAAACACTATCCGTAGTCATACACATTCCTCTCCTAGAACTGATGAATGCAATCGTTGAAGTGGTGCCTTTGGAAGCAGGGTCAAGGTGAAACTCAATTCCCATAGATAAATATAGAGTAATTTTAAAGAAAAGGGCCCAAATAATGAACCATTTTTTTAGCTTTAAGGTTCAGACACACTGGAGCTTTTTTTCTTACCCTGCGTTTTTCTTAACTTCCGATAGCCAGAAAAATCACTGAAATCTAAATTTATTATTTACGATATTATTACGATAGTTTACGATATGGCATTATCTGCATATAAACGCCTTCCATAAATTGTTGTTGGGTTTTGGAAATTTATTTTAATGGTTTTCAGACTGTCTGAAGTCGAAAAATACGCAGCTAAGAAAAAAAGGTGCCTGAACCTTTGGTAGCGTTAAAACGGACGGTGGAGGACATATAAGGTTCGCCTGGACGAATTAACCGATGTTTTTACTTATACTAGTTTGATTTAAAAAAAAAAACTTTCAAAAATAATAAAAACTCATAAACTCTAATATACTTATATGCCTTCTTTTGATGGCATATTTTAAAAGATTTATATATTTCATGAAATATTTTAAAAGATTTCAGTGGAAAATTTTCAGTACTTAATTCACCATCCTTTAAAGCCTTTTTTTGGAAATTCAGCAAAGGGTCAACAATATTTTCAATTTGGTGAACCGGCCTAATATACACCCTCTCTTTACTCACCCCTTCTCTCTTGTTTTCTTTTTTTCATCAGGGTTCTACAATGAGTCTTTTAGGCCTCTGAGTAATCTCGCCTTTTTTTCTTGGCAGCTCGTTCAAAAATTTCAGTACTTACTTCACCGTCCTTTAAAGCCTTTTGTTGGAAATTCAGCAAAGGGCCAACAATATTTTCAATTTGGTGAACCTGCCTAATATACACCCTCTCTTTACTCACCCCTTCTCTCTTGTTTTCTTTTTTTCATCAGGGTTCTACAATGAGTCTTTTAGGCCTCTGAGTAATATCGCCATTTCTTCCTGGCTGCTCTTTCAACCTCACCTAACCTAAAAACTCTTAAAATTGGTCCACATCTGTCCACGTTTTGATATAGGTTTTCCGAATCTGAAAGTCACATTAAATCCAAATCCGACTAAATTTCGCATAGATCGGAACGAGCGGCAAATTCTCTTCTCTGGTGAAATTGAACCATTTCGCTCTATCTCTTTGTGAAGCCCCATGGAAAGGTTTCTGCCGATTTAAGGTCCTTCTCTCTACAGTTTATGTGGTAAGTCCAAATCCGCCCAAATGGGTTAAAAATATGAACATTTTAGACCTCCGTTTAAATCAGATGATCTACAGCGCAACACAGTCTATCAACCAATAGCTATTTTATGATGTTTACAACAAACGATGCTGAAATTCAGAAAAATGTTTGGAAATAGTTCTGATCTGTTTTCAGTGGCTAGAATCAGGGCAAAAACAAAACACATAAACCCCCTTTTAAGAATTCCACGCTTCCCTAATGAAAATGCAGGATTAGTGTGTCCGCTTGTTTTCTATCGAAATTCTTAAATTTTTGCAAATAACCCAAGTCACATTATAGGTATATTTTAAAAGCAACTTGGCACATTGCCCATCCCCCTGCTGAATCCTGATTATCAGCCAAATGGCTGATGTAGGGTACCGCACGCAAAGGGATCAGCTCGGAAAAGCTATGAGAAATAAAAATCATTATAAACTGACAGAACAAAAGACAAGAAAAGAAAGAAAAAGAACGAAAATAATGTTGTCTTTGTACTTCCCATATCTTGAGTGGAACATACCAACATACGATGTTCCACAATTCATACTCAAATACCTTCTCTTGATTGAACAAAAGCTATATCCCGGATATACCCATACAATCATTATGAATAAATGACATTGGTAAAATATACATATACACCGACACAGCCAGCCACATGCACAGGGAGACACGCGCTCACCCATACTTACTTATATGTACATAAGTATGAACATTTGATGGGTGAATGAGAGTGTCAGTGGGTGTACGTATGTGTGTGTGTTTGCGTGCGATAGCGAGTTCATAGATGGGCGAAACGTGAGCAGTGAAGCGTGATGTTTTAAAGTATTCTGCTAATAAAAATGTCAGTTTGTATAAAAACGAAAATGATGATGGCAACGATTATGACGCTGCTGCTGGCTGCCAGGATGCCTGGATGTCTGATGACAATGACGAGTGGCTGGCTGGCTCTTGATGAGCTCGGCGAGGCGTGGGGGGGAGGCTGACTTGATACTGCCGTTCGTAGCTGTTGATGATGTTCGCGGTGGAGTTTCAACCAAACAATCATGATGAACAGTACCAGAACAGGGCACTGTGGCTTCAACGAATAAAAATAACTATGAACAACTCCAAAAAAGTGTCATAAAGTTTGTTTATTCTACAGCACACTAAGTCACGTGGTACACCAGAAAGCTTCTCTTGAAGAGCAGCTGGTAAAACATAGCTTTTGTAACTTTAGAGGGTGGATGAGAAATCGGATTTAAAAAAACTAATGTGAATCGCTTGATAATGTATTCCCTAATCTTTAGTTTTCACTACAACATCCAAAAGAATGTGTTGCTCCCGGTGTGATTCAGGAACCAAAACATCAAATTTTTCTTACTTAGAAAGGTATCCAGAAGAATACAATTTTGGGAACAGACTTGCTTTGTAAGGTAACCCGAAGAATACCATTTTGGGAATAGACATTTTCGTTCCAACGGTGAGTAACACACAATTGTACGCAATTCCAGGTAAAATCAGGGAATACCAAAGGTTTCACTAGCAAGTACATCATACATACCTGGAACCATCGCGGCTATTTTCTTAAACTTTATTCCTTGTCACCTCGTACATATCGGAGTCCACGCATTTAAAGATGCTTATAGTTACAGAGAATAGACGATTTTCAAAATATTCAGATAGACAGAACTGTTTATATATGATTTGGAAGTAATGCGGTGGTCACTAAGCACATTTAAGAATATGGTTTGGATAGTTTTGAAAATTTAAAATGTATTATTTTTGTATTTATGAATTTGATTTCAATAATTTTCTTTTTTTAATTTTCTATTACTAATTTTTTCTTTGAATGAATTGTCTACAAATTTTCTATAGCCTTCTGTGTTTGTCGTGTTTCGTTTTTTTTGTATCCTTTACCAGGTTTTAATACGGGGTTATTAGGGGCAAAGACTATAAACTGTAGAAGATGGTCAAAATGAGCCTTTACTAGAAATCGAAAAACAAAAGATGAGTATCAATCATTTTGGGAATGCTGTTTTTTATATTTAAAGTGTGCGAATTAAGTGTTTTTTGTGTTTCAATTTTAATTTCCTAGCGTTTTTGTAATTGTTTACAAACGAAAGTGCATAAATAAACCGAGAATTTTTGCGTTACTGAAGTGCTGCTTTTCTACATTATTGCAAAGAAAAAACATCTTCTATTGTTGATCGTCTTTGGCTAGGAGTTCAATTTACTGATTTCGTTAAAACGGTCAAATCAGACTACGATACATTTCCTTGAGTTTTGGATGCCACTTCACCTGAATAGACTTAATTTACAATAAAGATTGCGCAGCGTGTTAATTTATATTCAATATCAAGAATTCATAAATGTCATGATAATCGTACAATTGTTAACTTAATAGTTTTCTTGGATCACCGGCGAGTAATGGCTTCAATGATGGGTACGAAATACAAATTTGTTGGAAAAAAAATATTACTACACACATGAAATAGATTTGTTTGCCAACCGAATGTTGCACGTACTATCAGAGTATTCCATTACTGCAACCGAATGTTTATTGGATACAGGTCAATATTCAGTAGGGGAAACTGAGAGTATCGCATAAAGAGACAAAATATCGTTAACCCTAACAAATAAGGATGATTATTGGAACTGCATTTGTACATGTAAATGATTATCTTATAGCTTTTTCGCTAATGGAACTCTTTGGATTCGGTTATCATTTGTTAACTGGACCAACTGATGGTCAAATATTTTTAGAAGGTTATTTTTCTTTTTAATATTAAATACTTAGTAGGGACATAAATACTGTTACAACATTGAACACACCCATTTCAATAGCAGAACTGAACATATCCCGTTAATGTCATATGGGTTTTTAAAGGTAACCTCAATAGCGTTAGTCTGTAACGGGATTTTAAAATTGTTTCAACTTTCATTATAGTGTGGTTAGATAATGAGAACCGTATCGCTGTAAAAGCGTTTTTCAAGTGTGAAATGAAAAAAAGCGATATTTTTAAAACGCTTCGGTTACTAGGGATTAGCCGCATGTTCGTCAACCGATGCATAAAACTGTTTAAGAAGACTGGAGATGTAAAAAAAACCGCCACCGTTCGGGCCGTCCACGCTCTGTTCGAACACCGCATGTCATCAAAGCCGTTAAATCAAAAATTCACAGAAATCCGCTCCGAAGACAGAAAATCATGGCCCGTGAGATTATTATCACGCAAAAGTCCATGAGTCGAATCACTAAAAAAGACTTGGGACTTTCAAACGACGTACCGGACATTTACTGACATTTATTAAAAAAATAGGATTGAAAAATGCACACATCTTATGGTGAAGCACGCTGAGAACTTGCACAAAAAAATTTTGTTCACCGATGAAAAAACTTTTACCGTTCAAGAAAAATTGAACAAGCAAAATGATAGGGTGTATGCGCGGTCATCTAAGGAAGCATCTGAACTGATCCCAGGGGTGGAAAAGGGTCATCACCCAGCTTCAGTCATGGTTTGGTGGGGTGTCTCTTACGATGGGGTCACTAACCTGCATTTCTGCGAACAAGGAGTCAAAACATCGGCCAAAGTGTACGAAGAAACCGTTTTGGAAGCTGTTGTGAATCCTCTTAACAATTCTCTGTTCCAAAACCAGCCATGGACTTTCCAGCAGGATTCTGCGCCGGCCCATAAGTCTAAAACGTTCCAGGCTTGGCTTCGAAACCAATTGCCAGCGTTCATTTCCTCTGAAGAATGACCCTCAGACAGTCCATATTTGAACCAATTGGATTACAAATTGTGGACGGCTTTAGAGGAAAAGGTTTGTCACAAAAGACACCCCAACATTGGATCTCTTAAGACTGATTTGGTTCTATTTGTGGCCAATGGACGAGGTTCGTGCAGCTATTGACGATTGGCAAGTGCGACTTAAGGCGTGTGTAAAGGCAAAAGGTGGACATTTCGAATAAGTAGATTCTTTTTGAATACAATATGCATCAATAAATATATTAAAAAATATTTGGCTCAAAAACATTCAGTACTTTTGATTTTACAGCATAAAACGTGTGTAACAGTATTTATGTCCCTACTAATTATACGAGGGGTGCTATATATAATTCTGGCCTAATAATGAAAATGTGAATATGTGTCATCAAAAATGGTTTCATTGTTTTCAAAGTATTCTCCAGCATGATTTATACACTTTTGCGCTCAAACCAATTGTCAAAGCACTTTTTCCACTCCGATTAAGACACCTCCAAAAGCTTCAACAGCATCTTCTGGCGACGAAAATCGTTGACCACGCATTTTTTTCTTGATGTGCGGGAATAAAAAGATGTGATTGGGTGCCAAGTCAGGGCTGTACGGCGGATGACTCATCAATTCGAAGTTTTGGCCGGTCGAAAAGCGCTGGTTTGAGCCGATATGTAAGAGCTCGCATTGTCATGGTGCACAATGATTTGTCTTCTCTTGTTCGTTTTGCGAATTTCTCCGAAGACTTCAGGCAAACAAATTGTGGTGTACCACTCATAATTGAACATCCTACGTTGCTTAAGCAGAACAGTTGCCACATTACCAGTTTTGCCGAAGAAACAGGCGACCATTTGCTTCGAAGTGCTTCTTCCACGAACAACTTTCGTTGGGTCTTCGAAGACACGGTCGATTGCTGTTTTGTTTCGGACTCATACGCATAGGTCCATTATTCGCCATCTGTGACGATCTTATAAACGTCTTTCGAAGCACCGCGATTGTATTTTTTCAAAATTTCTTTGCAACAATCGACACGAACCTTTGTTTGAGCGATTGTGCAATTGTGCGGGATCCAACGAGAACAAACCCTTTTTTACGGCCAGGTGTTCATGCAATATCGAATGTATGCTGGTGAAAGAAAAGCCCAAGAATGCCTCAATTTCACGGTATGTCGTATGATGATCTTGCATTTATTAGTTCACGCACGGCATCAATGTTCTCTGGACGACCTAAAATTCACGATTAAATTAACAGTGCTATAAGATGGTTCTTCATCGCCATACAAAGATTTAAGTTCATCGATGTACTCTTGTTGTCATCCTGATCGTCGATCCACGTCGAAAGTTGTGAAAAATGATCGCACGAAAATGTTTAAGAGTTAATTCCATTTTTTTGCCAAATTGATATTTTCGAGTCACTGTAAACAACACGAATGATGGTCGTACGTTAAAACGTTCTGAGTGCGTTTACGCTAAAAAACGTCAAACTTTCCAATGGAAATGACAGATGGCGCCAGGCAACAATGAGTTTTGTCAGGCCAAAAAAATATATAGCAACCCTCGTACGCACGTATTGTCACAGACGGAGTCTCATCCGATGAAAAACCAACTTCAGCTTGTTAAGTTATAAACGATAATGTCATTATGTCATAATGTCACTTATATGACCCCCGTTTTCAGCTTCGCAGTGATGGGCTCGTTTTAGAGCATTTTCCATAACATCTTTCAAAATTTGTATCAGTAGCGTTGGCATTTCTGCAACAATGTTGGCCTTGAGTTGAAGGATTGTTTCGGGCTTGTTCACTTAGACTCGCTCCTTCAAATAACCCCAAAGAAAATAGTCGGGTACTGACAAATCTGGCGATCGTGTTGGCCAAATAATTTCCGAATTTCTGGAAATTATTCGCTCTACAAAAATGTGTCTTAAAAGTGCCATTGTGTATCGGGCAGTGTGGGTAGTGGCTTCGTTCTGCTGAAACTAGATCTCAGGTCTGTTTTAGGAGGTGGACGTAAAAAAATGTTGTATCATTAACCGATACCGCTCTCCATTTTCGGTTACAGCACTTCCAGCTTCTTTCTCGAAGAAGTAAGGCCCAATGATATTTGCAGATGTGATCCCACACCACACTGTACACCTACTGGGGTGCACTTGGCGTTGATGAACGGCTCTTGGATTTTCAGAACCTATAGTTCTGATTATTAATAAAGACATTTAAATGAAAATGAGCTTCATCACTCATTCGTTTGCATTAAAATATTTGCTGGCTGATTTAAATAATATAAAATTCTATTATTCTGGTTTTTTGTTAAGTTGTGAATCTCTCCATTATTTATTCTCCAAGTGTTATTTATATGTGACAGCGCATAGAGAAAGGGACCTAAGGGTAAAAAAATATCAATTTTTTTTTGATGTGGACAACATCTGAGCATCGAATGAGACCGATGCCGTGCCCCAAAAGTGTTCCCTACCAGAGATATGCGCGTTTTATGAAAGTGATGGTACACCAAAGATACAAATATTTAAATCTTTATAGCGGCTCTCCTGAACAAAACTGGTTTTTAACCTTAGGTCCCTTTCTATTTTACGCATCACGTATAAGTATAATCTGAAAAAAAAATATATTAACGAAAAAGTTATTTAATTAAACCCCATGGTAACTTATAGGCCACCCTGTATAACTTCCACATCTGGACTTGGAATTCAAGATATTTTGGGGCTTCTCGACCCAGTAAAAGAGGGGGCGCTTAGGCTTGTTGGAGATGACAGGGTAGCCAACTTTGTTGTTTCACTCGAGTATTGGCGGAATGTTAGTTGCGTATCGCTCTTTTACAGGTACTTTATAGGGATATGCTCTACTGAGATAGGTAACCTTATCCTGGTGGCCAGAGTGTTCGGCCGTAACACCCGCTTATCTAGGAGTTTGCATCCATTTGTTTTAGATTGTTTTATTGATGACACGACACATTACAGAGAGAATTGTTCGTATGTGGAACAGACTTTCCGCAGAGGTGTTTCCTGCCGTTCCTGTACGATATGAACAGGTTCAAGTCAAATGTCCATAAACATTACTTCCATTTCCCTTCTCTACATAAACTTTTTTCGCTTAAACGATAGAATGTAGTGCATATGTAGGGGACATTCCCTGACTGTTGGTATTAATAATGAAAAAAATAATTCAAGGAAGCTTGTCGGTGGCAGTACTTTTAAATCATTTGTTGTTCAAGCGAGAAGTGACAAGTGATTGTGGTTGAGCTTGTAGGTGAGTAAGCAATTAAAAACTGGAAATGTGTGCTCTTTTGTATAAACGAATAATAGGCCAAAAAAAAGGTGATTATTTTTTTAAATTTTAAAATTAACTCAGATTCGGACCTCCTTCGCCTTGCCTTATGTGCAGGCGGCGTCGTCTATCAATTATTGAATATATCATTACTCCATATTTTTGCCTGTCACAAAACACTGTGCAACCACTCAAACCTGATAGAGAAAATTGTAATTTATTTTGTACCTGGATCTTATAGATACAAATGCCATGATGAAGTTTTCTTTTTCTCCACACCCTCCTCCCCAAGCGTTTCCATTTCCCCTTTCCTGTCTACCTCCTGCAGCTGCTGTTGAATGTTCTTTGACGTTTTTTCCTCTGTCATAACTGTTAATTGGAAAGATGAAAAACTCTTCGAGTGAATGTCGGATATGTTTTATTCATTGTCACCGGTTGGGTGGTCGCGCAGCCAACACTACACGGTATCGCCAATGGGGGACAGAAGGAACTCATGAGCTGCTGGTCACAATTATCGAAAGTAATGCTAAAATATCTTTAATTTATTTGAACATTTTCTACGGTGCTTCTGCTGGGTACGGGGTTTATGAAAACTTTTTCATCGCTGCCTGCACGTGTCCCAGTGTATGCGTTGTAGGTTATTTTCAGGTTCCTTTGATGCCATAAATTCGGTTTCATTCTTTGTATTGATACTCTTTTTGTTTCAGTCTCATTTTCTCTCCACCTTGCGTTAAGAAATAATGGTTCTTTCAGGTCTTCCGTGTACCTTTCACATCGGTTATACTTTGCGTTCCGGCAGCAGGATGGGTATTTAATGCAGCACTCAATGTGAAAATTAAAAAAAAAGAACATAACGAATTTAATGTAAACTAATCAGAGCTTTCTGTTATTATTGAAAATTATCGAGTATTTAATGAAATTACTTGGTATGTGTCCCTGGAGCAAGTGTCCCAAGGAAAGATCTAAAGTTTGATAAATTAACAGAAAAACTGTAAACAGATGATTTTATTATTGTCAATGGAAAAGACGTAGGTCCCTGAAATTTTGCAAGATGATGCCTTATAGTCGCACACTGCTTGGGAGTGTAAATGGCTGAAAATATTTTCAGCATCTGCTAAATATATCATATAAAACAGTGATTAGCGGGCTCGCGACCTCTTGCATCCAAAAGTTTTTCACAAAATGTAAAAGTGACATTGATTTTCGTGGCTGCGATTTCGGGTCCCCAGAAAACTAAGCAGCAATTGTTAAAAGAACAGTAGTTCTCATCTCTCGTTTGGGAAGAGCCTGGCCTTATAGGGTTCGGTTTTACTTTCAACAATTGCAGCAAAGCTTTCTGAAAAGGGCTGTCACGGACCCGAAATCATGATAAAAGCAGTGTACAGCCACTAAAATCAATGTCACTTTGTCATTTTGTTAAAAACTTCTCTTCTATTTAAACATAGAGGCAAGAGGTCTTGAGCTGGTTATTCCCTGTTCAGAACTGAACACTTTAAGACCAGGTTCTAACCAAAGTATGAAAACTACCATTGTAAATCTTACTTTTTAATTTGTCTTTAAGCAATTGTCTACAAAAATAAAAATCACCTTTAACACCTCTACAGATACTCCACATTCAGAGTCACGTTGGCAGATGTCAAATTAAGTTGGGCAAGAAACTTGACGTTAAGGTGTAACTTACAATAAACATCGTGCATTGTGGCTGGACCACCGTTTAGCAGCATTAAGACCTATAACAAAAAGGAATGCATAGGCCCTAGGACTGAATTGCCGAGTCCGATAGCTCATTTTTATACAGTTTACACTTTTTCGAATAGTTTTATATTAATTCTTCTTCCTCATGGTCTAGGTCTTGTGGAGGTGGCTCTCAGGTCCGACAAACCGAAGCATAAATGAAACCGTTCTTATAGTGAAAGCGTTATAGTAGCTACCCAGTTGACACCTCAGCTACTCTCGGAGGTCTTTAGTGACTTGGGATAAAGGATAGACAAGATAATTGTTGGATAGCCAAGATAATTGTTGGATTAATTAGTACGCTGATTGGTGTCCAACTTCCCTACAACATATGTAGTGCGCATAGATTAAAATGCTCCTGCACTGAAAATCTTCAACGAACAGTTTGTAAGCGACATACGACTAATTTCAGCAAGACCTAAGGAATATCGGTATAACCTCTCGCGGCCTAGTGCCCCAAATTCAAGAGCGTGAAGCTCAAACCTGAACGAGGACAAACCAGGGATGGAAAAGTTGATACAATTGTACTTTTTTAGTACAATGTGAATTTCAAAAGTACCATTGTACCGCGACTCATTTAGTACATTTTAGTAAATTTTTTTTTTTTATTTTCTAAGAATGATAACGTATTTTTTTCGTTCGGTTTTAAGCTATGGTTAATTCTTTTGGAAATAAATTTGCTTTTCTAGCTGGCTTATCCGATTCTTATTAAGTACTTCGTAGACTTAAGATAGGTCCAATGAGGCTAACCAGAGCTCAGCTTAACCCGAAATATCCCACGATTACCATATGGTAATGCAAATTGTAACTACACACATACATACATAACTCGAAAACTATAAAACTCAAAGTCAAAACAAAAACGTCATTTGACGTCTTACACTTGTAGCTTTCCAATAAGTTATGATTTGTGTCATTCTGTGTGTAATTAGCGAAGCTATAGGTCGTCAAAGTGAAGTGTAAAAAACGAAAGTGAAAAATTCCCGTTTTTCGAGATGTCATATCGGTAAGTACATGCATAAAATCATTATTTTCCGACCGATTTCAATAAGAATTACAGAAATCGACAGGTAATAAAATAAGCAATTAAATGCAAGTTTAGCTTTGTCGAAAAAAACTATTTTTATATTAGTTTTTTTCATTTTACTCAAGGCGTTACCATATGGTAATCGTGGGTCGCCTAGGGTACATGTTTTTTTTTCGGATTTCATGTGTTTCTATTGTATTCGGGGTGACATATTGAGTGAATTTAACACATTCTTTCAACAAATATAATTATATTGTGTTGTAATTTTATATATTTTACCATTTTAAGAGGTTTATCGCTGCAACAAATGCTTGATTGCATTCAAGAACTCGATGAAGCAGAAGAGCAAAATCAACTAGTTGATCTTCCGACTACCATTTACATCGAGCCACCTATGGATGGCAACATATCTGGCGAAGATGATGCCGAAGACGAATGCGGGGGCATACCGGATAATGTTTGCCCCGCTCAACTAAAAGGCGGCTGTGAAGTTGTTATGGCTAGTGGCTCCTTTGGTCAGCATGGTAGATGATTTTCCTGACGAATTAAAAGCATTACCATACTCTTTTTATTTCGACAACCTTTTTACGAGTTATCCTTTGTTAGCATACCTGAAATCAAGCGGGTATAATGCAACTGGCACCATACGCGAAAACCGTATCCCAGCAAGTTGTCCATTGGGGAATAAAAAAGACTTGAAATCAATGGAAAGATGTTACTCGGAATCAATTGCGATAAAAAGCACTGGCATTCGTTTGGTGAAATGGAGAGACAATAATGTTGTCTGCATGTTATCTACCAGCTTTGGTGAAAATCCCAAATCAATGGCGCAGCGTTATTCAAAAGAGAATGCAGCCAAAATAAATGTACCCCGTCCTTGTGCGATCACGGAGTACAACAAATATATGTGTGGAGTAGACCGATTTGACCAAAATGTGGCCCAATACCGCATCGCATATAGGGGAAAAAAGTGGTGGTCAAGCATTTTTACCTGGCTGATAGATGCTTGTGTTCAAAACGCTTGGCAACTTCATCGAAAAGTGCAACCAACAATGACACAGCTTGAGTTTCGACGGCAACTGGCTGTCTACTACTGCAAACATTATGGTACAAAAGCAAAATCATCTGGCCCGATGCCTGCCCACAGATATGCCCAGCAACCAGGTCGCGTTGAGCACTCCCTCCGCTATGATCAGACGGGACATTTTGTAGTCCCTTCAAATCGTAGGCATTGTGCGGGTGAACGTTGCAAAGTTAGCGGACGAACAGCATGTGGAAAATGCAACATCGGACTTTGTGTCAAGTGTTTTGCCTGCTACCATACAAAACCATAAGTGGTTTGACTTCAAAATATGTATATGTCATTTTCTTTAATTTTTTACTTATAATTTCAATAAAGAATTGCATTATTTCTGTAAAAACAAAGAATATTGTTATATTTTCAAAAATAAATCTAAAGAAAATCGTTTTCTTTTACAACAAAAACATGTACCCTAGGCGACCCACGGTTACCATATGGTAACGCTGGTTTTTCGCGTTTTCCGAAAAAGTGTCAACAAATTTCGAAAAATTCACTTCATTTTCGTGCTCTGGGGGTCAAAATACATAATTATACGTCTTTTCAAGAAAATCTGAGATGAAAATAGTTCTGGGCATTACCGGGTTAAGGCACAAAGTAAGAACCCTAAGTTTTCAGATAACTTAAAATATCTGCTAAGCTTTTGTATATAGCCCTCTGTAAAATTTTGGACGTGAACAAATGAAATTAAAGATTTTAAAAACTAGAGGAAAATACATTTTTTTGTTTTAAAAAATTAAGTTCTTTATAGAGTAGAACTTTTTTGCATTATCTTAAATACAGGGTGGGCGATTTACATTTTAAATTTGAATCGGGTGTACAAAATGGACTGATTATTTTTTCAAATTTCTTGTTTACGTCGGATCTTGTTTAGTTGGAAAGGTTGAAATTTGTCATTTAGTACTAACGCGTGATCCATTTCGAGGTTCCCTACATTTAAAAAAAAAACACAGAAATTTCAATTTGAATAGGGAATGTCTATTGTCATTTGTAAGAACATTCTTTGGCTTTATTTGTTGAAGATTATGTCTATGAAATGTTGGCCGCGGCTACGTCTCAGATGGTCCATTCGTTGAGTCCAATTTTCGACGACTTCTTCGAGCATTTCGACTGGTAACGGGCGAATGACACGCATGATGTTTTGCTCCAAGGCCTGAATCGAAGCGGATGTGTCCGCATAAGCTTTAGACTTTACATATTCCCACAGGAAAAACGGTGTGATATCACACGATCTTGGTGGCCAATCGACCGGCCCAAAACGTGAAATTATCTGCTCACCGATATGTTCTCTCAATAAATTCATTGATTGATGCGATGTGTGGGAAGTGGCGCCGTCTTGTTAAAACCAAATGTCGCCGAGATCACGAGCTTCAATTTCAGGCATCAAATAGTCGGTTATCATGGCACGATAACGGTCGCCATTGACGGTTACGTTCTTGCCGGCATCATTTTTGAAGAAATATGGACCGATGATTCCACCGGTCCACAAACCACACCATACCGTTGTTTTTTCTGGAAGCAGTGGCAGCTCTTGAACCTCTTCTGGTTGCTCTTCGCCCCACATGTGGCAATTTTTCTTGTTTACATACCCATTGAGTCAGTAATGGGGCTCATCGCTAAACAAAATTTGGCTCGAAAACGTTGGATCTTCTTGAAACTTTTCAAAAGCCCATATAGCAAGACGATGACGCTTGGGAACGTCGGGCGGCTTCAGTTCTTGCACAAGCTGTATTTTGTACGCTTTCAATTTAAGATCTCGACGTAAAATGCGCCAAGTCGTTCCTTACGTCAGTCGAATCGACTCTCCACGGTCTTGGTGTACACTCTCAGCTACAGCAGCTAAATTTTCTTCACTGCGTGCGGTCGAATATTATCCAATAATGAATGCCGGGTCTCAAGATGGCTGATGGTGCTGCGAATAGTACGCTCTGTAGGCCGATTATGTTGACCATACGTTAAACGAAGTGCACGAAACACATTCCTCACAGAACGTAAATTTTCGTAATAAAGTTAAACGATTTGTAAACGTATTTCAGGCGTAATTCTTTTCATGATGAAATGCCAAACAATACTAAACAAAAAAAACCATGAAAGCTTGACAAGACTCACACGTCTGTGGGTGCTTTGCGTTACGTTTATCTTTAATAAAAAGAATAATCCAAAGGGCTCAAATCATAGCTCCGAGGCGGCCAATTGACATTACAATTTCGGCTGATTGTATACTTAGTAGGGACATTAATACTGTTACAACATTGAACACACCCATTTCAATAGTAGAACTGAACATATCCCGTTAATGTCATATGGGTTTTGAAAGCTAACCTCAATAGCGTTAGTCTGTAACGGGATCTTAAAATTATTTCAACTTTCATCATGGAGTGGTCAGATAATGAAAACCGTACCGCTGTGGGAGCGCTTTTCAAGTGTGAAATGACAAAAAAGAGATATTTTCAAAACGCTCCGGCCAATAGAGATTAGCCGCATGTTCGTCTACCGATGCATAAAACTGTATGAGGAGACTCGAGATGTAAAAGACCGCCACCGCATGTCATCAAAGCCATTAAATCAAGAATTCATTGAAATCCGGTCCGAAAACAGAAAATCACGCAAAAGTCCATGAGTCGAATCATTAAAAAAGACTTGTGACTTGGGGCTTTCAAACGACGTACCGGACATTTATTGACAGCAGCTTAAAAAAGATAGGATTAAAAAACCGATGAAAAAATTTTTACCGTTCAGGAAGAATTTAACAAGCAAATGATAGAGTGTATGCGCGGTCACCTAAGGAATCTGAACTGATCCCACATCTAAACTGATCCCCAGGGTGGAAAAGGGTCATCACCCAGCTTCAGTCCTGGTTTGGTGGGAAGTCTCTTACGATGGGGTCACTGACCTGTATTTCTGCGAACAAGGAATCAAAACATCGGCCAAAGAAACCGTTTTGGAAGCTGTTGTGAGACCTCTTAACAATTCCCTGTTCCAAAACCAGCCATGGACTTTCCAGCAGGATTCTGCGCCGGCCCATAAGGCTAAATGTCCCAGGACTGGCTTTGAAACAATTTGCCAGTGTTCATTTACTCTGAAGAATGGCCTCAGGCAGTCCAGATTTGAACCCTTTGGATTACAAATTGTGGACGGTTTTAGAGGACAAGGTTTGTCACAAAAGCCAGCCCAACATTGGATCTCTTAAGACTGCTTTGGTTCGAGCTGTGACCAATTTTCCAATGGACGAGGTTCGTGCAGCTATTGACGATTGGCCAGTGCGACTTAAGGCGTGTGAAAAGGCTAAAGGCGGACATTTCGAATAAGTAGAATCTTTTTGGATACAGTTTACATTAATAAATATATTAAAAAAGATTTGGTTCAAAAACATTCAGTACTTTTTTTTATTTTACAGCATAAAACGTGTGTCACAGTTTTTATGTCCCTACTAAGTAAATAACAAAACGTTCCAAGTGAAGTTATGCTAAAAACTGTCAAACTTTGCAATGAAAGTTTTAGTTTACATCTGGCAACATTAGTATTGTCTTGGGTTTAGTTCTATAATTTATCGTTTCAAGAAATTAAAGAATACGGCCACCAGCATTTAATTACGCTTTATTTCACCAGCTTATCATATTCGTCAGTATTCTGCTGTATTCTTGGTGATTACTAAAATTTCTGCTACAATCATTTTTGTTTTTTTTTTTTTTAATTTATTTCTCGATTTGCAGCCAGTCATTTCAGTTCGCCTAACTCTATCTAACTTAAAACTGTCTTTGTCAGAAATGCTCCATTGTTATTCATGGTCCGTACACGTATTGTGTTTCCAATTCATTTAGTTTTTATTACATTTGTTGTTTCTTCCATTATGGAAAGAAAGTCTATCAGAATTGCTCACACAATAAGAAGAAAATAAATAAAAAATAATGAAAAGGAAGTCAAAGTAACAACAAATCAACATTTGAGTTGTACAAAAAGCAAAATTGTTGCCAAGTTATGGCCTGGTCGAACAAGATATACCCTGTAACATAAAAGATGTAGCAAATGCTCATATAAACTTTTTTAGCCTTAAATGCTATCTTAAAAGAAGTATGAAGATCATGACTTTGAGAGCCCTGCCAGTTTGTATAAGGGAGAGGACAAATATCTAGCAGGCATTTTTTAAGAACTAGTCGAATTCTACATACCCTGCAACATGAAGAATGTGGACGTTGTGGTGCATTCTTTAGAAGTCTGCGGGTGAAAGTATTTCAACTGTAAGAAAATGCGAAGTATGTGGGCATCACATAAGACTCCAAGCTTTCTTGGACTAGGAGTATGGAGAAAAAACGCAATCTGCGGCGTCTACGTCAGCATGAAAAATTTGGGATGCAAATGGGATTTGCAACTGACAACAATACACAGGTTGTAAATATCGATAATGAGACAAATGCTCCCATTTCAGGTCAGTGGTATGGTAGAAAGCGGTACAAAAAAATCCCACATCTCATATCTAGCCAAAGTACAGAGATTAATATGCTTTGGTATTTCTGTAGCCCTAAGATCTGCAGCTCACTGCACCTTTGGTGATGATATTGAACTTACAATCTTGATGGAGATGAAGACGTAAAGAACGCACTATTAGGTGCTCATAGTTTAAGGGAGCACGAACCAGAATTGAGTTCCTTATAGACAATAGCATGACAGTCGAAAACTAAGCAGGCTTAATGCTGAAGTCGGCAAAGATAGTAAACCCAATATTGTGGAAGCAGAGCACATCCGATATGCCATTAAGTGTTGGGACCCTGAAGGCGAGAAATTGGTACCAGCCACGAAGACAGCTACGATACCTAACCTGCGAAGTAACACCAGGTGGCATTACCGCATTAAGAAGTGGTTAAAGTGTGGGCATGTGGTTCAATACGTATGCGTTAATTTTCGTCTTGTACATGGCGGGCTAAAGGTATCTCCTAACCGCCCCAGTATCAAAATAACGTCGATGTGTTTATCAGGTGCACAACTTCGAAAGTAGCCCTCAGGCTGTGGGAACCATGCATTTGACTCAGCCCCACACAAGGACATGGCTCAGATTTGAACTGCATTGATACCACGGGAATAACAAAGCAAGCTAACAGACTTAATGGCAATGCATGCAATTTAGGATTAAACATTTAATCTCGGTTATTTAGCTACCAGGATTGGCCGTCCGAAAACGTCATAGAAGCTGAAAAATCTCAATTTTCACCGACAATAATTTTCACCGGAAATAAAGACGATCACGAGACTAGGAATATGATCCGAATGCCTAAATCTAAAAATCTTCAACTAACTTCTACACAAAAGTACGCTCATTCATGATAAAAACAGATTTTGGAACAGGACGTCCCTCCAGCTAAATTTAAAATTATGGCTTACTCGTATGGTCATAAAGTCTACGTCGACAACTGGGCTTTCAGACGAAGACAAAAAGTAAGGTTACAGTGACTACATTCAAAGTGCATCAAACGTTTGTTAGTAACCGCATAGAAACTTTATAATATAAATGTGGTATGGTTCTAGTAGCCATAGTATTGTAAGTGTATTATCCAACACAACCGTATTATGACAAAAAAAACAACAATTTTTCGATTCCAAACAACCATGTTATGATTAGGCAACTATATTATTATTAATTTGCTGGTTGTGATACCTCACAACTACACTACAATTTTCACACAATCATACAATAGTCCCCACAGCCATATTATGATTCCGCACATCCATATTAGGGTCCCTGCAAACAAAGCGTGATTCATACACACAGCCATATTATGATCCCTTAAAACAAACTGTGATCCTCACAACCAAATTATGGCTCTCACAACCGTAGCAGGAGTCGAATGTTTTTATTTCTTTTCATAATTTTGTCATAGCAATAAGATTCTTAAAAATAACATTTCTCCAACAACCATATTAAAATTTATAAAAATCATAACTATACAGTTATAAAAATTATAACTTAACAAAAAAAACCCAAGTAATAATACATTTATCGCTTAAACACTTTTAATATTATTGCTCCAACTTTAGTTTTGTGCCCTTCACCAAAGGGTGACTGGCATATTTAATTTGTCATTCCGTTTGCACCACCTCAAAATATTGATCGGAGACCATATAAAGTATATACATTAGTAGTCGTCGTAAAATCAGTCCAAGATAGCGGTCGAACGAATCAACCTATAAGTATGATCTTGTAAATTCTGCACAATTATGGCTTATGGTCATAAGTTCCCTTCATGGGACTTAAGATACGTCGGTAGAAAGTAAACCTTTTCAAGTATTTGCTTAACAAATCGTGATGTTTTTCGGTCAGACAATGGTTAAATTGTAAAATAGTAAAACGTATGTAAAAATACATAAAAAGGAGCATAATTTGTGGACCTTTGGGCTCAGTTGAAATTAGAAACCATATCGACGAACTGCGAGCAGCAGAAACCATATCGTGGTAGGAAACCATACAGAACTGTAGTGACGTACTACAGCACTGCTTTCACACTATTTATTCTCAGGTAAAGCGCTCTCGCTGGGTATTGTGAGATAGGCCTAATGGTTGAACGCAAGTTTTAGTTTTTTTATATGTGCTTTATATGAATTATTGAATCTGTTCCTTAGAAGAACAGAAGTATAAGTCTTAAGTATATTTCAATAACGAATCCCAGGCTGCACGCAAGTGACTCCCATTTGAAGACTTCTGTAGAAACTGTTTAGATGAAGAAGGCGAGGAGTAAAAGCAGCTCTTGCTATTTTCTGCTTATAACTGCAAGACCATCGTGTTATCGATATACGGAACGAGATCTTTGATGAACTGTCCTAACGTATTCACTTCCTAAGCCCCTCGGTAATCTTCCCAGTTTAATAAAGCCTATAAGAAAAAAAAGAGAACGTTATGCAAGCGACACCTGATGGCAAAAAAAGTTCCTTGGCTTGGATGACAACGCACCATATGTGACGCGAAAAATAGAAAGGGACCTAAGGGTAAAAGCCAGTTTTGTTCAGTAGGGCCATTTTAAAGATTTAAATACGTGTATCTTTGGTGTACCATCACTCTCATAAAACGCGCATATCTCTGGGAGGGAATACTTTTTGGGCACGGGATCGGTCTCATGCGATGCTCAGGTGTTGTCCACATAAAAAAAAATGAAAATTTATTTTTTTACCCTTAGGTCCCTTTCTCTATGCGCTGTCTCATATATATGTATTAATAACAGAATATCTGAACGAATTCGGCCCGAATTATGTTAGGCTTGTCTGTGGGATTTTTACTAATTTTTTGTTCAGACTTCTGTTCAGTGAATTCTGAACTATTCGTTTAAAATTTTTGTTATTGCTTCATATTTTACAGTTGCTGTTCTTGTGTTCAGACATGTCGGAACTAAATCTGAACGAATTCTTAACTATTTGTCTGAGGTATTTTTATATTTCGAATTCAAATTCTGAACGTTTGGTTAGCTTAGCTGTGCGAGGGATTTTTATTGTGTTCGGAGGAAAACTCTACTGCCGGCAGTTCTCGTTAAATGCAAAACTGGTTGCCCTTAAGCGTATAGCCACTAAACATAGTTACAGCACAATTATTGCTTGCGAAACTGCAGACACCCCTGCTTGTAACTAAAAGTCTTTCCAAGCGCTTTTTGAAAATGTTTACAACTTTTTTTTTGTAGAACAAAAATGTTTTCTTCTTTTGATTTAATTGAAGCTCAGAATTCGTTCAGAATTCGGTTCGAAATGACGGTAAAAACATCATAATTTAATAAGACTTAATGCCAGAATTCTGATGGAAGTCGTTCAGAATTAGTTCAGAATTCGATACGAGAAATCGAAATTCCCTTTCGAATTTCCCAAGACTGCAGTGCACAATCCGGTCAGAAATCGGTTCGAAATATCGGCAAAAACATCAGAATTCCCTCAGAGAAGTAGTTCAGAATTCGTGTCATCCTTCTCATATATTTTTCGTTACGAACTCGCTAAGAATTCTGATCCGAAATCGGAAAATTTTGCCGATTGTCGTACATTATTCTGAACGAATTCTGAAGGCTTGGTTTGCTGGGATGTCATACTGTTTTTGATTTTAAGAACCTAAAAATGTACTGGCGATCCAACAATTTTAAAAAATCGTAGGGGAACCCCTTCTAAGCAATCTGAAGAAAACAATCAATCGCACGAATCACAAACAAAAGCTATCAACGACAGAACTACCGACTTTAAGATGCGACCAAGCCTGCTTCCTACTGAGAAAATAGTGCATTGCCCACGTAAACAGCCTTTGAATAATCGTGGAACAGTCAGTGAAATGAATATCAACGCTTTTCTGGTATTGGTGGATTTAGAAAAGGCACTCGACACCCCTAGTGGTATGGAATGTTTTCGAGTTTACAGCTAACGCTCGAAATTAATCAATTCATCCAGGCTTTATATAGGAATGACATATGCCGCGTTTCATACCAACTGAGCAACTGCACTGCAGTTCAGATAGGAGAGTTGTCTACAGCTCTAGCTCATGGGAGGGGAATCTTGTGAGGTTGACTGGAGTACCTGGACTATGCAAGCGACATTGACAAATTTCATGACTTATTCTCCATAATGCCAGCGAATCTACATGTTGTATTGGATACTGGATAACTGGTGCGATATTAAAGGCCATAACTTCTTTGTTATGGCCTTTGCTTCCTCTACGAGTATATTTTGTTTATGCAAAATTTTTGTTATTATTGATTCGAATTGCCAATAATTCTAAAACAATCAAAATTTCAGAATCTTTTTACTTTAGCTCGATATCGCCACCTAATTGTGGCGATATAGCACATTCAACTTAAAATCTACAGGGGGTACAGTATGGGAGAGACATGCAATAGAAAAAATACTAAAACAAAAAAGGGATAGCAAGTCTCAAATCATGTAAACAAATTGGAAAAAATAAACCTTGACTATTTCCTTTAAAAGCTTAAAAATAAGCTAGAATATGATCTTGCGGAATTTCGATTCATTCCCGTACAATCGCTTTCTCGAGTTCATACTCACGTTGCTCGTTAAAATAGTTAAAATAGGAATAGTGCCTCGAATTTGTACGAACTTGTACAAACTCCTCTTGCCGTTGTATATCATTTCTCTTCTTTTTCCCAATTCTTTCTCCATCACTTTTATTTAAGGGGGCCACAGTGGATCGGACTTAGACAGCCAGAATAAAGTCGTGAGTTTTTATTTCAATAAGCGATCCCTTTATTCTAACATAAACTACTGGGTTATTGTGCCGAAATTATTATGATCACCAGATACGGATACAGCCTACTCAGTAGTACTGACGGCACAATTAATTATTAGGCGATTGTAAAGGGAAGAAAAGTCAACTTTGTAACTAAATTTTCGGCTCACAGATTCGTTCCTTAGACACAATCGCATAAATAAATTCAGCCTCATGAACATCTCAAGAATCCTCTCGCTTAATATGTAGCAAATTGTGTGAATGCCTTAACATACAATCCATCCTAAAGTGGTGAAGAACCAACAAAAAACGCCAACAAAATAAAAATTATGCTTTTGAATTTGTGCCGCGCAATAATACAAAAAAGTCCTGCGAAGTATAATAAACATCAAAAAAAAGTTTCTCTCTGCTCTGCTTCAAGATGATGATGGAGCAGAGAAGCTACACAAACAACAACGGCCGCAGCAGCAATAACAACAATGACACACAAAAATCGAGTCATTTTTAATGGATTTGTTGACAGCCTGGCAACCACGAGCGTTGGTTTCGTTATGCGCGACAGGACTTTCATTTTCTTGACAGATGCCATCGTCTCCCTTGGGGGGCGAGGAAATATCCCAACGATGTCGAAAATCAGAGCAGCGCTAAATAATAATAATCAAAAAAATGTCCACAAGTTCCTGGTATGTGCTTGTGATGATTTTGATTACCTGTGCGAATTTAAATGGAATGACTTCTATAATAACTTTCACTACTGACAGTGAGTAAGTTTTAAATAAGGTGGTGGCGGCATACTTTAGGGATATAGTACAAAAACGATTTAATTTGAGTTTTTTTTAAAAAGAAGGAGTAAGTGGGGCAAATGTTTCCTATATGGCATTAGCCAATCGCTAGATGCAATAACTTTAGGTCATTGACATTTAGCCAGATTAAAAATTTTCCTTTTTCGCTATAATTCAAAGATTTTGTTGAAAAAGAAAAAAATGTTTCAATCATATATGAAGGCATAAAATGTTAATTACCCATCATAAAAGAAGTCATGGCTGCTGTAGGTTCAAGGCTAGATGAGATGAATCATTTGGCTTTTACTCAATTCCGTCTATGAAATTCAACGGCTGCAGCAGCCCTTAAGGGCGGACTATAGTGTATTCCTTAAAAAATAAAATGCAGAAAGAGGGGAAACGTAAGGCTCACAAATCTTTTTCGATTATTAAGATTTTGCTTAAATCAATCAGGTCCAAGCAGGTGTATGCTCCTAAATACTTTAACCTTATGCAGACAAGAGCATATAAGTTGTTCGTCACTTTGTCCTGCTTCTACGTCGTATATTTTCTACATAAATCATCAGCTGATACTGTCATTTTGTACTGCCTATCAAGCAGCACCACATGATAGCGGCTACTTACTTGTACTTTCGTTACTTTAGTCCCTAAACATCCTATTAAGGAGCAAGGTGAAACTTTTCGCAAATCTGTAAGCTGTGGATGATATAATTCTGATACTCATTGACCTTTTGTCTAAAGTGGGCTACGAACGGCTAATGAATTTGTATAGAGAAGTTTTCTAAAACATTAATCTCTTATCGTAAATTTTCTGGCCTGTACAAGCTGGAGACCGGCGCTAACAATTGTTAGAGGTTTTCAGCTTGAATTAAAACCGAGTTTACTTGTTTGATAGTTACACCTCAACCATCACACCACGGCGGTCCTACTTACATGGAGATATCGATCACAGAGGTAGCGATAAGAACAAACAAGGGATCGATTTGCCTGTTAATCTAACATGTCCTTGCCCTTACCCTTTTCCGCCTATCGTTCGCTTTTCTGTCAGGTCTGGCTAGATCGTCCACCCTATCGTGTAAGCCGTTTCCGAAATTGCAGGGATTTCGTTAAGAGATATGGGCGACTCTTAAATGCAGCCGTACAGTGATATTATCGCACCCTGAATATCGAAGCATGTGTTGACACCAATTTCTGTTTTAATGTTTCGACCCACCAACCCATAAGATCTGCCAAAAAAAAACTACAATGATGTAGTAGTCTGGTGGAAAGATTTAATTTTAGTTCTCTCGAATATACTCCAAAACACAGCCTTTGGTATAGTTTAAGTCCATCTGTATTGAAGCACTTTCTGTTACAATAAATACAACCTTGCCAGTTTTGCCTGTCTGATATCACTGTGGAACATTTTTGGGGTTATTGTCTGGGGGGTGAGAAATTCCAAGTCAGGGTGATGGTACTAGGTCAGTATATTAAAACCCTCAAATGGTTTTGCGTTCGAATGTGCCAGTTTTTTTTTATGACCTTTTACATTTTTTCCTTATCTTGATGTTTTTTCGCTTAGTTGTAAAATGTTGGCAAAAACGTAGTTTGACATAACTCGAGAACGACTAGTTCGATTTTTCTGAAATAAATTGAGAAAAATAAATAATTACATTTTCTTTAATCCATTAATATACTGTTTCTCTACCAAATCAATATTTTTGCAATTAGAAATAAATTTATGAAGAAAATTTTTCCAAAAAAAAAAATTTTTTTTTTTTTAAAGCATATAAATCCCAAACGGAAAAACGTGTAGAGTCTTATAACTTTCACGTAAAGTCACATAACCTATAAACAAAATGCGACATAGATTATAGAAATCGATTAACGCGTTCTGCTTTTATTTAAGTAATTAAGTAACTTCACTTAATTGTAAATAAAAGCAGAACGCAATACGAACGCAAAACCCTTTGAGGGTTTTAATATACTGACCTAGTACCATCACCCTGACTTGAAATTTCTCACCCCCCAGATTGGCTGTTGTACTGTGTAGCAAGTGATAGGAAATGGGTATTTAAAGTTCAGTCCATGCGACATTGTAAACGAGTCAGATAAGTGTATTTTCTTATACCGCCCACTTAACAAGGGCAGTGAAGACCGGATGACCACACCATGGAAGCGCAGGTGTCGATGATAGACCCTTGCTCTTGCATATGGCCTCTTTAAAAACATAAAGTGTGACGGTGGCTTCACTGATCCTTGACTTTACTGATCGAGAGGTCTCGTTCGAGTATTATTCGCCTTTGCACAACAGACCCATTTACAATTTCTTTAAGTCTTAGTAAATAACGACTGTCGATTGCGCCGTTTTTATCGATCTCGGTATAACGTCTTAGAAGAAGTCAGATTTCTGGCTTAGACACCCATTATGATCTCTCACTGGCAGATAGGTCTGCCATGATAATTGCTGTTATGTCGCCATAAAGAAGAACCCAAAGAGGGATTGTCTTGCATTACTGGATATGGATCGTGAATTTGGGTATGGAATTCAATACTTTCAAAAGTGCATATGGATTTTATTGTATTTGGGTGCAGTGCTTTGAGGACTGTAAATTCACAAATCTTTGGTAGTAAAAATGTCCAGATAAATCTAACAATGTCCAGATATTAGCAACATGGAACAGCCCAACACTTTCGCGCATCTCCTGACGAAATCCTTCCCCCAAATTCAGTAACGGCTTACAGGAACATGCTAGTGATAGGGTGGACGATCTAGCCAGTCACAGGACGCTCTCAGGCAAGCGAAGGTGGGCAAGGGACATAACTCGAGTGTCAAAAAAAATTGGGGTTTTTAATAAAACTGCAAGTCACCATCTACCACTAAAATCCGAGTCACCATAAGGAGTTGGATGTGATATCTACTGAGATCAGCAGAATTTTAAACAGTCCAAGAAATCGGACTTTTTGCTAACCGAAATTGAAGCCCGTAATCTTGACGACATTTGGTTTCAACCACAAGGTGCCACTCGCCATACAGCTTCTCAAACAATGGATCTTTTGAGAGGTCATTTCGAAGAGCGGCAATTTCACCTTTTGTACCTCCTTGATCGTGTGGACAAGGAAAGTCGTATTCTAGGGATCAAAATAAGAAACTCTAAAAATGTTTGGATCAGTATTCAGTTTAGAGGTAGGGTTCCTCGGACAAAGTTTCTTATGATCCCTAGAATATGATTTTCCTAGTAACTTTAAATTGACCCGCTCTAATGGACACCCTGAGGCGTAGTTTCTGCTTATGAAATTCGGGAAGTTATGACCAAAAGAACATAGAAGTTGAAAGACAAAAAACCTCAATATTTACCTGAGATATATATTTAAATACCCGTGCAAGGTGTTTGTTTAAAGTCCAAGGTGAACTTGCATCCGGCTACTTGCTTCCTGGATTATCACAACGGTGTTGCACCAAATCAGAAGAAATTGCTAAGACTAAGTAATTTCTTTCTTTTAAGTACCATGTTTTCTTAATAAAATTACCCATTTACATTTGACCGGATCTGGAGGCCAGGTGTGTTGACGTATCGCTGCCTGATTTCATTACATAGTAGACAACTAAAGCTATTCGGTAAAACTAGAAATTTTTTAATTTCTACCGTTTTCCTATGTTTGGCAGCACTTTTCCGGAGCATTTTCCGAATAAAAAATCTTCGATTTTTGCCTGAAAAATAAAAGATAAAAACAATAAAAAAAAGTAAAGCATATAGCAATATGCTTTAATTCAGCCCAATCTTTCCTCTTTTCTATAAAAAAAATTACCGCTCACCTGGCCCACGCTAAAATTATTTATGTATCAACACTTTCTTGGGTATTTAAATACCCATTAGGCAGGAATGGCTTAAATACTAAGTGAAAAGACCCGTCTCCTCCATGGTAAGCACTCCATTATTTTGGCATTTTACTGAAGGATTTTTATATTTTATTTCCAAGATACGAGTATAACTCGAGCTAAATTACGAACTTTAGTGAGCAATGCTTTACAATTAACATTAAGCAAACCTATCAGAATTTTGGTAGGTATGCTCAAGAATAGTTGGAGCAAATCTTTACACCAGCAAGTAAGAGATGCAAAAGAAAGTATCAGATCTCTCCCCGAAATACGAGAGGGACATCATGAAGGTTATTCGCAAGAGTAAGTCCAAACAGGCATCTACCTGGTTCAAGGCAAAGCAATCAAATTGGATGTAGTCTAACAGTCAACTACTAGCTAAATAACACTGATTTAAACTAAAGGGACAATAACCACAAACATACGAATGCTTTAACATACAACAATGTAATGGACATTTAATGGCAAATGGACGTGTTCAAATTGCAAAAAAGTAAGCTTGAAATCGCCAATAAGATCTTGGAAAAAAGAGCGACAGTGCGGTTTAATGTTCGGAAAAGGTGCTTGGCTCATTTTGGACGACATTTAACTGTGCAGGTCTTTGCACCAGCTAAAAAGAGATGCATTAGAAATTACCAGGGCTCTCCCCTAAGCGAGGGACATCACGAGAAAGGGAAAATGGTAATTCGCATCAATAAGTCCATCCAGATATTAACGTCGTTCTAGGCCAAGCAAGTGAACCCAAAAACTTAAAGGGGTAATAACCAAAATCCGGTGAGTGCTTTAACATACAACAATGTTCCGTACTTTTAATGGAGAGAATGCTTATGCAAATGGCAAAATATAAAGCTTAAAACTAAGGTCTAGGTCAAAAGGGCTACAGGGCGGTCTACTATTCGGAAAAGGTGCAAGAGCCATTTTGGCCGGCTTTAAACTGTACACTCTGAGCGAGACAAGGCTAAGAGGAATATCACGAAGAAGATAAAAGAACTCATCCCCTTTGTAAAACCACATTCCTGTACCCTGAGCGAGTTTGCACAGGCCACTGCCAATTCTATAAAAGGAGCTTGGATCCTTTCTCTGTCACTGCCCGTCTTCTGCTGACCTGAGAGTGACATTGTTTTGCCTTCAAATACTAACTGACAAGACGAGTCTTCACCCTAGTAATTAAAGGAGGACGAACTCCTTTTTTTTTTTTTTTTTTTTTTAGACGAACGTTCCCACGCCACTCACACCCGCCCCAGCCGACCGAGGAGGCCACGTCCCCATGACGTAGGGACAACGTACACATTATGGACCGATCCATAATGGAGATGACCAGAAACGTCATCCATGTAAATTAGCTACAGATATTTATCAACAGCCAATCGGTACAAAAAAAATATTAATAATAATCACTAGAAAATATAAACACCAAATTAATACTTAATAATATAACCACCACCTTAATTTAATACAATCCAATCAAAGTATGAGAAGGACTAGAAGCATGCAAAACAAAATCAAAATATAACCACCACCTTTCTTTATTATTTTTTATGGCTTTTGGTAGAAGGATTTTTTTTTGCAAAGAGTTTAAGCCATCACCATCGCACTTGGTGGGCAGTATGGTGCTGAAGTGTGGATAGAGCCGACCTTGCACCAGCTATAAAAGATGCAATAAAAATTATCAGGTCCCTCCACGAACTAGGCAAGGGCCAGCGCGTGGAAGCAAAAAAGGTAAATCGCAAGAAGGAGGGGTCAAAATGGCCTGAAACCGCCAATAAGAATCTGGATAAAAGGTTGACTGCTCGCTGTTCGGGAAAGGTGCTCGAGCTCTAGATTGATAGGGCCAAGAGAAATATCTGGAAAAAGATATGTGAACTCAAGCCCTTTGTAAAACCACATTTCTTTACTCCGAGCGAGGTTGCACAGGCCATTGTCAATGCAAAACTATAAAAGGAGCTTGGATCCGCTGGCTTCACCATGCAGATGTTAAATAATCTGGTAGCAAAGGAAATGTTGTACCTGACTGCGGTCCTCAACCTAAAGATCACTATTTTCATAGTATCCGAGCTATGGAAGATATAAAGGGGAGTAGCGTGGACCAGGATGACTCATACCGTTTAATTTCCCTGCTGTCCCTGGTCGGGAAGATAATTGAGGCGCTTCTGCTACCCACCTAGACGCTGAATTTCGCAGTCTCTACAGCACGTAGATGGTGTTAACCGCCATTACAACGAGTATTTTCCACGGCCTGAAATGAAAAACGTCAATGCACAAGAACGCTAATCGCATCTTCGAACTGTGGACGGCATTCGACACAGTCCAACATGCTAATCTTTTGGAGACCTCACATAAACCAATCTAACCATCATCGTAAAGAGATTGCTGCTATATAATGTTTGTAGGTGTCTACACTTTGTTGAGTTTCGACAGAGTAGGACCAAACCCCAAAGAACTAAACAGGCAGAGTCCTATCCGCCTTACTGCTGAAATTCTTCCAGTCGAAACTCCCTGCGCCACCAGAAGTTGTGGAGATAATATCTTAAAAACCAAAATAAGAACCTCCATTTACTAGCCGGTAGTACTCGGAGAATGAAAAGAACTCTAATAAGCAGCGATTCCTCCTCGGTTGTTATAGGAGAGAACAAATGAACCACCACCACTAGGAGCTGCAACTCAACCCATTTAGTGGTGTAGCGTATGATTTGGGCCGTTTTGTTTTATTTTTACAATATTTTTCAATCCACATATAAACTGTGAAACAAAAATCATAAATTTTCTTAAATGAATAAGAGTTTCCACCTTCTTTTAAATCACCCTAAATTTCAAGACTACTTGGACTTCATATGGGCGGGCAGCCACATACTTATACAATCTACATTAGATAAACCCAGTAACCCAAAATCATAGTTGTTTGCCATTAAACTGTCTAAACTGAAACCCTTCAACCAAAACTAAAACTGAAAAACTCACAACAACATCGATCAATAGAATTTTGTAAATAAAACTTTAAAAGGAAATTGTGCAAGTGGCATAAATACAGCGACTGCCAGCAAAACCACTTCCCATCATTCAACCACTATTTGTCGGTCTTTGAACTGAAACCACTTTAACGATGTCTGCGTCCTTGTTCAGACTAAATCAATTAGACCAAGCGACTCATTCAATCGCAGAGAAAATTTTAAGCCGGTTTATATTTTTTAGTTCAATAGACAAAAAACGTTTTCATCTCCTAAAAGTGTCACAGCGTTAAACTAGAGAAAACATTAGACAATCATGAGTAGTTTTTCTGTTGTCGTTTTTCTATCTTGTTTGGTAGAGGAAAAACTATTATTGGACAACTACCAAAAAACGGTTTGTCTACCACTTCTTCGTGCAGTTCAAAAAAGTTTTGCGACTTTTTGTTGTATTACGTCCTCTTGCTAAGTTATACAGACAACAAATTTTAAATTTTTCAACAATGAGCGAGTGACATCCATACTCGTTGGGAGACGTTATGATTTAACAAAACGGATGTTCAACACGAGCGAGTATATTTCTCTGCGTGTATGTGAGTACAAATTCATTTCATTTCCGGCATAGCCACAATTGTGTGCTTGTAAGCGTGGCTCTCCATGAGTTTTGAGTTATGACTTGTATACGTTTGAGTATTTTATGGGTCTGTGTGTGTGTAAGTGTTTCTTTTTTAGTTTTGCTGAGCATTGTGTCACAAAGACAGTCTGGCGCTTTGTTTTGTCATATCTGTCGACCTCACTATTGTTTTGGTGCCGAGGCTTGAAAAAAAGACAACAAATCCCAAAACATTGTCATTTCGTTGGGTTCATTCCCAGGATGTTGGTTTTATCCCGTTATGCATGCATACTTGTCTATACCCTACACTATGTAGTCCTTAAAAAATCGGTACTCTTTATGGAAAGTTTGGGAATAGACGAGGGGTACAGTATAATACATACACCATAGACAAACTATTTTTATAGACTGGAAGACTTTGACCTCCTAAACACGAAAATAAATTTTAAAAAATTTTCATCTGATTAGTTTACAAGATAACATTTTTTGAATTTTTTTATGAGATGTATCCGATTTTTGGACCCTAACTCCCAAACGCTATTGCCGATTGGACAAAAGGTAGTCTCAAATTAAAGTAAATAAGCTTTCTTTTAAACAAGGTATTAATCATCAGTTTGAACAATCATTTCAGAGGCACTTGAAATTTAAAATTGAATTTTTTGTGCAAAAATCATAATTTTAAATTGAAAAAAATTTCTGACAATTTCTTAATAACTTCTTTGCACTTCAATACTTTTAAAAAATAGTAAAAACAAAACTTAAGTCTGACTGTCTATATTATACCCTGTACTACTGGATGTTCGGAAAAGACTGAAAATATGTTTTCGGACCACATTTACCAAGATTTTAAAATGTATGTCATATTTGGATATGTTTTTGGTAACATTTGGCTATAGCTCCTAAACATACAGGGGTTTCCACTAAGGACATAACAATTTTATATATAATTAAAGCACGGTATATTAAAGCTATAGAGTTCAAATTTATTCCAGGTGTAGCGCAAATGTTACATTTTAAGACCACCACCACCACGAGCCCGTGTACATCGGTTTATTCTTTGGACCCAATTTTCCACTACTCTTCCACACATTTTGAACGGAACGTTGGCAATTTCGCATTGGTTGTTGTCTCTGAGCTCGTCTAAAGTTGTTGGCTTGTTGGCTTAAACTAATGACTTGACGAGGCCCGATAAAAAGAAATCCAATGGCATTAAATCGCATGAACGAGTTGGCCATTAGACTAGAATATTTCTCTAGATAACACGCTCACTGAATTTGCCTTTCAGTAAATCGATTGTTATGCGTGCTGTGTGGCTACTGGCGCCGTCTTGTTGAAACCACATATCGGCGATGAAAAATAATAATTTTCTAACAAGACACGATAGCGTTCTCCATTGGGGGACTCACGACAATTGTTTTCATCGGCGAACAAATTCGGCCCAATCACATCTTCGGCATCAAAACTACTCCACACTGTAATTTTTTGCGGATGCAATTGTGTCTCTTGAATCACGTCTGGGTTTGTTGCTGTCCTATAATGCATATTTTGTTTATTGACAAACCACTCAGCAAGAAATGAGCTTCATCGCTGAAGATGATGTTTCGATGAAATTCTAGATTTTCGTGAAACTTTGCCTGAGCCACCGACTCAGAATTTTGGTAGGTTTTTTTAATGATTGTATGTGAACTTTACCATTATGAAATTGTTGACTTCGACTAACGCTTTGACAAAGAAAGGTCATTAACCTTTAACTAGGGACGTGACAAATTGAGAACACTATAAGGGACATGTAGTCTCACAGGCTACTACTTTAAAATTTAAATTTATTCAAAAAATTGCATTATAATGATTTAAAATGCATTGATATTTATTTGTTGGGATGTAATAAAACAAATATAAATTAATTTAATCAGTTTTTATTATTACTTTAAAAACACATGATAATTAACACTGACTTGTACTTTTCAGCCTTAATTGACATGAAATCCTTATTTTAACATTTTAATAGACCTTACATAAATGATATGACAAATGTAACTCTTTTTATGAAAACTTAAACAATACAAAGATAAAAAAAACATAAAAGCTACTTCTGAAAACAAAACATAAAAATTTTGACACATACTCTGTTTGGCATAAATCATTGGCAATTTTTATACAAGGGTCGAGAAAATTGCAAACATACGGGATTGCAACACCCGACAAATGTGTACACAGTCATTCTGTGAAGTTTAGGTGGACAAATACTGCATGCCCTTCGTTTGCCTTGACTAGTTTCAGGACTTTGGACATCTTCTTCAACCATATCGTCAGCCAGAACTCGTTTTATCACTAGGCGTAACTCCCTTGGTAATTGCCTGCACACAACACGTCTTTGCATGTGGGGTAGCACTAGTGAACGGGCTAATGACTTTAGAAAATCTCCTCTATATGTATTTTTGGGCTGATGCATATTATATAATATATAAGCATCCATGCCGCTCAAGTCCATTATGCGGTAGAATACCACCATTGGCCACCTTCTCGTTCGGCGGCTGCTGGAATAAATGGAGCATTTTTTATCTGCTTCATCTACGCCTCCTTTTGTCATGTTGTAAAATAGTATAATTTCAGGCTTTTTAGTATCTTCGTCAACTACAACATCGTGATGCATTGAGGACACAAGTATCACCGATCTATTCTTTTTAGGGATATATGAGCACATAGTATTTTGTTTTGTAAAACCAAACAAAGTTGACTGGACTTCTCGATCTTTTTGCGGCTGAAATTGGCTTGGTAGTTCACGTTTGTTTTTTTTCATTGTACCCACATAAGTTAGCTTACGTTTTGCTAACTCATCAATTAGTTCAATAGAGGAGTACCAGTTGTCAGCAGTCACATTTCGATTACTTCCTTCAATTGGTTGTATCAACCGTAGGACACACTGAGTGGTCACGAGATGTTTTTGATCTTGTGTGGTCAAACCGACACCGTGAGAGCCTTTTCCAGTATAAACATATCCATTGTAGAAATATGAATTTTTTGCATCACATAAGGATTGTATGACTAGTCCGTATTTACCTGGTTTATTCGGCATATATGAAATCATGCGACATCTTCCTCGAAACTTCACCAACATCTCATCTATGGTTACGCATTCACTCAATTCGTATAGTTGTTGAGAATTGTTGACAAACTTGTTGAAAATAAAAGATATCGCTGCCAACTTATCATCTTTTTTCCTTTCTGCGCGATCATCTGGATTATCGAATCGCAAAGACAGTAACAATATAACAAATCTATTTTCTGACATGACGCATCTAAATGTTTCACAGCCTGTACCATCTCTTGCAAATAAGTAACTTGTACGTTCGTGGTTAGATTTCAAAACAGCTGAATATAGTAAAAGCCCCACAAAAGCCTTCAGCTCAGTCATATCAATGTCTTTCAGTTCAGGTTTATTCTGCCGAGCGAACTTCATCCTGTAACTGGCAATTTTTTTGTTAGTCCAAGTCAAAACTTGTTGCAGCATTTCTTCGTCAAACAATTTATGCCAAATGCTCAAAGGGTCTTTCGCATCTTCACCTGTCAATTTCGACCCACAAGCATGCGTAATTATATTATGTTGCAGTGTGCGAACCCTAGCATTAGGAGGCGTCTTCGACCATTTATAACGATTTTTACCGTAGTAAAAATTCGATTTGTGTATGTCCGAAAGAGGCAAGGCATCATCAGAACTTTCGGTGCTATCTCCTTCTCTAGTGATCTGGCTCCCCACATTGCTGCTATCCACTTCTGGAATGTTCTCCTCTAGATCTTCATCTTGGTCACTTTCACGTGACTGCAAAAGTTCGCGGACGGGAACCAAGAACTCTTCAATATCAACTTCACTGTCTGATTGGTCTGAAGCTAGCAAGAGGGCATTGATTTCCTCTTCAAATGATGGACTATCCACTCAAAATACTTTTTTTTTTGATGAAATCGACGGCTGAAGTTGACGTTTCCTAGCGTTTTCTGCCATTTTGCACTAAAAACAAAAAAAATGTTCGAAAAAATATTTGTATGCCAACTAGGGACATGTAGCCTCACAGGCTACAATCGAATTTCAAATTGAAATTACGAACCTGTTACTTAACCGACGGCACGTCTGCTCCCTTCTATGGTCGTTTTGGCACTAAAACAAAAGCTACTGAGTTGCTGGGTCGCGGCAAGCGGGGGGAAATCATCAATTCTAAGAATTTACCAAACACGCGACGCCTGTGAGACTACACGTCACTGGTTAAAGGTTAAAAATGTTTGAGGGTGCGTTGACATAAAGATACGAAATTGTTATGTCCCTATTGGAAAACCCATTATATGTATAGGAGCTGAAGCTAAATCCAGATATATTCAGATATCCAAACTGGTGGATAGGCCGACTCCAGCGCTCCGACAAGAAAGCCACCAGGTCTCCCGTAGAGCGATTTCTACGGAAGCCATACTGTCGATCACTAAGCAGATCGTTGGACTCTAGATACCTCACAGGATGGTGGTTAACCATGCTCTTCATTACTTTAGAGAGCGCAGAGCAAAGCTTTTAAAGCCACAAATTACACTCGGCGAAAATAAGCATGGCAAATTATAAGCAACCTGTAATTACCTGTTCTGAAAGTGGGCCACAAAGGTTAGGGAAAACAAGGCTATTTTTAAGCGCTTTAGTGACAAAATAATAGGCAGAACGTTTGAAATAAACAGGTAATATGTTTCAAGCTACAAGAAATAATTAATAATAACTTTAAAATAACTTTGAACTGATAACTAAAGTGTGGTTAAATTAAAAGGGCAGATGTTGAATGTGAATCACACCTAAACGCCAAGCTTTTTGTGCATTTGATTTGATATTTCTCAATCTTAGACTAACTCAATTTGAACCATGGAAAGATACACAAGCGAGCAACGCGTTAAAATCATTCAATCTTCGGGCAACAGTGGATGATAAATTTTCGAAGAAAATCATCTTCAGTGATGAGGCACATTTTCACCTCAGTGGATTCGTCAATAAGCAGAATTGCGGCATTTGGGCGAATGATAATCCAAGAGTGATTGTCGAAAAAACAATGCACCCACAAAGAGTGAATGTTTGGTGCAGTTTGTGGGCTGGCGGCAGAATCGGGCCGTATTTTTTTAACCCTGCTACTACGTTAGGGTCATTTGATGACCCAAATCGTATTTAACATTACCGTATTTCTAACTGGTGGAATATATTTGAAAGTTCTTACTACTCAGTGCATAAATTGTTGAAATATATTGAATTCAATTAGTTTTATCACCATTTTAGGCTTAGGCAATTTTTTATTGCAAGTGTTTACACATATCATGTTCGGGTCATTTTATGACCCTCTATCATTTTTGTAAAACGAATAATAAATATATAATATAATATGTCTATATTATATGTTTTTTGCATTTGTTTTTCACCTCTTTAGTGACAACAAACAAACAAAATAAGAATGACCGACAAAACGCCCAAAAAAATAACGCATGGTTGTAGAGTACTGAGTAATCGTCTGGAACACATCTCTGTTGCGAATGCATTGGAATGCGTTTACAGTTATAATTTTTGTATTCAAAAACAACGAAGCCAAATACTTCTAGTTCTGTGCTAAATTTCATAGTGATCAGTTGCTATTGTAAATCTATGTTTATAGACGATAGATTTTGACAAAACATGGAATCTAGACATACTGTAAGTATATATAATCTTAATTTTTTCTAAATTCATACTAGCATTTATACGATAAAAATCGTTTTTGCTTTTACTTGGCCATAATGACAGCGTGGACAAATGACTGAGCATGACATTGGTGCATTCTTGAGTGAACTTGAAGACGATGCAAGTGATGATGGTGATGCGAATTTTGTACTTGAGGAAGACGAATGTTTATCTTCAGAACAATCCATTTCCAGTGGCACAGAAGCCTTCAGTTCATTGTCCGTAACTAATGACACAGAATTTTTTGATAAAGATCGGATGATAAACTGGACAACAACACCTTCTTTGCAATGTCTAAGTCGTGCAGCAAGTGAAAATATTCTTCACACAAAACCTGGAGTGACTTCTTATGCTATTCATCGTATTTCGAAAATTCGTGATACTTTTGATGTATGCCTTACAGAAGCTATGAAAAGGGATATAATTCACTACAGCAATTTGCAAGGAAGTGCTGTTTTCGAAGATTTTCAAGTTATAGATGCTATTGAGTTCGATGCTTACCTGGGACTTCTTATACCTATTGGTATTTACAATATATTTTTTCTATTATAATTGTATAACGGACTTATTATTCTTTTAGGAGTCTACCGGTCATACGGTGAAAGTCTTAACTCCCTGTGTCCTTTTTTGAAAGCAATCATGTCTTTGGATCGATTTAGCAAAATTTCTCGTGTACTAGCATTTGACGATAGGCAAAGAAGAAGATCAGAACAAAGAGGAGATAAACTTGCTCCTATTCGCACATTTTATGAGCAATGGACTCAAAACTTGCAACTGCTTTACGTTCCAAGTGCTAACATAACGATTGACGAACAGCTTATTCCGTTCCGAGGTAGATGTCCTTTCAAAGTATACATTCCAAGTAAACCTGGGAAATATGGCATGAAAGCATGGATAGCAGCGGATTCTGACACCGCGTTTTGCTTACAGTTCCAAATATACTTGGGCAAAGTGGGAGACAATGCTGAAAGGAACCAAGGTGAACGGGTTGTTCTAGACTTAGTGTCTTCATACCGTGGACGAAATGTGACTACCGATAATTTTTTTACGAGTCATAATCTTGCATTAGAACTGCTAAAGCAAAAAATTACTATTGTTGGCACAGTGAGGAAAAACAAACGTTTTTTGCCGGTTCATGCAACAACACAAGAATTGCGTAAGCTTCCAATACACTCAAGTATTTTTTTTTTCATGAAAAAGAAACTGTAGTTTTGTATGTGCCTAAAAAATACAGAATGGTTTATTTGCTTAGCACTCTTCACCATAACAGCAAAATTTTGGAAGATCATCCGAAAAAAATTCCAGAAATAATAGAATACTACAACTCGACAAAAGGAGGAGTCGACACATTGGACCAAATGGTTCGTACATATTCGTGCAAAAGAAAAACCAATCAGTGGCCAGTTGCCCTGTTCTCTAATTTATTAGATATTTCTGCTCTCAACGCTTTTATAATATGGACCGAAATAAATCCTGAATGGCAAAAAAATAAACTGCACAAAAGGCGCCTTTTTTTAGAGCAACTCGGTGAAGTTTTAGCTCAAGAACATATCAAGAGGCGTAGTCGGCTTCCTCGCGCAGAAGCATCTGCATCATTGGTACGAAGAATTCGAGAAGAAGACAGTGGATCACCATCTACGAATTCGCCTTCTCCAAAACGACAATGCCCTAGTGAACGGAAAAGGTGCAAATTTTGTCCGTCGAAAAAGGAAAAAAAGACCTTTACTGAGTGCATAACTTGCAAAAAACCTGTTTGTCCGACACACAATCACTCTAACGACAACATATTGCATTGATCACAAGCCTTAAACATATTTTTGAAACGTACAAATTTGAATTTTCTTGTGTGGGTCAAAATATGACCCGAACATAACATGTGTATATTTTTTCTAACATAGTAGCAGGGTTAAAACGAGACCGGTCAGGCAGCTACTGTGAATGGTGTTCGCTATCGTGAGATGATAACGAACTTTTTATGGTCCGAATTGAAAGATATGGTTGTGGTTTCAACATAACGGTGCCTCTTGCCACACAGCTAACGAAACAATTTCTCTTTTGCGCTGCAAATTCAATGTTAATTGGCCGCCAAGATCATGTTATTTGACACCGATGGACTTCTTTCTTTATTTGAAAGAAAAGGTGTATGTCGATAAGCCAGCAACAATTCAAGAGCTAAATGATGAGATAATTCGGCACATTAACGGCATAGAACCTCAATTATGCCTCAAAGTCATCGAAAATTTGGACCTTTCGATAGAGGTGTGCCGCCGAGGTTGCGGCCGCCATTTGGCCGATATTTTGTTCCATGTATAAGTGAACCATACCAATATTATCATAATTAAAAGAAATAACAATAATTTCCTAAATGATTTGTGTTTTATTCAATCAACACCTGTCCTTAAAATTTAACCACCCTTCAGATAGTACTATTAATTTGGTAAGACTCAATTTATTAGTATACAAATAATACCGAACATATAACTCATTTTTAATTTTATTTAAATAATGTTTAGCTTTGGCGAAGCGTACCGGGTTATACGAGGGCGACCGCAAAAGTAACTGGCCTAACATAAAAAGAACCGTTTTTTGGAATTATTATTATTTA